>QGSO01000418.1:231588-873243 GCA_011037825.1 Carya cathayensis | reverse complement strand
TTCGCTGCGTAGTTGTGAAACGAAGTGTGGTTGTAAAGTGTTAGGCTTGATTTTGTAGTTTTGTGGACTGTGCTGTGAAGTATAGGCGTGAGATGGATGCCGTAGATGTGCTACGGCGGGTTGTGTGAAGAGAAGACGCGTGTAGCGTATTCTGTGTAATGCAGCGACGCGCCGCGCGACGTGCGCTGTAGTGATGTGGGTCGATAGAAGGAAGGGAGTACGCATGTAGTGTACTCCGTGTGGTATGGCGATGCATCGTGTGATGTGCATCGTGTTGATGAGTGTTGTAGCGAAGGAAGTACGCGTAGCGCGTACTCCGTGTCGCGTAGCGATGGTCAAGCCTTTCTCTGATCAAAACTCTTCCAATTATGTTATTTGTCCATGTGAAAGAGGGTCCCGAGAAGCCAATATCTATAAGGCCATGAGTATCCATAAGATTTTGCAAACCACCTATGGAAGATGATGTAACTGGCCTGCCTCCGTGTTTTTCATTTTGGCATAATAAGTCATTGAAATCCCCTATGCAAAGCCAGGGACCTGTAAAAGAGCTATGAGTTCTATCCAACTAGGTCCAAAAGATTGCTTTTTGTTTCTATTGAGCCGGTGCGTAAACAAAAGATACTAACCAAGGGTGATAAGAAGGGTCAGAATAACACAAAATAAAAATAGCATTAACATTAGCATGGACCGGTTCAATATCAACACCCGGTCGCCAAAGCAACAAAAGGCCTCCCTTTTTTCCCGAGGCAGGTACAGATACAAAAAGATGGAAACCTAGACTATTTACAAGAGAAGTGGTGCTATCATTAGCCACCAAAGTTTCCGACAAAAAGATAATATCAGGATTATATTTTTTTATAAAAGCCCTTAAACTTCTAATTGCTTTGGGGCGGGCTAAACCCCTGCAATTCCACACCAATGTCTTCATGGATCAACTTGAGGCATGGTAGAGCCCGCCTCATCAGTTATCTTGGTTTGTTTAGGCAGAGGTGCCTTTGATGTGACTCTGCTGTAGGATTTTTTCTTTGCAGCATCCTTCATTTTTTTTGCCTTCCTAGATGACTTATTTTTAATGGATAGAAGTAAGTCAGCCGCCTCCTTTTCATCATCCCCTGTTTCTTTGATTTTGATTCCCGAATGTAGAGTCTCAGATTCTAAAATTTTTTGGACTTTTGATCTTTGTAAAAAAGGTTCATTGAAACTAGGTGGGATTATTATTTTTTGTGAAGTTTTTGTGTCGGTTACTGGTTTCAAATTGATTGAATTTTCAGAGGAGGGGTTTTCTATTTTTCCTATGAAGCAAAGTTGAGGCCCGGGTTCATTTGGTTTAATTGAGACAGAATGTAAGCTAGAAATGGGATTCGATGGGCCCACCAGTTGGACCAGAATATAAGTAATAGAGGGCTGAAAATTGTGTACCTTGGGCTTAATTCCGATTGGTGTGTGCAGATTGTAAGGTGGGCCACGTTTTGCTTTAAAACAGGCCTTGTCATCCAGGTTCAAAATTTTATCTGGGCCCGTAATAGCTGTCGAGTCTTCCCACAAGTGCTGTCCCATTATACTCGGTTTGTTCATGAAAATCTGGTTCCCTTTAGTCCCTTGATTCAGTTGTTCGGTCAGTAAGCTATCCTTAGGATGTGATTCCCTAAGTGAATCTGAACTAGATTTTAGCCAACTAGAAATCCATTCCTCTAAGCCGAAAGCTGAAGCCGCCCCAACTTTATTGATGAAATCTTCTGGAGTGAATGACAGAGGGATATGTATGGATTGAAGTGTTGATGGGACTTCGGTAAGTAGAGTTGAACTTATTGTCTTGCTGAAAGGATGACTTTCGGCAGGTGATAGAGCATTTAAGGTTGGAATAAATTGGCTACTGTAGCCAATAGTAGTCTTGGTTGGTGCATCTCCCTTGCCATCTGAAAATTTGAGTGTTGACTGTAAGTCACCGCTGAACGCCAGAGAGTGTTGACGGAGTCCCATTTCTTGAACGCATAGCCGCTGCTTTTCTTGGTTGCTGCAGTCTATTGCCCGTGATCTGAGATGATATCCTGCAGAATATGGACTAGAAATAAGTTCCTGAGTATTAGTGACCCTTATCAGATTCAAAACTCCTCTAACGTATGGATTTCCTTGAACTGAGAGGCATTCATCTTCCACTACTGCTTTTCCTTTTCCTTTTCCTATATCAAACTGTTCTTTCATCTGTATTGCTTCCGATTTTTCGCCAAATTGAGGGGACATTGGAATTATCAGTGCTGAAGAGCCAAAAATCTCATTTTCTCCTGACTCTTCATGATAGTGTATTTTATCTAGGCCAACTTCATCTTCTACCCATTGAGTCATCGGAAGCATTTGGATTCTGTCTTGATCACGAGAAGTAGGTTGAACAGTCATGAATATTGGAGATTCCGCATGTAGCCATGGTCCAAATGGCATTTGTTCTAGGATCGATTTTAAGAAATTGCAGAAAATTTGAGAATGACCAATCCTCCCACATGAGTAACAAAAGTCTGATAAACGTTCGTATTTAAACGAAACCCAAGTGTCAAGATTGTAATCTCTTGGTTCCCATAGTCCTTGGTTCAGAGGTTTGGATATGTCAATCTCCACCTTAATCCTGATAAATTTATTGCAAGCTAATCCAAATAAAGGATCAATATCCACTGCAAGAAAGTTTCCTAGGGCACTCCCTATTTTAAAAGCAATCTTTTCTGTCATATGATTTCTTGTGAGACCGTGGATTTGAACATGAAACGGTGAGGTGTTAAGACTAATCTCTTTCCATGTAGAGTCTGCAGAACAACTTTTGAGAAGGAGTAGATGACCCTTGAAATTCCATGGGGCTTGATTCAGTATTCTGCTTTTGTCTCTAGCATTTTGGAATGTAAAAAGGAACAAGTTTACATCCAAAAATTCAATGTGAAATTTACTAAGGAAACTCCAGGCTGCTCTAAAAGATGCATGCAGAGAAATTCTGTTAAGAGGTCATGGCGCCACTATTTTACCAATAAGGGCTAGATCAGGCTTATCATAAGTTGGTTCCTTTTCTAGTGATAAATTCAAATCTTTTCAAGAGAGAGCCTCTATTTGTCTGGTAAATAAGCTCTTCCATATCTATAGTTGATGAGGAAAAAGCGTGAGAGGTGAGAAGAAATGGAGTTGAGGGTGGGAAAAGAGGTGATGGAGTTTCAGGCGATAAAACTCAAGTTTATCAAGACACTACAGGGAGAGTGCAGAGGGAACTCTATTCTAGAGTGAGAAAGTTTAATGCTTTTTAATTAATCTATTGCATGCATGGTACACGAAGGATTAACGTTGTTTTCAATAGTCTGTCGTAATGATTTTTAGTGTATATAATAACGACAATAAGGCAAAGGCTCCTAGCTTCATATGACTGATCATTACAGGTGCCCCACAATTATGAAACTCATCATTATTCTGTCTTATTGCATACGACCGTACCTTTTAAATAGTTACTGATTATTGTCTTATACGTACGAGGTACTTTTTTATTAACAAAATGCGGATTTGTGTGATGGAAAATTTTTCTTAATATCTTTACACTTTATAAATTATATTTATTTTAATTTTTTTTTAATTTTTTCTATAATAAATATGTAATGTATATATGATAAATAGAATAATTTAATTAGTTTAAAAAAAATAAAATAAAATAAAAAATAATATTTTAATATATAAAATATATGATGTGGAATGATGTGTAATATTGTCAACTTAGAATCTCTCATTCCTACAAAACAAATGGTAAAAAATTAAAAAAAAAAAAAAACACATGAAATGCTTGGGAATATAAAAAATTTTAAGTTGACGTGACATTAATTATTTTTTATGTTATAGTGTTGCGTGTCAGGTAAGTTCTTGCACGCAATATCTTTTCATTGGATATCACATGCCTTGTGGGCACGTGACAAGGGTGCTGTCACTAGTTTCTATGATAAGAATATTACGAACAATATCTTGGTGTTGGGTTTGGATGTTGAGTTGAATAAAATATTATTAAAATATTAATTTTAAATAAAATAAGTGTATTGAAATTTGAAAAAGTTAAATTTTAAATATTATAAGTGTATTGAGATTTAAAAAATGTGTAATGATGAGATGAAGTGATTGAGAGTAATTTAGTTTCTAAATGGGACTGAGCGAAAATATAATTAAATTTAAATAAGGTAAAAAGCTCATGGATGATAATAAATCTAAATCTACACGTCATGATGTTTATGCTATGGAGCTCAACGTGGATACTTGACATTCCTTATTATCACAGAGTTCAATTTGACGTTTTAGCTTTATTAAATTCTACATACGAACAAGAATATTTCCAAACGTTTAAGACTTCGTTTTTAGCTCTCGAACTTGTCTGGATTATAGGTCATGTTTACAACTTCCATGTACGCTAAGATGAAAATATATACGTAAAAAGACACTTGAATGCTCCAAAGATTAATTGAGCATGCCAACTTTATGAGTGAATTCCAAACTTTTCGCTTTAAAACTCCGACCCCCCGTTTAACGCTACCCATTGGAAAGTTATTTGTATGGCCTTCAATGGGACATCTTTCCTGAGCGTCATCTCCCGCATTTTTGGTCATGTGCATCTCATCCGGCCCAAGCCCATACCAACCCAAGCCCAAACTCAAGTAAATCATTAAGTACTGGATTTCCCAATCTCTTATCAGTCCAATCCGTTTACTTACAAATCAATATATATATATATATATATATATATATATATATAATACTTTTCGTGTTATTGATAGGATAAAAATTGATTTGAAAAAGAGAACTTTGAAATTTAAAATTTAGATTATATTTAATTTAGTATATAAATAATAAGAAGATAAATTTCCTACTTTCACTTATAAATATAAAATTTCAGAAGTACAAAAAACGCCAATATATTGTACAATTCGGCAAGTACTTCCATATACGATGGGCCCCGTTGGCGCAGCTTCGCATGTTGGCCCACCGGACTCCCCTCCAGAATAAGGCAAAAACGGGGGGCACACTTCCAGTCGCCAACAAGGTGGTGTGGGAATTTGGGGAGTTCGAGTATTGAGAAGAAAATGGCGGCAACGAAAGAGGGGAAGCTGGTGTACAACATATACAGGGCGCTCAGCTTCGGTGCAGCGCCGGTGCTGAATCTTTACCTACGGTTTCGCAGACTCCGTGGCCGTGAACATCCTCACCGCTGGACCGAGCGTCTTGGCCGTCCCTCTCTCCCTCGTCCCCTTGGCCCTCTCCTCTGGTTTCACGCCGTCTCTCTAGGTTTGATTTTTCTTTTCCAGTTTCCTCAGCTACATAATGAAGCATCATCATCATTATTATTATTTAATTTTTTAAAATCCAGGTGAAGGAATGGCCGCGATTCCTATAATCAAACAATGCATAAAGCAAAGACCGAATTTGAACATTTTGATGACAACTACAACAGCGTCTGCATTGTAAGGAAGAACCTCTTACTCATTAAATGAAAAATAATGAATAGTGGCCTAAAATCGTTCTATTATGTACTGTGAGTTTATTTTTCTTGTTGCAGCGAAGTAATAAATAAACGGCTTCCTAGTGGTGTAATATATCAAGTAATGTACAAACTTTGGTCCGTTTCCCGTCCTCTTCATCTTTAACTGCAAATAGATGTGGCAATTGTTTTAATGTGCTTTAATCTTCCGGTTGAATCAGTTTGCACCACTTGATACCCTGACCGCGGTCAGAGCTTTCGTCGACTATTGGAAACCGAATGCGATCATCCTTATAGAGAGTGAATTATGGCCAAATCTTATCATGACTGCTTCGGAGAATGGTGTAAGTTGTTCTGTAATTTGTGTACATGCATACAACCGTGTACATCAAGTATGTGGAGTATGCTTTTTATGCGTCGCACATAATGTTCATGATTCTCATAGCTTATATGCATCCATCATATTTTCAGATCGTGCTGGCACTGTTAAATGCTCGTATGTCTGCAAAATCCTTTAAGCATTTTTCAGGGCCCGTGCTTCTTCCACTTATTTCGCTGATGCTTTCAAAGTTTTCTTTGATTGTTCCATTGGTATGTATTGTCCGATAACTACATATATTTTTACGACTGTAATCTGTGTCCTGCTGCTGCTGATATTGTTCTACGGCACAGAGCAATATGCAGGCAATCCAATTTCAGCTACTACAAGCCCCTCCTTGTGCCATCAACTTTTCCGGTGACTTGAAATGTGGTATGCCCATCAATTAGGAGCACAAATCCTTTTACTAGTTCTAAATGCGATTAATTATACGTTGAGGATTGTTGGATGAGCTAGATATACTGTATTCTTATAAGTTTTTACTTGTTTTTTTCCCCATTCAGTGGTGGAAGATTTTGATGTTTCTGAGGGGGAGCTGAGAAGTATAGAAGATCTGAAGTTAGAGCTCACCCACAGGCAGGTCTGGATGGCTTCTTCCATACATAGGGGTGAAGAAGAAAGTTAGTTCCCACTTATTTTCCTCCAATATTATACTGCACTCTAGATTGTTTTCGTTTTGAGTCAGACGTCTATAGAAACACCTTACTCTATAAATGAAATGCAACTGAAAGGAATGATATGCTAGGTTAGTTTGACTCCAGAAACATTGGCTACATCCTTGCTATGAAAGTGATTTCATTTTTTCTGGGCAATTTGTGTTATCTGTTTCTTGTCCTGACTTTTCATATTTTCTAGGTCAGTATATGCTTGAAGTATAACTGATCGACCAACAATGGTGATGTGTTGAATGTTCATCATATTTGCTTCTTTATTTAGCAATAATATCATATGTGCAACTTATTCGCTATCTCTGGGGGCATAATACTAATTTTATAATCCATTTATGGACATTGGCATGCTCTAGCAGTTTCCAGTTTTCTCCTTCTTTACTCTTTATCTTTGTTTTAGTTTTCTTGACTTGTCTAACGTGCTCAATTACGATTGTGATGCAGTAATGCTAGGAGTTCATAGAGAGCTCACGAAAATACATCCAGATATGGTCACTATACTTGTACCTCGAGTTCCACGACATGGACTAGAGATCACTCAAGTATGATTATGATGCAGCAGTAATTATCAGTAGGATTATTCTTCAATTCTCTGTCATTTTCCTTTTGCATGTGTGTGCGTTATCTTGCTTCATATTTTGCGACGAAAGTTCCCATTGACCTTTTTATGATAAATTATGAAGTCATTTCTAAACCAGCTACTACTTGAGTTTGAGATTTTAAATAATCTGGGGAAAAAGTAAGCATGCATGTATGATTGTCATTGTAAAGAAGAGGATTATACCCCGAGTTTATTTATAAACCCTCCCTTTTGGCGGAGGAATACAAGATATATCTTGGGGGTTGCAAAGACATCTAAAAACTGAAGCCCATGCAAAAGATACGCTAGCTAAAGAAGCTATGCTAATTACAAGTAAAAGATAACCAAGTAATTTTGTAAAGATATATAACCTGAACAGAAATTTTGCAACTAAATTTGGAGTATGTATATAACGCATTAATTGATGACCCATTTGCACCAAAGTTTGATTTTTAGTTTAAAAAATGCGTTTTTTAATTTAAAATTTGTTTTTTTTTTTTTAAATTAAAAAAATGCTTTTGCCATAAATAGCGCAGGAATTGCGGAAAAAAGGGCAAAATGTAGCATTGAGGTCTCAACATGAAAAGCTTGTGGCAGGAACTAATATATATGTCGTGGACACATTAGGTATTTCTTTTACTTTTATTTTTAAATTTAAAAATATATATTTCTTCCCAACAGTAATGCTAAATTGTACAACCTATCATTAATTTCCCTTCCAACCTATCATCATCAATTCCTTACACTACTGATCAAAAATTAATTCCCTTACACTCAAACTTAAAAGTTTGGGGCATTCATGAGGCACATGCCATGCACGTACAGAGATAGGTTTACCTTAAATCCTTTGTTACACATAATGGGAGATGCTTGGTAATGAGTTTCTTATTTAGATACTTTGTTTTCTTCACATTTATCATTCTATGTTTTTCACTAAATTGCACACATTATGGTACCAATGCCAACTAGTCCATGATACTGCACCCACAGGTGAACGTGAAAGCTTTGCATGCCCTATGCTCATTAATTTACTTTTATTGGTATTTTTTCTTTTTCTTTTTTCTATGGGTCCTAGATAATATTCTTAACTTTGGTTTCCTAGATAATATTCTTAACTTTGGTTTTGTTTCCCCTTTTTTCAGTGTGTATGCTTGCTTTTAGGGAGATTTGACCCCCCGGTCACTATATCCTTCTGAATTTGTTTTGCAGGCGAGTTGAGGCTCTTGTATGGGTTAACACCAATAGCTGTAGTTGGAGGTTCGTTCTTACCAGGTTTAGCTGGCCATAACATTTTAGAAGCCGCTGCAGCTGGCTGTGCTGTTTTGACTGGTAAACTTTTGTTCTTACCTTATTGGATTGACATGTCATTTTTTTAATACCATTTTAAAAGCTTTTCTCGTTGGGTTATATCAGGTCATCATATTGGCCATTTCTCACAGATGGTACTTGAAATGCAACAGTTAAATTCTTTGTCTGTTCTCCAGGTTTGAAGAACCCCTTCTTGATTACATTCTTATCTTTAGAAGACAATGTGTAGAAAAGATTAGTTGAAACTCTTTCTCGAGTCAATTCTCTAAACTCATTATTGATGTTTCCACAGTATGGCATGATATGATAATTGCACCATGACAAATCCGGTATAGATAAAGAAGTATCTGTCGTCTTATCTTGATTTTTAGGTCTCTAGTACGGTATATAAAGCTAGTTTATTTGTTAAACCTGAATAGTTTCATGTTCTGTTTGTGGCGATCACACCCACTCCACCCTTGACAAGTAGATTCCAATTTCCACGTATTGAATTGACTTGATCAGCTTTAGAAGATTTGATGTCAGCAAGAGCATATCATTGATTTTGTACGGAGGAAACGATTTCTCACAGATGGTTCCTTATTTGATTAGTGGTTGAACAAAATTTAGGAACGGTTGAAAATTCATGAATTCTCTACTTCTGTGAACTCTTTTGAGAGAAGCTATGAATTAATTCACTTACTTCAAACCAAATGGGCTGAAGGGGCTTAAATCCAGACAAATTTAAAACTGGAATTCTTCGGGTTTCTCTCTGCTGAAACATAATAAAGGATGTCAGTCAAAGGCTCATTCTAATCAAAAGTCTATAAGATCATATTAGGGACTTCTAAAATAACAGCAAATAAATGTTAGTAAGTTTTTTCATTAAACCGAGGGCCTTTAACTGTGGCCGTGCAGGTTTTTGGCAAATTGGAACTTGTGAATGCGCTCAAGGAACTATTCAGTGATGCTAAAGTTCTGGAAGCACGTCGAATGGCTGCAAAACAAGCATACCGTTCTCTGTCCAGTGGTATTGTTTCCAATGTTTGGAATCTACTGAATTCGCATGTTTTCGAACGGGTTGCTTTGTTAGAAGGTAAATGAAGAGCCTCATACAACAGAAGTAAATGTGATGGTGAAACTTGTTGCATTCTACAACAAGTACTTGTTGATGGCGTCTTATTTAGTGCATCTAAACCCATTCTGGCTTTTCGGCATCGCACATGACATCTTTGGCAGCTGTCGCTGTAACTTTCAAGTCGCAGAATGATCTGTACAATCACATTCATGCAAGTTCTATTCTGGTGGTTTGCTTTCTCATTCATTACATTCAATTTGGGCATCTCTTCCCGTCGGAGGTGAAAGAGGGATTAACGTGACATTGTAGTCATATCTTACCTTGAGTCAGCTGCATTTTGTCCTGGATTTGGATGAATAGGAGGATAACTATGCATTGCATGGACAAACAATGATGCTTTTCATTGCATATATTTCTTCTTCTGTTTTTCAAAGCAAAATATATACTTTCTTTTACTTTGGGCTTACATATTCTTACTTTATCTGCCTATCTACTTTATCTTTATATTTAACTTTATCTTTTTTCTCTCTCAACTTTCTTTTTTCATCTCCAAAATTTAAGAAGATCCATCGCTCCAATTTTCGCGTTTTGAAAGCTTCACGCTCTGATATAATCTTCTCGTGGCAATCACGGTGTTGGGCTCTAAAGGCCGAGCAAATATTTTGATCTTTCTGTTTTTTAGAACTGCAAGCTTAGGAGCTCAAAAACATTGAATAATGGAGAAGGTAATATCTTCCAACTTTAGGCACGCTATTTAGTTTCTGATATGATATGCAAGTGCATAAAGTTTCATTTTTGGCCTCTGGGCTCAGGTTCAAGATGCAAAGTCTCTTCCTACAAAAAATTTTATTACAAAAAGAAAGTGTTCGGTCTCTCGGGCTGACTTTGGACAAGTCGGACACCCAGAAAAAAAAAAAGAGATGAATTGGGGAAGTGAAGAAACAGAGAGACCATCCAGGCAACATGCGGTCAGATTAGCTAAATTCCCTGAATATACTCTTGTCACATGCCAGCAATCCAAACACCAAGTGATGCCAAAGATGAATACGCAGTCTCAGATTCGGCTTTTATTTGGCCCCTGAAACATCTCAAACCTGAAATCCCTGCGCGCACTCTTTCATTTCCAATGATCCACCACGAGGGAATGATAAAACATTAGAGAACAGTAATAGTAAATAACGACAATGAAAATAACACTAATAATAATAATGTAGCAGTACACTACTTTTGTCCACTTGCTGCTAAGTTGGTGGAGAAAGAATTGAATGATGACATTCTGACACAAAATTAGAACGCCAATTCCGCCTTCAATTTCTCCCCTTCTCCCTTTCTAATGGCATGTTTGGTAAGAAAAGGGCAAAACGAAACATAATGAAACCTAAAAAGGAAATTAAAGCTGAATTATTTTCTTCGCTTTGTGCGACAGCATTACTATACTCGTGAAGACTGAAGCGGAAGGCTGAGAAAACTGGCCTGGGCGTGTACCACCAATGAGCCCACCATGTGGCATTTGAAAATCAAGAAAACTATCACCAAACAAAAGCACTGATCTTAATCGTCCAGCTGGAAAAGTCAACAAGTGTTCCTTCCACTTCCAGGGTTTTCACTGCCACTGCGTGGTCAACCTGGGTCAAAGTCTCAAAATTGCTTGGGTCTTTTTATAAGTAGCTTGTTTTGAAATGTGAAGGTATGTTACTCCTCGTTTCAAGAATAGAGGCAGGCCCCTGTAGGCTGTAGGTGATCTACAATTAAGCCCATGAATGAGTATTGTCATTCTTGTCAAATATAGATGAATTGGGTTTTGGAAGTTGTGGATCTATACCATCCATCTATGTATGTTTGCATGATATTCTCTGTCCATCATTATTATGGGTTTGGTACAGCAACTTTGCTTTCTTATGAATTAAAGTTGAGCACTTTTTCCTTCCACGATACGAAAAGGAAGAAAGAACAGCAGACAAATAAAATTATGTGCGTAACTTTTTTTTTTTTCTTTTTGTTCTCCCTGACCTTCTCTTTATAAGGAGGGATCGAAGCAGCTAGCACATGACTTTCATAGACAAACCAAGTTACCAACCAAAGGCTATGTTCGCTGGGCATGTGGCAAAATGTTAAATATAGTGGTCCACAGCACAAAGCAAATGTAATTATACCAGATTCCGAATAAAGGGAAAACGAACGAGTAAAGCCAACAGTCATGAATGATTTAAATAAATCCAGAAAGATCCATGAATCATGCTAATCTTAATTCATAACAGTAATCTTGGAGAATATCTAGAAGATAAAAGCATCCTATTATATATCAAAACTACTTATCATGTTCAAGTTCATCTTACAAAAGCATGCATCCTCGTATGAATCAATCCCATTTTGTAGTGGTACCAAGGATTCTATTTTGTAGTATTACTCTTTAATTAAAAAGCATGCATGCCATGATCGATGTACCTTTTAAAGTGAGAAATTATGGGTTATCCTAGCTGTAAATGGGGCTGGGAGGAGGGAATAAGGTGTACCATGCAAAGAATAAATATTAGTATCAGCCCCTGTTTTGGATCCTCCGATGCACACCACACGTGGCATTGACTTAATGACAAAAATATCCCTAATTTTTCGATTCCCACCTTTGGATTTTCATTTGATTTTCAGAAGAGAAAGTTGAGAAACAGGGCTCGAGCTTCTTCTTCCCCATCTCTTCCGATCGTCGTTCAGTGCACTCTCCCCCTTTCCCCCTCGTCCTCGTCAAGCTTTATCCTCTCCAAACTCTGGTTAACTTAGCATGCCCTAATTTGTGCATCTGAAAATCAGATTTGAAACCCCACCTCCGGAATCTCCCCCTCCCGAATCTCTTCATCCTTTCATCTTCTTCGATCTCAGCCCTCGAAGCCAAGCAACCACCGACATCCCCTCTCCGCCGCTCCTTCACTCCTTACCCTAAAAAGCACCTCCTCTCACTCGGCCAGGGTTACTGCATCTGTCCCAATGGTAAGCCCTCTCCCTAGGTATTAGTATCAACCTATTGTCACCATGGGAGTCTGTATCTTTTTTTCTGATCCGTGTTTGAGAAATTGTATCATATGTAGGGGAAGGGAACGGGGAGCTTCGGAAAGAGGAGGAATAAGACTCACACCCTCTGCGTGAGGTGTGGCCGCCGCAGCGTCCATCTCCAGAAGAGTCGCTGCGCTGCCTGTGCCTACCCCGCCGCTCGTAAGAGGACATGTAAGCCCCTGTCCCTTATGCACACGTAAATATTTGTATCTTTATCTATGCTTGCGTTATATGGATTTTGAAGTTTTACTGGTGAACTGTGTTTGTGGATTTGTTTGATACTGGATAGGTTTACCTTAAATCCTTTGTTACACATAATGGGAGATGCTTGGTAATGAGTTTCTTATTTAGATACTTTGTTTTCTTCACATTTATCATTCTATGTTTTTCACTAAATTGCACACATTATGGTACCAATGCCAACTAGTCCATGATACTGCACCCACAGGTGAACGTGAAAGCTTTGCATGCCCTATGCTCATTAATTTACTTTTATTGGTATTTTTTCTTTTTCTTTTTTCTATGGGTCCTAGATAATATTCTTAACTTTGGTTTCCTAGATAATATTCTTAACTTTGGTTTTGTTTCCCCTTTTTTCAGTGTGTATGCTTGCTTTTAGGGAGATTTGACCCCCCGGTCACTATATCCTTCTGAATTTGTTTTGCAGGCGAGTTGAGGCTCTTGTATGGGTTAACACCAATAGCTGTAGTTGGAGGTTCGTTCTTACCAGGTTTAGCTGGCCATAACATTTTAGAAGCCGCTGCAGCTGGCTGTGCTGTTTTGACTGGTAAACTTTTGTTCTTACCTTATTGGATTGACATGTCATTTTTTTAATACCATTTTAAAAGCTTTTCTCGTTGGGTTATATCAGGTCTCATATTGGCCATTTCTCACAGATGGTACTTGAAATGCAACAGTTAAATTCTTTGTCTGTTCTCCAGGTTTGAAGAACCCCTTCTTGATTACATTCTTATCTTTAGAAGACAATGTGTAGAAAAGATTAGTTGAAACTCTTTCTCGAGTCAATTCTCTAAACTCATTATTGATGTTTCCACAGTATGGCATGATATGATAATTGCACCATGACAAATCCGGTATAGATAAAGAAGTATCTGTCGTCTTATCTTGATTTTTAGGTCTCTAGTACGGTATATAAAGCTAGTTTATTTGTTAAACCTGAATAGTTTCATGTTCTGTTTGTGGCGATCACACCCACTCCACCCTTGACAAGTAGATTCCAATTTCCACGTATTGAATTGACTTGATCAGCTTTAGAAGATTTGATGTCAGCAAGAGCATATCATTGATTTTGTACGGAGGAAACGATTTCTCACAGATGGTTCCTTATTTGATTAGTGGTTGAACAAAATTTAGGAACGGTTGAAAATTCATGAATTCTCTACTTCTGTGAACTCTTTTGAGAGAAGCTATGAATTAATTCACTTACTTCAAACCAAATGGGCTGAAGGGGCTTAAATCCAGACAAATTTAAAACTGGAATTCTTCGGGTTTCTCTCTGCTGAAACATAATAAAGGATGTCAGTCAAAGGCTCATTCTAATCAAAAGTCTATAAGATCATATTAGGGACTTCTAAAATAACAGCAAATAAATGTTAGTAAGTTTTTTCATTAAACCGAGGGCCTTTAACTGTGGCCGTGCAGGTTTTTGGCAAATTGGAACTTGTGAATGCGCTCAAGGAACTATTCAGTGATGCTAAAGTTCTGGAAGCACGTCGAATGGCTGCAAAACAAGCATACCGTTCTCTGTCCAGTGGTATTGTTTCCAATGTTTGGAATCTACTGAATTCGCATGTTTTCGAACGGGTTGCTTTGTTAGAAGGTAAATGAAGAGCCTCATACAACAGAAGTAAATGTGATGGTGAAACTTGTTGCATTCTACAACAAGTACTTGTTGATGGCGTCTTATTTAGTGCATCTAAACCCATTCTGGCTTTTCGGCATCGCACATGACATCTTTGGCAGCTGTCGCTGTAACTTTCAAGTCGCAGAATGATCTGTACAATCACATTCATGCAAGTTCTATTCTGGTGGTTTGCTTTCTCATTCATTACATTCAATTTGGGCATCTCTTCCCGTCGGAGGTGAAAGAGGGATTAACGTGACATTGTAGTCATATCTTACCTTGAGTCAGCTGCATTTTGTCCTGGATTTGGATGAATAGGAGGATAACTATGCATTGCATGGACAAACAATGATGCTTTTCATTGCATATATTTCTTCTTCTGTTTTTCAAAGCAAAATATATACTTTCTTTTACTTTGGGCTTACATATTCTTACTTTATCTGCCTATCTACTTTATCTTTATATTTAACTTTATCTTTTTTCTCTCTCAACTTTCTTTTTTCATCTCCAAAATTTAAGAAGATCCATCGCTCCAATTTTCGCGTTTTGAAAGCTTCACGCTCTGATATAATCTTCTCGTGGCAATCACGGTGTTGGGCTCTAAAGGCCGAGCAAAATTTTGATCTTTCTGTTTTTTAGAACTGCAAGCTTAGGAGCTCAAAAACATTGAATAATGGAGAAGGTAATATCTTCCAACTTTAGGCACGCTATTTAGTTTCTGATATGATATGCAAGTGCATAAAGTTTCATTTTTGGCCTCTGGGCTCAGGTTCAAGATGCAAAGTCTCTTCCTACAAAAAATTTTATTACAAAAAGAAAGTGTTCGGTCTCTCGGGCTGACTTTGGACAAGTCGGACACCCAGAAAAAAAAAAAGAGATGAATTGGGGAAGTGAAGAAACAGAGAGACCATCCAGGCAACATGCGGTCAGATTAGCTAAATTCCCTGAATATACTCTTGTCACATGCCAGCAATCCAAACACCAAGTGATGCCAAAGATGAATACGCAGTCTCAGATTCGGCTTTTATTTGGCCCCTGAAACATCTCAAACCTGAAATCCCTGCGCGCACTCTTTCATTTCCAATGATCCACCACGAGGGAATGATAAAACATTAGAGAACAGTAATAGTAAATAACGACAATGAAAATAACACTAATAATAATAATGTAGCAGTACACTACTTTTGTCCACTTGCTGCTAAGTTGGTGGAGAAAGAATTGAATGATGACATTCTGACACAAAATTAGAACGCCAATTCCGCCTTCAATTTCTCCCCTTCTCCCTTTCTAATGGCATGTTTGGTAAGAAAAGGGCAAAACGAAACATAATGAAACCTAAAAAGGAAATTAAAGCTGAATTATTTTCTTCGCTTTGTGCGACAGCATTACTATACTCGTGAAGACTGAAGCGGAAGGCTGAGAAAACTGGCCTGGGCGTGTACCACCAATGAGCCCACCATGTGGCATTTGAAAATCAAGAAAACTATCACCAAACAAAAGCACTGATCTTAATCGTCCAGCTGGAAAAGTCAACAAGTGTTCCTTCCACTTCCAGGGTTTTCACTGCCACTGCGTGGTCAACCTGGGTCAAAGTCTCAAAATTGCTTGGGTCTTTTTATAAGTAGCTTGTTTTGAAATGTGAAGGTATGTTACTCCTCGTTTCAAGAATAGAGGCAGGCCCCTGTAGGCTGTAGGTGATCTACAATTAAGCCCATGAATGAGTATTGTCATTCTTGTCAAATATAGATGAATTGGGTTTTGGAAGTTGTGGATCTATACCATCCATCTATGTATGTTTGCATGATATTCTCTGTCCATCATTATTATGGGTTTGGTACAGCAACTTTGCTTTCTTATGAATTAAAGTTGAGCACTTTTTCCTTCCACGATACGAAAAGGAAGAAAGAACAGCAGACAAATAAAATTATGTGCGTAACTTTTTTTTTTTTCTTTTTGTTCTCCCTGACCTTCTCTTTATAAGGAGGGATCGAAGCAGCTAGCACATGACTTTCATAGACAAACCAAGTTACCAACCAAAGGCTATGTTCGCTGGGCATGTGGCAAAATGTTAAATATAGTGGTCCACAGCACAAAGCAAATGTAATTATACCAGATTCCGAATAAAGGGAAAACGAACGAGTAAAGCCAACAGTCATGAATGATTTAAATAAATCCAGAAAGATCCATGAATCATGCTAATCTTAATTCATAACAGTAATCTTGGAGAATATCTAGAAGATAAAAGCATCCTATTATATATCAAAACTACTTATCATGTTCAAGTTCATCTTACAAAAGCATGCATCCTCGTATGAATCAATCCCATTTTGTAGTGGTACCAAGGATTCTATTTTGTAGTATTACTCTTTAATTAAAAAGCATGCATGCCATGATCGATGTACCTTTTAAAGTGAGAAATTATGGGTTATCCTAGCTGTAAATGGGGCTGGGAGGAGGGAATAAGGTGTACCATGCAAAAGTGTGGATCAAATTTGTTTTGTTGCATTGGTAAGGGAAAAAAGAAGCTCTTGATTTAAAACCTCTGTACTCAATCGATTCAAGAGGAGTGGGGAGGGAAATGCAATCATTCGCCCAACCACTCTCCACCACCCTCATTCCCATATACTATTGCCACCTTTAATCATATTTAGTTATTTACCTATGTTCCCTCAAAAAGTGTTGCTCCCAAAGACATCATAAACACACTCACAAACAACACTCCCATTCTCATCCTATTCCTCTTTAATCATTTCAATTTCCTCTCTCTCTCTCTCTCTCTCTCTCTCTCTCTCTAGTCCATCTCATCCTTATCAGACAAAAAACACACAAAAGTCTCTCTTTCTCCGTCTAGAATTAAACTAAGTTTTTAACTCGTTAGGCCAAGACATGGAGTGAAGAATGAGACTAGCTAGCTATCACTCTCTCCGGAGTTTGAACACTAAACTATACAAATTTAAAAAATCAATCTCCTGATCTCCTTTATCCAATCTTCCCGCTCAGACCTGAGACCACGAACACACCGAAAGATCGATGAATAATCCTCATCTCTTACCCTTGGCCTTCGCCTTAGCCTTCTCCTTCCTCACCCTTTCTCTCTGTGTCCCCAATGACACAGACGCACTCACACGTTTTCGCCTCCAGACCGATGCCCACGGCCTGCTCGAGTCCAACTGGAGTGGCAGTAACGCCTGCGCAGCGTCGTGGCGCGGTGTCCGCTGCTCCTCAAACAACAGACGCGTCGTCGTTCTCTCCCTCCCTTCTCTTAACCTCCGCGGCCCACTTGACTCTCTGGCCCCGCTCGACCAGCTCCGCCTCCTCGACCTCCACAACAACCGCCTCAACGGCACCGTTTCTCCCCTCACCAACTGCACCAACCTCAAGCTTCTCTACCTCTCCCGCAACGATCTCTCAGGTGAGATCCCACCAGATATATCCTCCATTAAGAGTCTCCTCCGCCTCGACCTCTCCGACAACAATCTGCGCGGCCCAATTCCCAAAGATTTGTCCCAGTTAAATCAGCTTCTCACACTTCGGTTGCAGAACAACGCCCTCTCTGGGACGATTCCTGACCTCTCAGCCAGTCTGGTAAATCTCAAGGAGCTGAACTTGACGAGCAACGAGTTATACGGACGTTTGCCTGACGGTTTACTGAGGAAATTCCGCGACAAAAGTTTTTCAGGGAACGAAGGGCTATGTGGGTCGAGCCCTTTGCCCGTTTGCTCGTTCACAGGGACTCCACCGGCGGTTGCTTCTACTCAGACCGTACCTTCGAACCCGAGCTCGTTGCCACAAGCGCCTGTGACAAGTCAAGGCAAAGGAGGATCAAGGAAAGGGCTAGGCACCGGTGCTATAGTGGCCATTGTGATAGCCAACTGCGTGGCGTTGTTGGTGGTGGTGTCGTTCATCGTTGCGCATTACTGCGCGAGAGACCGGAGCTTCTCGGGTTCGTTAGCGGGGAGCGAGAGTGGGAAGAGGAGGAGGAGGAGTGCGAGTAGTTATGGTGGGAGCGAGAAGAAGGTGTATGCCAACAATGGAGGCGGAGATAGCAGCGATGGGACTAACGCCACGGACCGGAGCAAGCTCGTGTTTTTCGATAGGAAGAAGCAGTTTGAGCTCGAGGATTTGCTCAGGGCGTCAGCAGAGATGCTTGGGAAAGGGAGCTTGGGGACAGTGTATAAGGCAGTACTCGATGACGGGTGCACCATGGCCGTGAAGCGTCTCAAGGACGCGAACCCCTGTGAGAGGAAGGAGTTTGAGCAGTATATGGATGTGATAGGGAAGCTCAAGCACCCAAATATCGTGAGGTTTAGAGCTTATTATTATGCCAAGGAGGAGAAGCTTCTTGTCTATGATTATCTTCCAAATGGGAGCTTGCATTCACTTCTTCATGGTTAGTAATAAATTATATCTCTACTTCTTAGCACGTACGTAATACCTATATTAGGAGCTAAATACTTTCAGAAATCTCGAAGTACCTGAACTTTTACATCTGAGGGGTTTATTTATGTTCGAGTTCAATTATGTTATATATTACCTACTTATTATTGTTTCCATGCATCTTAATGATAATTCACGTGAGGCTTTAACAATATACGATATTATGTTTGGAATAACTTTAATTGTGCGTTGATTAAATTTAGGGAATCGAGGTCCGGGGAGAATTCCTTTGGATTGGACTACAAGGATCAGCTTGGTGCTAGGAGCGGCTCGAGGACTAGCAAAGATTCACGAAGAGTACAGCGCCTCGAAAATACCTCATGGGAATGTGAAATCTTCGAATGTGCTCCTTGATAAGAACGGTGTTGCGTGCGTGTCTGATTTTGGGCTGTCGTTGCTTCTAAACTCGGTACATGCCGTTGCAAGATTAGGAGGATACAGGGCTCCTGAACAAGCAGAAACCAAGAGGCTGTCTCAAAAGGCAGATGTGTACAGCTTTGGGGTCTTGTTGTTGGAAGTTCTGACAGGGAAAGCTCCATCCCAGTACCCTTCACCAACTCGGCCACGAGTGGATGAGGAGGAACAGGGTGTAGACCTTCCCAAATGGGTTCGATCGGTTGTAAAGGAAGAGTGGACAGCTGAAGTATTTGATCAAGAACTCTTGAGGTATAAGAACATCGAGGAAGAGCTTGTGTCCATGCTCCATGTGGGGTTGGCCTGTGTGGTGCCGCAGCCTGAGAAAAGGCCAACAATGGCGGAAGTGGCAAAGATGATAGAGGACATCAGGGTGGAGCAGTCTCCTCTTGGGGAGGATTACGATGAGTCGCGCAATTCACTCTCACCTTCACTTGCCACCACTGAAGATGGACTGGCTTGATGATGTTCATGCTCTTTAAATTGCTTCAGTATTTGCCAAATGTTTCCATCCCCGTCCATATGCTCGTTTAAATTTGCATTGTCTCGCTGCAAATTCTGGCTGTTGCAGACTCTCTGGTCCGATTTCTTTGTAATATTTGTAAGCTTCTATGTTTTCCAATGTTTCTGTTGGTGGAGAGCTCTGATTGTCCACGATCCATCAGGATAGTTCTATTTTGTTCTGTGTCATGTAACTTTATTTTTGTTCGTCGTTTATATCCAAAGCTAGAGAATCTCAAGAAGCACGGTGGCTACCCAAGCAGCCTTTTTTCCACCCTCGACAGCCTAATTACCCTGTTAATTAGTTTAATAGCCCCCGAAGGTTGGAAAGTACCACAATGACAAAGGAAGGAACTGCAAGCTGTTGTTCCGTGGAATGGGGGCGATTCCTTCCTTTCCCGATGGACATGGTCACCAACCACACCCCTTCTCTTCTCAAAGAAGACAATATTTCAATCTTATGGCATGTCCACACACTTCAGAGTGCTGAATTTATTCCTTCTTTTACGTTAAAATAAAATAAAATTGCAGCCCATTCTCACGACAATCGTCTCGCCTCTCTCCCAGTTCAATAAATTCAACCGTCAACCCCCATGAAAACACAATATTATCAGGCATTATTGATAGTAGTTCAAAAATAGAAGGTGTGAATTTCATCATACATGTTACGGCAAAACAATTTCAACCTATAACAGACTCATGACTTTTAACTCTATAACTTGCTCCCAAAGAAATCCATCATCAGTGCACTCACTGTTAATTCATCTCGACCAACTGTTCTCCCAACTAATGGCTTCTTTCAAGTCAACAACATTTACAATTACAAGGATACAAGAAATATAAGCACCTCACTAAGATGCAGATATAGAATAAAACACTAGAAAGTAGAAACAACGTGAACAGTACTGGGCATTTCTGAACCTTGATCAGTTATCGTGTACAGTAAAGGCAGAAAATCACGGCTCAGGATAACCATCCAAGCCTGCACAAATAGTAGCCGGCAGCTGAATTCAGGTGCCCAGTAAGTGTTCCAAGGGACAACTCACTTGAGATTGCATCGTAGGTAACATGACCTGACAATTTATCAGATCAGAGTTCCATGGATATTAGCTAATCCTTCCAGTTTGATCAATCAGTGTACCAACTTGCTCTCCACATAGCGCTTTGGAGATGTTGCCAGGCTCAAGAAGATTAAAGACCACAACTGTACATGAAAAACATAAATTAATCTGTCTGCAATTCCCTCATACTAAACCCAAAACTGCTTCCCATTTCGTTACGTTACTATAGACAGCTTATCATATCCAGGCTTATGAAATTCACATACCTTCACAAGAGAAATTGACAACCAAATAATATATAGCATACTTGATTATCAGTTGATCTACAGAAATAATGTTCTATGCCTCAATATGATGCACTGAGATATTGGTTACCAAATGAACTCAAAATGTCTGTACCAATATAAAGATGCACCCTACACAGAAACAAGCACAAAGAAATTACACAAACCAGGAATGCTGTTCTCTTCACAGTAGTTCAGAGCCATTGCGTCCATGGACGTGGCACCTCTGGAGGCCAGATCCCTGAAAGATATGTGCTCGAATGTAAAATTGTTGTCTCGAGAGGTACAGTCATACACACCATCTACATTGGTACCCTTGAGGACTGCCTCTGCATGAACTGAGAGAAACAGCACATAATTTACAAAAGCCCCAAAAGGTATGTGTGCAGATGCATGGTTGTTGTGTTCTTGTCAAGCTAATCAGTTACAAGTAACATGACTCAAATCCGATACTTTTTGCTGAGATTAGCTCTGATACCATTTATTATGACCCAAGGAAAGCCCAAGTCACATTTTTTCTTATATTCCAAAAGCACTAGCCAGTGTTCAAATTGGAGCCCTTTGGAATCATTATACATTACAAGAACTTCTACCTTCCAAACATCTCATTGACCACCCTTTCATACTAGTGTGAGATACTATAGTACCTTTGTCTATTTATGCGCATGTGCATGTGAGAGAGAGTGATAGGGACCATGTGCACCAATACAAATAAAAAATATCAATAACTTTGGGTGGGGTGGGGCAAAGACATACTCTCCAAAGCTCGAACAGCTGCAGCTGTGTCGGTGGTAAAGAGTGGATTTCCAAAACCAGCACCAATACCACCAAAAATTACTACTCTGCCTTTTTCCAGATGTCGGATGGCCCGTTGCCTACTGTATGGTTCAGCAACCTCCAGCATTGAAAATGCAGTTTGCACACGTGTCTGAACTCCCATCTTCTCTAATGCTGACTGGAGCAGTACGGAATTCATCACCGTTGCCATCATACTGGCACATATATTACATGTTAGAATAAAAAAACTAGTATAATTTTATTGTACAAAAGCAAACAACATAGAACAATGAGATCTACATTTGTTGAGCTAAAAGAGAAGAGACGACAATTTCCACATATGCAATACAAAATTTAATCTTTACTATTTCTTCTTCTATGGGAGAGACAATATCAACCTGGCCATGCATGTCCTCCCTAGCTTATAGACATTATTTTCTAAAAGTCAAGCGGCTGACATATCATTATCTACCCCTTCCTTAATAGGCAGGAAAAACAAAAAAGGAAAGCCACTTTCATCCAATGGAAGTTGAGAGAGAGAGCATCCTTGAAAATGACAATTACCCTCTCTCTCAATCACAACATATCCATATCAACCATCCGACAATAAGCATGTGTTCAACACTCCTTGAAACAGCTGCTCAAGTATGCATAGTATATGCTAAGACAAATTTACAAGAAAATTCATTAATGTTTTCTTAAATCATCATTTATTTAAAAAATTTAAGCTTACTTTTTTTTTATAAATAAACAAACTTTATTGATCAAAACGGATGGCAAAAGCCAGAATTACAACTCTGATGTCCTAACTAGGTAGGCACATTAGAGACAAGAAAATCATGAAGGACCATGCCATTAAAGTCCACAGCAATAGCCCAACTACAGAGAGTTCTAAAAAATAAAACTTTAAGCTCCTCCAACGATCTCTCTTGATCTTCAAATGTCCATTCATTGCGCTTCTGCCACAAGCACCACATAATGCAAAGAGGGATCATCTTCCAAATAGCTTTAATTGGTTGTCGACCTCTTATGTTTGCCCAGCTAGCCAAAACTGCCTCCTCGGTTTTTGGCATAACCCAGGCCATATCCAGTCGAGCGAATATCTCATTCAAGAGAATCCTTGCTCTATCACAATGCAATAGGAGGTGATCTACTGAATCTCCCGCTCCTTTGCACATGTAACACCAGTCTGCAATAATAATCCTCATTTTCTTTAAATTGTCGGTAGTAAGTATCTTACCTAAAGAGGCAGTCCAAACAAAGAAAGAAACTTTGGCAGGTGCCTTGCTTCTCTAGTACACCAATCCCCCATAAACCCCCATCTTTCTTCTCAATCACCAATTTCCATAAAAATGCAGGTTCCCTAGCAAATCTCCACAACCATTTGCCTAATAACGCTCAATTGAATACTCTTAGGTTTCTAACCCCTAGACCTCCCCCCAAGATAGGACAACAAACTTGCTCCCACTTAACCAGATTAAACTTGAACTCATCCCCTAAACCACCCCCCCCCCCCAAACAAAAAACAAAAAATCACGCTAGAGCTTCTCAATACGGGCTGCCACACTTGCTGGTATTGGAAATAGAGATAAAAAAATAAGTAGGTAAATTAGAAAAAGTACTCTTTATCAAAGTAATCCTTCCACCTTTTGACAAATACATTCTCTTTCACCCCGCCAATCGCCGCTCAATTTTATCAATCATTGTATCCCATACTGAAGGAGCCCTCAAGACACTCCCCAATGGAAGTCCCAAGTAAGTAAAAGGAAATGAGGTTATCTTGCACCCCAACGTTCTCGCTAACTGTCGAATGTTGGGAACTACCCCAATTGGCACCAATTCTGATTTCTCCAAATTTACCTTCAAACCAGAAACTGCCTCGAAGCAAAAAAGTAAGGCCTTCAATACTTGCATCTAATTTTGCTCGGCTTCACACATAATCAGTATATCATCTGCAAACAATAAATGGGAAATATTAATACTACCCCTATCCGGGGTTCCAATCAAGAAGCCGTCTAGAAAGCCATTTTCAACCATTCCCGATAGCATCATGCTTAGAACCTCCATAACAATAACGAACAACAAAGGTGACAATGAGTCCCCTTGTCTCAATCCACATGTGCTCTTAAAAAAACCCACTGAGACTCCATTTACCAACACGGAGAACTTTGTCGAAGATATACACCAATGAATCCACGCTCTCCATCACTCCCCAAATCCACAACTCCTAAACAAAAGAAGTAGGAAGTCCCAGTTAACATGGTCATAAGCTTTTTCCATTTCGAGTTTGGACATGGTCCCTGTGTTCCCAGCTTTCATTCTACTATCAAGGCATTCATTAGCAATTAACATCGCATCCAAAATCTGTCTTCCTTTTACAAAAGTATTTTGAGGTTGTGTAACAATCTTCCCCATCACCTCACTTAATCTGTTCGCAAGAACTTTGGATATTATCTTATACACCACATTTACCAGACTAATAGGCCGAAACTCCTTGATCTCCGTAGCCCCTGCCTTTTCAGGAATCAATGCAAGGAAAGTGGTGTTAAGACTTTTTTCAAATTTTCCAGTCCAGAAAGACTCATGAAAAACCTTCATAAAGTCCTCCTTTATCACTTCCCAACAGTCTTGAAAAAAACCCATAGAGAATCCATCCGATCCTGGAGCATTTTCCCTAGCCATTTTCCTCACTACTTCATATACCTCTAACTCCTCAAAATCGCTTTCCAAGCGTGACATATCGCTCGTCCCGATGGTACCAAAGTCCATCCCATTCAGTGGAGGCCTCCATCCCACCTGCTCCGTTAGTAAATTCTCATAGAAATCAACAACATGATTGTGGAATACTTGCTCGTCTCTGCATTCCACCCCATCAACTTTCAGCATCTCAATGTTGTTATTTCTCCGATGTGAGTTTGCAATTCTGTGGAAGAAACTCGTGCTTCAGTCTCCTTCCCGCAACCATAATGCCCTGAACTTTTGACGCCAATACATCTCTTCTAATAATATCAACCTCTTAACATCTACAACCAGCTCGGCCTTCCGATCTTGTTCTTCCTGAGTAAGGGGTTGTAACTCTTGCAACCTCTCAATCGCCTGAAGTTCCAACAGCTTTATTTTTTTTGTTTTCCCCAACAATGCCAAACGACCCCACGTTCCACACTTTTAGATCTCTTTTAAGAGCTTTCAATTTACCCGCAAAAATGAAACTAGGGGTATCTTAAAACTGATAAGAAGACCACCATTGTTTGACCCTATACACAAACCCTTCCGATTTCAACCACATATTCTCAAATTTAAAAGGCCGCTGCCCCTTCCGAACTCCTCCACAATCGAGCAAAATAGGCCAATGATCTGAGCCAATGCGAGGCATACGTTTTTGCCATACATCCGGGAAATGGCTTTCCCATTCTAGTGAAATTAAGAAACGATCCAATCGAGACCATGACTGATTATTAAACCAAGTCGCAGTACCCCTTGCTAATGTCAAAATCCACCAAGTTTAGGTCAAAAATACACTCCGAGAACTCCTCCATAGCTGGCCACAGTCTTCTACTTCCAGAAACTTCACTTGAGAATCTTACCACATTAAAGTCTCCCCCTATACACCAAGGGAGTTCCCACCAGATATGGATCCCAGCAAGCTCTTCGCACAACAATCTTCTATCCGTGTCTAAGTTAGGACCATAAACACTTGCAAAAGCCCACAGAAAGTTATCAGATACACACTTAAATGAGCATGCTACCGTGTAATGCCCAATAAAATCCTCCACCCTCTCCACCACCCGCCTATCCCACTTCACCACTACCCCTCCCGACGCCCCATTCGAGGCCAAGAAAGCCCAATCAACATGAACTCCACTCCATAAGCTTCACACAATTCTCCTATCAATCATTTTCAGTTTTGTCTCTTGTAAGCATACAATGTCCACTTTCCACTCCCATAACAGGTTTCTAATCCAGAGCCGCTTATTATTGTCGTTAGCCCACAGACATTCCACGACACAATCTTTGGCTTCATTGAGGAAAGGCCAGCCCCTTCCCCTTCACCCTACCTCTGCTGGCACTACCCTTCATATTCATTGACCAAGTCAATCTTTTAAGTTCCCGATGCTTCTTCAATTCACCTTTACTTTTTTGTTTATGACCTGCTTCAATTGCTGTGAACAAAGCAAAAAATTGCTCCTCATACCCATCACATTCAATTCCCACAAATTTCTGGATCACTTTCACCTTTACTTTGTTCCTCCTCTTTCTCTTGATTTCTTTTAATTTCATCATGGTATAAAGGGGTGGTCTTGATTTCAAACCCCAAGTCTACTATATCTCTAAATTATCATGTCAAATTCATGTCATAATAGATGGGTCCATGTGTTGTATGGTCTAGCACATGAGGGAGTGTGTTAGAGAATATAATTTGAAGGATTCAATTCATCATCTCCTATCAGCTTAAGGTTTTGTAACAATTGATGATTTAACATGAAAGAAAGTAAAGAATTCAGATTTGAAGTATGGTCTCAGATACAACGCGTCATGGGTACAAATCTCTTTTTCCAAATTCAGTCTCCATTAGTTAGTAATATTGGATGGCCAATTCTCCTCTTGATCCTCAATTCGATTGTTTTCCAAGAATATTAACCCAAGTATGTAAGCCAGGTATCTGGGAGGAAATTAAAAGGACTTTCAATTTTTTGCACCCTGATCTGGTCTTGCAACTTTTAATAATATATAATATAAG
The DNA here is from genome assembly GCA_011037825.1 of Carya cathayensis. Classification (NCBI taxonomy): domain Eukaryota; kingdom Viridiplantae; phylum Streptophyta; class Magnoliopsida; order Fagales; family Juglandaceae; genus Carya; species Carya cathayensis. Next base: position 846,651 of record QGSO01000418.1, on the reverse strand, counting down.
TTCTAAAACAGAATTAAAATCTGTTGTCTTGTAATTACATTTTTGGAAGCTTTTACTTTTCAGTGCACCTTCTACTGGTTAATTATAGGTCTCTAAACAGAAGAAAAACCAATTCGGCGACAGAGGAAGTAGTGGCAAACAGGATCACACCAGATGCAGCCAAGTTAATAAAATTTTATAAAAAATTATTAATAATAATAAGCAAGATTTTTTTTGTTATACAAGTAATGATATAAGTTGCAAATAAGATTTCATAACATATTTTATGACATATTATCATCACTTGACACAAAATTTAAAACTTATATAATATATATGTATGTATCCTAAAATCTCACCTTACATTCTTTATCTCAGTGGTAACCATGACTCAAAAGGGAAGATATTACAATTCAATAATGCAAAGCCTTCTAAAAAGCAACAGCATTACCCGATTTGGTACGCAGTACATCGTTCTAAACCTGTAGAGGTGACCCACGTATCTCCACAAAAGAAGTTACGACCTCCAACAACAATTGCCACCTGGGATACCATGAAAAATGAAGAATGTCCCATGCCAAGTACAAAACATAAGCAAACATCCATGTTGCCAAGAGTAATCATGCTAAAAATAATACCTCTACACCAAGGCGGCAAGCCATTGCAACTTCTCTGGCAATCAACATTACTACCTGACAATCAAGAAGAAAACAATTTAACTTAGGTTACAACCCAGATAACATATTAAGGTAAGAACCCTTTCTCACTAAAAAGGTCAATATTCAAGCTTATTCTATCAAATTTTCTATATATATATATATAGTAGGCTCACACCAAACCTTCGGGTCAATATTGTTAGGGCCACTGCCAGCAAGAGCAACACCACTAACTTTGAAGACTACTCTCCGCCATCTAGGGTTTGATATTGATTTTGGTTTGACATTGTTTACCTGACCTACAGTACCAGGCATTGCAATTGTTGATCTGCAAAAGCACATTTATCAGAATATACGGTGAGGATTAAAATCCCACCATTAACCTCATGATGTCTTGCAATAAAGAAAAGTTCACAAATAGTTTTCTTTGACCACTGTGAATAATTAGACATGCCTAGTTTAGTTTCAGTGAAATTGATTAGGACACAAAAGATGAGGACAAACCTCAAAGAATTCCTATCTATAAGCGTCTATGAAATGCTAACATCCCTGTGATGATGCAAATTAATTATATACCTATTTGTTGAATAAATTAGCCAGCACTAATTTACATCAAACTTACATAATGGTTGCACATATGGACAAAGGTTTCAAACAAGTGCATACACAACATATGTAATTATAACTACTAATCAGAAAAGGATGACAATCATAACCACTTCGCACCTACACAATCAACATGAAAACTTCTAGTTTTAGGAGCACAAGGAGACCAGCAGGTACATGTTTCCAGGATGGGTATCCAGTAAAATTTTCAGACGCATACTTGTAAGATTAGTTGCTGATAGGTGCTGCTTATATTCAAAAACTAGTCTGCTTTTATAATCAGGGTGAAGGGCTCATCGAAAATGTCACATGATTGCAAATAGATACTTATAAAGATTCATGCTTCTCAAGCTAGGTTTTCCTTCTTCTTCTTTTTGTAAAATATCGATTTAAATACAAACTTTGTATTAGAGAAATCATTTCTGTTTCACTTATAAAAAAATAATAATAATTCCTGTTTCATTTCTCCATTACAGTATACACTGTTTGTGGACTTCTGAATAAAACCAGCTACTAGATTTTTTCTATAATCATGTTTCTCATAAATCTAGAGCAGGTAAGAGTAATACTGATAATTTGTATACAGAGGGTTCAATATCACCCACCGACCCACTAATCCACTAGCTCCATTTTCAACACAGTACGGCAGTACCAACCAGATGATCAAGCAGAGCGGCTGCTTTGACTCTCAAAATAGTTAGTCCTATCAATTTCAGGGAGATTACGAATCAAACCCACTACGATACGATACTAGAAGAAGAGGGGACAAAACCCCAAAAGCATCAAGCATAGAAGCTTTGGAAAATGCCATCTCAGAACCAAGAAACAACTAATAACACATATAGAATAGATAACCAAATTGACGAAAGCATTTATTCACCTCTTCGTCTGCCTAGGCGTGCTTGCGGAAGAACCACCGCCTTTATCGTCGTCAGTCAAAGCCTTTACCGGCAGCGAATTGCCAACAATGTGCTCCATTTGTTTGAACCACGGCCAATGGCTCACAGAAAGGCCGCCATTGGTCATTCTCTGGCGCTCCAGCTTGTACCGCTTCTTCAAATTGTCTACTTTGTTCTTGCACTGTTCCACGCTCTTGGTCTGCTTCTCGCACCTCTCACTCACCGTCGCCGCCACCTCCTCCCAGTCCCTTCCTCGCAGATTCCCGCGGTTCAGCTGCGTAAACTTCTCCGTGTACGCGTCGAGCAGACAAGCGATCGCCGCGTCGCTCCACTCCTCCCTGTCCTTCCGGTAATCTCCGCCTCCGGAAGTACCGGCACCGCCGGAGGGCTTTGATTTTTTGTTGTTGTTATAGCCGTAATTGGTAGCTCCGTCGCTGAGCTCCTCACGGTCCTTCCTCTTCTCGCTCCGCAGATCGACAATTCTAACCCTATTCGGATCGGTTCCATTGTCGTAAGGGTTGGAACAGAAAGCGGCGTCGTTGTAGTCTTCTCCGTCGTTCTCTTCTTCTTCTTCTTCGGCGCCGCTGATCTTCTGCGGGCTGGCGGCGGAGGGAGAGATGATCGATTGGGACGGAGGTGGCGGCGCGTGGACAGGATTGGATCTGGTTGCGAAGCGGTGGGGCGCGTAGGTTTGGTGGAGGTGATGAGAGGCTGGGATTTGGGGATGGTTAGGGTTAGATTGGTGGTGGTCGTCGTCGTCGTCATCGAGGAGAGAGTAGTCATCACAGGAGGCCATTAGAGGACGTTAAAGTTAGGGTTCGGGAACGACGACGTTAGCGGCGAAGGATGAGAATGGGAACGGGGACGAGGCGTCTTAACGGACAGTGAGTTGGTTTTGGAAGGGCCGTGACGGTCCCGTTAATTGATTTAGGTAAGTATCGGCGCGTGGCCACGTGGGTGGGACCCGGATGGGAGAGAGTGAGAATAGCAGTAGTACTTCTCAGATTATTTTATTAAAGAATATTATACACTACATTATTATCTTATAATTATATATGACTATATTATTATTTTATAATTATATATAATGTGATGTATTTATTTAATAAAAACGTATTTATTATTATTTAATGATAAAAATGTATGTAATAAATAATTATTTAATAATAATAAATATATCACATGTTACTTATTAAAATGTAAGTAAAATTGTAATATGGTATAAAAAATTTTCTTATTACCTTCCATGGTCAGTTTTGCTACAATTACCTGCCTTTAGATACATTTTGAGGAATCGCTTAGAGCATCCACATTGGTCTATGCATATGCATATGCAAAGTCATATTTACATAATATGAGCCTAAATTCATCTACATTAAATTATGCATTTTCAAATATTTGCATAGTTATGAATAGTACATTTACATGTTTGAAGATTTACTATTCACTCTCCAAAACATATTTTACTCATTCTTTCTCTCTCCTTCCACTCTCTTTCTACATATTTTACATTTACATATTTTACTACATATTTTATTCATTCACTCCTTAAAAAATATTTTACTCAAATATTTTACATATTTGAATATAAACCCGTGCACCTCTCTCTCACATGTTTTGAGTACATGTATTAGGTACTAATTACATGTATTAACTCAATATATGGAAATTACAAATTTTATTAAAAAAAAGTAAAAAATAAAATAAAATAATAATATTTTATTATTATTTTGTTTTAAATTTGCATAAGCCAATGTAAGAGTTTTACTTGTATGGTAAATTGGATCTCTAAAAGATATAATTTTACATATGCATATGCATAAACCAATGTGGATGCTCTTATGTGGCATTATAGCAGTTAGTCTTATATTTAACTTCAATTTTGCTACGTACAATTGGTACAGTGAAATTATCGAGAAATCGGCTGACATCAATGGGGAAAAAAATAAAACCAAAACTTCGTTTCAGACCCATCCTTCGTCTTCTCCACATGAACGGTTTTCTCATTTCTTCCAATCATTTTAAAGTGGTTATGTTTGGTTACACAATTGAAATGAGATAAAATATTTTAAATAGTAATAAATAAAATATTATTATAATATAATTTTGTATTGAGATTTAAAAAAATAAATTTTTTTATTATATTTTATATAAAAATTTAAAAAAATTATAATAATAAATTAAAACGATATAAGATGAGTTTTTAAATATTGTATAACCAATCCGAGCGTAAGTTTCGAAGGGGAGACAAGTTGCAGTTCAACTTCGTCTTCCTCGAGCACGAATCTTCCCATCCCACCACCTTCCCACGAAGACGACGACACACGAAGCCAAAATCTATAACCTCATTTCCCTTCGTGAGTCTAACATGAAGTAAAAGAACATATATAATGGTAAAACTTTGTGAGGTCTTCAAATGTTTGAAGCTCAAAATCATTACGACAAGCATCATCGCTTTTCTATTTATTTTTGTTAGAAGTTTGAGCCAAAGGCGTCGCTGTTATGGCAGAAGATGAGATATATGCAAATGAAAACAAATTACAAACAATGGATGCAAGCATTAAATGATATGCAGAGTAAATAAAACAAATCATCTATTAAACTAAATAAAATGAAAAGAAAGTTAAAGATGAGAGATGAGGAATGGACGCCACAGATAATCTTTCTGTATAAAATTGCCCTTGAAAAGACAAAAAACCTCAGTGACCCAACTACCTCATCTTGATCTTCTTTGCATTAGATTTCTTCTTTTATATTTTCGTCCTTCTTCGTTTTTGGGTTCTTTTCTTTGTTATCTTCTCTCTACCCTTTTGTTCCTTCCTAGCCTTCATTGCTGGGTTTGCTTTGGCAAGTTTTTATCTAGTTTTTTTAGGGAGAAATCACCAATGTTTGTGACTATGGCTTTCTTGGGTGTTGGGACTCACCTTAGTGGATTTCAGCTTTGAGTGGATTAATCGAAGGGGACTTCGATGGTTTTTATCGTGGGTTCATGGGTTTGAGCAGACTAGCTTTGAGTGGAGAAGACAAAAGGGGTTGGCTTCGTGGGTTCGTGGAGACCAAATCTAAGTCAATAAGAGAGGGGTTGCTCTGAATGGAGATGATGAAGTGGTCTTCGATGGTGGCTTCGTGGAGACAACTGAGGGTAGAGAAGACAAAGGGGAGGGGTTGCCTTTGTGGAAAAGCCCAACAGTGCATGTATTTTGAGTGATCAAATGAAATGGGGCGCTTCATCTCCACATGGGCAATGGTTCCCAAAGGTTCCCCGTTGTTTATAGAAATTTTCCTTTAACTTAGACTTCAGTCTCAGTATATGACAACAACAGGCCTTTCACTTCTTCTTCTTCTTCTTCTTCTTTTTAATTTTTATTTCACTCTCTCCCTACTCTGCACACCCCACCACAAAGCCACCGACACAAAGTGTAGTAGCAATACGAAGCTGTGATTAAGTGTTAAATCGAACAACAGCACTAATTAGAATCTTTGTCCATCTGCCTGCAAGAGAAATAATAGAGAGCATGAGATCATAGAAGAAGAACTAGAAGAACAAGGCAAGTCGTAAGGTTCCAGTATTGAAGCGATTGCTGAGTAAGTCCGTCAAAGTATTGAAGCTACTACAGAATCTTGGATAGAGAGATCATGAAATTACAAGGATCTTTGTTATGCATTCAAGTTGAAAAAAGAAGCCAGAAGCCCATAAAATAAATCCAAAAGCAAATAGCATGAAACCAGGTGAGAAGAAGCAAATGAGAAAAAGATTAGAATAAGATGAGGTTTCATATGCGAATAAGAAGGAAGATGAGAGGTACCTGCATTGGGCGTTTCGTCTTCATGGTTCTCTGTGAAAAGCTTGCACCCGGAGCTGCCAAATCTCATCTGGGCCATTCGAGAATGTTTAACCTAGCTGTGTACCATGTGAGCGGGGGTTCCCCAACCCCGTGTGCAAATAGAGTTTTTCATTTTATTGCCTTTTATTGTGATTGCATTCTCGGAGCGTCTAATGGCTTTGGTCCACAGGTTGATTTTCGGGAAAGAGGGTTTTCGGTTTGGACATGATTGTGAAAATTTCTGAATGGGAGTAGTTTCATCCGAGTTAAAAGTTGTTACTGCCCATTGACAACTTTGACTGTTTGACACAATAAACATTTTAAAAAATTAAAATTTCACTTTAATTGACACAAATTATATGATAATCAACAGTATAAAATGTAATTTCCTTTTAATGTTAGTTTGTTAACGATGCATAGTAACTCTAATAAATATACTAACATTAGAACCAATAAAATTAATACAGACAACTCTACTAAATATTATATATTTATTTTTAATTCAAACCCAAACGATTGTTGGGTTGCATGTAGAGTCTGGTTCGTGAGCAGAAAAGGTGCATACAAAGAGTTCACTTTACTGTCACTCAACTTGGCTCTTGAACGAAACACAAACTTTAATGTTCATTCGAACCAATGTTGATTGGATGTTCACTTTAGGCGCATTCGACACACCGTTCTATCAAAGAATCTAGATTTTGCCTAATTGGGATTTCCAGTGCCGTTTCGATATATATGTTATGTTTTAGTCCTCTTATATACAAAATTCAGTAACTTTTAGAGAAAAAAAAAAAAAAACAAAAGTGAGAGCATATTGTGAGAGAAAAAAAACCTTAGAGAGAGAGTTGAGATTGTGTGAGTAGAGTGATACTCTTGTAATTCATTGTGTGATTATAATCTCCTATTGAATAATAAAATATCTGTAATTTTGTAGATGTAAGCATATTGCCAAATCACGTAAATTATGTGTTGTGTGGTTGTTTTTAGTTGTTTGCCATTTTGGTGTTACACAACAACGGTAGTTGTTTAATAATTATTGAATAATTACCTCCCTAGCACTTCTCATTAATGCATGTTATATACATGTATCGTAAACTTTGAACTGTATGCATTTCTAATAATTGTTATATACATGGATTAATGAATGATTAATTTTGTTGGTATTACTTTTGAATGTATTGGGCCATTGGCCACATTAATACATCGTAGGGAATCATAATGAATTAATTGATGCTTACCTAGTTTAATAAGATTGGATTTCTCAAATTTTGTTGGTTTCGAAGATTCGGTGTTGATTTTCAAAGACAATTTTGATCGATGTTCTGGATCCCATCTTGTTTTGAGAAAAACTTTAAAGAAAAAATTTATACAACTTCCTACTATTCACACAATCTCCACACACCACATTTTTTTTTTAATTTTTATTATTTTTTTCTTTTATCAAATATTTAATATTTGAATAATGAATAAAATAATTGAATTAATTTAAGAAGAATAAATTCAAAAAAAATTAAAAAAAAAATTAAAAATTTAAAAAATAAGTGGTGTGTAGAGATTGGGAGGTTGTGTAGCATTCCTCGTGTGTATTTGTACTATACACCCTCTAATAAAAAATGGACACGTAGACGATTTTCATCATTCACGATAGAATCGATTTGAGTAAATAATTTCTTCAGTTCACTCCATCTTTCTCCCAAAGCCTCTCTCTTTCTCTTCTCCCTTTCACCCCTCAGCTCTCCTCTCTTTCATCAGTCGCTCTCTCTCATCTCAAACCCGTCACCTCTCTCACACTAGGAACCCCTCAAGCCACAAATCTGAGCTTTGCTCTGTAAGTGTTACACTTATGAAATCAGAACGGTGTCCTTGGAGGTAAAAAGAAAGTGCTTTTGCCGCACCACTGTTATCGATAGAATAAAATTTCAGTAGATGGTTATTAAAGACAATGTCGTGGCAGAAAGTTTTTTGGAGTCATTGGACAGAAAGAAATGGTACATATTTTTTTGCTAGCCCACACAACACGAAGAAGCTTAAAAACATCAGGGGCAGCAACCAATGGGATATTTTCGTCCTCTCCAGAGCCATACTTTGTGTCCCCATTTTCCATAACCTCATCTGTCCTTTTGCAACTTAATTCTTTTTATTTCTTCCGATAAAGTTTCCGTTTAGCGTATCAAATTTCCTGATTTGTTGAATCTCACAGTTGAGACTATCTTTGTTTTGTAACTTCGTCGCTGAATGATTACCAGAGGAGAGAGAGGGGCAAAAGAAGGTTATCCCGCCCATAACTGAATTTTGGGATGAGTGGCTGAACGGTCAACCGTCAATGCAGGTTTAATTAAAATTAGAAATGTCCGAACTACCAAGAATAAAATGAATGACTTGTAGATTACGACCATACAAATTAAAAAGAAGAAAATAAACGGTAAAGTCAAAATAAACAGCAAATCCTTTGAACATTATAAAAATAACTTAGCTTAGGGCCGACGCACAATACGCGTGTCAGGACGAGGGGTGGAGTTTCTTTAGTGAGATAAAGCAGTGTGCAATAGCGTTTAGCGTATCGCTAATTCCAACTCAAAATGGTTTATTTAGCTCAATTAAAGTGAGATAAACACGTTATTCATGTTTCGAATTCCTTCGGTATAAATTAAGAAATTTATTTTAAAGAAAAATTTGTCTATACATAATTTTTATACGAAAAAAAATATATATTGGTATAATTTAACGTGATCAATCAAATTATAAAAATATATATAACGTACTATAATAAGTTACGCTTAGTATAAAATTATTTGTATAAGATTTGTGATTAGTCGTAACAGTTACCTATTTTAAATATACATGATTTTTATCATAACCTGGCATCACATTTACTTTCATAGAAAAAAGTAAGTTTAAATACTTAGAATATCTCAATGTATATATGATAGTAAAATTATTTAAATTAAGATATTTTATTAAGTTTTGAAAAAATGTGGGAAAAAAACACATTTAAAATTATTTTTTAATATGATTTTTTTAAAAAATTTAAAAGAGTATTATTATTTTTGTACTTTGTTTGAGAGTTTAGAAGAGTTGTATGACTAGAAAAGAAAATTTAAGATTTGAAATTGAAGAATATTTTGTAATTAAGTAATTTTTTGAAAAGGAAATATCTAAAAATAAGTTATGTTGTCAAACAAATCCCTAGTTTCTTTGGAACAAAATAGAAAAAATTATTAACATAGACCCAGAGATGCCTAAAAAAATAGGAAAATATTTCTTATAATCATACTTTACGCACCAATTTGCACACCGATATTGATTTGTAAGATATATATTTAACGAAACGATATGAATTAAAGGTGGAAATAATTTTCATGAAATATAAAATTTTTCTTCTCTCAAAAATTTTTTTATGTATAAAATTTTTTTACATAAAAAAATAATTGATGCGTAAATTAGTGAACAAAATTTACTTATATCTAACAAAGTTCCAAAAAATATCATTGCAGGAAACTCACGTACTACTGCGGGAAAACCGTAGAAAATTTTTCTATCTGCTTTTGCCTCAAGTTGTAACTACCTTTTATTCCTTTGGATTCTCTAGAATGTTGTACAAACTGTATATAAATACACTTCAATAGTATAATGCAATATATGTTGAATTCCAGAAATTATGCTTTTTTAATAAAAATACATAATTAGAATTTCAATTTTATTAGAAGAAAAATTATAAAATTATAAGTCGGTGGAAGATACAACGGATAGACACTCTCTACCCTACTAGTAAGATGGAATATAATTTATCTAAAAAAATTTAATCCCTTGCGACTTAAAATTATATCATTTTAGTATACCCAACATAGAGGGTCTCTATTAAAAATAAAGAGGGCTGGCTACCTGACCCGACGACCGTACTGCAAACTATCTCTGGGAGCAGCTCAATGCAGTTGACCACAACTAAAAAGTGGGTCGTGAAGTGATTTTCTTGGTGGGGACCGGGGACGGGGCAGAAACGGTGTGACGGCACTTGTACGGTTTTTTTTTTTTTGTCTAAACTTAATATGGTTTAGGCCAAATGTCCAAATCCAACCAACATGAACATGCGATGCACCCCCTTTCTCTTGCGCCACATGAAAGGCCACCTAACAACCCGACCCCTCATTGGCAGCTGCTTTTTTGTTAGTTTTAAACTACCCGGCAGCAGCAGCACGACAAAGATGAAAACAATCGCTGCCAAACGCATGCATTAACACACGAGCACGCGAGGATAGCAAGTACCACCAAACCTCATTTTTCCACCTTCCCACACGAATCTACTGAGCTAGACTTCCACGTGTTATAAAATCAAAACGGTCTTCTATTGTTAGGTTTCTTTTTTAACACCTTCTTTCTCCATTTCAAATAAAACAATTAAAGTTGAATTACAAAAAAAATTAAAAAGGAGTGCTGAACGAGTGGGAAACCGAAAAGTAGAAGCATCTGAACATTCGTACTTACGAAAACCATATTCCAAGTTTTCCAAATAAGAAAATCAACAAAAATCCCTTCGCCCCCTTTTCATCTCATCAGCGGACTCTGATCGAAGCCCATTCTTGTTTATCTGCCGTTCTCTGCTCTGACCTGAGACCTCTCTCTTTCTCTCTCCTCTATTTTTGATTGTTGGTACTTGGTTCAGAGCCACCCTTACACGAAGATGCATTCTAATCATCTGCTTCTAGAGGAGCCAATTAGGATGGCTTCCATTCTGGAGCCATCCAAGGCCGTAAGCATCTTGATTCTTTCTTAATTTTGCATTTTTTTTTTTGTTTTTATTCAAATCCTTTTTATTAGTCTGCTCAACGTTGATCTTTAGAATGGGATCTATCTATTTAGTTTTGATGATTTTGTGGTTGATGGCTTGTTTACAGAGTTTCTTTCCTGCAATGACTAAGATCGTGGGGACTCTGGGGCCGAAGTCTCGATCCGTGAACATTATTTCGGGCTGCCTAAAGGCTGGAATGTCTGGTATTAGGCTTTTGCTTTTGCGTGCTTATTGTTCGGCTGTATACATTCATTGCCTCTTTTTTGAGAAGCTTTATTCTGATGGTCTTGGAGTTGGTTTGTGTTTTGTTTGGCAGTGGCCCGATTCGACTTCTCGTTGGGTGACCCGGAATATCACCAGGAAACTCTGGAGAATCTGAAGGCCGCTGTGAAGAGCACTCAGAAGCTTTGCGCTGTATGTTACGTTATGTTAAGCTGGGTTTCTAAGGGTTCTGAAATATTAGTTATTTAAGAGTTTTCTATGTTCTGGTGCTGAGATTATAGATCATATTAGTTTACGGGAAAGCGGGTTTGCGTCTCGATCGATTTATTGTAGGAAACGCTTGCTAATGCATTGAACTCAGTGGATTTTTCTTTTTCTCGAATTTCCTGTGTCTTTATTTGTTGGGTTTCTTTTTCTTTTTCTTCACTCCTTAATAAGAAAAAAGAAAAGGGAAAAGGGGACGGAGAGTTTAATGTTCACTCCTTTGGGCCCTCTATATGTATTTAGGCATTGTTTGGTTTTATTTTAGAAGTATTTTTATTGCTTTTGAAATGAAGATTCGTGTATTTGGGCCCTCTATACGTGCTCAATGCTAATCAATGGATAATTTCTTTTGCAAAAAGAGGGATGGAGGGAGGGGGGCTCTTCTTCTTAAGCGGTTTTGCTGTTGTGAATTTCATGTTTGAATGAGAAATCTTAGAAAAGGAATTGAACAAACTAGTCTTCCCTGCATGTCAGGTTATGCTGGACACCGTGGGCGCTGAGTTGCAGGTCGTCAATAGAAGTGGGAAATCTATTTCGCTTCAGATGGACGCTTCTGTTGTTCTGACACCAAATCAAGAGCTAGAAGCCTCTTCAGACCTATTGCCCATTAATTTTGATGGGCTGGCAAAGGTTTGATAATAATTATCAGCTTATTATCATATGGCTTTGGTATCCATGGTGAAATTTATTGCGGAAGCTCCAGCAGAATAGTATCATTATTGTTCTGAATAGTGTGCATCGTGTGAATCATGATGATGTCTTGTTTACTGTAAAAAAATATAATATAATCGTACACCTATAAAAAAAAATGATGTCTTGTTTACTGTCATCTACTAGATTTTACTTGCTCTTCACTTGTAAAAAATTTTACTTGCTCTTCTTGTAGACCGTGGGGCCTGGGTTTTGGATTCTAGATAATATAAGCAGGAAATCATTGATCTGCTTATAATGAATAAAATAGTAAATTGTAAATCTAATTGAGTGCTGCAGCATGTACAGTGTGATCTGATCATGAAATAACATATGCCTGTATTTAATAAACCTCTATACGTTCCCAAAATTTTATCCTTTCTCCAGCACACTCGAAACAATGGACGACTTCCATCTTAAATCGGATGAAAGCTGTAATTAGATGGTGTATTCTCTTAGAAGTTACATTCTTTCTTATAAATTCTAGAACAAGAGACTAAGCCTTGGATTTTGTTTTTGCAGGCCGTGAAGAAGGGAGACACCATTTTTGTGGGTCAGTACCTGTTCACTGGAAGTGAAACTACTTCTGTTTGGCTGGAGGTAAGATATAGACAACCAAGAGGGCTCATGCCATTGGAATAGATCCTTTTTTCCTCTTGGGATATTATCTTTCATTTTCTTTTATGAGGAGATCATCTGTAACAAGGATGTATTGAATCGAATAATACATGCCCATTTGATTAGTCATATCTGGAGTTGTGAAGGTTTCTGAAGTGAAAGGGGAAGATGTTGTTTGTGTGATAAAGAACACTGCAACACTGGCCGGATCATTGTTCACTTTGCATGCGTCTCAAATTCATATCGATCTGCCTACCCTCACTGATAAAGATAAGGAGGCAAGTCCTGACTTCTGAATGTACACTATTTAGTGATTAGTGTATGGGCTGCAGTGCCTCTTTCTCTCTCATTTTGTTTTTGGTTATTCTATTTAAGTGCATTTTGTGATATATCCTTGCTTATTTCAGGTTATAAGCACCTGGGGAGTTCAAAATAAAATTGACTTCCTCTCACTGTCATATACCAGGCACGCAGAAGATGTTCGACAGGTGAGTATTTTTCCTTGATGTATTGTCCTTTTACTTTGGCTTCATTTTAGAATTGATGTGTTTCTTTGTATCCTAGTTATTATAGATGTTGCATTGATTTTACTGGACTTAGTCTCTGTGATTTCCTATATTGGGTTGTAATACCAACAAGGTGTCTTTCCATCTGTGCACTTGGACTACACCTATTGTTATAATCAATAAAATTCACATTACTTGTAAAAAAAAAAAAAAGAGTTAGTATAGTTGTTAGATAACTTCTCTAACAGGCTTCTTAGTGCTGGAATGCAGGCCCGCGAGCTTCTTTCTAAGTTGGGTGACCTAGATCAGACTCAAATTTTTGCAAAGATTGAAAACATTGAGGTGAGTTTCGTCTTAGTATCTAATAAAATTGTCTTAGTTCTATAGAAGGCTTTAATTTGATTTCTTTTTAGGGGTTAACACATTTTGATGAGATCCTACAAGAGGCAGATGGTATTATCCTTTCACGTGGGAATTTGGGCATAGATCTCCCTCCCGAAAAGGTTAGTTTCCAAAATTGGATAAATTAGTCATTTCATGGTGTTATGCTTTAATTGTGAAAAATTAAGCTTTAACACTTATAAATTAGGTAACTACATGGGATATGTAGATGTGCTTCATTTTAGCTCAAATTGCTTCCATAGATAGATAAGAATTCATATACTTATCTTTGCCTCTTTTATATATTTTTATCTATGTGCTAGCTTTCCAATTTTTATTGGAAAAAAAGTAATTGCACCTTTTTCTGAAATCTACGATTTCTGATGTTTTCTTTTAGAATTCAAGCCTTGATTTACAAGTACCAAGATTATGAAAGTTTACCCTATATATATAATAGAAAAAATCTATTCATCATCTATTTTCTCATCATCCCATGATGTGTCATTAGATGATAGGTTCATAAGTGAAATATAATAAATAGTTTCCAATTATCTAATGACACATCATAGGATGATGTGAGGATGATGAGAATTGGGATGATGAGTAGCATTACTCTATAAAATATATCCATCACTGTGCAACATACCTTGCATCTTATGATATTTTCCCTCTAACTCTAATATATATCAACGAAACCTTCATGTAAAAAGAAAAATCCAGCACTGTGCAACATACAGTGCATTCTATGATATTTTCTCCTAACTCTAATATATATAATTGAATAACCTTCGTGCCATCAAAACTAATTATTTGTGTCAGCCCTGTTAATATTTAAATGACGGTAACTCTTATAAAATAAAAATAAAAATGAAATGGTGGTAATTGCCTTTTATGTTGAAATGGTTCTGAGAGTGGGTAACATAGAGCTGCTGCTAACATATCTTATGTACCTTGCAGGTGTTTTTATTTCAAAAAGCTGCACTTTACAAGTGTAACATGGCTGGAAAACCTGCTGTGCTTACTCGTGTAGTGGACAGTATGACTGACAACTTGAGACCAACTCGTGCAGAAGCAACTGATGTTGCCAATGCTGTGCTGGATGGTGTGTCACTATTTTTCTGCTTTTAACATTTGTTAATTTAGAAAACCTTGATGCCAAAGTCACGGATTTCCTTGATGTGGGATTGGATATAATATGTGATTGTGTGTGAAATACTACGATGCACTCGGTGGATTTAGGTCCATTTTATGGTTCCTCTAGTCTCCTCTTTGTATCTGGTTTCTGTTTGACATTGCTGTAAGTATTTCATGCAAAATGGACTTTCTTGTCTAACACATTTTATAATGGGTGCAGGAAGTGATGCTATTCTTCTGGGTGCTGAGACTCTACGTGGGTTGTACCCTGTTGAGACTATCTCTATTGTTGGTAAAATTTGTGCTGAGGTATATCTTCTCTTGAGTCATATTTTTGTCGATTGACTAATTTATTTTTGATGGTGGGGTTTAAACTTATGAAAGTTGAATCTTGAAGAATATTGAACTCATCATGCCTTTGAGTGAGTCGAGTCCTGAACTTGGGCATGTGGAAAGTTTGGGTTTTACAGATACATGCTCTATTGTGAATGCTGGTAGTTTTCTTTTGCTGGAAGGGAGTTGTAGTTGTTCTATGTATTGTTCATTTTTATTTACTGAATTGGGATATCAACATCATGAGCTGGAGCACAAGTATGGGAATCCAATAACTGGCAGCGTGGGGTCTTGTTCAGTAACTGGAACAGTGAGATCCTGATAGAATGGTAGGATCTGGACTGAAGCAAATTGTTATTTGGCTTGTGTGTAACCTGTTGAGTGTTGACACCCTGTTCATGAATATGATGTATATACATGCCTTGATTGTTATTGCTAGGGTACTTTTGCATATCGATAATCGTAATGCATTGGCTTGTAGTTGTGACTTATTGGAATGTGGTGATTGTTACATCTAAACCATGTATTCCCAATCATTGCTTGGATTTATTTTTCCTACAGGAATGGCTTATTTTAGACTAATGGCGTTCCACAATATCTTCTAAATTGCTATGAGAAGAAAGTATTTGTTGTTTTAATAATTGTTGGACAATACTAATCCAGCCTTTGCTGCTTGTCAAGTATTCAGGGTAATTAGTTATCTATTATTAGTGCTTCAAGAATTGATAACATGTATAATAATCCTGGATTTAGGACCATGCACATTGTACGAGGTTTTTCATTATTTGTTTTTTTCCCTCTGAAATAATCTTTGTAGGCAGAGAAGGTTTTCAATCAAGACCTTTATTTTAAGAAGACTGTCAAATACGTTGGAGAGCCAATGACCCATTTGGAATCTATTGCTTCCTCAGCGGTATTCACTTTTAAATATTGCTCTTTTTCATTAATATATTTTGTTCTTAGTTATATTTGGGATTACAGTTGTTGAAATTATTGCACCATCAAATTTTGGATTTCTCATAGACCAATATTCACTTGTCAAGGTACGAGCTGCCATTAAGGTGAAGGCATCTGCCATTATTTGTTTCACTTCTTCAGGAAGGGCTGCAAGGTACTATCTTGGTGGATATTTTAATGTAAATGTGCATGTAATGGGTATATTCGAAAATAAAATGTTTCTATTTGTCTTTCTGATTTATCAGTTTGCAAGCTTGAATTTCTATTTTCTGAAGAGAGAAAAAAAAAATAAAAGAAAAGAAAGAAATGGGGTTGGGGATGTACATCCATAATATCAATCACATTGGAAACTCATCTGCAGCCATTCATTTTGACTCTTTCTAAATAAAATTGCATGACTATGGACAGATTGATTGCTAAGTATAGGCCAACAATGCCAGTTATATCTGTTGTCATTCCCCGGCTTAATACAAATCAGCTGAAATGGAGCTTTAGTGGAGCCTTCGAGGTATTCTCTTGACTTTTTGAAAGAAGGTCTTTTGTTTTATTCTAAGAAAAATTTGATGAGGAAAACCCTTCTAGTAACTGCATTCTTCTTGTTCAAATAGTTTCTTGAGGTTTGGAAGGATAAGCATTGCTGGTTATCCTTTAGGTTTTTTTTTCCTTAGCGTTTTAATATTTGGTTGTTATAATGCTCAACATCTTAATATAAGCCATATAAGTTACCATTTCAATCACCATATAGGAGAAGGAACGATTGGATTAAAATTGAAGTCTTGCGCAGGTTTTGATGCTTATGGTATCTTCCCCTTATGTTGTTGGTTTGAAGCTCAGGTTGTTATCCTCTTGTTTTCTTGTCCAGGACCAACTGTCTAGTTCGTATCCCATGTCGGAAAGCCTTTATCCCTTTAATGTAATATTCCTTTTATGAATCTTCTTGAGTAGTCATTATGGATTATTACTTCTTATAAAAAGAATGTGTAGCCAAACTAACGATGCAATGGTTTACTATTAATATTGCCTAAATTTGCCTAAATGTACATGATTTCCTTTTGTCCTGTTTAGTGAACTAGATAGGTGTTATCTCTTGTATACCTCCTTGTGTACTAGGGCTATGTCTATTTTTATTAATACTATCGTTTACTTATCATAAAAAAAAAAATTGCCTAAATTTACTGTATTACTTGGATGTTGTCATCAATGGTTTTAACTTAATTCTATGTCTCTAACTAATTTTCAGAAACATGTTTCCTTTTCTGGGGGGAAATTCAGTGCACTTTTATGATTTTTTTTTTTTAGTTTTCTCAATTTATTGAAATTTCATAGTCATTTACTTTTGTACCTCCTCATTTATATCCAAGCTAATGAATCCATCTGTTTGCTTCATGAATAGGCAAGGCAATCACTTGTAGTCAGAGGCCTCTTCCCCATGCTTGCGGATCCCAGACATCCTGTAAGTTCTTATTTGACCTATTGTAACTTGGTAAAGGCTCTTGATAAAATTATCGGGAAATAAAAAAGAATAAAAATAAATATTTTTTGTTTGACAAGTACGAAAAGTAAATACTGTTGCCTTGCCCAAGGATTTAGCATTTTCCTATGTACCGATTATGAGTTCATTGTTCATCCTAATCTTTCTGACTTCAATCCGAGGTTACCCGTGTGGAATGTATGCTTAGTTGTGCATGGTTCATAATCATACGAATATGGGTTTTTTCATTGGCATTAAGAGACGTAGAGGATATCTGGAACATTGTTTGCTTTACGAGCTAAATAACGGTACATGCGGCGTTATGCGATGTTACTTTGTTATTCATCAATTATATTTTATGAAATCTGTATCTCCTATATTACAGGCGGAGTCTACAAGTGCTACAAATGAGTCCGTTCTAAAGGTTGCCCTTGACCATGGAAAGACAGCAGGAGTCATTAAATCGCACGATCGAGTTGTTGTGTGCCAGAAAGTTGGGGATGCATCTGTGGTCAAGATTATTGAGCTTGAGGATTAATATAAACTGTTCTCATTGTCAGCCTTTAGGTATTGCTTATATTTTTTTGAAACGTGGACTGTAGCTGTCACCCATATGGTTTTACATCTCAGGTCACGAGGACTAGGTGACTTGGAGATATATCTCAGAGCGTAGACAAGGGTAATTATTTTTGTTTATTCAAGGTTAGTCATGGGGGAATATGTCCATGATGTTCATTTCCACTTCAGTGTTAATGCCAGTAATGTCTATTGCTTGCAATGATTAACGCTGTTTGTCTAACGTGTATCCAAGTAATACGAGCGCAGGTCTGCATCTATTTCAACTGGAGGTAGTATCATTGGTCCATACTGTGATGAAATAATAAGTGCTATTGTATTCAAATCGTTATTTTGGCGTTGTAGACGCTCTTTGTTCTTTATTAAATGATTGTTTTTTGATATTCCGAAGACAAAATGGGATCCTCGTGGCTAGCTGTAGTAGGGACAGCAATTGACTGGGGTTATCGATAAAGATGATTCTTTTTACTTGCCCCTCTTGCTGATCCCATGTACATAAATATAAAAGTACCCCTCAACTTTAGCGCTCTTTGAGAAATTTGCGGAAAGTGATTATTTTCTATCTACACTTAGATGAGAATGCAAAATGAATGACCCCAAAACATTAGTTGATTGGGTAGGAAAAGAAAGCATTTTCAGGAGTACAATACAGACTATTAAATTAAGAGCTATTAAGAGAAGAGAATCCATTATTCTGATTTTCCTTCTCTTTATTTCTTTGTTTTTTGTTTTGCATTTTTTAGTGGAGTGCTTCATCTCTCGTCAGCGGTTCTACTGTTACAGATAGACATGATAAAGCGCCCAGCCCAATGCCCATGGCGGTTCTACTGAAATAAAGGATGACATATAATTGGAATGGGGGGCTGAGAGCCTCTACCAAAATTAACAACAAATTTGAGCCGAAGTAAAGACGAAAGAAAAAGAAAGCCACCTTAGTTCTCTAAACCTACACCGAGTCAATTATCCTATATTATTATACAATTAATTTTCATCCAGTAATGGAGGATGGTTCACCCCGCTTGTTAGTCGAAGAATGTTGTAGCTGTTGCTGCTGTTGGTGGTGAAGATCAAGCAGCTCCAACTCTTTCTGGCGTAGAAGCAGGGACATTCTCTCATTCTCGAGCCTTCTCCTCTCGTTCTCAAGCTTAGCTCTCTCCATTTCCCTCTCCTTCTTGCTGCTAAACTTGACCCACTTCAACCGCTGTTTCTCTAGCTCAAAAGCTTGGCCTCGGTAGCTCACTTGCTGCTCCTCCAATTGTATCAAACGGGTCCTCATCCACTGCTTTTTTTCCCACGGGTTCTTCCCCACATCTTGCAGCACGCTCACCACCTCACTGCTCAGTTGCTGCACTAACTGCGAGGACGTAAAAAACACTCCCTTCCTTGCTCTTTTCCTCGAAGACTTTTCATCATTGTCGTCCTCGTCTTGATCATGTCCATGCCCACTATGACCCCTAGAACCGCTTTCCACTCCATCCTCGTCTTCGTCCTCATCAGAATCATCATCATCCTCATCATCATCCTCATCATCTTCCTCCTCTTCACCATTTCCTCCTTTCACCAATTTCGAACCCTCAGCACACATACCTGCATTCTCCGCCGAGTGAAAGCACCGCTGCTGTTGTGCCGGCTGCTGTTGCTGCTGCTGAGTATGAGATGGCTCGGTAGCCACCTCTGGGGATTGACTTGCTCCTCCACCAGCCCCACCGGCACTCCCATGACCACAGCTATTGTGGTAAGCACACATTTCCCTGAAGAACAAGTGCTTAGAATTCAGCAATTTGCGAACTTCTTCCTTCATCTTAGGTGACAAGTCCATTGTCTCCAGCAAGCTCTGATTCTCCACGACCTTACAAGCCGTACCCTTCCCAAGAATATCATTCACTCTCTTATACCTCTTGTTCAAATCATTGAACTTGTCCTCACATTGCTGCGGAGACACATAGAACCCCTTCTCCATCATAGCGCGAGAGACCGATTTCCACTTCCCTTTCTTCTGTAACAAGCCTGCAGACTTCTTCTTGTTGCCCGTTGGATCGGTCCCTTCAGACATGGATTCGTCGCCCATGTAATAGACTGCCATTATCAGCAGCCTTACCATGGTGTCCGTCCACTTCATTCTCTGCCAGGGTGACATTTTTCTCTTGGCATCCCCAGAGTTGTCATCGTCCTCATCACTAAGAGCTATGGCTTGCTTGGGTTTGGGAGCATGTATTGGATATTTCACGGATTGCTGAGACTGTGGTGGGTTGTGATCGGTTTCATGATGGGGATAGGAAACCATCTGGATATGGTGGTGTCGGAGGTGATGAGGATTTGCAGGACTCTTTTGTTGTTGTGGTTGTGGCTGTTGTTGTTGAAGAGGCAATTCTAGACCTAACATTCCAGAACCAATATTAGGAAACATCCCACCACCTAAACCATTTGGTTCCATCAAAAACTAAAATTGGTCACAAAGGCCAAGTCGAAAACATTTGTTCATCACCTACGTACTCATGTGTTTCACATTCAAGGAAGTAGTAAAGGAAACATACCCCGTCCTTCAGGAAAGAGAGATTGGAATCAGTTTGTCACGTCACCAGACACCAAGTCCCGAGCTGCCCAGATAGATAGTACTGGTCCTTCTTGAACCTTTGCAAATCTAAACACAAGAAGATATACACAGAGAGAGAGAGAGAGAGACGGTGGATGTGCATTTAGATTGAATGACGGGATAGACAAGGACCGAGTATATACAGAGAGCGGGGCAGCCGGTTTTAAATTGGCAGGTTTTGTATGGGCTGACAGAAAACTGCCCATGGTTTTGCTTCTTCCTGCTTTGGACGGAAACCCACAGGATTCCTAAAAACCATAAGTGGGGTTGGGGGGAGAGGGAGCATCTTAAATGAATAACAACGTACTAATTACTAAACCTAAAAAGAGTCTTTACTCTTTCGATTCTTGGTAACATGGATTACCACGTTGGTCAAGGATACTAAAATCAACTACTTTACCGGTCAATATGTCTGATTTAAAATTTAAAGATTGATTTTTTATTTTAAATAATATGAAGTTAGGTTTGACATTTTTTTAATTGTGGTTTTTTGGGGCGCCATCAACTACGTCGATCCCCTTGACTACAATTCCTTGAACCAAGACACATTTTCAATTTCGGTCGATTCAAAGTGATATTATAATGGACATAATAATAATAATTGAGAAGTGGTAGACCAATGTATATAATTTTTCATAAAAATAAATTTATAAATTGATATTATTTCATACGGTATGTTAAATCTATTTTATAATAAAAATAATTTTATAATCTAACATAACACATTAAGTAATATCAATTCAGAAATACTTTGTGATCTGAATTTGAGTCTTGAAGTAGTGTTCCAACGAATTTTTTTTTTTTAAATTTAATGATTAAATAAGTATTTTTTAGTGATCTTGTGCATGTTTTTATTTCTAAAAAAATATTTAAGAATATAAAAAAAAAGAATGAAAAAAAAAACTTTTTAACTTGTTTGGTAAGTTTTCCGGTTACATCCTTGGGTGGATGTAGCACCACTCATATAAATTTGTGAATTTGATTTTATGAAATTTCTTTATAAATAAAGCATTTCTTATACTAAACTTGAACACTGTAGACCTTTTATAACTTAGAAAATTTAATATTATAAATGCTGTATTTACCTTTGATCTTCTAATTAACAAAAAATTATATTCATTAGTTGGTATGAAGTATATTTATTAATGTGACGTGATTTAATTTGTAACAAAATTATTAAGAATTAAATATTACAAATTAAATGGTGTCAACCGTGCCATATTAATAATATCGATGATATATTCTCTACACTAACTAGTGAATATAGTGACTATTTAATTAATACCAAAATAGGCATTAATTAAAAGTAATTAAATTCTTTTTAAAGGTGAGTAAAAAGAGATGGAAAGCCGTCTATGGGCTATTTACATACAGTTTGGTTGTTGATGCAATTTACTATTTTTTTAATTTTTTATAAAATAAAATTAAACTCATATCAACATATTTCATACATTTCAATATAAAAAAGTTAAATCCATCTCATTCACAAAATATTACTATTTATAATTTAACTCAACTCATCTCAATATTTAAACACAACTGATCATTTTCTAATCATATATATATATATATTGCGTGGACGGTAAATTAAATGAATAAATAAAGAAAATACATGGAAGGCGAATCTGAAAGGTCCAATCTTGATGCGGAGTCCCGTTCAAAAATACGAGGGACTGAGAGCGGAAGGCGGAAGCTGAGTTGACTTGAGTGGAGTAGCACACAAGTTTTGGTTGTTTGGGTTGGGGTTATGATTTAATAATCAACCCACCGAAGAGCTTTATGGATAGATTTTGAAGAGGGTCCCTCTGAGAAATCCAAAAGGTTCCTTTATGGGGACCTCGCAACACACACATCGAAGAGGACAAAACTGAAATTGATTTGGGCTCGAGCCTCAATCTTCTACGACTCACAATGCAAACTTTCTTCCGCCAAAGCCCGCAGCTTCTTCTTCGAACCCTACTCGATTTGTGTTTTCACATCCATTAACGCCAAGATCCATGCACTATTTAAGCTGAACCGAGTGGAATGTTAATGTAACAATATCCACGGTAAAAATCTCAATTTCTTTTATAAATCTAAAGTTTAACGAACTTTTCATTAAGTAATGTTAAATATAATTTTAAGATATATAAATTTCGTATATTTTTTAAAAGTCATATTTAGTATTAAAAAAATATTTTTTATGTAAATTTTAAATTTTTTGATTTTTTTTTCAAAATAAATACTCAAAACTTACACATCTTAAAACTGTAAATATTATATCTCTCCAATCAATAAAAAATTTTTAAGAACAACAATATTCCCTTGCATAACTAATTCAAAATGTCTCAAGTGTTAATTTAGTCTTCTTTATAAAAAAAAAAAAAAAGAAAAAAAAGGAGAAATATCTTAACACGTTGACTTTAGACTTAGTATTTAGTTCTTATAATAAAAAATAAAAATATTTAATATCTTATTTATAATGAAAGAATAATGGCTTTATAAATAAATCGTATAAATTAAAAAAAAAAATTCATTGAAGATGACAGTGTTGAACAAAGATTCAAAGAATACTAATTTAGATAGATAGATATGGTGAAAAGGACTCAGGTGCCGTAGGGCGCAGCGCAAACAATTGTAGTCGGCCAATAGTAAACAAGGAAAGCACAAAAAACCTCAGGCCCCGTTTCCCTAACAAAGGCATTTTCATTTTATTATTATAATCTTTTAAAACTTTTATATAAAATATAATAAATAATTAAAAAAAATTTAATTATAAAATAAAAATAAGATAAATAAATAATATTTTATTTAAATTCTAACTTTTATTTACAAATCTGACCCCACGGGAGATTTGTAACCTCACTGGGATGAATTGGGCCTTTCGCGGCTCGGCGTCCTCTGACTTGGTTTGGGAAAAGAAGTTGCCTCCTAATTACTAGGAGCTGCTCGACCTGTTGCCCCTTGAGAGGTATCAGACCTTGCCAAGAAGGACATCTTCTCTATGCTCTCTAGCCCCGTGCCTTTCAATCATGGCAATAAGGTCTACATAAAAATGGTAAAATTTATATTATAATAATATTTTACATAAAATATTATTATAATATATTTTTTATACAAAATATAATTTTTTTACAACTGTTTGTTTACACAAAATAAAAAAACTCAACTCATCTTATCTCAACTCATCATTACAACTTTTTCAAATTCTTATACAAAATATAATAAACAATTTCACTTTTTCAAATCCCAATACAAAATTAATATTACAAAATTATATTATAACAATATTTTATTCATTACTATTTAAAACATCTCATTTCATCTCATCTCATTTGTGTAACCAAATAGGAGTGTTTGACTGGTAGTTTTTTTTTTTAAATATATATTTAAAGAATGAAATTTAGGGATTTTACAAGAAGTGTGGCTAGATAGGGTGACAGGAAGGGTCTGCATGGCAATATCAGCAAGAGACTTGGTGATAACTGGAATTGAGAATCGAAGATATTGGAATTGGGTTCCTACCAAAGAATCCAGGTTAGAAATTCATTAACAAGCATTCCAATTTCACTTAATATCACATTTTATGCAGTGTTTATAACACCAATGTTTTTGTTAGAAATGATTTGCGCATGTCTTCATTTAAGTCCAATACATGGTGGTTTGGGTATTTTTTTTCTTAAGTAATACATGGTGGTTTGCGAATGTGGTTCGTATGATTTACAATTCGTCAATTGTGTTACAATATCAAATATATTAAGTATATCTATCAAAGTCGATGTTGGAGTCGGTAGTCTGGAGTCTTGTTGAACTCCGAATTGTGATTCTGACTCCGACAATTTTAGTATTCTAGACTGACTCTGACTCCAAACTCCAATTTTTCCGACTCCAATAGAGTCGAAGTGGGCATCGGACTGAGTCGGAGCTGCGAAATTTTCGCCCAGCTCTAATTAATAGGATTTGCTCTGCAAGCTTTCTGATTTTAAGAAATTTGCCACGTGCTCAAGTAATACAATTATTTTTTTGACAGGTAAATGAAAACTTTATTGATAAGAACAAAAGGGATGGCTTAAGTACATGCGATGTTTACAATAGAAAGCACCTAAGTAAGAAATAGAAGCATATACAAGGAAATCATGGAAGCTTGGATCGTTAAAATCTATAGGTGTTGTCCATAGAGTATTTAAGAATGGACTTTTTAAGTTTGTCCATTGTCATTTGTCCATTTACAATCTTCAAATTTTCGATCATTCATTTCCCTTCATTCTGTTAATGTGATGCTTTCCTAACATTCTGTTAAATGGATAATAAAACCTACCAATTATTTCTTACTTTGTACTTGTTATAAGCCTATTAAAAGTGAAAGACACTAATGAAATTTGTCAACTCTCTCAACCACTCTGGACCTAGTTGTTCCTTAAACAGGACAAAAGCTCTGTTGACGATTCCCATTTTTAAAAATACTTAATAGTTTTCTGGAAACTGTGCTCCTACTTTTGATTTCTTCAATCTATTAGCATGCACATATCATACTATTAACTAGTGTGTTTGATCACGTTCTGTTCTAGTACATCAATTATGTGCTATAATTTGGAGTTTATCGAGAGAGGAGGAGAAAGAACAGGGTCTATATTCTGAAGATGTTTCTACTTAAGGTTAAGATATGCTCATGCACTATTGCGCTCTTATTTTGATGACACAAAATATCAGCATGTGAAGAACAAGTTTTCTCTCCCCCTCCCCAATCCTCACGTTGTTGTGGGGACATGCCTGTGTTCTGCTTGTGCTTCTCTAATGGTAAGAGTACAACAAGTGTGCTTTTTATATTCCTAATTCTTATATTATTTTAATTATTGTTTTTCCAAAGTATGTGTACAACAGAAATATATATTTGAATGAATTTCAGAGTTGATAAGAATGATATTCCGCATTCTGAAAAGTGAACTTAAATTGGTCCTTAATAAGTCCTACCAGCTCTGAGTAATGATCTTTATGACCTATTTTTGCAATCTGGATTTCCAACTTTTGCACTCAATTGTCATTTGAATCTAATGCTACTATTTCTTTAATGAGCTTTGACATGATAACATGGAAAGAATTGCAGATGACTCTTTGGAACTTGAGGAGTGCTTTCATATTCTCTCTTTAAGATCATTTTACCATATTGGTCCAGTTATTGTATTTGCTCTGGAGAGTTTTGCATCATTTGGATTTGTCATGGTAGTTTTCATAGATACTTTTCTGTCCTTATTGGATAATTTAAATTCATTTCTAAAGTCCAAGCGTGTACTTTAGTGTCTCTTCATGACTCTACTGTTCCTTATCATTTGCTCAACAGATCTATGTATTTCTTCCCTTTTTTTTTTTTAATATAAATCATGATTTTTCTATTTTTGGTAGAAAGAGATATTTTAAAATTAAAAATATGTGGTTAGAAGATGAGGGTTTCGTTGAAAGGGTAAGGAGGTGGTGGGCTTCATATTATTTTTCTGGTACACCAAGCTTTGTTTTGACTGGTAAACTTAAGGCATTAAAATAGGACTTGAAAAGATGGAATGGGGAGGTTCTTGGAAATGTTAATAATAAAAGAAAACTACTTGTGGAATAGCTGCATTCATTGGAGGATGAGGAGATGAAGGGTGAAATTTCAAATGAGGAAAAGGAGATGAAGAAATGGGTTATGGCAGAAACTAAAAAATTTACTTTTATAGAGGAAATTTCTATAGGCAAAAATCACAAATTCTTTGATTGAAGGAAGGGGACAAATGTACGAAATTTTTTCACAAAATGGCTAATTCACACCATAGATTCAATGCTATTGAGGTTCTTCATGTAGGAGCTAATGTTTTAATTGATAATTGGGAGATTGGAGATCATTTTGTGAACTATTATGAGAAGCTTTTCTGGGAATAATATTTATGGAGACCTAAGTTAGACTGGCTGGCTTTTGAGTCCATTGATCAATTTAGTTTAGATTGGTTAGAGAGAATTTTTGAGGAAGAGGAAGTACTTGATGTGGTTTGAGGTATGTCTAAAGATAAGGCACCGGGTTCGGATGGTTTTTCCATGACGTTTTTTCAAGTTTTTTGGGATATTGTGAAGGAAGATATTATGAAAGTATTTGAAGAATTCTTTTCTTTCTTGAAATTTAAAAAGAGAATTAATATTACTTTCATTGCACTCATTCCTAAAAAGGCAGGTACTGTAGATATGAGGAATTTCTACCCTATCAGCTTGGTGAATGGGGTGTATAAGATTATTTCTAAGGTGCTAGCTAATCGCACAAGAGTGGTTATGGACAAGATTATATTGAAGACTCCAAATGCATTTGTAAGAGGAAGACAAATCCTCGACTCGGTTTTAGTAGCTAATGAATACTTGGAAAGCAGAATAAGAATGTGTGAATTTGGGATTTTAGTTGAATTGGTCATGGAAAATGCGTTTGATCATGTCAATTGGGAATTTCTCTTTTACTTACTAGTAGACTTGGTTGTGGGGAGAAGTGGTGTTCGTGGATAAAATATTGTATTTCAATGGCTAGATTTTCTTTATTGATGAATGGCACTCCGGTTGGCTTTTTTAATAGCTCCCATGGTCTAAGGCAAGGAGATTCTCTATCTCCTTACCATTTTGTAATAGTTATGGATACTTTGAGTTGTATGATTGAAGCGGCTGTGGAAGAGAGTTTTTTGTTGGGATTTATGGTGGGAGATAGCTCATGGGGCAGAATTACAGTTTCACACTTACTTTTTGCAAATGACACTTTAATCAATTACTTTTTGCATATGACACTTTAATCCTTAGTGATTCAAATCAGGATCATATCCGAGCTTGTCAGGAATATTTTTTATTTGGTTAATATTTTGGGATGTAAGGTAGCTTTTTTACCTTTGAGATACCTTGGTCTATTTCTGGGTGCTCCACACAAATCTATTTCTATTCAGGATGGGGTTATTAAGAAGATTGGGAGGAGGTTAGCTGGTTGGAAAAAGCTCTACTTATCAAAGGGGGAAGAATTACCTTGACTAAAAGCACATTGTCTAATCTTCTTACATATTTCCTTTCTATTTTTTTTCTTTACCTGTAGGGGTTGCAAAATTATTAGAGAAGATTTTTCGAAATTTCTTGTGTGATGGTAATGGGGAGGAAAGAAAATTTCATTTGGTGAGTTGGAATAAAGTTTGTCATCCGGTTTTATGTGGAGGTTTGGGTGTGAGAAATTTAAAGCTTTTCAACAAAACTTTATTGGGGAAATGGCTTTGGAGATACTAAAATGAGGTTAATGCATTATGGAGACAAATTGTGGATGTTAAATATGGGAGGATGTGGGAGAGTTGGTGTACAAATGAAGTAAAATTTGGTTGGAATGAGGGGATTTTGTCAAAAACATAAAATTCAAAGTGGGAGATGGGACAAAAATTTATTTTTGGCATGATACTTGGTGCGGGGATTAAGCTCTTAAGTATGTATATCCTAATCTTTTTAGGATTGCTAGAGATGAAGGGGCTGCAGTGGCTGATTATTATCAGTCGTCTTCTTCTTCTTTTTCTTTTTAATTTTTTTTTTATAAATATCCGTGGGTGTCCGAGTCAGCTTGCGCGCAGCTCAACTAATCCTACAGGGTCTTGAAGTTAACGGCTATGTAAACCTCTAGTAATCCTAAAGGGATTCGAACTGGTGACCATTGGGGAGCAAACCCAAGACCTGACCAACTGAGTTACCCCTCAGGGTTGATTCTTATTAGTTTTCTAATAACATATTACATTGGATTGTGGAATTCAACAAAGATGTGCAGGACTGTGAAGTTTATGAAGTATCTGATTTTTTTGGAAGATTATATGATATGAAGATTGATCAGAATAAGGAGGATAGTTTGCTATGGGTGCAAGATAATAACTCCAGATTTTCTGTAAAATCTTTTTACAAGGTGTTAATTAGTTAGGGAGCTAAAAACTATCCCTGAATATGTATTTGGAGGGCCAAGGTGCATAGCAAAGTTGCTTTCTTTTGTTGGTTGGTGGTGTCTCTCAGGAAAATATTAACTACGGATAATTTGAGGAAGAGAGGTTTAATACTAGTTGATTGGTGTTATATGTTTAAGAAGGATGGTGAATCTATTAACCATCTCTTTCTTCATTGTGACATGGTGACAAAGTTGTGGAATGAGATTTTTGCAAGGGTAGGCATTGCTTGGGCGATGCCTATGCATGTGGTGGATTTCTTGGCTTGCTGGCAAGGTTTTGTGGGGAGTAGATGCAATGCAGCAGTGTGGATGATGATCCCCTTATGTTTATTTTGGTGCCTATGGTTGGAGAGGAATGAAAAATGTTTTGAAGATTGTGAACGTTCTATGGGGGAACTTAGGGAGTTTTTCTTTAGCATTTGAAGTTTTTGGGTGAAGAATCTTGTAAGGGATGAGAACATTTGTAATGTTCTGCTTTGGTCGTGTTTTGTTTTAGCTTGTATTTATGTGTATTCACTTGTGTACTTGAGTGCCTATTTGCTTGGAATAAAATTCTCTTATTAACTATATATAAACAAAAAAGATAAATGAAATAACTTGGTGGAAAATGTATATCCCACTATTTCATATACAAGAGTTTACAAACTCTTTATCTTGGTATTCTAAAAGTGGTTTTACGCACACTGATTGATGGGGTTCTAACAACTCATTGCCCATCAATATTTTTTGTTTTTTGGAATCTCTTGCTTAGTCTTCGAAATGCTTTGGGCAGATATTTTTTGTTTAACAAATGCTGAGGCTATTTGACAGATATTCTTCAGAGAACAGTGTTCATTAGTTTAAAATTTTTTTTTTTTTTCTGGGGCTCATGTTAAAGACATCAAAAGGCATGCACTAATAGTCCTCACTACATATTTGAATGATTTGATTATAATCAATTTCTCACATGCCCACAATTCATAGTGTAAGTTCGTTTATTTTCTCTATATCCTTGGAAAACTATGATTGAGCCCGCTGAGAATGTCAGAACTTTACCTCCATAATGGATCGTATTATGCTCTTACACTTGGTGCACCTATTTTTTTGTAGGTTCCATGTTGTGGTCCATTTGCAGCAAATATGGTGGTTTGAAGTAGATGGGGAGGTCAAGTGTCCCCTTCCTGCTGATAGCTATACCCTGTCATTCAGGCTTCATCTTGGAAGTTTTAGCAAAAGGTTGGGACGGCGAGTGTGTACCTTTGAGCACACCCATGGTTGGGATATAAAGCCAATACAATTTGAGTTGTTCACTTCAGATGGCCAGCGGGCATCGTCCTCGTTCTTTTTAGATGACACAGAACATGACAATGCAAATGGCAATCATAAGTGTGGGTGATTCGGAACCTACGACTAAAGTCAGATTTTCCATGAATCAGATAGATTGCATGCATTCTAAAGGTGCGCTTTGTGTAGATTCTGTATTCATTATACCGAGTGATTTGAAAAGCCATAAAAGAAGAGGGGTTTTGAAGTAGCCATACACTCAACAGTGAAATGTTCAATGATGTCAGAATTCTAACTTGTGAATTTCATTTTTGTCTACTCTGTATGTCAGAATTCTATCTGATGTTCATATCATCCATAAGTTCTATTTTAGCATTCATTACGCCAATTTTTCTTGACATCATGAAACTTGGATAGGACGACAAGTCTCTCTCTCTCTCCCTCCCCTACGAATAATTAGTTTATTTATGCATTTATTAAATAGTAGCAACTAGTGATGAATGCTTACAACCATCATGAGTATTGCTTCCTGAACTCTCTTTAGGTTGGATAGGGGACTTGTGTACAAAATTTGGTTGCATCCTTTGCTCGGTGGTGAGGCTGGTAGGGTGTGAATAGTAGTAGGACTATTCACCCGACCAGAAAACAACCCAACTGACTTGGCTAGATATAGGAGAAATATGTTCAACCGATTAACTATAAATAAAACATTAAGTTTTAGAGCTGAATACATCAATTTTTTTTAACCATCACAACTTCCAAGTCCAAACTAACCATTAGAGCCAACTACAAGAAAGAATGGCTTCTAAAGATGCAATTAGGTAGACATCATAGCTCATGATAAAGTTCAACATTGTAGTTTGCCTAAATAAAACATTGATAGGGTATACCCTTTTCAATTGGATGACCCATTCAAGTTTTTTGGGTGCATATTTAACCTGGTAAAAAAATAAACTGGAATAGGAATTTATACTTAACAAAATTGCTTCTAGAATGAGCTTCTCTAAGGAAACTTTACCGTGAAAATTAATTCTAAAATAGAATGGTAAGTTCTTTGAGCCTTGTTCTTAATAGTAAGCTCGCATTTAAATAAGACAACTTTACTAACTCTCAATACAACATTGTGGCATTTCTTCATCGATTGAATGCGGTCATTGTCTTAAAAATTTTGTCAATTCATCCTGTACAACAAACAGGACTCTCATCTGCAGTTTCTTTCGCTACTTATCACAACATTTCCATGCCGTACAACGAAAAGCTTCCTAGGAAGTACAAAACTGAGAAGGATATGACAGAATAAAAGCATGTCTCAGAAAGCATTGATTAAGTGGGAAGATTATAGAAAAAAACTACCATGCGCCCAATCCTTACCGCTTCCATTTGACAGTTGAGTGAGTTTTTTTAATTTAATAATTAAAAAAGTAATTTTTTATGTATTTATATCTTTTTTATATTTTTAAAATTTTTTTAAAATGATAAAAAAATGTGAATAAAAAAATTAGATAAAAGAAAACACAATTTTTACACTAGCGGTCACTTGCAACAGTAAGCTGCAAACGGTACACTAGCTTTACTCAAAATTATACCCTAATGCATAATACTATAATATTATATAATAAGGAAAATTTTATACACCATACTATCATCCCACTAGGTATGATGTAACACATTTATCACTATTGAATGATAATTTATTGTATTTTTCTTTTTCATCTAATAGTGATAAATGAGTCACATCTTACTTAATATGATGAAAATAGGATGTGAGTGTGGTGTATAGCATTACTCATATAATAATATCCCACTTAACCACTTAACCAATCAACAAGCGAAAATGGTCTTACCCTTGTATCAGCTAGTTTTGGTCCGAAAGCACTTCAAGTAATCTTCAATCGACCCCATTTAAAATATTCTTTAAAATTATCTCTACATTAAAAAAAAAAAATTATGTTAAACATATAATTAATTGAAAGGATTATGAGAAAATATTCTTCAAATATAAATCTTACCGATTTCTAACTTGTAGCTTTCAAAATCTTCCATTACATCTTGAAAGTCATAATTAATGGAGGGAGCAATCAACCAGTTTTGCGTGCATATAAGAGTTTTAATTATTATCGAGGCCAATTAGTTACGAAATAAATCTAAGATACAATCTCTAATACTAAATGCCGACTCAGAAGCAACATTAGATATGTGAATAGCTAACACATTTCAAGCTATATTAGTAAAGATCGGATATCTAATTGAATTCACCTTTCATCATATTAAAATATTAAAAAACGACATCTTTCTAACTTAACATATAATGAGTAATATCCGATTAAAAAAAAAAAAATTCAAAATCTAAACGGGTCGGTCCCCCATTATCGAATCTGGGAGAAAACAGATCAGATTTTTGAGTCGGGTCAGAAAAATAGCCGGGCCTGGAAAGCGGTTTTTTTGTCCAGCTCTAGTGAACACAGGACCTAGCTACTTAAAAACCCAACTCTGTTGTCAAAACTGTTATTTCCATAGCTTTCCTGGTGTGCTGCGTGTCTCAATTTCTTGTGGGAGTTGGTAACAAACCAGCTGTATGCGGACTGACAAAATAGTTTTACCAAGCAGCTGTTATAATCGGCTTTAAATATCAATGGAACGTTGGGTTTCCTCTGCGTCTGCCTGCTTTAAAATCAATTAAAAATTTATTGCAGAGGGGCTTCCATTATCTGATTTGGTTAAATCCTTGTGCAAACTGTCTCATTTAGCATCTTTGAATTTAGTATGGTTCTACACTGGCAGCCTATGTATAGCACAATTCGCGGTTCACCTGCATCCTTAATACTAGTTACATTAGAAAAAAAGCACCCCGGCAGAATTTTGACCAGTGTGGCTGATTGGAGTACTTTGGTGTTCTACAAACTGCCTCGTTTTGATCAGAGGATTAAGGAATTATTTTTTCTCTACACACCTGTAAACGCAAGCATCATGAGCGCTCTGTTCATCAAAAAAGTGGCTTACTAGGTTTTCAGAAATCGATTAAGGTTGACTACTTGATAGAAGAAACAGGTAAGAAAGCAGTGAGTGAGCTTTCTTTTTCAGGGATTTTGTTGAATTCACAGTGCATGTGCTTTAGTTTTGGAATTGGGGCCCATGTAAAACTAGGGAGGCTCTTCTTTTCTGCATTTAATCCAATCATTTATGAGCACGTTGTTACAACACTGTGGCCTACATATTAGAACCGGAGATCTCTGGTAGAACTTTGTATTACAATATTGTTTCCCATTATCAAATGAATATTTATGTAGATACTGACCTAGATATTGGTCCAGATCCGGCGCCGCCTGCGTACAGTGATCGCCTTTTTTTGCAGCCATCTTTCGTGATCTAATTCTGTTAGGCTGTTGGGGGTCTTAAATTCCATATCCACTTACTGTGATCTTTACTTGAAATATATTCATGATTTTAGAAGGTTCGAATCGGAAAAGTTTTAGCGATGGACCACTGATTTTAGAAAAATTCATCTCTAACCTAAAGTTTGCATGCAGGATAGGCAGCCGCGTTGCCAACCTTATAATTGTCAACCTTAGCTGGTTAAGAATTAATGTTCGCCCACCTAATCTGGACCAGTAGTACTGGTAGTTAAAATTTTCAGCATCCTAGAGCTTATCATGATGTTCTAGGGTCTGAAAGCTTTAGCTATATCAACTAGTACTTTCTCTCCTCTCCTTGTCTCTGTCACTGAAATATTCAGTCATTAGCTGCTTAGCTTGCTCAAGTGTTGCATGTGTAACAGTGGATCTGACTTAACTTGTAATGCTTCGAAGAAACCTCAAATCACACACAGAGTACACAGAGACGGATATATTATAGAGCCGCTGGTGACTCCCGTTGTTAGGCCAAAAAAGTTTTTTTTTTTTTTAAATCATTTTTTAAAACTTTTAAATGTTTTAAAAAAATATAAAAAATTTATAATAATATTAAACAAATTTTTTTAATCATTAAGGAAGACAAAAAATTTTTTTAGCTAGTGGTGGCCACCAACGGGAGCCACAGCGGTGGCCTTAGAGTTTTCCTATATTATATCGAGCTTATATTCTAAAAATTTAGTCAATATTATAATTAGAACTTGATTAAAATCGTTATAATAAATGCCAAGGGAATCATAACTCGGTGAAACTAGCAGTTTAGTTGCCTTATAAAATAGATAATTAAATCACCATATATATATAATTATATATAATATATATACGTATGCATATATGTTCGATCAGTATGAAGCCAGACGGACGAAATTAGGATTGAAGCTAATTATAAGTTGGGTCTGGTTGGATTGTTTGTATTGAAAACTGACTGAATAGCCCATAAAAAGAAAAACTATTTTCTCGAATTTTTGGAGTCCCAGATTCGTTACCGAGTACGCAGGTTCTTTTAAGGAGCTTTGTTTCCAGATTCAGACGGCTTCTCTCAAAAGTTAGCCCCCATGCACGAGAAGTTAGTAACGCTAACAAAACATAAAAAGACTTTATTTTTTGTTTGGCTTCAATGATCTGCAAATTCATGTGGTTGTGTTGATGAGATTTAAATAACGCCAATTTACGTACTGTGTCATCCTCGATCCGATCCAATTAAACCACCAAAACAAAGGCGTATGACGTCTTCCCCTTTAAGGTTGCAGAAGTCGTAGTTGATTAACTGGCGAGTCAATGATCAGCTTTTGAAATTTAGCAGTATAGTAGAACAGTGCATGCATGGTGGCTTTGAAACAGCACCGTTAGGTGGTCCAAGCTGTATGTGTATCTGAGAGTGATCAGTTTAACATAGGTATATATAGGTGGTCCAGTCTGAGCTCATTTTATCATGTCTTGATCCAAGAATGCTTGTACCTTTCCTGGACTCAGTCTCTTGCCATGTCGGGGGCCGGCATTTATCTACAACACCAGTCAGTTCCGCTTCAAGGACTTCATTACTTTTCAACTTATCCAGGAAGTGACACAGTCGTTATTCCGGCCACAACCCAAAAAAGAAGAAGAAGAGGCAAAAATACTAGAAATGGAAAACTTTTAGCCTTTATCTGTCTATTATTATTATTATTATATCAACTTTAATTGATAATGTGTACGTAGGCTATTATACAATCGTTAATTACTAATTAGCATTTGATATTTTTTCCATGGGAAAAAGGAAAGAAAAATCTAAAAGGCACAACGCCCACCTGCAATGCATTAACAAAGATTACGATCAGAAACTAATTAAGATCATTGATTAAAAGAACTTCGTTCGTTTGGCGCCTGAGCCAAAAAAAAGAAAGAAAAAAAGCAAGTACTATTAATATATATTATGGTAAGTTTGTTAAGCATCATGATCTAGTGTATTGTGAATAGTACTGCTGCTGGCCGTATTAATATATATATATATATATATATATAGTGATCATGGACAAATATTGATTATATATAATAATTATAACAACTCCAGCTAGCAGAGGTAAACGGTTTCATTATACTCATGATCCGCTATTAAAAGATTCTACCCCTTCATGATCCCAAGTATATATAGGAGGTCAATTAAGTACATTAATCAACCCCTTGCAAAACAATTTATAAGGGCCAGACATCTAACTCAATGATCGATCAAGGGCTAGCTATCTGCAATTGTCAGTACGTAATTAAGAAACATAATTTGAGCAGAAGGTCTGGCCGGCCAGCTTACTTGATACCAGACCGTGTATTGATTTCATATTTATAAGATAGTACGGATCAGAAAATTACAGCCCCCCAAAGGTTTAAGATCGAATTCGAAATACAGAACCAAGGTATGCATCTCATTCACAATCTTAACTGGATTAACAACAACGAAATAATTCACAGGAATGCCAAATAAGCCAGCTAGCTAGGTTTCTGGGATTATTGATGAGCTAGCGGGGAGTCTCGGTTAAACCAGCTGAAGGTGATCATTGTTGAACATGACATGATGCCATTCATATAGTTAAGATGCAAAATCCTCTCAGCCGTGAGATGATAGTGACTGCAAAGGCAAAAAACATTTGAATATTAAGGTGTCGTGTTAAATTCAGTTCTAGTAAATTGGTTGCGAATATTATTTTCGTTGTAATAAATTAATCACAAAACTCATTTTTATTATAGTGAGTTCTTTTATATCCATCTAATTAATATCTTATTGGGATAACAATTACTAGCAAGAGTTAGATATTCAGGTTTGTAAAGAAAGTACAAGGTATTTTCTTTACGAAATGTTACGAAAGATCGCATGAACAGTTGTACTGAATGCATCAATGGAAAATAACCATGCACCCAAAAAAATAAAGGCATCGCCATAAACAGTAACAACCACAACTAGGATCATCTATACTCACTCAAAACCCTTTCAAGTTTCCCTTGTAAACAAGTAGCAAACTAATCGTCCGCTCTCTTCCTTAGTAGTACATGAGCTTGATATTCCTCTTTGCTTCTGGGTTTTTTTTAATTATGAGGTCATGTAGTTATCATGAAGGAAAAATATAGTTGCAAACATAATTGTGCATTAATCTGTGCACCAATGTGATGTGATTGGTCAAAAAGTAGATTTTATTGAAAACAGTGTTAATTTAAATTTTAAGTATGAATAAATCAGTATTGATATACAGATTAGTGCGCAACTGTGTTTATATGTAGCAAAACTCTATCATGAATTCAGGCATGTATCAAAAGTACTTCAACTCAAGAACATTACATTTCAGAGGAGACCTCTGTCTCATCAATCTCTTTCACGTATTTGGGCGCAACGCCTTCTTTACCGTTAAATTATTCACGTTATGTTTCGGAAAGATACCTTTTAACACTAGCATACGGACTTACTGACCACCTATATGTCTGACTCGCTCCTCACAGCTCACCCTCCCTCTTATCATTCAATTGCAATTCGACGAGACCAACCCAACCCACATATATAGAGGCCGCAAGAGTGATAGGGGGGGGGGGGCTCAGCTTTCTTCACTGCTACGCTGCCAAGTTTTTATTAAGGTGGGCAGAGGGAAACACGACTAGTAGGATGAGCCCCAGTTAAGTTCCTTTTCCTTCTCTTCCTTTCTTTGTCTTTTACCGGTACAGAAGAGGTAGCAGGTGGTACTGATCATTGTATCATGCCACCCTCTTATTAATCCCCACTCTCTTCCTATGTTGTATTTTGGCCACACCTCCATTTATATTTCCACATATTTGTATTTGTATTCACACACAGAGAGAGAGACAGCGAAATAGAGAGTTGTCGGTTGGATACGTAAATGGAAGAGTGTGGGATCAAAGGTCTCCATCTGGTCCCAATAGTCCTGCTCCTATGGAACTGACATATGCCTTCCCTTTCTCACGCCTTGTGCTGACTTCTTTCTAGTACTAAACCTCTTTCGCTCTCTATAAAAATTAGACACAAAACTTTGTTGCTCCCCAAAAGTGAAGTAGGAAGAAGAACCTCACAGTTTCTCTCCCTCCTCCTTTCCCTCTCTACGCATTCACTTTTTTGGCAACCTAAAAGAGGAAGAATATAGAAACTTACAACACTCAGCGTCACGCCTCCCTAACTCAATTTCATCCCTTACACCATTAATAGTACTTCTCTCTGTGGTCCTGCCACTCAAATTACCAGGTCCATATTGCATAGAAACTTTGGGTCGATCTGAGGAAGAGTTGCAGAAAAGTGGAGCTGCCGAATATGGACTGGAATGGGAGTTTAATTAGACCCTTCGTTACCCGACCAGAATCTTCTTTAAGCTTCCTCTACAACTATAACTACGACCATTTTCCAGGTAAAGTACTCGGTTTCTCACACTGACTATTTTCTCAATTATCGTCTTGTATTCCTTTGACTTTTCCATACTTCGAAGGCTGATCAACAAGATGCACTCTATTTTTGTTTCCTATCTTATTTATTTATTGACTATGTTCGATCTAGCTTCTTGATCACTAGTACTACGAATACTAGCGTTGGAACTATATTTTTCTGCTTTAATTACTTTCAAATTGTGAGTTGCTCGATAAATGTTCATCTGCTCATCTCTTCTTCTTCAAATAATTCTAAGCCACTGGTATATGCTTCATTGGAGAAGTCACAAGTATTGATGGGCACGTGAGGCTAAAGATCGGGCTTAAAACACCATTGAAATCTATTGACAGTTTGAAATTAAGGGCAAGTAAAAATGGGCAAGAAAGAAGCGTTATTTCAAGCTTCCTTGCACACCCCTTAATTATTCTGCTTTTCTTATGCAGGAATGGAGGTGAAGCATCCAGGAATGGACTCAGCTCATGGGATGGTGCCGACAATGGACAAGAACAGCAACTATGGCAGCTGCCAGGAGAAGAAGAAGCGATTAACGAGCGATCAGCTAGATTCACTGGAAAGGAGCTTCCAGGAAGAGATAAAACTGGACCCGGATAGGAAAATGAAACTGTCCAAGGAGCTAGGGCTGCAGCCTCGCCAAATCGCTGTTTGGTTCCAAAATAGGCGCGCTAGGTGGAAGGCTAAGCAGCTTGAGCACCTATACGATGCACTTAAGCAGGACTATGATGTCATCTCTAGGGAGAAGCAGAAGCTTCAAGAGGAGGTATATATGTATGATATTTTGAACATATAGAGTGCATATTAAGCTAGCTCTCGTTTACCTCAAAAAAAAAAAAAAAAGCTAGCTCTCGTTTTCTGATCTTCTCCATGCAAGGTATATACAGTCTGCATAAGATCAATAATATCATTCATCAGTACCATCATCTCTTTTCTTTTTTAAAAAACATAGCTCAGTATTCTTCTTTTGATTACTTTTTCCTTCTATTTTTAGTTTGAAAATTATCATATTTGAAATTGTACGTGTTACTAGCTAGCTAGTTTATCTAGTGGCTAGCTATGGGTGAATATTTTCAACATTTCGATCATTTCTTTTTTCGATGGTTAATAAGTTTATCGAAATGTTGAAAGCTAGCTTGGCCAGGCTGCATGTAGAGTTAGACGACAACATTAATTATTCCTCTTCAATCCGTGTTGGAGACGTACAGGATCTGATCTAATGATACATGCATTGTTGGCATCTATATATATGAATCAATAAATTATTATAATTATAATGAAAAGATTAAAAATTAATGTGATTTAAACAATCCATAACTTTCAGCTAATTTCGAACTTATTAGAAAAGAAACAAATTAAATGAAAGCTTAATATTGAAATTATAAATTAATTTTTTTGTTGCGTGTGGAGTTCTATATAGTTCTAATTTTGTGTTGACATATGCTAATTAGATGGAAAAAAATATATACACACGACCACGACATGAATATCTTTGTCTGTGTCCCACTCTTTAAAGAGTTTGTCAGTGCCCCGATATGCTTTAGCTTGCTTACCATCAACGAAGCCGCCGGCTGGGCTCCTTTCTATTCAATATATGACATTAAAAACAAAGAAGATTAGAATTAAATGTGTCATAATTTATCGATCGATACAATAAAATAATAGAGTTGGCTGGTTGTACGTACTGTAGGTTATGAAATTGAAAGCTATGCTGAGATCAGAGCAAGCAGGAGGGAGGAAGCAAGCTGGCTCCACTGGCTACACAGAAATCTCAGGAGAAGAGACGGTGGAGAGCACATCTATTGCCATTAATGGCTCTAACAAGACAAGATCAGGAGGAGGAGGAGGATCAGCGAGTCAGCATCATCAGATTAATGCAGACTGCAACTATCTCTTCAATGTGGAGGAGTATAACCCATTATCTCCTCCTTACTGGCCAGGTGGCCTCCCTTCCTATCCCTCCTAACTATTTGGCTGTTTGATTATTAGTTGTTCATATTCAGCTTAGAGCTAGCGTGCATGCTCTTTAGCTTATTAGTAGGACCGATGCATGCATCATGCATGAGACCCACTTGAAGATCATCAATTGCTATACATATCGATGATGATCAGCACACTGAAAAAGACGCTAGCTGTCGTCTCCAGGATGTTTTTCTTTCCTTTAATTTGATGATGTTGACTTTATTGAGCTTTTCTTTCCTCTTTTTATTTTTATTTTTTTGGCGGGTATGGACTATTGTAGTACGTAAAAGAAGGAAGTAAACAGTACCTTTAGTTAATTAATCTTAACTTCTTATTATCAAGTTGTGGTTTCAACAGTACTATGTTTGGATTCCAAGCAATTGTGAGACATTATAACATTGAGGTCAGACATCTTCCTATCTATCCACCATACACAACATACGGTTGCTTCTCCAACAGTGCTTGTAAGCTTGTCTGGATATTTAACCCAACTGATTCGTCGGTGCAGTATTCTCGGAATAAACAGAGTGAAAATCCTGTAACATTCTACGGCCAAAAAAGGGAGAGATCGATGGAAGTTCTAACTGGAACAACACGAGTAATGTCGAAAAGTTTTTTCACGAACTTTTTTCCACCCTCAGAGTAAAAAAATCAAAATTGCCCAGACCACAACAAACGGAGCCCGACTCGCCACAGATTTGTGGGCTTGCAGATCCAAAGTCCTGTCAAACTTTCCGAAAAGGTGGCCTGCCCTGAATTTACACAATATATCCCCTTAACCCAATTAATTTATAGACTGAAAGTATTTATCTAGTGAGCATTTCTTAAAAAAACATACTAGGTTACAGAAACATCCAAGTGCGAAATCAAAACAGAAATGGTTAGGTATTTGTTCTATAGGAGAGTGACGACTGACGATAAGATCTAACAACAGCAGCAGTTTCACTTGCACATTCACTCTTCCCAAAGGTTTGAATTTTCTGTAAAACCCATAAATTCAAAACTTCCGGTAATACTTATAATTCAGATTCCAGTAATCCTTACGCATGATTTGAGAGGTAGAAGTCCAAACCTTTTCTTGGTTCGTTAGAATGTGACTGACAGTCTGACATGCGATCAAAACTAGAACACAAAAAAACAAACAATACAACATTAAAAAATGAAACATGTCTCCACTAAAAGAACATACTGGTGGCGCATCGCTTTCCCTTTGGCGCAGTACCAACACGAAAAAGACAAAATCCAAACATAACCAGCTCAAACAACAATTTAAATTTAAAAATATATATATATATATATTATTTTTGATATATTTTTATAGCGCCGTTTCATGAAAACGAATTCAAGCTAGCTCAAAAATGGAATCGCTTCAATATTCGGTTGACACAGAGAGAGTGGGCGACGTTCTAGCTCAAAATGGAGTCCTTAGCTCGAAGGCAGAAACCCGTTAAACGCGGTATGACCTGGCCCAATATTTGTCAAGTTTTAGCCCACCACTAAGCCCAACTTTGTTTCTAGCCCATGTTGTATATGGGCTCACTTCGTTGACACCTCGACATACAGTATGAAGCGGCCCGTTTCACATCGGCTTCTTATTTAGAGACTAGAGTCACCTGCCATAATTGTCTGTTTCTTTCCCCTTATTATTATAATTATTTTTCCAAGAAAAGGTTACGTTTTGATGTGACCATGTTTTTTCGCACCATAGATATAATTAATCAAAAACTCTACTTGCACCCGGCGTGGGGAAAACCTGCGTATCCATCCCTCCACGTGGAAAATTTGAAACGACGCATTTTATGTTTTAACCCAAACAATAGAACACATGAACAGAGCAAGCTTTCATTTCACGAGTGCTTAAGGTGGGTCTTCTTCTCAGAGCAGATTCGGTAATTTTGGGTCCTCTTCCCGTTTTCTTCGTCTACCCATGAGAACGAACACAGATTCTTCTCATCTTCTTCTCATGTCCTAAAGAGTAATACGTAGTCGCATGCCCTAAAGAGCAAATTCGGTGATTTTGGGTCTTCTTCAAGCCATGATTTCTTCACTCCGGCACCTGATTTTGGGGATATTTTCTGCACATTTACTTGTTCGACATGTTGTTTGCTGGGGTAATTTGACAAAGAGTTGCCCACATGTATCAAGCTATTGGGTCTTCATCATCTGCATAAACACTTTTGCTCAACAAGTTTTTATGTTTCTTATAAATTAATAGGAAAGAAAACTAAAAACAGGATCCCCTCATTATTTTCCAGTACTTGCTTGTCATGCGGCCTAGACAATATATTTCTTTGTACAGTAATAGAAAAGTACATTAGTAATGGGATAAAAGCTTACCTTTTCTTTGTTTCTTTTGTTTGTTGATGGTTGCATGGCTTGTGGCAGCACCGATAATAGTGATTAATGGGTATCTTTTGCTCGACTTCTTCTCCTCTAAAGTTAATGGGGGTATTGTTTGGCTCCGTTGTGCTTGCTTTTACGGCAGCATATATTGGATTTACAGTTTACCTTCTTTCTTGGGGTATGGGAGCGAAACTCAGTTGCAGTATGGTATTTGATTTTAATCAAATTTGTTGGAAGGGATGTCCCTTTGGTGGCTAACGAGCTATGGATACAAAAAGAAGTTGAAAGAAATCTGGACTGTTGCGTTAGAAACAAGACGGATTTTTAGAGAAAATGTGAACGACGACCACCGGCTCTCTCTTTCAGATGACACACACACACACACTCTCTCTCTCTCTCTCTCTCTCTCTCTCTCTCGCTGGGTTTTATTTCGTGTTTTTTGAGCAAAATTACCCCCATTCTTTCTCTTCTTCAGTTCTGTTTAATTTTTCATTTATTTAATAATATTATGTCAACCGATTTCTTGAAAGGTACCCAACATCGGGTACCTGTAGCATTGCTGATAATTAATATTGAAAAATGCTCAATGCAGTAGGCAAGTGTAATCGCAGGGCAATCGATGCCAATGTGAAAAATGAGAAACACAGCATTTAATCTATTTGAACAAAACGGGTCATTTGTTTTATTTCTCTCAGATTCCCTCAAAGCCTCCCTCCCTCGCTCAATTTCATCTTCCCTCCCTCTTTGCATTTCTTTCCACTAAAGCCTTCCATGCCTCCTTCAAAGTCTCCCTCCCTCCCTCAATTTCATCTTCGATTAAATTCCAATATCTTTTCCATTGAAGCCTCCCTTAGTTTCATATATAGAAAACTCCATCTGGGTGTCTGAGAATATGCGTTTCGGATGAGTTCATATCGCAGCTGTTGGAAGCCAAAACTCGAAACGATAAGGGAGATGGAAAGGAGAAAACTTCCTACATTTGGGATGAAAAGAAAGAAGAAATATCAACCGAAAGGTCCTTAAAAAATCACTCTCAGATCAGAACAACAAATTCATGTTACTTGTATTAAGCCTCCTTCAAAAGCAAAGATCAAGACAAAATTGAGAAAAAATGATATATATATATATATATATATGTTAGAAACCAAGTTCAAATTGTATTGTATGACCAATCTTGAGCCATTAATTTACACCTACCCCCAATGGTGATTTTAGGTACACCTAACCTCCTTTGTACTCTTTACCATTGGATTGATGACAAGTGTCACAATCCTAACCATTCTTTGTACCAAGAGATCCTTATAAATAGAGAGAGTCCTCATTTGTGTAAGGCACCAAGAAATAAGAGAAAACAAAGTTCTCTAAACATTTCTCTCATATTCAAGATCTCTCTCTCTTGCGCTCTCTCTCTTTTCATTAGTTTTATAACACGTTATCAGCACGAAGGTTCTGACGATCTTGAAGCTAGTAGGCTTATACTTCAAGTAAGTGTTTCAATATATTATTTGTAGTTCCCAAATGAATATGAAATGTTATATTCATTATTATTACTTGATTAAATTTTATGTTTATTCACATATTTTTCATACAAGTTTTATTTATTTTTATATACTTGTTATGAATTATTGATGATAAGATCTATCTTGGAATAGAAATTGAGCATCCCTGAAGGATCGATTTAAATCAATAATTTTATTGAGTATCTCATAATAAAGGATCTATTGATTCTGTGAGATAATTTAAGTGAGCAATATGTGTACCAAAAGGCTCATTATGATTTATGCACCTGAAGTTGCATAATTGAAAGTGTGTTGAGAAAAACCACTAAAGAATATATGTTTAAAATGAACGCCTCGAATGTGCTCCTGAAGTAGCAATATCGAGTGTAAAAGTTCATAATATATTCTAAATTTATATCTGATTTTGTAGTGGCTAAGCAAAATAATGAGATTTTGATAAGAAATCATGAGCCACGTCCTACTAGTTTCACATCATTCCCTGAAGTGAATGAAATTGGATTTATATCATTCCCAGAAGAGAATGACGAATTGTTTTCAAAGAATCCAAAAGATTGGACGTGGTGATGAATATATTTATAGTACTTCAATGATTTCGAGCCAGAAGCTCCTATTAAAAATATTATCAGTTTTCTCTTTGAGATGATATTATGTTGATGAATCAAAAGTGATATGATTCAAAATATTTGTATCTTTTCATGATTATCTTGATCATCCAAAATCAATTATGATAAGTCGAATGATTTTCATATGGACGTCCATAAAAGAACCAGAAGATTCTTTTACTATAAAGCTTTACCACCAGAAGTGGAAAGAAAGTTTTACCACCAGAAGTGGAAAGAAAAATTTGCTAGAAGCAAATAAGATGAAATAATTCGACGTTATCATGATTATCATAGGTGAACTGGAAGTTCATATGATAATTAATGTATGGATGCA
The DNA here is from genome assembly GCA_011037825.1 of Carya cathayensis. Taxonomy (NCBI): domain Eukaryota; kingdom Viridiplantae; phylum Streptophyta; class Magnoliopsida; order Fagales; family Juglandaceae; genus Carya; species Carya cathayensis. The sequence continues at coordinate 802,381 of QGSO01000418.1, read as the reverse complement.
ATAAGATAAAAGGTCTCATATTCTAGCTGCTAAAATCCCAGTGAGGATTGAAGTCCCTGCAGGGCAATTAAGAAATTTAGCAGTCTAATGAACATAAGACATGTATGAAAGCATGTGAGACCTATTGATACAAATGATAAAGCATCTCGGAAAGAGAAAAGCATAAAGAAAAGAATTTGGTGCTCCTGAAGAGGCCATACCCACAAAACAAGCAATAAAGTCCATCTAAAATTCTCTCATAATGAAAACTCCTGAAGAGTATAATACTCCTGAAGAGTACCTCCTGAAGAGGTTTTCATGAAATGTCTTCCCTTGAAGAGGGACAGGTACCTGAAAATAATGAGATCTCGATATTACATTTCATGAGTAAATGAGAAATTATGGAGAGAAATAAAACCGTTATCGACAACGTATTTTCATATAAGATGACATTTGATATTACTAGAAGTAATAAAGAAAGTGAGCTCAGAACCGTCGAAGAATACCGACGTAAAATATTGGCCAAAATAGAAATAAACAATTCCTGCAGAATTGTTATCATGTGATGCATATGGACTTGAAATCCAAACACCTATGAGGTGATGCTTGTTGAATATCAGTGGGTATTTGTATAAAGGAAATGAAAATGTGATATATAAATCACGAATATATTTCCTGCAGAAATAATATTGATATATTTCTGAAGTTAAAAAGATCATATTGAGATTTGTATTAACTTGATAGTTACCAAGAATTTGGGTATGCAAGAAGCATATAGTCCTGAAGTACATATTCTATCAAGTCTTAAAATCCTTATATGATCTAATGCAAGCTAAACGTATGTGGAACATACTATTTTCATATATTTTCAGTATTTATATTATATTTTATTGCAGTTTATATAGATAATTTAAATGTCATTGAGGCTCCAGAAGAGCTCATGAAAACTGCAGAAAGCAGGAATTGATTATGAGGCTCCAGAAGAGCTCATAAAAACTATAGAAATCAGGGATTGATTATGAGGCTCCAGAAGAGCTCATGAAAACTGCAGAAATCAGGGATTGATTATGAGGAAAAATAATCTCCTGTTATGGATGCAATCACATTCAGATTTTTGACTAATTTGGTAGTTACAAAAATATTGGATATGCAGTTAATGGATGTGGTCACTGCATATTGATATGGGTCATTAGACCAATGCATATATATGAAAATCCCTGAAGGATATAGAATGCCTGAAGCTTCTAATCTGAATACATCCAGAAATATATATGAAAATCCCTGAAGGATATAAAAATGCTTTAAGCTTGTTATCTGGTTACATCCAGAAAACAATCCGGATACATGTGGTATAAATGCATTAGTGAATATTTATTGAAAGAAAGATTTGAAAGTAATCCAATATACCCATGTGTTTTTATTAAGAGATTCCGGATTTGTTATTATTGCGGTTGATGATTTAAATCTTCTTGAAACTCCTGAAGAGTTCAGAAGAACTGCACATATTTGAAATATAAAACCCTTTCGGTTTCAAGGGGGAGATAAATGTGCATGAGAAATAAAATAAAGCATCCAGAATATCTACCAGAAGATAGATACACAAATATGAATATTTGTGAAATTTTATTATCTTGAAGCAAAAATTACAGAAATTTGAGACATTTCGCCTCATTCTTTAAACGCTCTTGTTCTTCAAGAATCTGCATGGCATCTCTGTCTAAAGGAGTAGGCAATCTAAAAGAAGATTTAAGCAGAGATTTTAATTTCCTATTCTCTTGCTTTATTGATTCTATCTTCACGTTAGACTCCTGAAGAAGTCGCTGAAGGATAAAAATTTTCTCATGGAGTTTGTCCAAATCATAAGGTTTGGATTGTAGTCGCTGAGAAAATGCATAAATAGTTGAAGAGTAATGGGCACCGAGATTTACAAGCTCATAGATAGCTTCAACATCTGACTTATTAGTCAGATTAGCACCTGTGGTAGAAGCAGGAACAGCTGATGAGCTAGGTGCATAATACCTTATATATTGGCCATGAGAAGATTGCTGAGCCATTGCAGAAAAAGAATGCAGAAAGAGATTGCAGAATAAAAATGCAGAAAGAAATTGCAGAGTAAGAATGCAGTATGATTACAGAAAAGTGAAGAAGATGAGATGCGAATGAAGATGATCTGAACATCTCTTTTATAGAGAAAAACTAAGCACCTCTATTGATTCACGGCATCCCTCGTGAAGCATCTCTCTACAAGAGACGAGGCGTAGCATCATAGCCCTGCGGCGCCTGATAGCAGATGTAGCATTATAGCCTTTCGGCGCCTGACAGGTACATAAGAACTGTAAAATCCCGCGATGCTTGTCTGGCCTAAAAAGATGGCCACCGTTTTTGAATATAGAGGTTTGCGGCTTAATTTTGATAACTCCTCTAGTAATTATGTTATTTACAAGAACTCCAGAAGAGTAGTGAATTCAATGATCTCGGATCAATATGGTGAATTTCACTATAAAGTCCTGATTACTCCAATGGTTGCTCGATAATTTGATGAGCAGAAAAATCCATTTCGTCCTTGTGAAGACAATGGAGAAATTCTTGGTCCTGAAGTACCTTATCTCCAGTTTAATTGAAACCCTGAATATGTGATTATTTGGATCAAGTCCACAATTAGATGGATATACAGATGCGAGTTATCTATCAGATCCACACAAGAAGATCATTGCAATTCATGAGAAGAAAGTTGAAATTGATGTCAAGAAGATACGGTCAAGAAATAATCTGGCAGATTTATTCACTAAAGCATTACCAACTGCAACATTTAAGAAGATTGTGCAGAACATTGGAATGCGGAGACTTGAAGACATATTATCATGCACTTTTCAGGGGGAGTAAAGTCTTGAAGACTTGTGCTGATTGTACTCTTTTTCCTTCGCTAAGGTTTTATCCCACTGGGTTTTCCTTTGCAAGGTTTTAATGAGGCAATCTTAAAGCACTTGGCGATATACATGAATATTGTACTCTTTTTCCTTCGTCATTGGTTTTTTTCCCACTGGGTTTTTCCTTGACAAGGTTTTAACGAGGCATATTCTTTATATGTGGTCATCCAAAGGGGGAGTGTTAGAAACCAAGTTCAAATTGTATTGTATGACCAATCTTGAGCCATTAATTTACACCTACCCCCCAATGGTAATTTTAGGTACACCTACCCCCAATGGTGATTTTAGGTACACCTAATCTCCTTTGTACTCTTTACCATTGGATTGATGACAAGTGTCACAATCCTAACCATTCTTTGTACCAAGAGATCCCTATAAATAGAGGGAGTTCTCATTTGTGTAAGGCACCAAGAAATAAGAGAAAACAAAGTTCTTTAAACATTTCTCTCATATTCAAGATCTCTCTCTCTTTTGCTCTCTATCTTTTCATTAGTTTTATAACAATATATTATATATATATATATGATACCATAAACAGCGGAATCAAGTGAAGATAAGAGAAATAGAGACAGAGAAAGATAGATATTCTGACCCGGCATAAGATCAAGAAAGATAATGACAATAGGAGGCATGGCCTTCCATGGATATGAACAAGAATTTAAACATGAGCAGAATATGAGGAGGCTCGGCCTACCAATGCATGAATGCTCAATGTAAAACAGAGTAATGAAATAAAACTTCAAATATTTTATTTCAATATAAACAAATATAAACAAGTTTCAAAATTGAAACTAGATAAACTTACAAGCTTAAGAAAAGAAATAAAAAGATTGTAAGGGATATGAAGATAACAGGGAGTTGGGATTCTCTCTGGGATAGTAGTCAATTTGCTGTCCTGGAGTTGAGAGCTAAATTGATCGTCCATATAAATGAAATGAGGAGTCCTTTTATAGAGTAAGGAAGCTCCTGTACAAGATAGAATCGTCCCGTAACTCACGGGGTGAATAGTGAATGAATAGTGACTTTTTGTCACTATTTACTCATGCTGGCAGACAATCGTCGAAAGCAGTTTGTCTTCTTTCGCCGAAAGTGAAGCATTCTTTTTGCACCGAAAGCATCTCTGTCTTGGTCAATACAAAGTGATCAAAATGCAATTATTCTATCACTTTTCCGCCCCTAAAGTAGAAGCCGGTAAAGTGACCTATGGATAGTGCGCTGAGAGGTGTCGGCAGCGCTGTCAGGGTCATGTCTCAGTCATCTCCCAGGTTTGGCGGGTAGTCTTCTGAGTCATGGCCGAATACATTGCTGTAGGGGTCTGAGTCATTTGACGATGCTTGTGATCCTGCAGCTGATTCTTCACTGTTGCGGGCTTCTGCTTCCTGTTGAAGCTTGGTCTGCAGCAGTTGGAATATTTCTGTGCTCGAAAGGTCTGTAGTTGACTTGTCTTTCGAGGATACTGGTTCTGCTGAATTCTTCTTTGTTGAAGATGACTTCTTCTGCTTGGTTGAAGAACTCGAACATTCTGGAGCCGGTTTGTCACCTGTTAAGGAAGGATAGGGGACAATGGCTTGGACAGGAGAAGGAGAGGGAAATTCCTTCTTGCATTTCAGATTTGGCACTATGGGTGGAAAATCTGAAGAGACTCTTGAGATAATTTCATCTGAAAGATTGAATTTATCCCACCATTTAACGAAATATTGTCTGACCAATATATCGCTACGCTTTTCATACGACCATTTACAAATCCACGGTGGTTTGTATTTGGCGCAGAAGTGAATAAGAGAAGGTAATCTGGCATCTCGCCCTTTTACCTTGTTGGTAATGGAAAAGTGTTTGATGACCTGCTGAAGATCATCGGGAAATATTTCAATGCTGGAACCAAAGTAGCCCCACCACCGTTGAAACCACAGAGGAAAACCATTTTTGGATCTTTTGTTAAAAGAAAAGAACCAGGAATGTGACATGTCTGGGGTTTGATATAAAGGAAATTTGAACTAGGCCTGAATATAATCATAGTAATTATAAACAATACCTGTTTCTTGGACAAGGGTTTTGGAGGTAGAAGGGTGGGTGACCCATTCTTCTTCCGTCATGACATGGTTGATTTGACAATTATGAAAAATGATTTTTGATTTGTCAAATTTATCAAAAATCGGTTTGATAGAAACGGAATTGGTTTTCACCATGATTCCGAGGTAGAATTTGAGATCTTTGGCTGGATTGTCAGGGATCCAGTGAAAGTCTCGTGGAAAATATTCAATTGCAATTTGGTATGGATTTGTTTTAATTGATTTCTCAATATAAAACAGGCTGTCAAACCATACCTTCTGATGATAGGGTGCCTTGTTGGCACGGATAAAGTTGCCTACCGGTCGTTGTCCTGTTACTGCCAGTGGATTGGCAAAGGGGTCACAGGGCGTGGCTAAGGTTGAGGCGAAAGAGGCAGGGGTTACCAGTTTGGGAACTCGCCCTAGGCTGGTAAATCTATTGGCTATCTCCAGTGGGGAGGAAGCCGTGGTCAAAGAAGTTGTTGGTACCGGAGGTACAAACAGCTTGGATATTGAAGAGGTAGAGGAGGAACTGAGAAGTCCTCCTGGTTTCTTCTTCTTACTCATGGTTTATTTTGCAAGAATTTACGGGTAAGAAAATCAGGGATGGAGTTATCCGATCCTTTAATATATTCAATGTCAAAATCAAAAACACTTAAAACAGCTTGCCATCGTGCAAAAATTTGTTTTGATGCAATGTTTTTAACATCTTTTTCTAAAATTTCCTTTGCTGACTTACAATCAATCCGCAAAAGGAATTTTTGGTTAAGCAAATCAGACTGAAATTTAGAAATACATAAAACAACAGATAGTATTTCTTTTTTAACAGTACTATAATTATGCTGTGCAAGATTCCAAGTTCCGGAATGGAAGCGAACGATTTGTTCGGAGGAACCCGGAGAAACAACTTGTTTCAAGATGCCGCCATAGCCTGTGTCACTGGCGTCAGTTTGGACAATCTTGAAGCTATTTAAAACAGGAATACCAAGACATGGAAGAGTTTTGACATGTGTCTTGATTTTCTGGATAAGTTTGGTGTGAACGTCAGTCCACGGAGCAGGATTAGTTTTCAGTCTCGCGAAAAGAGGGCGACACTGCTTTCTCATATCCTGATAGAAGTCAGAGATGTAATTCAAAGAACCAAGGAATCTTTGTTGTTGGTTCTTGTCGAGAATAACATCTGGGAATTTGTCAGCAAACTCAATAGCTCGCTGGATAGGTTTGATTTTACCTTCGAAAATGTCGAAACCAAGGAATCTTATCTTGGTCTGGAATAATTTCATCTTTGAAGCAGATAAGACAAGTCCATTTCTTTTGATGACTGCAAGAAACGTTTCAAAATGTTTCCAGTGTTCATCAATAGATTTGGAGAATACAAGTACGTCATCGATGTAAACGATGGTGAATAGGGTGAATGACGAAAAAATGTCATTCATGATATTTTGGAATTCACTAGGAGCGTTCTTTAGCCCAAAAGGCATGACATTCCACTCATAGTGACCCAGAGGGGTGGTGAAACCAGTCTTGTATCGGTCTGACTTCCTAATTTGGATCTGCCAAAATCCAGACTTAAGGTAAAACTTAGAAAACACTACTGCACCTTCTAATCTTTGAATTAAGTCTTATTTATTGGGAATAGGGTACCTAATCCATTCTAAGACTTCATTCAGTGGTTTATAGTTTATGACCAGACGGGGTGTCCCTCGCTCAATCTCAGCTTTTTTCTGGACATAAAACGCAGCACACGACCAAGGTGACTTGTTATGCCTAATGATATTTTTAGCAAGAAGATCCTCAATCTCATTTTTGCAAAACTCAAGGGTTTCCCTATTCATTTGAATGGGTCGCGCCTTGGTGGGTATTTTGGTTTCAGAAAAACCTTTAATGTAAGGCAAAGAACCTTTATGTTTCTTCCTATGCCAAAATGCAGTAGGAAGGTTTGAACAAACAGAAGAAGTCAAAACCTTTTGAAAATCTGCGATCTTTGCCTGGAGCAAAGGATCCTTTAGATTTTCAGATATGCGTTTAAAACGAATTTCTTGTTTTAGAAAATCAAGATGTTTTCTTTTTTGAGAAATCAACGTTAAAGATTTTCTATGACAATCACGTTCAAACTTAGAAGCAAATTTAAATTTAACTTTCTGTCCAAAGGGGTCAGTGGTGATCCCATCATGTTCAGAAAGAAAAGGATAAATCATGTTTAAGAAAGGCATCCCCAAAATTACATCATAGGAAATGTCTTTGACTAAAACAGATGGAATTTTAAAGCAGACATTGTCCTGGCAAACATGAGCGTCATTTAGCTCATAACGAATCTTCATCTTAGATCCGTTTGCCGAGAATAAATTCTCTTCGGACTTTTCAAAGTATTGAGTAGGAACTAATCCTTTGCGGATACAGTTCAAATCAGCACCTGAATCAATCAAGGCAATATCAGAGAATTTGAAACTTCGAGCAACAATAATCTCTACCAAACAAAACCATTCCTGCGGAGCAGAATGGCGAAGCATACAAACATCCTTATCAGAAGGCTCAGAGTGGTCTGAGTCGTTTGATTCATTGCCTGAAGGATTTTGATCAAATTGTTTATCAATTTGTATTTTTAATAAATCTTGTTTAAAAGAAGCATTTTCAGATTTAAGGGTTTTAACCTCTTCTCTGAGCTCAGAAATTTCTTTTTTAACAAGATTAACTTCATTTTGTAAATCCTTTATAGAAATTTCTTTGGGTTTTTGTTTCTGAAAACGTCCCAAAGTATCTTCAAAAGAAATCTTCCCTGAAGACATAGACTCTTTGCGAGTCATGTTCTTCTTAAGCTGTATGAGATATTTCTCTTTCAGCTCAGGGTCCTCAATTTGTGCAATAAGAGATAAGAGCATGTTTTCATGTTCTTCCTCTTTGGTTAAAATTCTTTTCCCGTTGGGATCCTGTCCTAAAACATGGATTGTTTTTCGTTCAGGATTACAACAAGAATCTTTACAACCAAACTTAATATTTGGTGAGTTGGGGTGATCAGAGTCTGAACGATAACTTGAATCGTCAGAATTTAGTTCATCCTTATCCGAAGACATAGGAGATCCATTTTCGAGGAGTCGGAACAGATCTTCTTGGTCAGCGGCATTAATATGCAACTCATTAAGTTTTTTCTTAATCTTGGGCTTCTTGGGGCACTTATCTGCAAAGTGTCCTTTCTGGCCACAAGTAAAACAAGTTCCCTTTGTAGGGGTTTTAGAAAACCATTTTTGAAAAGGTTTCTTTTTTCTGGAAACCGATTTTGAAACTGGTTTTTGATAAAATTCATCGCGGGGTATTCTCCTGTGACTCCCACGAGGTTTGGAAAACCTTTTATTAGTTTTCTTTTATTGCCGAGATGGAGCAATAGGAGGAAGGCCAAATTGTTCACAAAAGTTTCCCATTTCATATTTGGCTTTCTTTCTATCATTCATCTGTTGGGCAATCATTCTTTGATCGTTACACATACTAATACCAAATTTCTGAATAAGACTAATGATATCACCATAAGTATGATCATTATAATTCAGTAAACCCGAGGCATCAGTAAGTGAATCCTTAACCTTAATGGCAAACAAACGAGGCAATCCATCAACGAATTTTTCTTTCCAATAAGGCATGTTAGAGTCATCCCGAAGCATAACTCTGGACATAAAGACATCTTTATACCAACGGTAATCAGACATCTTATTGCATCTCAAATTATTCAAATAATATGAGATCCGATTAGTTATGTTGGATGGGGTTCCAACAAAATGTTTAATAAGGGTATAAATCAGGGTGTTGACTCCATCGGGCGTTCCTTGCCCTATGGTTTCGTCAAACACAGGTAATCCTTCTTCAGTCTTTTAAACTGCAGAACGGATTTCACCTCTTGCCGCGTCGGTAAGATGTTTATCCCACCAGGAACGAAGCATGCCTGAGAATCCATTGGTCAGGATATCAACAATATTAGGCTGGCTAAGATTGTTGTTAATATAAGCATTAGCAACCATAGACATAAGCTGGACAGTATTGAGGATTTCCTGCTCGGATAATCCATCAATATTTCATTCATACATTTGGTCAGCAGATACTGAGAATTGAGATTGGAAACCTCTTTCCTCAAACTGCAAGTCAGGGGGTGTTGGTCTAGAATACCAGTTTTTCGTAAGACCAATGGGAGTAGGTCCTTTCGAATAAAGTCTGGCAACAGTGGGTCTTTCCAGAGAAAGATCCTGAAAACCATTTTGAAGTAGGTCTATTTTCTGTACTAAGGAATTATCAGACAAAGTGTCATCAGACAAACCATCATCATCCAAAGTTTTTACAGAAAATGAATCATCAAAATTAACCCTTTTGCTGTCTTTGCTTAAAGCGCTGACAGAGGGTCCTTCTTGCTTAACTTCTTTTTTGACGTTAGCAAGCATTCGATTAACCTTATCGAGTGTACTATCGGCAGATGTGAAATCAATTTTTGGCCTTCTCTCAGGTAAGATAACCAAAGGTTTTTCAATTGTTTTGGCAGGTTTTTGGAAAATAGGTGTTTCAACCATATTCTCGATACGATCTAGTTGTAGACCTATTGTATGGAGAGATTGGTTAACAAAATTGTTTTGTTCAATAATCTTTTTTGTTTCGAGCAAAACATTTTCACCTGGTTTTGAAATCTTAAAAGGAGAAGCTTTTATTTCAACTCCTTGATGAGAAATCAGGATAGTTTCCAAAGGAGGGTGGCTGGTTTTAACAACAGTCCTGCCTTCTTCTTTAATAAAATTTGTTTTTAAAACATTTAAATTCTTTTTAGAATCATCCTTCTTAGAAGTATAATGATTCTCAAGAAAATCAAAGAATAAGATGTGTTTGTTAATGGCAACCATCTTATCCATCCATTTTCTACGAATCCTCTGTTTCTCAGAAGATGAATAAATCTCGCAATAAGATTTTCTCTTATTACGGTTTTCAGTAGATTTAAACTCAGCAAGCAAAGAAGCCAAGTCAATTGAATCATGCGTTAGAGTTTCATGATCAAGATAATTCGTCCTGCTCATCATACATAATTGATGATGAACTGGAGCGACCATATCAGAAGCGGTAGGGGACAAAGAATTGTCCTCTTCCTCCTGTGCTTCTTTCTGTATGGATTTATCTTTTGTAGAATACATGGCAGATGTAACCTGGGACTGAGTTGAAATCCCTTTCAACTTTAGATCCCTTAGATCTTGGTTATTTGGAGTAACAGTAGATTAAAATTCCTGGATAATAATCGGACGAGAAGAACGTTGTTCTTCCAGATATCTGTTGATTTTCGCATCTCTAATACCTGGGTCCGAACTGACAGAAGATCTAGATCCAGTAAAAGAATTTCTTCTTTTATTAGAACTAGGTGAATCAAATGATATCTTTACAGTACCGTCTAAATACTGCTTGATATAACTAAAATCTTCCTTAGGTTGAATTGTCACTGGTGGCAGCTCTTCCTTAAGGGTCCATTCTGTTGGAAGTTGGATATCCTTCCAATAGAGTTTCTTGGGAGTTCTGATATTAGCGTTCTCGGTAGAACTACACATCAATAAAGTCTCATTTTTTGGAGACTTAATTTTAGCCTTTGTCTCGAGGCTAGAACTCAAAACTCTGTAATATATACGATAGACTAAGGATATGGGTCTACTGCCAGGTTTCATGTTAAAACCGGAAGTTAGAACATTCAAAGTTAAAATAGACAGTACATTTGCGTCATACAAATCAACCATCAAGTCAGGATAGCAATCAAAATGAACTGGACCATCCATAAGAGAAGTCTGAACTACTCCTAAGGCACTGTCCTCAAAGTTCATAAATCTACCATCACGCAGACATAACAAAACAGAAGCATTGATACCTTTTCTGATCAAAGGTTTTACTACTACCTGAACAGATGCAATATGCATGAATTTAAAACCTTTTTCTTTAAAAGATTTTATTAATTTTTTTTTAAATAATACGCATTGTTCTTGCGTATCGGATATTGAAAAAGTCTGTTCCACAGTTTTTACCTGGGACATGGTTTTTGATTTGAAATTAAACCAAGACTGGTGATATAAGGAATTAACCTTGATCTTTGGCATATGCCATTGATCTATATCATCAATCCCAGTCTCATTTTCTGAGATTTCACAATCTTCTTCGTTAATTATAACAGGAGGCAAAGCCGACCTGGAACTAACTGATGAACTAGATCTAAACATCTTGTTCATCTTGGTCATAAAAGAAGCAAGACTCGGGGTCCTTCCTAAACCTAGGTCAATACTACTCCCAGCAGCAACCTCCGCACATACCGGAGGGCCACAACACTAACTCAACCTCACTCCACATGCCTAAAAACGCATGTCCCTCGGCTAACACGGCAATTTAGGAGCCCTTCTGGACGCTAGTGTATACGGCTGCGGTGGCGGCAGCGAACTGAACTGTAGTAAGACTTAGAAAAGAGGAGAGACAGAGTGTCTCCAGATATGATCAAGAAAAGCAAGATAAGAAGATAGAATTCAGCAGTTAATATCCAGAACCGAAAATGGCTCTGATACCATAAACAGCGGAATCAAGTGAAGATAAGAGAAATAGAGACAGAGAAAGATAGATATTCTGACCCGGCATAAGATCAAGAAAGATAATGACAATAGGAGGCATGGCCTATATATATATATATATATACTTGAGGACCTTCAAGCTGCTGCTAGCCTTCTGTTTTGCATTTATTTTTGTCCTTTTGGGTTTCTATAATAGACTCTGAAAATTGTGTAAAACTTTAATACAATTAGATTGATACAAGAACTTAGTTGATTGCATGCTCTTGAGTTGAAATTTATTTCTCAATAATTTGCAGTTTTATTTTCTCCTTGCTGTATTGATGATATGGAGGAGTCCATAAATTGTTTTAATTCATTCATTCATTCTTCATCAGAGATTGTAGACTTGATTTGGTCGTTTAATTAGGATGGACAGCAGTAGTTCTTCCAGACACAGCAAAGACGAAGACCCACTTTTTTTCTCTTTTCGTCTATGTTGTTTTTTTTTTTTTTTTTTTTTTAAATAAACATTCCGACTGACATGTCCTATGTTTCCTCAAACGTTATGCATCCCGACTGTCTCTAAAAGAATTGATTAATATTTGTTTGGAGATATTCTCAAAAGACGATTTTATAGGTGTTGGTAACATTCATCCATCTACTTGATTATTTGTTTCAAAGCTGCCAACAGCCTTTTCTTGGGCAAGTACCAATGTTAACGTTTTATGACTGTTATTGAAGTAAACAAACTCCATTATATATGGAGGTGAAAAACCTAAGAGTTTTCTTCCTTGCAACAATTTCAAATGGAATAATGTATTCAGGCAGTCCAGACAAAGATGAATATATTTTATCACATTAATCATTAAAAACATAACAGTAAACCTATGGATTGTTGTTTTAATTAAATTACAAGAAACAATGGCCACCGCCTTCTAATTCTTCTTTAATTATATAAAATATGGTTTTTCAACTCGAAGAATTCTATAGTACTGTTCAAATCAATGCCACTTCAGTTCATCCTTTTAAAAAAAATACTAATTTTATATATAAATTTTAAATAAATAAGCAAATCTTTCGTAAAAAAATATATCCTATTAAAAAGATTAAAAAAATTATTTTAAGATAATGTCTATTTTATATGAAAACTTATATAAAATTTATTTATTTAGAACATACACAAATTATTTATCTCAAAAAAATGACTATCATTATCGTCAACTATTAGATAAGAGAACTGTTACAGACACGAAGAGAGTACACAAAATAAACCTACAAACTATCATATGTCTTCATAAAGTCTATTAGATCTATTTTATAATAAAAGTAATTAATTTAATCTGACGTATCACATTAAGCCACATTAATTTATGAATTTAATTTTATGTAATCTCTTTATGGTTTGAGTATTTTTCATTAGGTAATGACGAAAGTCACGAAATGGTCGATAACATTCATCCCTCTTTTACTGGGATGTCTATTTCCACAATTCTAATTGCAATATCTAAGCCTTGAGTGCATTGACCCTAGGTGATCAAAATTAATAGGTTAAAAAATATGGCTAACGTTTTTTTTACAATAATTGAATACAAAATAAAAAATACTGAGGAAAAAAAATAAAAAACCAAAGCATCCAATGATGGGGGCAATTCCTTTCATTATTTTGAATTATTTATATTTATTTATTTTTTTGAGCAAAATTAAAAGAAGAGAAAATTGCATTATTTGGTATAATGATGATGAGGACGATACCTTACTGATTCTGGAGGAAAGACCACGATCACTAGCGGCGAAGACAAAACTGCAAAAACTAGGAGAAATTTCATTCGTCATTGTCCCTCTTCACGGTATTCTAGACTTAAACCGGCACAACCCCAAAAACCCCAAAATATCAAGGCCAAAACCCTAGATATTTGTTGGAAGACCGCAAATCTTGAAGGGGAATCAGGGGGAGTGAATGGAGATTGAGGAGAACAAGAGGCAACAGTGTCGTTCTTCGGAGGATGGAAGCGAGAGCGGCGACTTCACGTCGGAGGACGAAGGGACGGAAGACTACCGGAGGGGAGGGTACCACGCGGTCCGAATCGGCGACGCCTTCAAGAATGGCCGCTACGTCGTCCAGAGCAAGCTTGGCTGGGGTCACTTCTCAACCGTCTGGCTCGCTTGGGACACCCATTTCTCTGTACTTTTCTCTCTCTCTCTCTGTACTTTGTGGTTGATCTTCATGATTGATTGAACGTAGCCTGTAAATGAAAAGCCTTTCGCTTTTACTCGTAAATGTGACTGGATGTGGGTTTGTGAATTTGGTACTGAACGTGTTTGAGAATTTGTGTTTAATTGACCATATACGTTATGCTATATTTGGTTGCCTAGAGAAAAGCTAATACAACCTGTAGTTTTTGGTTTTGAAATTAGCAACTTAATGGATGGTTAATTAAATGCTTTAGTCTTCTTTTTCTTCTTCTTTTATTTTATTTTTTTCTGTCTGCTGCTTTTATATTAATCTGCAAACTGGGCAGCGATACGTAGCTCTGAAAGTGCAAAAGAGTGCGCAGCATTATACCGAGGCTGCGATGGATGAGATAACCATCCTGAAACAGATTGCTGAGGGCGACCAAGATGATAAAAAATGTGTAGTGAAGCTTTTGGATAATTTCAAGCATTCGGGTCCTAATGGGCAGCATGTTTGTATGGTTTTTGAGTACTTGGGGGATAATCTTTTGACTCTTATCAAGTATACTAATTACCGGGGTATGCCCATTCATAGGGTGAAGGATATCTGTTTTCATATTTTGGTGGGGTTGGATTACTTGCATAGACAGCTTTCTATCATACACACTGATTTGAAACCAGAAAACATATTGCTAATGGCAACGATAGACCCTGCTAAGGATCCGAGAAAGTCAGGTGCTGCTCTCATTCTTCCAAATAGCAAGGATAAGGCTGCAATGGAGTGTGGGGCTGTGAAGGAAAATAAGACCTTAAACGGGGATTTGACTAGGAACCAGAAGAAAAAGATTCGAAGAAAGGCAAAGCGAGCAGCTCAGGGCTGTGTGGAGAAGGAAGTTTCAGTCGAAGCTGAGACAGATCCAGAATCATCTGGTGCTGTAGAGTCTTCTCCTAATGTGAAGTTGAATGTGGGTTCTTTAGAAGACCAGCCTGCTAGTTCTTTCAATACAGATGGATTATCAGATGCTGATGGAACAAAGGGCCCTGGGCAAGGGAATCACAGTGCCAAGCGCGGAAGTCGTATGAATAGGCAGAAGTTGTTGGCATCGGTTGACCTTAAGTGCAAGTTGGTTGATTTTGGGAATGCATGTTGGACATACAAACAGTTCACGAATGACATTCAGACAAGACAGTATAGGTGTCCAGAGGTGATCCTCGGATCTAAATATTCTACTTCGGCCGATCTCTGGTCATTTGCTTGCATTTGTTTTGAGCTTGCAACTGGTGATGTACTCTTTGATCCCCATAGTGGCGACAACTTTGATAGAGATGAGGTACGAATGTTATTAATCTCATTTTTTTTTTACTGCCCCATCTATTATATTCACAGATCCCTGCTTTTATTCACTCTTTCTCTCTTAATGGAAATCCATGTAATTTGAATTTGTTGAGACGATAAATCCAATCATATAATTTATGCATTAATTTCATTTCTGCATACATGTATTCCTCTATTTCAGGTAGTAATTCACAGTTAATAATTAATGTGTAGGAAATTAGTTATGCAATTTACACAATATTCCAATGGTTGCTTCGTTTATCATTATACTTTTAGACACCGACCCATAAGGTTCTAGCATTACATTTGTGCTTCATTCTGGGAATGAATTCCTCAAGCAATAAAACTTAATTCATATCTTGATTTATAAAAGATTATTGAAACGTCTATATTCTCCAGGGAATAAAATAGAAAGGAAAAATAAATAAATTTCTGCTAATATTTTCAACTGTAAGATTTATCTCGTGTACCAGGATTCATATACTTCTTGAGAGTCCATTATAGTCACACTTGTAACTTTAATACATTGTTGTATTCTTTGTTTGGTTGAGGATAGAAAGGGGAAGGAAAGGGAAAGGGAAAGGAAAGAGAAATGGACAGATTTCCCTTTCCTCCAAGCCCACCATTTGGTTCTGGGAGGAGATGAAGGGAAGAGGAGAGAGAGAGAGTATCTTGATATATGTATATATATGTTGCTCTCCGATCTTATCTGGAAGTTGAAAATACTTAACCTTAGCGTGCAGCTTTGTGGTCAAAAGTTGGGTTTGGATGAGTCTTAGAGAGTTAGATATCTTGAGTCCAATCCCGCATGAGGAGTTCCCTGGATTGATACAAGGTTTTGGCAGGTAAGGTCATGTATTTAAGATTTATTCCTTAGGGATGGGGTTGAAAGAGCTCCGCCTTGGTGAGGTTCCACGTGCTAAATACCCCAATGAATCCCTACATGACTAATATCTCTTCAGTTGAGCATATTTATAGATGGTAAAATGGCAGAACTGTCAGTTACTTGTCACGTGATAAGCAGATGCGTCATCATAGATGCTGCTTACATAACCTAAAAGCTATTCAAGCCGTATGTTGCATTATTTGTCTTGACTGGAGTCATTTGAATGATGAAAGAGCAGTTTATTTCCATTGTAGTTTCTACTTTATTGAAGGGAAAAAGAAGCAGTTCAGTTTCTGGCAAGTGTCCTTTTAGAAGCATGTTATTGTTCCCTTGGTTCAATATTAATCTTATTCTATTACTTATAAAAAAAAAATATTAATCTTATTCATTGCTAATGTTCTGTGTTTTTGGCTGCCTGTTTGTATATATGGATTGCTTTGAAATAGTTTCCATTTTCATTGGATTGGAACTTTCACATGATTTAAAACTGTTTCTCTGTATTTATGTGCTAGAGTTTCAAAAGTGAATGAAATTTTGTATGTGCTTTTTATATTTCGTTTTATATGTACTTTTGTGCTACAATGCTTCCCTCATTCTAGAATTTTTACTCACATGCAAACTTTAATGTGTGTGAGTTTGTTCTGTCATCATACCATACCAATGATGACTGTCTTTGTACGAGTGGCTCATTGGCTATTCTTCTTCCAGTTTGTTGTTTCATTTTAGTTTTTGATGATCTTCGCTTGACATAGTTGCATTACCCTTGAGGTTAGCTGCGTAAATGATGTTTTGTTTGGCCTGTTTATTTTATAACATGAGTTTTGAGTTTCCTTAAGGGGGATCGACTACAGTAATTGTTTTGCTGTTATGACTGTTTTCTTCATATATGAAATGGAAAGCAATAAACTTTTGGGTCATTATTGCATTGTCTTTCCTGTGCTTCTAGGTTTAATGTAAGTGGTGAATATGTAGTTTTCAAGCATACCAAGTGTAAGGTTTTTCAATGCTTTATGGGTTAAGAGTGTCTACATAAGTCATCTGTAGTAATTTTTTTTTTTTTTTTTTTAAGTAAACTTTCGGCACATTTGACCATAATATATTTTCTTGGAAAAAAAAAAATTATTTCAGGATCACTTGGCATTAATGATGGAGCTTCTTGGAATGATGCCACGCAAGGTGAGAAAATAACCTTTCACACCATTAAAGAAGTCTTCGTGAGACACTTGCCTAACTTCCAAAATGCCCTTCATTTTTCTCAGATTGCCTTAGGTGGCCGCTATTCGCGGGATTTCTTCAATAGATATGGTGATCTGAGGCACATCCGTCGTTTGCGTTTCTGGCCCCTGAGCAAGGTTCTCGTTGAGAAGTATGATTTCAGTGAGCAAGATGCGAATGACATGAATGACTTCCTGGTTCCAATCCTTGACTTCGTCCCTGAGAAGCGGCCCACTGCAGGTCAGTGCCTTCTTCATCCATGGATCAATGCAGGACCTCGTCTTTTGGAGCCATCTATGCCTTCTACTCAAAACCAAGCAGCGGAAAGTATCATTTCTGAGAAAAAGAAGAGGGAGAAGGATGAGAGGGTAGCAATGGAGGTTGGAATGGAGAATATTGCTATAAATTCAGAGTCTAAACCAGTCAAAGGTTCTCCATTTAACGATAAACCTTCCAAGGGATCCACTGGTAGTTCATCTAGTTAGGGCCATGGCAAATGTTTCTTAGATGATCCTGCTTGTCGTACTCTTGCGCAAGTTTTGTTTGATAGCTGCTGGCAATCGAATGAGGTTTTGGTTTAAATATCTGTTTTTGTGAATGGGCGTTGGGTGGAGAGCATTGGTTCGAATGTGTCTAAGGAGCTAGAGCCAAGCAATAGCTTGAACAAAATTGATGCTCTAATTCTATGAAAAATCTTTTCTAAACACATTTATTGGACTGTGAACACTTTGCATCTGTCGGGACATTTGTGGCATCCCTTACGACTAACTTGTTCATGAACATTGTTTAGTTGAATCATTACAGTTCTATTCATGTACTGTATCCAAACTCTTGATATGAAACTATTGAGACATTCCTCAAATCCTATAGATTCTCCTGAGCATATATATATATATATATATATA
Organism: Carya cathayensis; assembly: GCA_011037825.1. NCBI lineage: Eukaryota > Viridiplantae > Streptophyta > Magnoliopsida > Fagales > Juglandaceae > Carya > Carya cathayensis. Next base: position 784,377 of record QGSO01000418.1, on the reverse strand, counting down.
TATATATATATATATATATATTCAGCATTGTTTGTTCAGATTTCTTTGGATGTATTTTTATTTATTATTTGTCTCAGATTCAGAATGGTTTGTGATAGCTGGGCGCTTCTTGGACCAACGTACTTTCCAGATTTGTAGTAAGGTCTTTCCCTTTGCATTCTGCTGGTGGAGTTTGTTGGAACCTCCTAGTGGAAATGTCAGACTGACTTATGCGCTACTAAACTTTACTGCAGTCCCATCTCGGCTTTCCAAACTAGCCCCAAAACTATTTTTTCTTCTTTGATTGATGCGGAATTTGGAATTATCCTCCTCCATTATCTCATACTTCAATTGTACCCGCAAATTGAAGGTGATCAATAGAATATACCACAACAAATTCACACTTGAATGCACATGTTTTGAAACGCCGTGGTCTTCATATGTCTTGATCACCGACCAAGATGCCCTGCCATCATTCAATGCCGGCTTGACCGTTTTATAGAATGGATGTATTTCAAGTTACTGATAAAAGTTTTATACATGCATATTATGTCCAACACAGTAGCATGGTCTTCCTCAGCAATCAATTTTTTTACAATTTAGTACTCTTGTCATCTTTCTAAACCTAAAACTTCCTAACAGTCATCCATTTTCGGTTTTCATTGATATGATATCCCACACTAGAAGAATGGTTATTGAAGACATCTGATGGCCTGGGTTATCCCTAGGGGAGAGTATCGGCCTGTCTGGACTGGCCGGACCGAACTGAACCGGACTGGACTGAGAGTAGGTCCGGTCGGTCCCGGTCCAAGTTTTAGTGGACCGATAGGTTTTGGTCCGGTCCCGGTCTAGGGGCTTTTTACCCCGGACTGGACCGAATAAAAAAAATATAATATATATTTTATTATTTATATAATATTTATAATTGTATATAATTAATTATAATTTTTATCTAACCTAATAGGTTAATATTTATAATACTAATATTTATAATTTTATACTAATACTAATATTTATATTAAGACTAAATTACTAATAGTCTAAATTAAAACTAATAAACTTATATACTATTATATAGTTATATAATATACTAATCATAAATTCATAATAACTAAATCATTATTAGTCTAAAACTATATCTAATAGTATTAGTAGTAGTTAACTTAATATCTAATATGCTAGTATTACTATATTAGTAATAAGATTATTAACTTAATATCTAATATGCTAGTATTAGTAATAAGATTATAAGACTATTAAGAGTATTACTCTTATTTAATAAATGAATATAGTATTACATAGAGTAATAGTAAATGTGTTGGGTTTGAAGACAATGAAGAGATATAGTAAATTAGTAATACTAGTTATTAGTTATTATAGTACTAGTGTTATTACATATTATTAGTTATTAGTTATTACATCTAGTTATTAGTTATAATATTAATACTAGTGTATTGTTAATTATATTAAATAAGTTAATAACTATTACTAATTTACTATATACTAATAGACTAATAGTATTAGTATTAGTGTATTACTAATATATATATTAGTAACTTAGTTATATGTATTAGTAATATATAATATATAATAATAGAAAACAAGGCAGTGCTCCTCCTTCTCTCTAGAAAACAAGGCAGTGCTTCCGTCCGAGGGAGGTGGGAGCCTAGGCTTCCCCTCCCTACATCTCTCTGGTTTTTGTTTTTTAAGTTCCATTTCTGTTTCTTTTTCTCTGGTTTTTGTTTTTAGTTTTTTGGCTTATAATAAAGCATCGGTTTGGAGGTGGTTTGGTGGTCAAAAGCTCCAACCCCGGTCAAGGAGGCCGAAGTCATCCTCCGGTTTTATATCTCGCGATCGGCGAAGTGAGGCTTGCACGGTGGAAGAGGAGGGGACTTCGTTTTTTTTGGCTGTGGCATGGTGTGGTCAAAGCCAACCACTCGGGGATGCAGGTAATAAGAGGCGTTTTCTAGCATCTGTTTGGCTGAGTTTTGTTCCATTGAAAGGCCATCACAAGCCTGGTACCGAGTCCATTTCCGTATCATTTCACCCGGTTGGGCGGAGAGTCATTCCTCGCTGGAAATGGAGTTGTTTTGGCTTTGTATGGCCGGCTTTCCTGACCGTTTGTGGTGGTCTTCTGAGGGGATAGCAGAGAGGATTTACGGTGTGGCTCGGTTAGGGAATCTAGTTTTTGGAGTTGGATTTTAACTTGCTGTTTTGGAGTGCTCCTCCATGGGGTATATGTACTCTGTTTTATCCATGGAAAACAGGGGTTTTTTCTAGGTTGCATGCTGAGCGGCATGGAGGGGATAAAGAACCTTTGGGGGTGGATTCCGGCCGTTGTTTCACGGTGGATGTTCTTGGGGATGATGGTCGGAGCTTCAATAAAAATAGGGTCAGATGGTGTTCTCGGTTCCTTCATATTTTTGTTTTGTTAAATCTATTTAGTTATGTTAGTGTTGTTGGTGGTCTGGAAATAAGCTCCTGGGTGCTGAACGAAGAAGAGGAGGTTTTCGTCTCTGGGTTTTGTCTATGCCAGCCCAAACCGGAAGTTGTCCTGATCGGAGGTTGATGGTTATAAGAAAGGTGATGGCGACGGGGCTGGTTTCCTCGGCATGGGCAGCAGCGAGCATGGGCAGGGAGACGAGCATGGGCAGCAGCTGTTGTGCAGTTAGTGGAGAGCATGGTGCAGGTAGTGGTTTTGAGTAGCAATGCATGCGGTGCAGTTAGTGCGGTTGAGTAGTAGCGTACTCTTTTTTTGTGTTTTTCAGCTACGGTTGTTAGTGGTTTTGAGTAGTAGTGCATGCGGTGCAGGTAGTGGGGTTAGTAGCGTACATCTTTATTTTGTTTTTTTCAGTTACGATTGTTAGGATAATGAAAATAATTGAAATAGGCAATTCCCTTTCCTCTTTTTGAGGAGTAGGGTAGTGAGTCCCTTTCCTCTTTTGGAGGAGTACTGTAGTGAGTCCCTATCTTCTTTTGGAGGATGAGGGTGGAAATTTCCCTCCTCTTTTGGAGGGTGAGAGTGATATGGGTTGTTGTCTTACAGACAAGTCGAGATGGACACCTCTGTTTATACAGAGTCTCGCATCTCAAAATGGTTGTGTCATTGGAGAGTTTTTTAAAGTTTTTTAGACAGTGTCAGATACAATGAAAGTTGTGTGTGGGGGAGCTTATAACAGATGAATAGTTGGCTTGTAATCAGGGTTGGTACCCGGACTTATTGATCACAGCTGTAACTTTCTTCATTCATGAATTGAATTGAAGTCTATTTAAAAAAAAAGATATATATTAGTAATACATATAACTAATAACTATATGTAATAATAGTATTACTATATCTCTTCAAACTCCACATATTTATTAATACTTCATGTCATACTATATTAAATAATAGTAAAATACTCTTATTATTAATACTCTATGTAGTTATATTAAATACTATATTACTAATACTCTATGTAGTTATAGTGATTTAATACTAACATATTACATATTAAGTTAACTATACTAATACTATTATAAATTTATACATATATGATATATTATAATTTATACCATAACTCTTATAATATGTTAATATATTGATATATACTATTACTATATATTATAGTTAATAACTTAATAGTTATACATTAAAGAGTATAATAATATATTGATACTAAATATATATTGTTGAACCTAAAGTTTCAAGTTTTGTGTAATTATATATTTACACATGGATTTTGATGATAACAAATGAATTCAAAGAATAAAGGAGTCTCAAGCTCAAGTTATCTACACAATGGAGTCAAGCACATCAAGAAACTAAGCATGAGCAAGAAGGGAACAAGCTCACATTAAAGTCATAGAGTAATGTTGTAAATCTTTTAAAATTCGAAATTAGGATTAAGGCTCAAAATTAATATTTTATCATAAAGCATTAAAATACATTTTCTACATGTGCATGAATATTTTTGAAAATTAAATTTGAATATTTTGAAAGATAATTGATTGTCATCTTTCACATGTGCATGCCATGATTAAAGGTTTGAACTTTGAAAATATTAAAGATGATTAATTGTCATCTTTCACGTGTGCATGTTTTATTTGAATAATTTCAAAAGTGATTGATGCTTTTCTTGACTTATGCAAAAGGAAGATGTCGTTGTTTGAAAAATTTGAAAAGTAAAGTGTGCTCCTTTTGTCATATGCAAAAAGTAAAAGATTAGGTTTGAAATTTTTGAAAAGCAAAGTGTGCTCCTTTTGTCGTATGCAAAAAGTAAAAGATTAGGTTTGATTTTTTTGAAAAGCAAAGAGTGCTCCTTTTGTCATATGCAAAAAGTAAAAAGATTAGGTTTGAATTTTTGAAAAGTAAATGATGATGTCTTTGACATGTGAATCTTTTTAAATTTGAATATGAATTCTCATATGCCTATAAATAGATCATTTGAGAGCTTCACATTCACAACACCAAGAGCATACAACATTCATTCAAAGCTTTCATTCTCTCTTCTCTAAGCATTGAGCCTTAACCCTTGTTCATTTTGAGAGATATAGTTTGTGCTTGTATTGTTCTTATTTCACTCATTGAGGAGTGTTTTCTGATATCCTACCCACTATCAATTCTTGTATCAGTAAAAGGGTGTGTACAACCCTTGTGCGTGTAGAAAGTGTTCTACACAGGGAATCGTTGAATCACCACGTGTAAGGTGATTGCAAGTGTAGAGGGTGTTCTACACGGATCCTTTGTAGCGGTGTTGTTCAAAGGTGTAATAGGTTTCTATCTCCACCTGAAGGAGATTGAATAGTGAATTCGGGGATCCTCAAGGGGTAGCTTGAGGCGAGGACGTAGGCAGTGGGGCCGAACCTCGTTAACATACTGAGTTTGCTTCTCTCTTACCCTTACTCTTTATATTTATTGCTGTTTCATATTTTGTTTATATTTTATATTGTATATTTGATTTATAATTGTTATTTTTTTAAATACAACTCAATTCACCCCTCTCTTGTGTTAGTTATCTGGGCAACATATATAGTTATAGATTTATAATGATTTAATTATTATAAATTTATGATTAGTATAACTATATAATAGTATTAGTACTAGTGTATTATTAGTAATAGAAAATAAGTTAATAACTATTACTAATTTACTATATACTAATAGACTAATAGTATTATCGTATTACTAATATATATAAATATAATAGTATAACATATGTATATATATTAAATATATCACAATATAATTACATAAGTATGAAACAAAATACCATTTGATTAAAAAAAAAAGTAATAGGGTGGACCAAACGGACCGATCCTTAGGAAGTTCGGTCCGGTCCAGGGTGGGAAAACCCTGGACCGAATAGGTCTGGTCAGGTCCATAAAGCCTCCCCGGACCGGACCAGACCAAACTCCCCCTAGTTATCCCATTTAATTTGGAACCATAGTCAAAGCACAACAAAATTATAATACAATAATTCAAAATATATAGACAGCATATATGTATGTTTGTATATCTAGGTTCATGAATCAGGATCTTTATCTACATCAAATAGGGATGAGGATGATCATCTGCTAGCTAGTCCCAGACTCCTATGTGAGTTTAGGACGAGGGAAGGTTGGATTTGGATGTTGAGGTATGTTGTGAATAGTGGTGAAAAAATAATAATAAAATATTGAATAGTAATAAAAAGTAATGAATAGTAATATAAAATAAGTAAAAAATAATAATAAAATAATAAATAATAACGAGAGTTAAAATATTTCAACGCCCAAACCGTTCCAACTTGTCGTACAACACCTTGTAATTATTCGATGAGAGAAAATGAACTAGAAGACAAACGCTCGATCGCAAACGACAAAGAAACAGATCGTTCAAAATTTTGCTACGTTTGTGCATGAGATCTATTCATTTCGTAGTAGTGGTTCTCCAAAGATATCCAAATCTTACGTACTGGAAAGAAACTCTCATAACTGGACAAATTCGCAGATTATATGAAATTTAATCGATAACAGCCAAGGCTGTGTTGTTTGACCGAACAAAGATGCCCACGTGCAGGGTAACTCATGGACCCAAACCACGTCATGTTTGTGTTAAATGTATTTGAGTGTCCTGCCAAAGTGTCCAGTATCATGGGTCATCCAATTGGGCATGACAAGAGATCAGTACAACCAATGGCGGAACTATGAAGGGCCACGGGGAGCCATCACCCTCCAAAAGTTTGAAAAAAAATATACATATTAATTTTTTATGATTTAATAGAATCTCATCTTGTATTGACTTACTCTCTAAAAAATTATCTCGATCTCCCTCTACAAAATTATTTTAATCTTATAAATACTTATAAGTCTAATTTTAAAAAATTTAAACACACTGTATTTCTTTTATTTTATATATTTATATAAATGTCTTTCTATTATTTCAATGATATATTAACGTTCTTGACATATTATATACTTTTTTAATACATAGATTAATGAATTAAACGTATTTTATTTTTATTTTAAATCTTACTATTAGATTATTCTATATTGTAGCAAAAAATGTATATAAATAGAACAAAAAATATTTTATTAAAGCACTTTGTTTGAACCCCCCCCCCNTTTGCCCCCCCCCCCCCCCCGGCGGCCCGAAAACAAATTCTTGGTTCCGCCAACAACCTGCAATCACATCGAAAATAATTTCGGAGGAATGATAATTAATAATAGTTTGCAAGCTTAACATAACGAGTAATGCTACATACAGTCATTTTTACGTACTCCCTGCGCACTCCACTGATATGATTGGTTGGATTAATTTTTTTTTAATACTCAACCAATCATATCACTGGAGTGTACAAAAGAGTGCGCAAAAGTGACTGTATATATAATTTTTGTAACATAACAGGTATCACTTGGAACAAATATATAAAGAAATATAGTAGAAGAGGTACTTTGCATGCAGGGTAGCGGTCATGTTAGCCAGTAGCTAACATTGAACACAGCCTCCCGGCCAGCTTGATGAACCTAACATTCAATACGTACAATATTACCTCCCTGATCGAATAGACGATCGACTCAAATTAAGCAGACTTTTACTGCTCCATATAATAATTAAATTGAAGTTAAAAAAAAGAAGAGGAATTTATTGGAGGCTGAGACAATTGGTCAACTAGGTATTGGCCAAGACTCGCCATTGCTTAATTGATTATATAATAATATCCTTCCTTAGAACTTCCCGGTCGTTGCTAGTGATCATGATCACTACTGACTGCTGCAGAACCCTAAAAATCCCATGAACTCGTGATTGCGTACCATCTCGATGCTAGTCTCAATACCAATGACCCCTGGGGAGTTTTTCCACCAGAATTAGCCAAAATTATCAAGCATACAATGGTAAAAATATATACCATTTTAAATTAAATAAATTTTTGGAAAATTAAAATATTATTTTAAGTTTTAGGAAAATTACCCATTGTGAGAGCACTAAGAAAGATGATACCGGAGAGAATGAATACAATAATTGATGCTCTTCCCAAAAATGTGACAAGTTTTCTTACTAGGAACTGTCCCCAGAAGCCAGCCAAAATAGACACCGATGTGAGGTATAAAGCTGCAGAGATTTTATGGCGTCAATAGTACATATATTTATGTATCCAAAGGAAATGATTATATATATATAGATTTATATGTGTGTTTTTATGATACGCTAACGACTAAAGTTAAACATCTACAGAATGCTGGTTGTATAGATGTTGATGGATTAATGTAAATCAAAGGTGGGGATACTAGTAATAAAGTACAGCAAGACGTACCGTAGGGAATAGGGAACCTCTTGAGAAGGTAAAACTCCACCACGGATAAAGATGACGAGAATGTCATGACAAATGTTGCTGTCGCACTTGCAACCTGTGAATCAAAATAGTAATCATCTTTGTTAAACAGTACTCTTGCAATATTATTGCATCATTACTTTTGTCAAACTTGGGAGACTGCTTTTAAGACAGATAGTACTAGAGAACGTTAGTCTAAAATAAAGATGTAGGGGAAAGCGGCCAGTTCTGCACGATTTTTCCCACCCTCCTGCTAAACTAAATAACGAAATGATCTTCCAAAGGAACAGTGATCCTCCCCAGAGGATGAGACCGTACGTTTTGATAATTGAGTAGTATAACTTCTGGCTGTAGCGTAATCAACATTAATGCCAGGCCACACGACATATATGGCAAATGACAAAACCAATCGTTTCCATTTGTTTGAAAGTTGTTCTTCGCCCCTGCTTTCTTTCCTACGCCTCAAAGAGTGTTAACAAAATTTCCCACGCTTCAGAATGCCTCCAATATTCATCATAGCCTGCCTGATATATATATATATATATATGATCTGATGGTAAACTCACAGTGCCGCGGATTAATACGAAGTTAAGTAGGTAATTAAGGGAGTGGATATAAGGATGATAGTACCTGGGGGATGACACCAATCTCAAGGAGCAGCGGGCCCAGAATGAATCCGCCACCAGAACCAAGTAGGCCCCCGACAATGCCTCCCAAGATGCCACAAAGTGAACAGAATGCAATGTGCATCGCAGTCCATCCGATGGAAGCCTCGCAAATTGATTCGGTATTACCCGTTCTCACCCTCTTCTTGTGTTCGATGTACAGCTTGACAGATTCATATCCAAACACTGCAAGTGCTATGGGAAACTGAAGCAGATGAGACCAAAAACTGGTGAGGTCGACCCCACGTACAACAGAATAAGTAAAAAAAGAAAGCACTACTATTACTAATCAAGATGGTGATGAGTATTTATGTGCATTACCTGTAGGCAGAAGAGCACCCAATACCACGCACTGCAAGCCTCCACATCATTCTGCAAAATAAATTTAAGAACATGAAGACATGAAATCTCTGAGAGAGGGAGAGATCTAGAGAAGTGCGGTACTACTTGCCTTGATGATCTGCAACACAAGGAAGAAAACCCATACAAGTAGTAGCACCAAAGTTCTTTTCCACCTGAGGTTGAAACATACTATTTGCTGAAAGATTTATGGCATTTAATTAGTTACTCTCACCATGGACAAGGGGAAACTTCAACAACTATCTAGAAACTAAACTTCTGCTCACCATTTGAGTTTTCTCTTCTCTGGGTACCAATGGCTCATACTCGGTATCAATCAGAACTGCAAAGGATAAATAAAAGGAGACAGTAAAATTCACTGCAATCCATTTCTAAGGATTTACTAAACATTATAAAAATTTATGCTTGGGAATATGCTGTCTTACGTCCACCACGAGAATTAACCATATGAGTTCCTTCTCTATTGGTCATTTCTTTCTGCAATTTTTTCCCCAACAATAATTACTTCAAAATGCGCTACTTTTATACAAAAGGCTGTGGTATCAAATAGTACTTCACCAAACATATATAGAACTTGACCTTCAAGACAGTCTCCTCCTTCCACATCTGGATTCCCTTGAAGAAAGACCTTGACGAGGTCCCTGCTCAAATTTTTTTTTTTTTAAAAGAAGAAGATAAAACTTTGTCATCATCAGCAGGGACACATAAAAAAATCCATCAAAAAACTATTTTTCTACAAATGTGAAAGGAGCAGTTAAAAAAGGAAATTGGTGATTTTTAACAGACCCATGAAGAGAATAATGATGAGGACAGTAATGAGCCAGTAGGGGAAGACAACGCTAAGCGCAACACCAACAGTGATGCCAAGCATAAGCATGGGTTGGAAGAGAAGAGCCAGATCGTAGTCTATGATCGGCACTTCCTTTGTTGGATGCCTCACTCCTAGATTGTACCACACCGATGATGCTGATGCCCCCATTATCATACCTGCAACCATTCCCACATGCGAGGAGCCTCAACTTCAAACAAATCCCAAATTCCAGTATGCTTAATTGCAATACCAAAATGGCAAAATGTATCATGAGAAAAAGAAAACAACCATTGGTCACCGATGAAAAAAGTGGCACATTTTTTTAGCAAATTTAGCAATTGATCTTTTTCTTTTCAGAAAACAAAGAAAAACAATCGTTTCTAGGAATAGGAATCGGTGAGAAAAGTGAAAAAGTACACGGACCAAGTACAGAACTTTGAAAATGACCAAATAAGATGCAAAAGGAAATCCATAAAAAAGATCCTCAAATTAAATCCATCAAATAGATCCAAATTCGATAAAAATAATGCGCTGACTTTTGAGCCGCGCCCTTTCCTTCACCCAAGTTTCAGCCACCTCTTTAGTTACTAACTGTAACTTAACGCATTAAACCCAAATATAATTCTATGTTAAGACCTTTTTGAGGCCGTTTAGAAAATTGCTACTTAGAAATCAGTAATACACTAAAATACCAAGAGAAAAATGAATTTGACAGAAATCAAAAGGAAGAGAGAATATGAGAGCAGACGTGAAAAGGATGGAGAATTACATTTAGAAAGCGCAGCAGCAGACTTGGTATCAAACCCAACAATCAAAGTAAGCATAGGAACAAAAATGCCTCCCCCTCCCACTCCACCCACGGTTCCACAAGCCGATCCCAGAAATCCTATTACTGTCGCCAACACAAGTCTCCAACTGAACTCTAATTTCTGCATCCATAGACGAAAGAAAGCCCAGTAAGCAAATATCAATAATTCCGCCCTGATCATTTAATAAAATTACAAACGCCCACATACAGTTATATATACGTGCAAAAGCGTACTTCTGCGCTGTATATATGAAGATCGAGGTGAAGAGACTAATATATAGACATACTGGCCAAACAGTTTTGGTGATGGATCCATATGCGGAGTGCGAAAGAGTGGAGCTTGAAGATGATAACCCGTTTTGGTTTGAGTTTTGGGAATTGGGATGGCTGACGAATAGGACGGAGAGAACAGCCACAGAGAAACCGGCTAGGAGAAATAGTACGAATCCACTCGTTGCCATTGGCGGGTGCTGCCTCTAGCAATTGTCACAACTCTCTAGTTCCTGAAACAACCAACGACGTTAGTTTTCTGCCTTCACCGAGATTTATGCATATGAATATCATGGGCATACCCTTATGAAGTACTACTGCTATACAAAACTGACCACAGAGAGACCCAAGAGTCTTGTGTTTGTAGACGCACAAGAAGTTGGGGGTCGAAAAGGCCAAAAAAAAAAATTATATAGTAAAGAAAAGAATCTCACGGTCCCGTCCGGGCCACAAGAAGACAGACCAGTGTATACAAAACTCTGACAATGCTGCAGCGTCATCATGAATCCAGCATAAATACTATTTATTCCGAATATGCGTCTTCAACGTGTGTCTCAAAATTTTTTTATTTTAATTTTAAAAAAAGTATTTTTAAATAATATTGTGATTTTTTTAAATATTTTTAATGATTAAAAAAAAGAGAAATTCTATAAATTAGCCACTATTTACGTCATATACTCTACATTTATAACTTTTCATAAGATGTGAGGTATTTTTCATTAGATATGTGGATGTTTTTCATAGGATGTGGGATGTGTATGATGAGTAGTGACTGATCAGAATAATTATTTTTTAAAAAATACATAAAAAATGAAAAAAAATTAAATATACTGTTTGAGACACTTTTTTGAGTGATTTCTTCAATAACTGTAAATAATCAGAAAGAAATGAACTTTTAGATGGGATGTTTTTGTCAAAAGTTAAAATATTATAATAATATAATTTTTTTTAATATTTTTTTAAGATTTAAAAAAATTAAATTATTTATTATATTTTATGTGAAAATTTAAAAATGTGTGGTATATGGATAATGTCATGATGAATAGAAGAATCCAATTAATTTAAAAAGAATAAAATTAAAAAAATTTAAATAAATGTAATGTATGGGAATAATAAGTAGAAAAATTTTTGTTTAAAGAGAATTAATTAATTTAATTGTATTTTCCAATGTAATTAATTGTGACAGTCAAGATGATTCCATTAAATGAAAATTGAAAGTTAGAAATTGATTACGCATGATTGGTAGGAATTCGGGTGTCATGTGCCTGGCCTGGGCTACATGGCCTTATCTGAGGGCCCATTATCTGATTGGGTTATTTATTTATCGGTTGAGTTATTTATTTATGTTGAGTTGTTATTTAAGTCTATAGTTAGTGGCAGGTGCATGTTCTGTTGAGTCTTACTGATTTTCAGCCTTAAGAATCTGTCAAAAAGTATTGTTGCTGCTATTTCGTGATTTTATTATTGTTAGTAGTGGTCCAATAAGTTGTTAGTAGTATTGCTAAAATCCAGTGTTTGTTGGCTGGTGGTTATTTTCTAAGTTGTATTTAATCTGTTGTTATGAATGAAGAAGGGTAGTGGATTCTAGCAGAAACTTGTGGAGGATTTTTGGTTCCCTCGAAGCAACCAATTGTTCTATCTTTCCTACTATTATTACTGTATACATAACAGTGGTATCAGAGCCAGGTTGTCCACATGGCTGAAGGTGGAGCTGGTACACGTTATTCATACCTTGCTGAAGCTCTTGCTGGAGTGAAACAAGCACATGAGATCCAGCAACAGAACCAAGCGTCATTGCAGCAACTGGTGGATGGATTGGCTCAGCAGCTGCAGGTAGTGGCTGGTAATGTTGAAGCTTTGGTGCGCAGCAGTGGGAAGAAACCTAAGGACAACACAGATGGGCAAAGAATGGTCAATCCATTATTTGAAGAGCATGGGGCAATTCAAACTCATTCCATCCATTTGGATTTCCCTAAATTTCATGGTGAGGACCCTCAAGGGTGGATCTATAGAGCAAATCAGTTTTTTGCTTATCACCAAACTAACCCACAACATCGAGTATTATTGGCTTCCTTCCACATGGAGGGCAAGGCCTTAATTTGGTTCCAAAACTTGGAAGCTTCAGGGGGTATCACTAGTTGGGAAGCATTTGTTAGGGGGCTGTAGACATGATTTGGTCCTACAGCTTATGAAGATCCAATGGAGGCCCTTACGAAATTGAAGCAAACTACTACCGTGGAAGCTTATAAAACAGAATTTGAAGTCTTATCTAACCAGTTAAGGGGGTTAGCCGAACCATATAAACTCAGTTTTTTTCTTAGTGGACTTAGAGAAGACATCTGATTCATGGTAGGTATGTTAAACCCACAAACATTGGATATTGCTTTTGGTTTAGCTAAGATGCAGGAAGAAAATGTTTAGGCCTAAAGGAAGATTGTCAAGGGGGGTGCTCCAACCCCAAGGCTGACCCTTGGTCCTTCTTCTCCCGAGAAGAAGGCTATGATTCCAGTGCAGCACTTGTCTCTTATTTAAATGAAGGAAAGGCGAGAGAAGGGCTTTGCTACAATTGTGATGAGAAATGGGGACCGAGGCACAAATACAAGGCAACCAAGTTATTTATTATGGAGTGCGAGGATTCTAGTGATGAAGAGGATCCCAAAACAGCAAGGGATAGCAAGGAGAAGGGCGAAGGCAGTTTGCGTAACGAACCAGAACTTGTAGAGGTAGAGCCAAGCATTTCAATCCATGCTCTCTCGGCCTCTCCTAATCCAAGAACCATGAGGTTAGTGGGTAAGGTGCAAGGGTGTGTAGTGGTGGCCCTTAGTGATACGGGTAGCACCCATAATTTTCTGGACCCCTCTATTGTTGAGAAGGCTCAGCTTAATATACATCCCACCCAAGGATTGATGAAGGTAGCCAATGGAGCAGCTTTGAGCAGTGAAGGGAAGTGTACTGAGGTGAAGCTCTAAATGCAGGGTAATTTCTATCCTATTGAATTTTATTTGCTTGCATTAGAGGGATGTGATATTGTCTTGGGAGTCTAATAGTTAAGATCTCTAGGGCCATTTCTATGGGATTTCTCTATACTTCAAATGGAATTTTCCTACATGGGCAGAAGTAGAACACTTCAAGGCATGTCACCCACTGGTTTATCATTGATAGAAGGTGAAAAATTTGGTAGGGCATTAAAAATGACCAAAAGGGGTTAGTTATACAGGTTACAGAACCCACTGAAAATATCTTTTTTTCTGATGCATTAGACCCAGCTTTGAGTGAACTTATTGACCAATACCAAGCACTTTTTGAAGAACCCAAAGGTTTACCTCCACCTAGAACACATGACCACCATATCTTGCTCCAGAAGGACACAAAACCAGTCTATGTAGGGCCATATAGGTACCCTTATTTCCAGAAAACAGAAATAGAAAAGCTGGTCAATGAAATGTTGAATAATGGTGTAATCTGTCCTACTCAAAGTCATTTTTCCTCACCCGTCCTATTGGTAAGAAACAAGATGGTAGTTGGAGGCTTTGTGTTGATTATAGAGCTCTCAACAAAGAAACCATAAAAATGAAATTTCTCATACCAATTGTTGATGAACTATTAGATGAGCCATATGGTGCTACCATTTTCAGCAAACTAGACCTTAGGTCTGGCTACCATCAAATTCGAGTTCACCCTAATGATATCCAAAAGACCGCTTTTAGGACTCACGAGAGTCATTACGAATTTTTGGTAATGTTATTCGGGCTTACCAATGCACCTGCTTCTTTCCAAGGCCTAGTGAATGACATTTTCAAGCCTCATCTACGTAAATTCATTTTGGTCTTTTTTGATGACATACTTATCTAGCAAAACCTTTTCAGAACATTTGATTCATTTACAAACTATTTTAGACATTCTAAAACAACATCAATTGTTTGTAAAAAAATCTAAATGTAGTTTTGGGTGTTCAGAAGTTAGCTACCTTGGCCATTTAATTTCCAAACATGGAGTTAAGGCTGACCCTGCTAAATTGATGCTATGATTACTTGGCCTTTCCCCACAAGTTTAAAGTCTCTTAGAGGATTCTAAAGACTTACGGGCTACTATAAGAAATTTATCAAAGGATATGGCCTAATTGCAGCACCCTTAACCTCTCTCTTAAAAAAGAATTCCTTTCACTGGACTGAAACAGCCAAGGAAGCCTTTGAAAACCTTAAAAAATCTGTTACTAACCCTCTGGTCTTAGCACTACCAGATTTTACTCATCCTTTTACTATTCAATGTGATGCTTGTGGGTATGGTGTTGGTGCTGTTTTGATGCAATAGGGAAGGCCAATTGCTTTTATGAGCTAGGCAATTAGTGGAAAAGCTTTACAAATGTCAACTTATGAGAAAGAATTAATGGCCTAAGTACTTGCTGTAAAGAAATGAAGATCTTACTTATTGGGGCAAAAATTTAAGGTGCAAATAGATCAGCAAAGCCTAAAATACTTGCTGGAATAGAAGGTTGGAACACCTCTTCAACAAAAATGGATCACCAAATTATTAGGCTTTGATTTCTCAGTAGAGTACAAGCAAGGGAAGGACAACCGGGTCGCTGATGCACGTCTAGAAGGGTAGATTCTAAAGAAGGAGAATTGGCAGCCCTCACTGTTCCAACAACTACTTGGTTGGACACTCTCAAGGCTTCCTATACAAATGATTCGGAGTTGTAGAGACTTTTGCAGAAAATGGAGCAAGGGAGATTGGATCCTAACAAATATAGGGTATTGGAAGGGTTGCTTTACTACAAAGGTAGACTCCATACCAGCAATACACCTGAGCTAAAATTGCAGCTTCTACAAGCCTTACGTAGCAGTCCAAGGGGTGGCCACGCAGGTTATCATAAAACTCTACACAGAAATCGTTTTGAATTTTTTTGGGTAGGAATGAAGGGTGATATCAGAAACTTAATCCGAGAATGTGATGTGTGTAAAAAAAAAAAAATCAGAAAACATACATCCAGCAGGACTCCTTCAACCCTTACCTATTCCTACTAAAATCTGGACTGACATTTCTCTTGATTTTGTTGAAGGGTTGCCTATTTCTGGCGGGTATTCAGTGATTATGGTAGTGGTTGATAGGTTATTTAAATATGCTTATTTTATTCCAGTTTCACATCCCTATACAGCCTCTAAAATTGCCCAATATTTGTTGCAAATATTTTTAAATTGCATGGAATGCTTAGTTCCATTGTTACTGACAGGGATCCAACTTTTACAAGCAATTTCTGGAAGGAACTATTCAAGTTACAGGGGACTGACTTGAAGTTTAGCTCAGCTTACCATCCACAAACGGATGGACAGACTGAGATCGTGAACAAGGCTATGGAGTAGTATTTACAGTGTTTTTCAGGTGACAAACCAAGAGAGTGGGTCAAATGGCTTCCCTTAGCCGAATGGTGTTACAAGACACAACTAACACCCTTTGAATCAGTCTATGGCTACCCACCTCCAAAATTACTGTCTTATTCTCCAGGAACTACAAGAAATTAGGCTGTAGAGGATACCTTAAAGACGAGGGATCAGATTATCCGTATCCTTCAACACAATCTGTAGGAGGCCCAAGCAAGAATGAAGAGATTTGCTGATTTAAGAAGGACAGAAAGAAGCTTTGAAGTGGGGGATTACGTTTACCTTCGGCTCCAACTATACAAGCAACAATCAGTAGTTCAAAGGCGCAACTTGAAGCTCTCTCCACGATTCTATGGGCCATTTGAAGTGCTGGAAAAATTAGGCTCCGTCGCATATAAGCTGAAGCTTCCTCATTCGGCGCAAGTCCACCCCGTATTCCATGTATCAAGCTTGAAGAAGAAGTTGGGGGCTCGCAATCAGCAATCTGAGTCCTTGCCACCTACAGCATTGGATGGAACCTTTAAGCCTGAACCGGAGGAAATCTTACAACGACGAATGGTGAGGAAAGGGAATCAAGCAGCTACAGAACTTTTGGTGAAGTGGAAAGGATTAGGGCTAGAAGAAGCAACCTGGGTGGACTATCGGGTTTTAAGTGAGGATTTCCCCGAACTTGTGGGCAAGGTCTTCTTAGGGGAAGGCAATGTCATGTGCCTGGCCTGGGCTACAGGGCATTATCTGAGGGCCCATTATCTGATTGGGTTATTTATTTATCGGTTGGGTTATTTATTTATGTTGAGTTGTTATTTAAGTCTGTAGTTAGTGGCAGGTGCATGTTTTGTTGAGTCTTGCTGATTTTCAGCCTTAAGAATCTGTCAAAAAGTATTGTTGTTGTTATTTCGTAATTTTATTATTGTTAGTAGTGGTCCAGTAAGTTGTTAGTAGTATTGCTAAATTTCAGCATTTGTTGGCTGGTGGTTATTTTCTGAGTTGTATTTAATCTGCTGTTATGAATGAAGAAGGGTAGTGGATTCTAGCATAAACTTATGGAGGATTTTTGGTTCCCTCGAAGCAACCAATTGTTCTATCTTTCCTACTATTATTACTGTATACATAACATCAAGAAAGATCAAAAAAAATTTCGGTGCGTACACAATCTCACTCGATCAGCAGCCTGTGCATGTCGGATATAGACCCCACTGCATCATGATAACAATTGAAAATTTCTGGTTGCAACCAGGGGGAACCCACACGTAACCGGTGTCTACGTGTATAAATGAAACTGTGCCTTTCATATACGTACACCAAACGACCTCGTATGATTTATGCCCTTCCTTCCCTTCGTTTTGCCAAGAACAGAGCAAGTGGTTGTACCTTCCCACAGACAAATGCAAAGACAAAACCAAGTTCTTCTTCTTATCTTCTTCTTTGCATGCCCTAAACCTCCCATAATAGGGATGACAATCTTATAGCCCCTTTGTTTTTTTTTTACCTTTAATTTTCCCCTTGAAGAAAATCTCAAGTCCCCGTTGCACGTAAATCTTACAGCCTCTTTGGTTTCGTCCATTCAGTTCTTGGAAGAACCAATTTTTAGCTATTAAATCCATTGTTGCTATTAGACAGAGTATCGTTTCTAGACTATCAAATATTCAGGTTCTTGTTTTCCCCCTTGTCTCCCCACATCTAACTTAATTTTCTATGTATTCTACTATGGTTCCAGGAAGCTAGCATTCACTATAATATTGCATGTTTATAACAAACAAATTGCTTGCCTAGGCAGTTGACTTTCTTGGAAAAACCCATTTGGGCTGTCAACCTCTCTCGTGTGTTGCCATCCTTTTTTTTTTTCTTGAAATTCTCTATTCTTTAAGAACGCCAGAGTGAGAATGTGAAAATTCTTCTTGTCTGGTAATTCTTGATTCTTCATGTTAAGAAATGATTGGGTGTTATGCCTGCTTTTTGAATGTGGAGGTTCATGTCCTTTTACATCTTTCTTGGCTTCAAAATGTACATCTTCTTTTTCTTGATTTGGTCTTAAAGCAATGGTTTTTTTTGGTCGTCTTCAAAGGAATTAAACATCTCTCTCAAAAGGACTAGATGGGATTTAACCCTCAAACTGCGTATGAAACTGTGGTTTTAGAATCAATGTGAGATGGAATTTGAAAGTGAGAGAGGGAGAGAAGCCAAACCAAGATTGCGGAAGGAATGTGGAGCATTGGGGTCAGAAGGTCGCTGCCTTTTCAAAAAATGTTGCTTTCTTCGTTTGTTTTTTCAAGTCATTGGAGAAGAAGAAGAAGAAGAAGAAAATATCAATGTGATCGAGTATATCTGGGCTTCAATCCATGGCGACAAACACAGATGCATTTGGAACTATCCACGACGATGACGACATACGTAGATTCTGCTACCCATGACGACGACCACAGGCACAAATTCAGTCCTACCAAACGACAATGACGATGACAGATCTGGTTCTCCCACAACGCGTGATGGCACTCTCTCTCTCAGACGCTGAGCTACCTTTCATCTGCCTTTGTTTTTATGTTTTCCGTCCGATTTTTTTTTAATAATATATCGGCTGACGTGAAACCCGATTCCCCAATGGTTCCCCAACCCCGGTTGAGACGCCCCCAAATTTCGCTTGGGATTGAACGGACATTTGAAGCGTCGGGACATGCAACACAAGGTTACCTGCCCCCGTTCATGACATATAAGATGCAATGTTCCTAACATGCATATAGCATTATGCAATATTCGCAGCGGATAATTTTTTTCTTTAGCAATACTATGCACCAAACTAAAATATCCCAAATACTTAAAACATATTTCATACATAAAGGCATACTAAATAGCCGTGATCACCACACTAGTCCAAAATGGTTGTGATCAAAAGAATACTTGAGATACAACTCCAAAAGTACAAGTAGTAACCTAAGTTAAATACTATGCCATCATCAACATCGCACCGTGGCCTAGTCGACCGTGTTCAGTTGGTCAGATTCCAATTCTTCTTCGGGTCCTGTAACAAGATCTACCATTCGGGGGGAATGGTAGTTGGGACTACCACAGTGAGATTTGATTACAAATCTCAGTAAGTTAACATAAAACTCACACACAGGTTAAAGATGCATGCATGGCAGTAAAAGCATAAATGCATAAGTATAGTCGTACATAAGCATAGCATAACTTGACATATAGCATGACATAACCAGAACTTAAACGTGAACTGAACTTGACTTAACATGGCATGAACTTAAGCTTAAAACATAACATGAACAAACAACATAACATGAACGTGAAACATAACATGGACTTGAAATATAGCATGAACGTAAACATGCATAACATAAATAAGAACTTGAAAATAACATAAACTTGAACATAACATGACATAAACGTGAACTTGAGACATAATGTGAACGTGAACATAACATAATATGAACGTGAACTTGGAACATAACATGAACATGAACATAACATGTATGTGAGCATAACATAACATGAACTTATCTGCAACTTGACTTATCATGTATTTGATCTGAAACTGGACTTAACATAAACTTTGAATATTATTTAATTGTCTTGATTAATAACGTGCGTTAATACGTACTCCACAGTTGTTGTTACCCCACGTATTCAAGTAACATAAAATATAATACGTACTCCACAGTTGTTGTGGCCCCACGTATTCTACGTGTCACAATTGCTGTGTCTCACGTAGTGTATGCTCCACAGTTGTTGTGGCCCCATGAATACACATAACATAAAATATAATACGTACTCCACAGTTGTTGTGGCCCCACGTATTCTACGTGTCACAATTGCTGTGTCTCACGTAGTGTATGCTCCACAGTTGTTGTGGCCCCATACTTCATGCTCCACAGTTGTTGTGGCCCCATGAATACACATAACATAAAATATAATACGTACTCCACAGTTATTGTGGCCCCACGTATTATACGTAACATAAAATATAATACGTACTCCACAGTTGTTGTGGCCCCACGCATTGTAAGTAACATAAAATATAATACGTACTCCACAGTTGTTGTGGCCCCACGCATTATAAGTAACATAAAATCTAATACGTACTCCACAGTTATTGTGGCCCCACGTATTATACGTAACATAAAATATAATTTAATCATAAATATTCCATGGCATATATTTATCATATGGCATACTATAATGGCATACTTATAAGATACAGCCTTGCATTACAGAAAAGATTGTGTAACAGAAAAATTATTCATTAGAGATTAAATCATGCATAACAGATAAACATGTAATGACATTGCATGACATGACATATATGATAACATACATACATAAATTGTAGTTCCCTTACCCATCACACATACACAATAAACTGATAGTAAGTTAGAGGCTAACTTACTTCGATCGTCGCGTTCTATAAGAATAGAGCGCGAAACACGAGGAACTGCACAACAGCTGGATGAGGAACACTCAAGTCCTTAAGATTTTCAATTTTGAATTTAATTGCCATATTATGAGCACTTGCAACACCACGGGCAACTTGAGATTTTACTACACTCGGAAGAGATAATTTGACTTCAGAAAGTCTTTGCACTAAATCAAGTTCATTAAAAATTATCAATAACAACCAAACAAACAACTCCTTTCTCAATCCATATACTCTTAGCCATAGTCAACCACAAGATGACACCCGTCACCCCGGACTATAATCCATATCACCACTATTTCGGGACACTGTCATACAGTTTCCCAACACTACACCATACGCTCTACACTTCTCTGTTACGCCATCCAACCCTTCGTGACACGCCATCCGGTGTTTCACGAATTAGTACAGAGTACACTCACGTGAACTCTCTTCCATTCACACTACAACACACATCGCTACGATACACGCCTCACGATGCATCGCTACGCGACACGGAGTATGCGCTACGCATACTTCCTTCGCTACAACACTCATCAACACGATGCACGTCACACGATGCATCGCCATACAACACAGAGTACACTACATGCGTACTCCCTTCCTTCTACGACACACATCACTACAGCGCACGTCGCGCGGCGCGTCGCTGCATTACACAGAATACGCTACACGCGTACTCTTTTCACACTACACGCCGTATCACAACTACGGCATCCATCTCATGCCCATACTTCACAGCACAGTCCACAAAACTACAAAATCAAGCCCAACACTTCACAACAACACTTCGCTTCACAACTACGCAGCGAACTCCACAAACACTAACTACACAGTCTACAGCCAACCAAATCAATTATGTTAAACATAAATAACTAAAGATAGAGGGTTATACCATCGATGGGATAACCCGTGCGTCGCTCGCTGTTCGTCACGAACATGCGTCGGAGGAGCGTACGTGGCGGTAACACCGCGTACGGTGGCTGTCCACCACATAAAGTGGTAGTTTGGGTTTGAGAAAAGCTAGGCGTGGCCTTGGAAGGCTCATGGTCGCCTTGTGATGGTCAAAGGTGGCGGAGCACGACGGCATCACGCCGTGAACAGTAAAACCGAACGGTGGGAGAAAACGCGAGGTAGCGAAATGCTATAGAACTTCATGGCAAGCTAGGGAAAGTTAGATGAAAATGTGGTGGAGCTGTGGTTGCGAGGTGGTGATCGGACGGTGGCTGACGGCGGCGGATTGGCCGTTTGAAGCCATTTTCGGCCTTGGAGAGTGAGAGAGAGTGAGAGCTCTACAAAGCTCCGTTGGTCATGAAATTTCTTGGAGAGCTTCATGAGAAAGAGAGGAACAAGATGGTGGTGGTGAAACACCACTGGTGGCCGTGTACGGCGGCGCACTGTGGTGCAACCGAACGTGTATTTTGAGAGACCCATATGATAAAGAGTGAGAGTTAGGGAAAAAGAAAGACATGGGGAGGAAGCTCTTGATGTGGTGAATCCATTGGTGGTGCTTGGTGGCTGATTTGGCCGTGTATGGTGGTCCAAAATTGTGAAAAAACCTTAAAGACCCATATGTTTGGAGGAGAAAGGAGAGAGATTGGGTGGCCCGTTTAGCTCACCACCGGTTGGGTAGTGCTTTCCGGAGGGAGGAGATCACGCCGGTGAGGGAGGTGAGGCATAGTGGCCGGAGGTGGCGCCGGTTGGGAGCTCGAACCAAACGGCTATGGAGGAAGGTGTGCACGGGTTGGACGTGCTTGGGGAAGAAGGAGAGGAAAGAGAGGAGAGAGAAAAAAGAAAGAAGAAAAAAGTGAAAAAAAAGGGTAGGGGCCTGGGTAATTAACTTCAATCCTACGCTTCGGGATCCTCAAATAATCCAACGGTGAGTTAAAACACTGATTTGAAAACGCGTAAGTGTTTTATTTTAAATAAAACACTTTAAATAAAACACTACGAGAAATTAAGGTAGAATATTATTTTATAAACTAAAGTTTATAAAATAATATTTTCTCATCATTATTTAAAATGATAAAGTACCGTTAATTAATCGAAGATGATAAAATCATTTAAATTAATAAAACACTTAATTACAACACTGAGAGGAATTAAGATAGAATATTATTTTATAAACTAAAGTTTATAAAAATAATATTTTCTTCATCATTATGTAAAATGATAAAGTATCATTAATTAATCAAAGTGCATAAAACACTTAAATAAACACTGAGAGGAATTAAGATAGATTATTATTTTATAAACTAAGGTTTATAAAATAATATTTCTTCATCATTATTAAAATGATAAAGTATCTTTAATCACTCAAAGAGGATAAAACCATTTAATTTAAATAAGAGTTTTCAACGTAAAATTAAACCTCTTAATATCTTAAAACAACTAAAATATTTAATCTAAGTAATTATCCACAATTATAATATTTTCAGAGCTCATTAAATTATTATAATTGTGCTACTTTAAAAACAAGCTTATCTAATACTTTGAAATCCGGTGGATAAGATCCGGAATACGCCATCGAGGTACAACGCTTAGGATAATTCTGTTCATGATTTTACAGTTGTCAGTGAAGAACAAAAATAACGTGATTTACGGAAAAAGATAAATTATACACATGATTTCGGGTGAGGGTAGAGACGAGAAAGATGGTGATTGCTGTCGGGAAAGAATCCAAAACTGATTGTCGTGCTGTCTAATATGCGTGAAAAAAGAAAAAGAAGGATGAGGAGATAAGGCTAAATTTTAGCGGGCTGTTACACCAGTTGCCTGTAGCAGAATTGATAACAATTACTGCTTCTCATAGTGTTGATCATCTAGTAGTAGGACCTCAAGAATTGGTGTAAGTTTTTTCTGAGAAAAATTGGGGTTTAGTTGTTATAAAAATTAGATTAATGTTATATATATTTATAAAGTGTGCAAGGATTGTGTAATCGATTTGAAAAAAAAAATTGAGTTCACAATTCAAAAATTATTTTTATTTTTATAGAGATTTCATATTTACTCATTTTTTTTAAAGAGATTACAAGATGACGCTTATGTATTTCAAAATTAAAAAATCATTTCACTACAAATTATAGAATAAAAAAATGGATATTGTTAATCATGTATAAAAGGTAACCACATGTGATTCGGTAATATTGCTGGTTTTAGATTTAGCTCAAAGTACGTTTAATTAGGATCTGACGCATGCATGCATGCAATTAATGGACTTCATGTGTCACGCACGAAAATAAAAGGTTACCCACAAAAAATGAAGCAAACAGAATCCCAGCAGATTCTTTAATATTGCCTAAACAAAGGATCTAATCATGAGATATATTGTTTTGTACGTGTTTCATACTTACGGCAAGATCTCTTCGAATAATTGGGAGTTGCACACCAAGGTAAATTCAAAAGAAGGCTTGTGCGTCTGGGAATATTCTATGATGCTTAAGGCAATTTTTTTTATTAGAATTTTTATAGAAGGTTATTGCTTGAGTTAGTATGTACCTAATGGATTGCTTCTATACTGGTCACGGGAGATTATCTCGTACCTCATCATGGTGCAGTCCCATCATCCTGATGCTCTGGTCGTCTAAGGCATTTAATGCGATGAAATGTACCAGAGAAGGGTAACTAATGCGGCGTGATTCTTTGATCATATAATCACTTTTACGTACTTTTTGTACACTTCACTGATATAATTGGTTACATTAATTTTTTTAATACACAGTTAATCATATTAGTGGAGTGCACAAAAACGACTGCATATAAAATTTTATTTTTTTTATATATAAGTACATTAATATGGTTAAAAACATATTAAGCATAACATGTTTTTTTTTTTCATATTAATGTATATATAGTTACCGTAGGTAGATAAATGCACTTATATGATCCGGTAGTGACCCACCCACCTAATTTTTTTTTTTTTTAAAAAAGGTTTTAATATTTATGATTACGATCGATCTCTATCATCTATATACTTTTCTAATTTGTTTCTTCGAATTGTCAACTTAATTGAGTATATACATGAAGATATATTTTCATCCTTTTCTCCATTATAATCAGCAGCGGGAATTTCACAGTTAATAGTTGAAAAAAAATGATAATATGATTATTAAATATATTTATTAAATATGCTTATTTATATATTTTTATTTTATTTTTTAAATTTTCTTAAGAAAAGTGAGAATAATTATCTATACAAGGCATCATGCATGCATGGTTCTATGCTGATCTAGTGGGTCAGGCAATGGATTGATTAATTGTCAGGTTTTGAAAATTTACCACCTATATATATATATATATATAATTAAGCTACATGGAGTGCAAACTAAGTACTGGATTAGCAGTACTAGCCCGTCTTCGTGCATCAATGAAGCAAATCAAATGCTTATTTCTCTTGATCATGAAGGTGGAGGCCATGCAGCTATCACCGTACGTACGTAGGTGTGACTTGAACCCAAGAAAATTAAGAAAACAGAATTGAAATCATCCTTATTAATGCACATTGACAACTCGAGTATCAATCGTCAATAAGTTAGGAAAATTTACAGACGACAAACCTAAAGAGAAAGAGTAGCTAGCTACAGGATTGGCATGAATATATAACGCACCTGGTTATTTGCGCCACTATCTTGAGTACTATGGTTTTTGAGGAAACGTATGATGATGATCAGGGTGTTTCACCACTTGACCGTACGTACAACAGGTGGCGTAAATAACGGCAGAAGTCTGATAAACTAGTGAGAGAGGGACCAAATTAGTCATGATGTCGGGTATAAATAATAATAGTCTTAATTTGTCGTAACTATTGCCCAAGAGAGATTCTCCAAAAATAAGTCATCCACAAGTACTTGGCAAAAGTTAGAAAATGGCGATGAGATTTCTCCATCACTGCTACATCAGTAACTTCAAGATCTCAAATAGACAAAATGCTTCGGCCTTTTTCCTGCACTCAGGCCACTTTACAGCGAGGGAAATGCTTGTGACTCCCGCTGAAGGTCATTGTTGTTTTTTTTTTAATGATTAAAAAAAATTATTATTAATTTTTTATATTTTTTTAAAATATTAAAAAATAATAATAAACCTAACGGCTCTAGCATCATCCTTACAGCAATAAGCCAAAACAATTAAAAACAAGGATAAAGGAGCTATCATTTATTAATTAGGCGAAGACACTGGGTTAAATACTTTGAAAAGTTGTACAGATCAGGTACGAACATCATCATGATTTCAGAATGTTTCTCGAAGCGAAAAAGACACTTCTCTTCATGGCTTCATTTGCTCATCATCCAGTGATATGCTTAATTAAGAAAAGAGAAGTCTTTCTCGATTTTATAAAAATAAATGTATTAATTAAAGTAAGTTCATATAAAATATTAAATTTATTTTATAATAAAATTAATTTTATAATCTAATTATATATTACATAAAATGTCATTAATTTATAAATTTTAAATTTTAAATTTTTTTTTAATGTCTAAAGTATATTTTTTTCTTTGAGAGAATGATACCTAACGCTAAGCCTGCAACCCGGCTTGGAACAACCGGGTTTGTACCCGACCCGAACCGCAATCCCTCATTTAAGGCGCCAAACCGCACCTGCTTGACCCGGACAAAATAAAAGCGGGTCGAACCCGTATACCCGACATTTACAAAAATATTTAAAAAATAATAATAATAAGGAAATAAAAAAAAACAGCCATTTTGCACATCGAGTTCGTCGATCTGGTTCTCCTCGTCTACAAAAGCCATCTTCTTCATCAACTATATGCAATCGGCAACAGCTTTGCCTCTAATCCTGGGGATGCAGATGGGTATTTGTAGTTTTTCCTGTTCAACGGTAGTGGCCTGGTGCGAGTCTTAGGCAAATGAAAGAAAGCAAGAGAGGGAGATTGGGGGACTGACCTAGTGCGAGTCTTAGGCAGAGGAAATCGCATCCATGGCGACTAGTTGAGCTTCACGTACTTGCCGATCCTCATATTCAAGAAGATTTACCAGCAGGTGGTACTGGAGAGAGATCGAGAGAGATATTTGTTTCTTTGTAAGGCTACGGTTCAAATTTCTCATCATCGTACTTGGAGTGGAGGCTAGGGTATGAAGAACTGAAATCTGAAATTGCTTTGGGTCTGGAATCGAGGCTGTAGGAAATTGCCGGAAGCTCGCCACATTGTGGGTCGTAGAGGACGAAGCCGTTGCAGGGGAAAATCTGGACGCAAGGTGGAGCAGCAACAGAGGGCAGCAGAAACAGAAGGTCGACGGCGAATGACAACGACAAACTGCAACGGTGAACGTCAACGGTGATAGCTAACGGGGAGGAGGAATGGAGTGGGTGGATGGGTTTGAGAAGAAGAACTGGAGAGGCTATGTGGTGTTTTCGGTGGATCGGTTTCGACGGATAATAAAGTGTTTTTACTCGTATTGGAGTTTGACCCGAAGAAACCGATTTTATTCGGGTTGACCATGTCGGATTTTACGGACGGATCGGGCACAATCACTTTTATGCACCGCCCTACCTAACGCTACCTGATCAGTGGCAAACAATATGGCCTGCCACCAATCAACACAATTAGGATAATAGAAAAGGAAGACATGCATGAATCTGGACAATACCTTTTTTTATGCATCTCATGACTCCTTTATTAAATAAAACCTCATATGTTTTCCAAGAGATGTAGAATTTTCTCAAAGAAGAACAGTACTGTCGGCACACCTGCTGCACATGCGCAATTAGGTTCGCATGCATAAAAACAAGCACCAAGTGGCCAGAGTACCCCAGGACGACGTCACCGGTTAATTATTCATCATCGGTCTCAAACTTCACGAGATGATCAAATATTTATGGCCCTCCATTTTTGGAGTCAATCTACAGATCATCGAAGTGACAACTCGCAACGCAAATCATTTCAAAACGCAATTCTTCTTCTACGTATATACAGAAAGGAAATTCTCAGAATAACCTTCACCGGATTGATTAATTAAAATTAAAAACCTCGTCTTATTATTATAATTTTTTTAAAATTTTATATTAAATATAATAAATAATTTAATTTTTTTAAATTTTAATATAAAATTAATATTAAAAAATTATATTATAATAACATTTTATCTTAACCAAACAGATATTATTTCTAAATTGTATTTTACTTTTTTTAATTTATTTTTTATTTAATAATTGAAGAAATAATTATTAATGAAATGGTATTTTTTAAAAAAAATTAAAGATGTTAATAAAAACTTTTACAAAAAAGTATAATAATAATAATAAAATCCTTAAATTTGTGTTAAGTAGGTACTGGCGGCCCGCTGGCACCATCCAGAAAGAAAACAAAAAGCTGTACGTGTCAGCCAATCACGTGGCTGCATACTAGTGCATGAATACTAATTAGACGGATCAAAATTCGAAACAACCACTGATGCAGCATCTTTTGTTAGATGGTCGATTCATAATTGTCACCATGCGCATTCCTTTGGAAAAAAAAAAAAAAAAAATGTCACCATGCGCATAAAGAATTCACAAAGAACGGCTGATTAATTCTCTTTTGAGGTCACTATCTCACTGAATATACCATAATATAAATGAAATTTTTTATTTTTTAATTATTTTTTAAATATTCTTAATCTTTAAAAAAATAAAAAAATATAAATTTAATAATAATTACTTTCTTAACCAATGACCACTAAAAAAAAATAGATATATTAAATAAACATATTATTATTTTCCTTTCTGGTTTCTTAGTCCTTGAATAATAATAGGAAAGAAAGTCTTCTTCGGCGGTAATTCTGATCACCATGTACTGCGGGCGGCTGATAAGAACCCACAATTAATTCCCGTGGGCTTATCAATGAAAGAAATTGCACTATGGGACTTTGATACAACAACGTCGACCCAAGACCAGAAGGTGAGCAGTAGTTGAGGTTGTCATTAGTCATCCCTAGAAAGCCCACGTGAGTCTCTCTCTGCTTAATCAATGAGACAAAGAGGCCGTTAACGAAATTCATTGAGCGCCTCGCAACCTTTAGAATAGTTCGGCCGCATAGAGAAGCCTAGCCTTTTGCATTGGGCCTAGGCAGTGATCTGTCACTATGCGACCACATAACACACACACACACACCGAATGGGTCGAGCTTCTGAAACCCATAGCTAAAGCTATTTTCCCTTGGACCAATTACTCCAACTTAATCCTACAAATTAGTTTATCATGCTTAGCCCACAACAAAGAGAGTTTAAAACGCTGAAAATTTCAATAGACCAAGTTTTGAACACTACAAGGAATAAACAGAAGCGATTACAATAAGTTTCAAATAGAAGTAAATGATTGCAATGAATAGACCACCCTAAACATGACTTTGTAATCCATACAAGTGAACCACTTGATCTTGCTATACAACTCTTAACCTGATCAATCTTCTTGCTTCTCGTTTGTGCTAATAGAACTCCAGCTAAATCGTGCATCTTACCATCCAGCTAAAAGCCATCATTTGCAACATTTTAATTCACATAATGCACATCATCTAACATATATAGGTCCGCAATGACTTTCAATTCACATTGCACAAAGTGGTTGATTAATGAGTTAAAAATATACAATATTTCTTCTCGTTATTTACCAGTGAGGGCAAGAGCTTCTAGCAGTTCTGTGGTCAACTGCCTACTAACAATGCCCTTGGTGCTTATTATGATAATGGGAATTCTAGGTGGTGCGTCTTAATTATAGCCATTAGGAAACCATTCAAGCGAGCTGATGATCCATAAACTAGTCACAACACATCGAAATCATTCCGGACCTGAACATTGAGTCTTCTAAGCCAGACAGAATGGAGGATCATGTGGAAGACATCAAATCGCCTAGGTGGATAATGAACCTCAAAATGCCTCCTCACCTGTACCACCCTCCTTTGCATTCTTATATGTTGCCTTGGGGAAATGTCCATCAGAATCTTCTTCAAGTTTGGAACATCCTTAACCGGAACCTCAACAGAGAAGGACTTCCAATTCAAAACATCACTAAATGGTGGAACATAGTGGTCTGAAATCAGAACAGGAACACAACCTGCGTATATGGCCTCCACAACTCTTGGGCTTGCAACTTCGTACCCACTTGGGCAGATACAATACTTGCTCTTTCTCATCATGTCATAGTAGGATATGCCTTTTGGAAGGTACCTATGCACCCTTATATCTTCATCTTTGTTCTCCCAGTGCTCTAAAAGGACCGGTCTAATCGGGCCATGGAGACCTCCAGCAAAGAAAGCCAAGATCGACCTTCGAGATGGGGATGGCCCGCCGATAAATCCTTGTATTGAACCGGTTTGGAGATTGATTTCAGGGAATGACACGTCCTTAGTGGGGTTGAATCCCTCAGATGTATTAGCATTGCAAAGAACTCTGATCGAGTTTTTGTGGAGGTGAGGAGTGGAACGGGAAGTTTCTGGCCCCTGAACCCAAAGAACAAACTGTCATAATTAAGAACTATTTATCAACTTTTACTTGAACAGAAAGCAAGATAAATTTTGTAACGATTCAATTAAAGCACGACACGCACTTACCCAATCATGGCAAGCCAGCATAAAATGATCAGATGCTAGACTTCGATTCCAAAATGGGTACTTTCCTGCAACGAGATTGACATAATCTGTAACAGTGTGCTTAATGGGACTAAAATCATGCGAGTCACGCACATAGACATATCGGACCAGCATTGTCACGCTGAAGGGAAGGAAAAAAACGTGTGCTTTGTCAGGATCCCGGGTTCTGAACTGCTTATTCATCTCAATCCCATGGATGAAATACCCTTCGGTGGAGTATATGCTCTTGCAAGGACCATTATGAAACAATGGGGGTTGCCCTTCTTCATACACGAAGATCTTGAATTGCTTTTCCATTTCGAGATAGCTCCTGTAGGTATTGCAGAGGCGTTACTGCCGCAGAACTATATATGATGCTGCTATATATAAGCTCTTATAACTTAAGGGCCCCATGGAATGAGACTTATCCTAATGGTGATTGAAACATCGAGAAAGGTGGAACACATTCGGTTTTTCACCGGGATTGCCACATTAATGTAACATGTCTAATTTAGTAAACCTTAATTGCATGGCCGGGTACCTGTAAAAGGCATTAGCACGCCTGTACATCGGGCCGACCGGGGCATAATCAGTATCTTGAGTTTGGTTTCCATGATTAGCTTCCTTGATGGCAGCTCGAGCTCTTCTAAGTCCAGCTTCAAGTCTATCTAACTTGGTGTAATCTCTCCTAGCTTTCATGTTTGGGACATGAGATTCGTTCATTGGAGGAACAATGCTACTTATGCGTCCACTCATGGAAACATTTCGCATGTCTTCCTCAATACCATTCTGTTGAACTAATTCGTGGTTAATTAAACTCACAAAGAAATTAGTAAAATGAAATGAAAACTATTCAAATTATAATAACTCCTTCCTTTAAAAAACCGAAATAAATGTACAGGGCTCTAAGATGAAGGTCGAGATCCGTAAACAAAAAAAAAAAAAAAACAACCCTCCAATAATTATATTTACTATTTCACTTAAATCAATATGTTACATCATACAAGAACAAGGATTATAGGAAACACCAGGGGTACATGATGCCTTTAATTCGTAGTATTTAAGTTTAAAGGTATTTAATCAAGTTCCAGTTAATAAAAATTGAAACAGAACAATACTGCCCCCTACCCCCAAAAAAAGAAAAAGAAAAAAATCTGGAGTATTGAGGAGTCCCACATAGTTTAGGAACAAACTCATCCTGGGCTTTATAAAGAGTTACCCTACTCCTTCTATTAGATCTTTTAATGGAAGAAATGAGTGTTTCTATATGGTATCAGAACAGGCTCACTTATGACCGATGATGGGCTCCTGCGACCTACCCACGATGAAGGTACCAGAAATACCAACCCACACGTGAGGGGGCGTATTGAGGAGTACTACATGGTTTAAGAACAAACTCATCTGGGCTTTAGAAGGAGTTACCCTACTCCTCCTATTAAATCTTTTAAGAAGAAAAATAAGTATTTCTATACGGAGGACACAAACATTAAGGAAAGCATTAGACATGCAAGCAGCAAGTTCAAGGCAACGTGGTACTTACTACGTTTGTCTTACAAGTTCTTCAAGTTATTATACCTCCAAACAATACCTTCCCTGGAGAAGCTTTTTGGCCAAAAAAAAAGGAAAAAGGAAAAACCTTTGCACTCGGTGGTTCGGATTATAACATATAGGTTTTTCTTTCTATGAAAAATAAAGCTTTGCACCGGGGGCTATTGCATTACGAATTAAAGAAACAAGTGTGAATTTGGAAAATATGCAGCTCAATCGGTATAATCCTCAAAAAAATTTGCATGCAAAGAATGGAAGCCAGAAATGTCAAACAAACCTGTAGGCAGAAAAGCAAGAGTTCTTACAGGTTGTACATGTATAGATTCTATAGCGTGTGGAGGAGTAGACGACCGATTTAGCATGGAATCATCGGAGGTAGCTTCTTCCATACTGTGAACTTCTACGACCACCACCTGTGACGGAAAATCCAAACGTTTTTTGCTCTCTTTTTCTGATGAAACAGGGGAAGAAGGAGGCATAGTAGAAGAGCCCCATAGCCAGGGGTAGTTTGACAAGACAACCCAATTGGAGGTTAATGGACCCAATACAGAAAAAAACCCAGATACCACTATCAAAGGCACCACCATAAACGTCAAAAGTTTGACAGAAGATGATGATGCTGATGATGAGCAACAAAACCCACACCACTTTTTGCTAACACCCCCCATATCTACGACTACTACTTCAACTTCCCGATCAATATTCGAGAGCTCTAGGCCGGGAACTTCTTCATGAATTTCTATCTTCTACAAAAGCTGCTTAGCACAGAAAATCTACATTTATAGTAAGAGTATATTAATATGATCTTTTTTTCCGCCTTATTAAAGTAGGAGACTGGAGTTGGGGCTTAGGACGGTGAACATTTGGTAATAAATGGTTGCACCCACACGCCAAGCGTCGTCTTGTTTTGGCCTCTATTCCCGAGTTCCTCATGCAATCTTTTGTTTTCCCTATTCTACCCTTCTCACGGCTCGTACCTTATTAACTAGAGAAATACTTTGATCGAAATTATATAAAATTAAACTAGCTAGACGTGGTATGTGAGACCATCTAAATCATTTTTATGATAAAGTTGATCTTACATATCATATGAAATGATATTAGTTTATAAATTTATTTTTGTGGTCTTTGTATATGTAGTATTTCTTTATGAAATCGTTTATGATTAATTAATATTCCTTTGAATGCATTGCTAGCGTGGAGACTTGGAAAAAAGAAGAACGTACGCTAGCCGTGGAGAATCAAGGTATTTCCCACCCACTCGCTCTCTCTGATCAGTCTTAAGGCGGGCGCATTAGGCAACTCAGCACTCTAGCAAATAGCAATTACAGACTTACAGTTGGCAGTTGGTCAAATTGTCTTAATTTCTCTAAACAGCTTTAATTTAGTCACGTACGTCACGATAATTTTTTCTTTTGCTGCAACTTGCTTTAATTAGCGAACGTTACTAATTAAATTTTCACATAACGAACAAATTGACATCGATCGTTGTCTTATCCACAGCGAGCCACATGAACTATGCTAATTACAGTCCGAGAAAAGGAGAGGGGCAACTACCCACAAAGCCCCAAAAGAAAGGCGTGCTCATCTGTACGTATCATCTGTTGGCCTCTCGTGCATGCCATGCCTCTCATTTACTTCAGCAACGAGCGACATAAGTTTAGCCGCCCTTCTTCCCATATAGTATATCGGTGCATGTTCGTCGTTTCCTTCCGCCGCCAACTAACCCCCCCCCCCCCCTTTCCAATATTATTATAAAAAACCTAT
The DNA here is from genome assembly GCA_011037825.1 of Carya cathayensis. Taxonomy (NCBI): domain Eukaryota; kingdom Viridiplantae; phylum Streptophyta; class Magnoliopsida; order Fagales; family Juglandaceae; genus Carya; species Carya cathayensis. Next base: position 751,017 of record QGSO01000418.1, on the reverse strand, counting down.
AATATTTTCCGTGAGTTCCAACTCATGTCGTTGTTGGGGAATGCAATACAAAGAACGTTAGGAATCTCAGATCATATCCTCATATTTAGCAATTTTTAGATCAACGTACGTTTTAACGGTGGACGATTCACTTTATTATTATTTTTTTTTATAAAGAGTTTGTGTTGAATTTATATATTTAAAATTTTTTTTTATAAAATAATGACGTATACAAATCCTAAATATATAAGTCTCACGATAACCTTTTATAAAAAAAAAATGAATTCGAATATCCCAAAGAATGAAAAACTTAATTTTTCTTAATCAAATCGATTTTTTTTAAAAAAAATTTTTTATAAAAGAGTCGCACTATGGTTATACATGATTTGGGACTATTTTGTCCCTAACATTACTCAGATACGTATGACCATGATCTATTAGTATGATCACGTGCAAAGTAGAAAACCTAAGTCACCAAAATACATGGTTTAAGTTTGATGGGCATTATCTATTTAAATTACAAGAGGCTCATAAAACCCATCCGGTACCACGTACGTACGTACTCGCGTTTTTAACGTTATAAGCAAATGTCAAAAAAAAAACATCCACCGACGATGACCGATGGTAAAAATTATATATATATCTTTATATATATAAAGTGGTTATCTAACGGAATTTTATTGGTTTAACGGTTTTTGTTGTTTTATCGTTAAAATTAACGCCGTTAGTTGCATGAATAAATTAAGGTGGCTCTCTCTCTTCTTAAAAATTCTTAATTTTTTAATCTCTCTCTCCAATCACTTATGAATAAATTCATAATTATTAAAATTTATGCAGTATGCATGATCCTGTAACCTATGCATTGATGATCATTTATTTATGAGGTATATTAGATATATATATCTTTATATATATAAAGTGGCTATCTAATAGAATTTTATTGGTTTAACGGTTTTTGTTATTTTACCGTTAAAATTAACGTCGTTAGTTGCATGAATAAATTAAAGTGACTCTCTCTCTCTTCTTAAAAGTTTTTATTTTTTTAATTTCTCTCTTCCCAATCACTTATGAATAAATTCATAGTCATCAAAGTTCATGCAGTATGCATCGATCCTAGAACCCATGCATTGATGATCATTTATTAGGAGGTATATTAGATATATAAATATATATTCTATATAAATTTACATATGTGATTTAAAATTTCTATTCATTCCTTATATAAATAAAGAGAAATGTAAAATAATTAAGTTTAAATATATTTACCAACTACATTTACGAATACAATTATTCCAATAAAATATTATTTATTTATCAATTTAAATTCATTACGAAACATTAAAATCAAATAATAATATCTTATAAAAATTTTAGTATTTTATTTTTTATAAAAATTATATCACTTTTTAAAAATAATCGCTTTATTAAACTAAGAAAATACGTTATTTTACTGTTAACGGTTTGTCTCCTGTACTACACAGTTTTGGTTCAAAGTTTTTATTTTTATTTTTCACGTATTTGTTGTTTCTAGCCATACCCAAGAGCATATGCAGTAGTAAATAATAAGATTTTAATTTTAAATATTTTAAAACCAATTTAAGTCTATCTTGCTATTTGATGTTAGAAATTATATTTTTTTTTTCTAAAAGCATTATATTATTAATTAAAAAAAATTTCTTAATAAAAATAATATTTCTATATATTGGACAAACGTCCATTGGACGTTGCCCAACTATTAGTATATATATATATATATATATATATATATATATATATATATATAGGTACAGAAAGTCAAGGTCTTGCTCTTCATGTGAACCATAATCTATTGGCCGACTATAGACTATATATTAAGATGAATCCACGTCGTGTGTTTATTTTCCAAGTATTTCCTCAAAAGAGTCATATACGTACTTTGACTAATAGACCTACCCATTTAACAAATAAAGACCAATTGCAAATTAATTTGCGGCTGGCTTGGCGCTTGGCTTTAAATAATTGTTGGAAAATGATAAACAGTACGTGCGTAATTTAACATTTGTGAGCAAAGTTTCAAACTTGAATTTAGTTTTTTCAATATATGATTTATAATTTATTTAAATTTTTCATGAAAATTCTCTTCAAATTAATTATTAATTGGCCGGCTGGATGCTGACAATATCTCTAGATCTCCTAGGCGCTATTCCTGTATATCTTTTCAATAAATATTGGGGTTGTAGGAAGAGACCGCGCGCCGGTTTGATCAGTCGTCGGGACTAAAATGAAGGTACTTGCGTCAAAGGCCGCGCTGTGATCTGTACGACTTCTAGATGAAATTGCAAACAATGCTAAAGATATGAAAGACGCGGGAGGAAAAACTAGGCCAAGATCACCATCAAGAAGAAGTAGATGCCGTATCCCACACTTTCCTGCATGCAGTCGCCGAATCTTCTGCGAAATTACGCAGAAGAAGTCGGAGATATGCAGTAATGCTAATTGTGACGTTTTGGCATGACTCGTAGAAAACCATTTTCCTTTCGCCACTTTTATATATATATATATATATAAGAAACAGCTCACTCCCTCCCCGAATCTACCAAACACTTGTCATCATGTTCAACTTTACAAACATAATTGGGTAATTACGTACGAAACACCTGCTTCGTATGTCACACGTTGATCTATATGAAGGTAGGTACGTTGTAAAAATAAAATTCAATATTGCTAAGTTTCGACCCGCACGAAAAGGGCAATGAATTGGATACTGTCTCGGTACTAGGGATCCTGCACGCGTTTCACCTGGTGATCCCCTGCTTTACATTCGTATGCTCAGTTGAGAACAGAACCTTTTATCCCTACCAGGTTGAGGTCCCATGTAACGGAATGGGGGGACAGTATTTTTGAATATTCAATTTTACTAAGCATGAACGTCATTACACAGAGCCTCAAGGCTTTATATAGGCGTACAATAAAGCATGTACTGGCATAAAGGAATCAAGTTTGTTACAATAAAATTCTAGAAGATTTTCACAGCTGCTGAGGTGGAATTGTCTGCTTCTTATTATTGAGAGTATTGCCTTCTTGATGTAGGTTAATATGCCCTCTTGAGTCTAACTGGGTGTCCAGCATAGTTACACTCGTCCGAAAGTATGAGAATCGATCAGCTACCAAGGGTTTGGTGAACATATCAACTAGTATATATATATATATATATATATAAAAGATCAATGCAGATAAGTAGTCGCTTGTGATCATGATAATATATGCAGCATGAAAATTAAGTGATCTATATATTTAATTAATAAGATTATGTGCTGCTACTGCATTTACACAGCGGTGAACTTTTGTATCTGCCAATTGTATTGGTTGGAATGACTTGGATCGAATCAGTGCATTCATTAATTTTTGGCCCTGGGCATGCCGTAGGTAGATGTATATATATATATATATATATATATGAGAAATAATATTTGCAGTCATAGTTGTGCAAGTGGCGTGCAGTCATTTTAAAAAAAGTGAATTAATATGGGATCCATATGAAAAAAAAATTATTTTTATAATTTTTTTTTATTCATTCCGTACAACTGTTTACCTCTCACTTGCATATACCGACTGCATGTAACAGTTCTATATATATATATATATATATATATATATATATATGTGATGAGCTGTGGCTGCGCTAGCGCTACTATGTGCCATGACATGTACATGATATAGTCCAATCCTCAAGGCTCTATATATTTATTTATTTCGAAATAAACATCCCCTCTCTCTCTCTCTCTCTCATGTGCTAACATTTCAGTTTTGGTATTAGGAAGATTATATATGGAGTTTAAAATTTAAAATTTAAATTAGAAAAAAAACTGACAAGACAAATCTTTTATTCAACACTTATAATGTATGCGTAAAAATATAAGAATGGTACTTCAATGTTGAAGAACAAATAAGTTCAGTCAAACACCGCAACTAAAGTGTTGAAGAATTAATAAAGTTTAGTCAAACATAACAACTGAAGCAAATCATGACTCTTTGATAAAGATGTTGAGCTGGATAATTATCCTCTAAGATAACATTTAAATATATTTGAATTTATTTAATTGAGATTTAGATAATCTATTTCTTCAAATTGAGATAATTTATAAACGTGTGGAGAGAGAGAGTTTCGGAGTACTCTTCATTCTTTTCTAAATTAAAGGATCTTCTTAATTTAAAAATAAGATTTGGTTTCATGATTTAGAACAAAGAACTTTAATTAAGCTCGTCAAAAAGTAGCCTCGAACTTGTAAACCTTAGTATAATTCAAAGTACTGCATTTATTTTCTTTCTGTTTGTATATATCAAGTCGATCGTACGTGTCAAGTGCCAAAACTTACAAAGGGTGACAACTATATATACGTGCTTGGAAACATATATCACATGCAATTCTAGCTACCAAAGAAAAGCTGCCACGGGGTTGGAATAATTAATTAATTAATTGGTGTATATTCTACATATATTAATTGTACGTACGTTCTAGATCAATATCCAGCTAGCAGATATATATTGATCCGGATTATCTACTAATTAAATAATTAATATTTATACATGGATAAGGCTTAATTAAAGAATGGATAAGGTTTAAATATTATTAAGAGATGATTATCAATGAATCTACGTTGATATCTCCAAATATATATGCATGGTAACAAACAGATCATGATAGATCATTAAGCTATTCGTACGTTGGATTAGATATATTTCTCCTAACAACTTTAATTATCCATTTAACCTCAACTTCTCTCCATAAATAGGCGCTGTGGATTCTCATTTTCAATACACACACCAGAGTACTCCATCACAACAATGGCTTCTTCGAGTACTGGGTTTCTCTCGTTCTTCTTTTCCTTCTTATTGCTCTGCACGCTTTCGTTTGCTATTGATGTTTCGCACGATGGAAGAGCTATCATGATTAATGGCGAACGCAAAATCTTGATATCCGGTTCTATTCATTATCCTCGAAGTACTCCTGGAGTAAGTCATGCATGCATCCATGCCAGCTCCACCATTATATATATATGCACGGATTTATATATATTGCATTAATTCATGTTTTAATATTAATTTATATTCATCATGTTTTTTTTTTTTTTACATATAGCCGTTCTTTTGTATAATTTTTTTTTTTTTTTTTTTTGTATTTTTCTCCTCACTGCGAATTCTTGTGTATGAGTAATATTTACTTACATATAATTTTTTATAGATGTGGCCAACCTTGATCAGAAATGCAAAAGAGGGTGGGATAGACACAATTGAGACTTACATTTTCTGGAGTGCCCACGAACCTCAATATCGTCAGGTTAGGTTACTTTTAGTGCTGCTGCTCGATGATCTCTAGCTTTCTTCCTTCCTCCCCCGACTTTGGCTTTAATTTATATATACAAAACGTCTCAATACAATCTTTTACATTTTTAATTATTTTCTTTTATTCAGTATGATTTCTCAGGAAATAATGACGTCGTAAGGTTTATCAAAACCATCCAAAATGAAGGGCTTAATGCCGTTCTTAGGATTGGACCCTATGTTTGTGCAGAGTGGAATTACGGGTAAGTATTCATATTTTTGAATTTACATATATAATTAATATAAATTAATATTTTTCTATAATTCCTGATCTTAACTATATTTTTTTAATTAATTATTTGCAGAGGATTTCCCGTTTGGTTGCACAACATTCCGGGCATTGAGCTGAGGACAAAAAATTCTGTGTATATGGTAATTATTTGAAAACATAGTGATCGACGCACGCCTAGTCTCACAATTAATTAATTAATTATAATATTTTAACCCTTCGAAATGTGTATTCAGAATGAGATGTCCATTTTCACAACGAAAATTGTGGACATGATGAAGCAGGAGAATCTCTTTGCCTCACAAGGTGGACCCATTATTATTGCCCAGGTTCGTGAATAATTAATTAATTATTTCTATTACTTTTTTTTTGTTAATTAGTTTCTTTTTACTACTGTATATATATACCTAATTCTTCATTTTCTTTTTCTACTTTATGTTTGAAATTCAAAAAGATTGAAAACGAGTTTGGGAACGTTATGGGTCCGTATGGAGAAGGTGGACAGGAATACGTTAAGTGGTGTGCTGATTTGGCTGAATCTTACGGCATTGGTATTCCATGGATTATGTGTCAACAGCCGGATGCTCCACCTCCAATGGTATTAATATATTATATACGCCAATATATATATATAGAAATATATATTTCTTATTTTTTAAAAAAATTATTTTTATTTTTATTGGTACAGATTAATACTTGCAATGGATGGTATTGTGACCAATTCAAGCCTAACAACCCCACGAGTCCTAAAATGTGGACTGAGAATTGGACTGGCTGGTATCTTCTTATTTTTATTTTTATTTTTACGATTTTTCATATTTTCAGTTAATTAATTTAAAATTTGGATGTTTATTCAAATTCTATTTTGATCTTATTATTATAAGGTACAAGGGCTGGGGTCTGGCGGACCCACACAGAACTGCTGAAGATGTTGCTTGTGCTGTTGCACGATTTTTCCAATTTGGTGGCACTTTCCAGAACTATTACATGGTTGCCGATCCACTTTTTCCCGATCTTAATGTATTTATCATGTTATCAATAGTTTAATTACTAATTAATATGGACCTTTTTGTTTTGTTCTCAATATCCCATTCCAGTACCATGGTGGCACAAATTTTGGTCGCACATCAGGTGGTCCATATATCACTACATCGTATGATTACGATGCACCATTAGATGAATATGGTAATTATTTTTCTTAAAAAAAAAAGAAAGAAAGCCATTATGATCTTTGTTTGGTAATTTTGTTCTTTTAACCTTATGATATGTTCAGGTAATTTGAACCAGCCAAAGTGGGGACATTTAAAACAACTCCATGGCATTCTCAAATCGTTGGAGAAGGTTTTAACTTACGGTTCTGTGAAAAATGTGGACTATGGAAGTACGACGACGGTGAGTTTTTTTTTTTTTAATAATAAACATATATACTTTTAATTCTGATTTTGAAAGCGAATTGATCAATATATAATCGATCACTATATTAATTGTCCATATATATATATACACACCTGAGTCTTTGAATATGCATGATTTTGAATGAATTGCAGGTCACCATCTTCACTTTGCAAGGAAAATCAAGCTGTTTCATTGGAAATAAGGATGATAAAGCAGATGCAACCATAAACTTCCAGAACAATACGTATACCATACCAGCCTGGTCTGTTAGTATACTTCCTGATTGTCATACCGAAGTGTACAACACTGCTAAGGTACCACGCATGAATATAACTCGATCTATATTTACGTAAAGAATCCTTATAATCGGAATATATATACTGATCACGTATGAATTAAGTGTACTTAATTATTTTGTTTTTGTTTTGGGGGCCGGGCCGGCAGGTTAACACTCAAACATCAATAATGGTGAAGAAGGATAGCGATGCCAACGACTATGAATGTTCTTCCGGACTGCAATGGGAATGGAAAAGAGAGAACCTTGTGCATGTCAAGAGAGACGGTCTCGTCGACGGTAGCCTTATGGCTGCTGAACGACTCTTGGACCAAAAGGTTGTCACTAACGATACCAGTGATTATCTCTGGTATATCACCAGGTGAGTAATTAATTAATTACTATAATTACAAAATTTCTAGTTTTCGTAAACATGCATGCATTATTAATATTAATGTTATTTTTTTTCTTGAAAAACAAAAGACTTCATTATTATATACAGTTTCATGCTTATGATTTTTTGCATTTCGTATTAGTTTCCACGTCAAGAAGGACAACCCGCTTTATGGAAGGGAGACAACGCTAAGAGTGGATACAAATGGACATATAATTCATGCATTTGTCAACAAAAAACATGTTGGTAAGTTTCATATATTTAAAAGTCACTCAATTAATACACGACCGAGTACCTTTCTATCTATCTATATATATATACATATATACATAATACAACTTTATTCACAAATATTTTAATTTCATGATCAGGATCTCAATATGCCCAAAATGGAAATTACAAATTCACGTTTGAGAGTCCAATCAAACTGAAGCTTGGGAGGAATGACATAGCCTTGCTTAGTGCCTCCGTTGGATTGGCAGTAAGTGATTAATTTGAATTCCATTCAAAATTATTATCACCACATTAATATAAATTACCATATATAGCTTTCTTTCTTTCTCTTTTTTTTGGCGTAATTCCGCTACATATCTTTCTAATTGATTAACACGTTTTATTTTTTGCTAGAATTATGGCGCAAACTTCGATTTGGTGCCGCTTGGTATTTCTGGTCCGGTTCATGTGACTGCGAAAGTGATAACGAATGACCTTAGCAGAAAAATTGGTTCTAAGAAGATAATCACTCAGAATATTACAACAGAACTGGATTACAATAAATGGACGTATAAGGTTGGGTTGCACGGAGAACAACAGAAACTACACGATCCTAGTGTCTTACAAAACGGGAAGTGGTCTCAACGTGCTCTCCCAACAAATGAGATGTTTGTTTGGTACAAGGTAATTCCAGGCGCTTTATGCTCGAATTTTGATGATCTTACGTTTCACTAATTATATCATTGGTTATACGGTGCAAATATCTTGCTAGCTAACATAATAATTTTTCGTGGGAAACAAATGTTTTAGACAACCTTTGCAGCTCCACTGGGAAGTGATCCAGTGGTTGTGGATTTGACGGGTCTGGGCAAGGGAGAGGCTTGGGTAAATGGCCACAGCCTTGGAAGGTATTGGCCAAGTTACCTTGCTAAAGAAGATGGGTGTTCTCTATCATGTGACTATCGTGGACCATACAGTGACTCGAAGTGCATGAGTAATTGTGGGAGACCTTCCCAACAAAGGTGAGTAATTATTTTCTATTCATAGTCATACAATAAATTTCTGGAGAATTAAGTCGCAGAACTTTCATTATTAATAACTTTTCTTCTTAATTTACTTGGGTGAATTAATTTTAGGTACCACGTGCCACGATCTTTTCTCAATGACGACAAGAACACATTGGTTTTGTTTGAAGAGTTTGGAGGAAATCCTTGGAACGTTAAATTCCAGACAGTTACTGTTGGGAGCGCTTGTGCAAATGCTTATGAAGGGAACACCTTGGAATTATCATGCCAAGGAGATAATGTTATCTCCAGTGTCAGATTTGCTAGCTTTGGTGAACCAATGGGTGCTTGTGGTTATTTCCAAGCTGGCCAATGCGAGTCTCCTAATGCTTTGTCGGTCATCGAAAAGGTACGTAATAATTAATTTTATAAATAGTTGAATTTAATAACTTTCTTTATAAAGATCATCATTAATATTAATGATATCTTTCGATAAATGGCATATATGCAGGCGTGTGTTGGCCAAAAGAGTTGCTCCATTGATGTCTCGGAAAGTAACCTCGGATCTACTGGTTGCCAAGCCACGAAAAGACTTGCCGTTGAAGTTGTTTGTTAGGGATTTATTAGTTTGTTCCTTAAAATTTGTCTTTCCTAAGTCTAGTTTTTATCGTTAGTTTGTCAGGTTAAGTTCAGATGATATTTTATTTTTTTGGTTCTTCTCAAATTGGTGGGAAGATATATAGCTAGGGTACCGTACTAGCGAGGTTAGGTTTTATGGGTCTCTCAAGTTTGTTTTCAAATCTTTAGTTGTGGTTTCCAAAAAATAAATAAAATTCCGTTCCTTTTGTTTTAAATAAATGTCTGCATGATTATCTTTCTGATCAGCCTTTTTATCTTTTCAAGCTTTTTAACTCTGTAACAACTCCTTTGAATTCAAGTGATCAAAATACCTGATCTCTAATTGATAAGGATTAAAATGCTCGATCATAACGATTCAAATAACAAACCGTAATACTATCCTTAGTTATTGGGAAGTTGCGGTTTGAAATTTAAAACTTTATCATTTTCATCCTTATCTGTTGGACTTGAATTTAAAAGGACGGACTGGGAATTAAGCTCTACAAACATCTATGTCCGGCCACATAATACGAGAGAATGCATTTATATATGCATGGCTTGCTTATGACTATGTTCAAATCAATCTTTCAAGCGACACTTGATCCACTACAACATTTTGTGGCTTTTGCCACGAATTCTTTTTCTACGTCCAGCTGTCATGGGGAAAAGTGGCTTTTTGCCACTAAAACGATCGGAGAGAATAAACATAGGCATTTTCCCATGAAATTGTGCTAGTTGATAATGCTTAATAGCAAAAGATTTTTCTCTACCACGTCTATAGTTTTTGTGATCAACAAGTTTACTGGATAATAAATATGGGCAACATATGGACCTTTAGTGGAAAAATAATTATTGTGACGAGTTAAATAGACGTTTTACCACATATTAAAGTCGTCGTAAAAAACTATTTAATTTATATCTTTCAAGCGACACTTGATTACTTTACTGATGTCTCATGGCTAATCCCACTCGGGGGGTAATACCATCGAGCCTCGAGGGATTACTTACACCGGTAATCTCAATTTGCCCGAGCACTGCCACTATATAAATCAGCAACAACGGAAACAATACCGTTAGGAATGAGTGGCAGTCTCCACAGAGGAGGAGATTGTTCTTCACAATTCGAATGGTTTTTCCTGGGCCAGTTCATGAGGAGCGCAGCCCAGCCCGTGAGTCGTTGCTAGTTTTACTTTTTTTTTAAAAAAAATTTATTAATTATTATATTTAATTTATTAATAAAATATAATAAATAATTTCTAAACATTTAATATTATATTACGAGAATAATGAGATATTCTAACTTGATAAAAAAAAAAAGGCTGGTGCCTGGCGCATGCATGTATCCAGCCTTTAGACTAGTATTTCTAATACATCCACCGGAGATATACTGGGCTTTGGGAATAATTGGTATTGGGATTTATCTCCTGCATAAAAAGAAAGAAATGCTTCCCGTGATACTAAACTTCGACATGGGTTTTTACGAGACCTCTTGTAATGATCCAAATACTTCCAAAATCAATGGTTTTTATTTATTTTACTAGTCTATTTTCATTCACATTTCATTTATGCTATTCAATAAAATTACTTAAAATATATTGTACCGACGTTAGATATAATTTATAGAGATAAGATTTATAATAAATAAAAGGTGGAGTAAAATGTCTTGGTTTGGGAATTTGTTGAACAAATATTTCTTAGAGACCTGAATTTTCACAAATTATATGTACTATGATTTTTCTTTTTAAAATAATATCACCTGGTATAAAAAACATTGGCTCAGTAAAATGAGAGTTTTCGCGTATGAACAAGGCAGTCCCGTGTCTGACGAATGAGCCCAGTGAGATCGAAGCCTTTGTGTGGATGATCGTCTGGGTTCCATGGATGAGCATCGCAAGCAGCAGGTAAACCCTCTCTCTCTCTCTCTCCCCGATTAATGATGCAAAATTCATGAGGATAAGTTCCCTAACCTGTTTTGCTGGTCAAGAATTGTATAAACAGAGTTGAATAATTTGAATCGTGTACAAAATTAATTGGGATTGGAACCTACCAAACAACTTGAAAAATGCATAATTGCTTAAAGACATGAAAGACGCAAACTTATCATAATTTTATTACGATTTTGTATGTTTTTATTGAGCCATCTGTACTGATGATTCATTTTGTTTGCTTTTCTCCTCCCCCCATTTTAACTCGTTGTGTGATGTCTGTTTGTATTTTTAATTAATTATTTAATTAATTGGTGTTGAGCAGGTATCTTTAAGGGGAGCGAGCGCGAAGGAGATTACGAGGGATGCTCTTCTTGAGAAGGTATCTCAGGAAAGAGAGCTCCGGAGCTATGCCAGACGAGCGGTCGCAGCTGCTTTCTTTATTCAGGTCCCTTCTTGTTTCTTTCCCCCTTTTTGTCTCTTTTTACTATAGGCTATGTGGAAGACATCATTTTATCAATAGGGTGAATGGATGAATTGTTACGTGATCAAACAGATACAGAACGTATTATTTTTTTAGAGGTGCACAGAATGTTGGTTATGCTACTGCTGCAGTTACGTTTATTAGGTTGGCGCTGTTCATACTTAGTGATATATCTGTCATCTTGAATGGGGCTGTCAACAAGTTCTAACCATCATGCAAGGTTTGGGATAACTCATTCCTACAAATTTTGTGAAAGTTCTTATGATCATGAGGGTTAAAGGTTTAATCAAATTAGTATCCAATAGTTCTGGGATTTTTGGATCAATGGTTGAGTCGTTAACAATTAGTATCGAAGCAAGGACCACATCATGGGTTCAAGTCACAGAGGGGGCGACCTATAGGCTGGATTAAAATGCCTTGGTATTATGTATGTGTCTAGTGTTAAGCTATTGAATATTGATAGATGAGTGAAGATGCCAAAAGGGAAATGGCTTACCACCGGGTCAGTATCGATAGAGCGGGCCGCCTTGGACGTAGGATTCAGAAGCATGGTGGAATGTTATGATCCTGAGAGTTAAATGTTTAACCAAATTAGTATCCAACAGTCATAGGAATTTTGGATCAATGGTTGGGTCATTAACAAAAGTCCTTCGCTTTTAATTCATTTATGGTTTTGGTTGTGATTTGTGTAAATCTAATGAATCACGTGTTCACGGTATCTCGAGAGAAAAATTTAGAATTTGACCTTTCCAGGGTCATGGACTCCTGGATTGTTTAGAATCTATTCAATTGTATACTTCTTGTGTACCTAGGTTATGCCTATTCTTGGTAATAAAATCTCTTATTAATTATAAAAAAAAATCTATTCAAAGTGCAAATGGAATCATCAAAATATTTTGGGCAAGCAAACAGACCTCGGATTTTGTCTTGAGCTCCATTTTTTAGGCTTTTCGCACATCTATTTCTCAGACCTCATTTGGATGTTGAGATGAGATGTGATGAAAAATTTATAAATAGTAGTGAAATGGTTTGAGTTGAGATGTTTTATAGGGTTTTGGAAAGGAGACAGAAAAGGTTGAATACAAATATATAAAGTTAAAATATTGTTAGAATATAATTTTTTAATATTATTTTTGTTTTGAAATTTGAAAAAGTTGAATTATTTTTTGTGTTTTATTTGGAAGTTTAGGAAAGTTGTAATGATTAGGTGAAAAATTTGAATATTTGAAATTGAAGAGTGTTTGTGTTTAAGTGATGTTTGGATTTTGAAATGAGATGAGAAATTATCTCAACATCCAAATGAGCCCTTAGATACCAAGCAGGTGCATGGTTGAAGTTGATGAAATGACCGGTTTCTTTAACTTTGTAGAGAGTTTGGAGGCGCTACAAGGTTACAAAGATGATTGCTTTGAAGCTTCAAGAAGAATGGGATTCGGTATTGGCAAATTATAATGCTCGTGGAGTTTCAGCAACATGGATCTCAAATGTTGTGTTAAGACCTTTTCTTTTCTTTATTGGAGTTTCAACAATCCGGCATCAGAAGATTCAAACTAAAGAAATAGATTGTATGCAAAAATGCTTTAGAATTCTATTGGAAAGCTTGAACTCAACAGGTATGCCAATTTCCCATCTTGCATTGGATTTCCCATTTATGTTGCACAGATGCTTTATTACTTCCATCTCTAAACTATGTATTCCATACCAGTTTTTTAATTGAGAAACCCCATTATATTACCAAAGCTGTTGAAATATGTTGGATTCTCTTCATGATCTGTTCATAAAATAGGTGTAGGATGTCCAATCTTTAAATGGGTAAATTAATTACTGGTCTGTTGTATTCTTAATACGTGTTGACTACCATGCAGAAAATCTTATAAATTAAGTCCCTTCATGGTTTTCCCTATTTGGAGTCTCATTGTTGAGAGTTGCAAATCTTCTTTTATCTAATTCAGTTATGGTAATTTTTCGAAGAGTCATTGTAACACCCTAGTCCCTTATTAGGAGAAGGAATAAGTCAACAGAATGGGTAAGTTATAAAGATAGTCATGAGTGGTAAATCCCACGTTGGCTACTTACTAGGTAAAATTAGGCTCTTTATGTGATTCTAGGGAAGCTTCAAATTGATGAAGTCTTTTCGGGGTTATATATATTGTTGATGTGGCTAGTGTTTTCTCTAGGTTGTTTCATATTATAGCAAAGCCGCCTAGTAAGGTCGGCCATATGATACTGAAGCAATGCATGATATGGCCTTGATGAAAGCAAAAAGGAATAACTTATATTGAGTAGGTAAGTTATACGGGTTGTTATGGTTGCTAAGGTCATATATTGTCTACTTATTAGGTGAAACTAGAATTTTTATGTGATTCTAGGAAAGCTTTCAATCGACTAGTTTTTTGGGGTTATAGCCGAGGTGTGGCTAGCGCTTTTCGTGGATCATTTTAGCCCAAATTCTGAAATGAAGCTCAATCATCAACTCGGCTATCTAGTGTAACCACCACGAAAGAGTTGTCCTTTTGTTGCCTTGAGTGTATCCTTCTATTAGCATATATTTTTCTACACTTGAAACCTCTACACTTCATCCGAGGAATTCAGTTTTCATGGATAAAACCCAGTTTTTGTTTAGTTTGCCACCTTTGTTTTTCCTCACCTACTGAAGCAATAATTTCTTCTTCCATTGAATTCTTTAGTAAACCCAAATTTATAAATCTAATTGTGCTTATATGGGTATTTTTTTTTATTTCTGTTTTGAAGAAGTTCCAAGCCCATCTAGAGCTTGTAATGGATCAGGTCCATTTGGGACAAATATAAGTTAATTATTGGGGGTCAACCTGGACTCATTTATACGATGTTATTATAAGAAAAGAAGCCAAGATATTGGATTTCTTTTCCGTAAGTCTTATCTGATTTATTCATGATATCGATATCCAAGTTTTTTAAAAAGCACAGGCTTTATATTCCACAGTTTTTATCATCTACTCTATTACTTCATTTTAATCAGTCCATATGATATGTAGGTACTAATTTTATGTTTTCATGATCTAGATTCAAAGAAGAATTTTTGCTCCTTTGCAACGGGTACCCTTGAAGAGAGAAGAATATGGCTTTATCAAGCACGGAAACTTATTTCTCTTTCCGTTTTCATTCTTGGGGAATGCAATAAATGCCATGTAGTGGGTCAAGATATTGTTGTTCTTACCACCTTGGTGATGCGTCTTGTTGTTTTCCTTACTGATCCGAAAGCGTGGAAAAGCATTAATGACAATAATAAGCAGGATGCAGATATGGCAGTGAGGAATTTACTTTATTTCATGGGGAGTTGTAAAAGTGGTATTTACAAATATATTAGAAGATACATTTGCACCTTGGATGTTTCATTTTCCTCACAGAAAAACAATATTGTCCAGACAGATGATAAACTTTTGGTTACGGCAAGTGCAGTAACTTTAGCATTGCGCCCTTTTCACTTGACAAACTTTGATGGAAGTGGCCCTGGCATGTTGGACGTAGATGATGTGGCTGTGCAGTACTGTGTGTTTCTGCTTACAATTCCTTGGCTTGCTCAACGACTGCCAGCTGTTATTATACCTGCTCTAAAGCACAAATGTATATTGTTACCATGCTTCCGGAATGTACTGGTAAGGGTTACTACATTTGGAAAGAAAATAGATTAGCAAAAGTCTCCATGATGATTACCTTATGATGTGTTTCCTAAATTTCAAGTGCTATTTCTGAATATACTTATCTACTTCACCCAGATCGAATATTATCGGAGTTAGAGACTGCATGCATAATATGTAGCTAATTGCTGCCAAGTGATCTGTAGCTGATTCAATCACCATAGATGGACTTATTGAGGTTATAAACATTGGAATTGTGATAGTTTCTAACATGCCTACCAAAATCGAACCTAGTTTTAATGGTGGTTCTAGTTCCTTAAACAAGCTATCTGATAATTTTGTTATCTATAACAAGAATGTTCTATGTAAGATGAGCTACCATTTTTTAGTAAGCACTCTGCCACAAAGGAGGTCCCTTAATACTTGGCATTTCATTTATTTTCCTTAACTTACTAGATATTATACAAAATGGCCTTTTGAAATGCACCATTGCCATAAGCTGGGCTTTTTCCTGGCTTCTCAACGTGATGCATTGGTTTTTGGGAGACTTCTTAGCATACTGATGCCCAATTGCCCCAATACCTCATTTGGATTGCTTAGTACGTAAATTAAATGTGCATTCAGACGTACATGTTATGTATTAATTTTTTAAAGATAAGAGAAATTTTACATGTTTATGTATTGATTTGTGTCAGTCAAGGTTTTTGCTTATGTTAACACTGTTTTTGCAGTACAAGAACAAAGGAATAGAATCCCTATAATCTCTTTGATATATCTTCTTAGATGGTAATAGATTTAAACATGTGGGGACTGATCAAAAAATGGCAGGTGATGACAGATATTGAAAGAGAGAATCTTAACAGAGATGTCAGAGATGAATCAGTCAGAGATTCATTTCTCTTCCAAGGTCATTCCGCCAGTTGGTTGGGCTCTAGCAAACATTATATGCCTAGCATCAGGGAGTGAGAATGGTTCAGCGGTTCCTGGTCGGTTTAGTCAAGGTTTAGACTGTGCATCATATGTCCACGTTGTTATCACTCTTGCGGAAAACTTACTGGGTTGGATTGAGAATGTGGGATGGATGAAGGAGACTCAAGATATGCAAATTGATGTCTATGCGGACTGCCCCCATGGGACTGAAACAACTCATGGGTTAAAGATGTCATATATGGATCTGCTTAGGCCTGTTTGTCAGCAATGGCATCTTACCAATCTTTTGGCCCTTATGAAAACATATTCCTTTACTCACAGTGTTGAGACCATGCCACCAAACAATATAGAATACTTTCAGAAGCTTGAATTGCTTGATGTTGCATATTTTTACTCTTACCTGCTTAGAATATTTTCTGTCTTGAATCCCACGCTTGGTTCATTGCCCATTCTTAACATGCTATCTTTTACTCCTGGATTTCTTGTCAATCTATGGGGAGCACTGGAAAGTATCTTTTTTCCTGGAAACAATTTGGTTACTGAAAGAGACCATCCTCTTTATGTTAGTAAGAATTCAGGAAAAAGAAAGGATGGGATTTTGGTGAAAAAGGAAAAAGGAGCCAATAAGGATGGTGTTAATAAGTGGGTCAATGTACTGAATAGAGTTACTGGCAAGTCACAAGCAGGCATTGACTTGGTTGATAGTCATCCTAAGCCTAGCCAGGATGATAATGACTCTTGTGATGTATGGGATATAGAACCTTTAAAGTGTGGTCCACAAGGTATATCAAAAGATATGACATGTCTGCTTCACCTTTTCTTTGCCACCTATTCTCACCTGCTGCTAATTCTTGATGACATTGAGTTCTACGAAAAACAGGTAAAGGTTTCTATTTTTCTTTTTGTACTTCTAGACTGTGGATGACACTTAATTTAGCATTTCATGACGTGAGCCAGGTTCCATTTACACTGGAGCGGCAACGAAGAATTGCATCAATGCTCAACACGCTAGTTTATAATGGCTTGTCTCATAGTATTGGTCAGCAGAATAGACCCCTTATGGATTCTGCAATCAGATGCTTGCATTTAATGTATGAAAGGGATTGCAGGCACCCGTTTTGCCCCCCTGTCTTATGGCTTTCACCTGCTAGAAAAAGCCGTCCCCCAATTTCAGTAGCTGCCAGAACTCATGAAGTATTGTCAGCTAATCTAAAAGCAGATGATGATTTGACCATACCAAGCGTGGATTCTGTCATCACTACTACTCCACACGTATTTCCTTTTGAAGAAAGGTAGGAATGCTATTGGATAGGACTCTTGTAGTTCTGCAGGCTTGACAGCTATGATCTCTGTATGTTTCTTGGCCATTCTCTTCCTTCCAGCTCGTAGAGCTGCATATAGAGAAAGTGACCCGCCAATAGTTTGGCTTGAAGGTTGCTGCATATCATGCATCCGTTCCAATTTATTTTTCTCCATTATTACCTGCTCTCTCTCTCATGCACACGCGCACACACAGACAGAAAAGATAGATGTACATTTGGGTCCATTGAGGGTGCCTTACCATCAGTAGGTCTATACGTGAATGTGCAAATGTGAGCATAAAAGCACATAAATGAACTATTTTTTTAAACAGACCATTTTGTCTATTACAAATATGTTCAAGTTAAAATGTAGAATCGGGATTTCTTTTACTGGCAAATTATCTTTGAAATCTTCAAGCACAAAAACCAAAAAGTATGTCCACTTTGTTTTCCCAATAATGAAAGGTGTTACTTGACACGGTTCCATCTTAGCAGAGTTGAGATGTTTAGAGAGTTCATTATGATGGATAAAGCCTCCCGAAAAATGGCTGGTGAGGTTGCTGGACCTGGTTCACGGTCAATTGAGATAGTAGTTCGCCGGGGTCATATTGTTGAAGATGGATTTCAGCAGTTAAGTTCTCTTGGTTCAAGGTTGAAGTCATCCATCCATGTATCATTTCTTAGTGAATGTGGCCTTCCAGAGGCTGGTCTGGACTACGGTGGATTATCTAAGGAGTTTTTAACTGATATATCAAAAGCAGCCTTTGCGCCTGAGTAAGTTTGACACAATGTATCACAGTCGACTTTCTTACATATGTATCTGCTTTTTCAGAAGTTAGCTTTTAATCTTCACCTTTCCTTTGTCTTAGGTATGGGTTATTCTCCCAAACCTCAACTTCAGACAGACTTCTAATTCCTAATGCATCTGCAAGATATATAGAGAATGGTATTCAGATGATTGAGTTCCTTGGAAGAGTTGTTGGTAAAGCTCTATATGAAGGAATATTACTAGATTACTCTTTTTCCCATGTTTTCGTACAAAAGCTGTTGGGCCGATATAGCTTTCTTGATGAATTATCAACACTTGATCCGGAGCTCTACAGGAATCTCATGTATGTGAAGGTAAAGCCCTTCTAATTGCTATGCTGTATGGTGCTAATTGCTAGGAAACATAATTAGCCAGGAAGATGTTGTGGTGGATGTATAAAGTAGCATGGGTGATTATAACCAAAAGTTTTCAAGTTTTCATTTCAAAACAGGAACGATCCGGGCATGGCAATATGACCAGTGATTGCATGGTTCAAAGTATGTGTGCTCTTATGGATCCTTACGGGTGTGTGGGAGACTTCAGTGGCAGTCTATTGGAGTTCTCCTGTGGCTACCCCTCAGTGGAATGCTAGTTTCTTTAGAGTAGCTCATGACTAGGAGGTTGAAGCTTTCACAGAATTTTTCAGTCTTGTATTCTACTAAATTATGTTTTGGAGGTACAAATAGATTCTTTAGAACCCTTTCAAGATAAGGAAGTTCACTGTTCAATCTTTCTATGAGGTTTGTTTACCTCAGGATGCTGAGCCTTTTCCTTGGAGGGTATTTATCGGACCGAGGACCAAAAATTGTGAAATGCGTTTTAAGTAATTTTTTTTAGTTCTAATACGTTGAACAAGAACGAGAGGAGGAAATGAGGAAATAAGTGAAGGAATAAGATAAAAGGAGAACGAGAGGATTCAAAGTGTTCAATTACCAGATGAGAGATAGTAGAGAATTGAGATAATACTTGTAAAAGAAGAAAGAAAGAAAATTGAGATGAGGGTGGGAAAGGAAGGGGGTGACAGAGACCTATCAAAAAAAAAAGGAAGGGGGCGATATAGGGAATGGTGGCAAGGCAAGCTCTTCCAATAGTTTAGGACACCTTTTTTCTACATGCTTTGCAACTAGTATGCTAACACATCAAGACTTGAAGTTTTCACTTTCAAAGTGCCATGTCAAAGACTTGTGGGCTGCACATCAAAGTATCATGATTCTCTTGTATCATGGCATGAATGGTTTGCACTAAGGCATTATTGATTGCTTGGTTGAGCTCTTTTTTGAGTCTGTGCACAATCTCTCTTTCCAGTAATTTTGGATGTTCTATTTTGTAAATGGACATAAGCTTATGCACAGTAATGCATTTTACAATTTTTTCATACATGTTTTGCTTTTCTTTTCTTTTTTTAATGTCTGCAGCATTATGATGGTGATGTCAAGGAAATCTCCCTAGATTTTACGGTTACCGAAGAATCATTTGGCAAACGGCATGTTGTTGAGCTTAAACCTGGTGGCAAGGATATCTCTGTGACAAATGAGAACAAGATGCAGTATGTTCATGCAATTGCAGACTATAAACTTAATCGGCAGGTCTGTAATAGTTACCGGACAAATAGGCGGAAAAATATATTCCTGAATGTGAATTAACCTTCTTTTTACTGTATCTGCAGATATTACCCTTTTCAAATGCTTTCTATAGAGGATTAACTGATCTTATATCACCATCTTGGTTGAAGTTATTTAATGCAAGTGAATTCAATCAGGTATTTTCCCTCCATGCGTGCCTTAAAAAGTGTTTGATCAGATGAGCTTTGGCTGCTGGATACATTTTTGTATGAATCAAATGCTGATCCTGTATAATTACTCTATGCAGTTGCTTTCAGGTGGAAACCATGATATCGACATTGACGATTTAAGAAATAACACACGCTACACTGGTGGTTTTTCTGAGGGGAGCCGAACGATTAAAATCTTTTGGGAGGTATAAATCTAGGATGGAATTTGAGCTGATTTTCTTATATTTGGATTTTCTTGTTCTAATTTTCTTATGCTTCCCTGCTACCTGCATTACAGTTTGGATTACAAGTTGAACTTAAAGAGAAATGATTATTTTACTCTTAGTTGGGATTTCTTAATTAGATTATATATATCATCATATCAGAAATGTTGGCAAGTTAACATATCCTAAGAAACCAGAAGAATTTTAGGTTTTTCATGGAAAAGACTCTCTGGGCTTAAAGTCAACCTCTCCTGAGAAGAACATGATGGATGGTTAGGTCAAGGGTTTAAAACCTACCAATAGAAAGAAAGGGTAGATGTTTCTTCATCACCCCCTGAGGTTAGCAAAAGGAGATTGTATTACTTGCTTTTCTTGTTTTTCAAAAGATTGTACCGACCTTCTGTCTGTAATGATATTTTTTTTTCCCAGAATATCTGATCCAGCTTATGCCACCAACTAGCACATATATATTGGTTCTCTCTATTTTGATAGTGTAAAATTAATTGCAATGGGCGGGGGATACTTTTTGTAATGGGCTAAATGTCCATGATTTTCTCCTTTCAATTGTGAACTCTAACTAGGTGCCTCTCATGTATAGTCCCAGTGTACTTGGGCTTTGCCTATTTCTACGAATAAAACTTCTTGGTTACCTATAAAAAAAATTAATTGCAGTTTCCAGTTTTATGCTCACTTGTATTGGAAAACCATAGTATTCTTATCTGTAAAATTTGTAACAATACATGGTTAGTTCTTGTCTGCTTGTTTGTTACATCCAATTATAGGGGATCTCAGATATTCTTCTTTTTAAAATCCTGATTTGCTTATATCTTGTTCCACCTTGTATCTATTATCTCTAGTTTATACATCTCCATGTTGATTCTCATGTTCTGCTATTGCCTGTCATGGTTTGAGTTCCCTTCACCTTGCATCAAATTTGGCCTCTTTTTTGTGTTCTTGTCTTAAAGATCCCAACCTTGATTGAAGATTTCTATAATCGTTTCCACGTTTCAATTGAGTTTCTCCTGATTATTTTGTCACAGGTTATTAGAGACTTTGAACCAGAGGAACGTTGCATGCTTCTAAAATTTGTGACCAGTTGTTCTAGAGCTCCATTACTTGGGTTCAAACACTTGCAGCCAGCCTTTACTATCCATAAGGTATGACATCGATCTTACATCTTCTGAATATAAATTTTGTAAATTGATTATTCTATGTAAATCTTTAATCTTTATTATCTATGATGAATGTGTGTCGATTCTGTACCCTTCTCAAATTTCAGGTGCTAACTAGTAACTATCACATTTTTCTGCCTCTGCAGTTTTTTTTTTTTTTTTTTTAACTGTCTTGTGAAAATCCATCTTATGATTGATTTTGTTAGCCCAGAATATGAACAAGATGTATTTTTATGGACGTAGAAACAATCTGAATGCTTACTTTAAACTTTAAATTTCTGGGAACATTACAACTGTGTACTGCTAAAGGGGTTAAAGTATCTTCTGCCTTGGGGAAAGTTTCAGCTTAATATCATTGGAAGCGATAAAAATTAGCAATATTCATAGAAAATGAGTGCAATAAATAGGATCTGTTTATTTTCTACTCACTTGTAAGAGGTGAACTTATTAGGGACCCCAGTCTGGTCCCTAAACATTGAGTCCACGAGCTCTCCTTGGTGATGTTGGTGACCGAGTGATCTTGCCAACTTACTTGGCCTTCACAAAGGGAAGGTGTTTGGGAGGTGGAATGATGGAGATGATGATGGAGTAGTAGGGTAATATAAGTGATGATTCGGTGTGTTTGATGCAATGTGGAACGACTTGATGGTTGCCCTTGATATTGGCGCCACTTGGATGATGCTTAGGGTGGGTATGGTGAAGTGTAGCTAGGGTTTTGGGTGGTGGCTATGGGGGATTACGAAATTGGGAAATGATGGATTAGGGCTGGAGTGTAGGATAGATTGCTCCTTGACTTTAGGGATTGGCTAAGGTAAGATGAGGAAGGTAGGATTTGGATATGATAAGAGGATGAGGTTGAATGGTGTTTGAATGAGTCTAGGGTTGTTCCTAGAGTTTAGGGATTTGGAAATGGATATGGAAGGTTTGCAAGATGGAGGGAATCTTGGATGGAAGAGGGGAATTCGAATTTGGACTAGGATTGCAAGTCAATAGTTGACTAGAGAGATAGTTGACTAGAGAGATTTTAGGAAGAGTGATTTAAGGGATTGAATGTGATTGTCAATTTCTTAAATTATGGGATTTGAAATGGGAGGAAGTCAAGACTCCTAGAAGGAAAGATTTTGTGGAGGGAAGGAATTATGGAAAGTGGCAAACACTTTAGTGGTCGAGAATGAGGGTATGGAAGGATCAAATGAGCAATGGAAGAATGAACACCAAGAACAAAATGATGAACACTCAAGAACAAAGTAAAATGCTTGGGAACTTGAAGGAACAAAAGGTAACAAATCAACTAATGATTCACGGATTGCACAATAGTTGAAATAAACCTCATGAATTGATAACTTGATAAAAACAAGGATAACAACAACTTGGATTCACAAATTGTACCAAGTTGCAAAATCAAGATAAATGAATCACACCTATTCACGAATTGCAAGGTGTGACCCACTCTTTGGGATTCACGAATTGCACCCAAAAAGCCCAAGTGCCTAGTACCGATTGTTGATCTCCTAACAAAATAATCCTCCTCTAGGGAATTTGCCAA
Organism: Carya cathayensis; assembly: GCA_011037825.1. Classification (NCBI taxonomy): domain Eukaryota; kingdom Viridiplantae; phylum Streptophyta; class Magnoliopsida; order Fagales; family Juglandaceae; genus Carya; species Carya cathayensis. The sequence goes on along the minus strand of QGSO01000418.1, from coordinate 727,772 downwards.
AAGATAAGAAAGAAAAGACTAAGGGTCCTATTTATAAGAGTTACAACTTGGAAACCCCTAAAAGGCTCATTGGAAATAAATAAAATAAATAAAAAGGAAATAACATAGTGGCATGGACCAAGTTGGCCCTGGCATGCATGGGCCCATGGTGGGCTAGGATGGTGCATGGTGGTCTTCGGTCTGGTCCATGGCTAGGTGGCACAACATGACTTGCTGATGGGCATGGCATGGTGCCATGCAAGGGCTTGCTGATGGGCATGGCATGGTGCCATGCAAGGCCTGCTGGTGGCAAGCCATGTGTGCGTACTGCATGGCCCAGGCTGGTGGCCTGGGCGTTGAAGCTGCAAGGCATGGGTTGGAGCCATGCGCTGGATGGCATGCCACTGGCCTAGCCTGCAAGGCACGGGCTGGAGCCGTGCGCTGGATGGCACGCCTGCAAAGGCATGCCACTAACCTGGCTAGCGTGTGGCATGGTGCGCATGCAAGGGTGCGCGCAAGGGGGCGCATGCGCAAGGGAGCGCATGTGCAAGAGCATGGGCATGCATATGCCAGACCGCATGTTGAGCTGCGTGCGGCTTCCAACCTCGCTGGCTAGCATGCTGGGTGCCCCGTGCGTGTCAACTCGTGGGCCAAGGCATGCATGCATGCTGAGCGCCCCGTGCGTGTCACGGCACGGGCCAATGCATGCGTGTAGGCTGGCCATGGTGCTGTCTTTGCCTCCCAAGGGCAGTGTCGAGGCTTGTCCCGATGCCACTTTTCTAGGGGTTTTAATAGAACTATTAGTGTCACTAAGGGATATGACAACTGGCACAGTGTCAGGACTTTTTTTGTTTGACCATTTGTACCAGGAAAGATCTTTGCTTTTGATTTCTTAAGGAAGAGATGCGTTGTGGTGATAGAATGGTTTTGTGTGCGCAAAAGGAATGGGGAATCTGTGGATCGTCTTTTACTTAACTGTGAGGTAGGTAGCAAATATGGAAGCTGTTTTTAGTCTTTTTGGGTTAGGCTGAGGCAAGCCTAGGCAGGCTGTAGATTGACTAACGTGCTGGAAATGTTGATTTGATAAATCATCATAGATAAACCTTAGGGAAAATTATCCCAGTTTTTATTTACATGGTGTATACAAAGCGAAGGAACTGACCAAAGTTTTGAAAATAGCACAAGGATTGCAGAGGGCCCCAAGGCTTTTTTTTTTTTTTTTTTTTTCCCCTAATTCACTTTACCATTGGATCACAGCCCACTTATGTTCCCCTAGCTTTAGCTTCAAGGATTTTCTTGATCTCTCTACTTTTTCTAATTAAGTGTATCTGATGTATGCTCCATGTGTTCTTGAATAAGGTTTTTTTTTTTTTTTTTTTTAATTTTTATCATTAATAAATCTCATCTTAATTACTTATCAAAAATAAATCTTATCTTAATTATTAAAACAATAAATAAAGTAAAGCCTTTATTTCATTATTTTGTCCCATAACTAGGCTCTTTCTCGTATACTTCCTGTATACTCGGGCTTTGCCTATTTACGTGGATCAATAAAATCTTTTTACTTATAAAAAAAAAAAAAATTATTTTGTCCCATGTGTCTCCTATTTCTCCGCCTACTTGTCCCCTTGTCTCTCTCACACTGCATTCAATATCAACTCCAATCCAGCTTCACCCACATCTTAGTAGGGTGATGAGCACCACTTTGCATATTTTGGGCAAATTGAAGGATTCCCTTCTAAATTTTGCTTATTTGAGCAAGATTCATGCAAATTACACAAAAAACAATGCAAGTGTAACCATTTCGAGGTTGGATATGAAAACTGTTTACGCATTTTGCATATCTTGTGAAAATTGAAAGATACATTTGATTTGGGATTCATAAATGTTTTCTATAGTCTTTGGGTTTTATTTATGCATTGAACAGGGATTAGGACATGTAAGTTATCAAAGATGTGTAGACACTATTTAATCTTCAATTAGAGCAATGAATATGTTATGGTAAGACATTGCTGATGCAGACCAAAATAAAAATAGAAAAAAATAAAATAATTTTTTTTTTTTTTAATTAACAATTGAAGATCCTATTAAAAAAATAAGAAAGGCATAGCAAGTACACATGTAGTGTACAAGAGGAACACCTAATTGTGAAAACTTGAAAAAGGGAAATCAGCCCATTACAATCTACAGAAGTTCCCCAAAGGAACAAAGTATCAAAAAAACAAGTTTTGAGCTCCTCCAGCATTTGCTCGTGATCCTCAAAGTGCTGATAATTCATTTCCTTCCAGATATACCACACTAGAAAAATAGGAACCATCTTCCACATTACTTCTATTTGTGGGCTGCCATATTCCAATGTTGTATCATTGGAATCTTTCACAGGTACTCTAGTGATGATTCTGTTCGTGGTACTGTAGCAGTGATTTACAAGTATTGTTATTGCTACTACATCTTGGGCTCTTATGGGTGTTTTGCTATTTTCATATACTCCTGTTTTAAACTGATGTGTATGGTCAGGATTACTAGTTAAGTGCTGGGATTTGATATTAGTAGGATTTTAGGTTTCACTCCTTATAAATAGAGGTTATTACAACTTTGTGAGACAGCCTTCTTTAAATATCATTTATAAAAATGGCCCCTGGCTTCTAGGTTCAGTTAAGAAACTTTATGGTTTTCTTAATTAAGCACCCTAAAGTGGTCCCCTTCACTTCCATCTAAGAAACTCATACTTTGATGAAAACTGTGGAAAATCCAAATCTAGAAATGAGCGGATAATGATACTTCTGTAGTTTGTCGCAGATTGATCTTGCTTCATCATGAAGAAGCAGTATAAAAGCTTCCGTTTGAAATCAAGGGAATGTAATCCAGTTGTTTATTGACTTAAAATGCAGGTCATAGTCTGACGGGAAGTAATAAAAAGGGTATGAAATACAACATAAGAAATCCATTCCACAATATTAAACCTAACTAAACAAACTACCAGAGGGAAATAACCCAATCAAACAGGGTGTGGGTTTCATTGTGTAGACATTTATGGAGGGAAAAATACTTCACACTAATTTCATTGATGTTCAAACTTATATATACACTACATACAATTGACACTTATACTTTACACGCACTTATACTAAATACAAACACGTCCTCTAACACTCCCCCTCAAGCTGGGGCGCATATATATATATATATATATATATATCATATAAACCCAACTTGAAACAAATAAGTTTTAACCGACTCCAACACAAAGACTTAGTAAACACATCTGCGAGTTGATCGGCAGACTTTACAAAAAGTGTAGCAATGTTACCACTTAATATCTTATCTCAAATGAAGTGACAATTAATCTCTATATATTTAGTCCTCTCATGGAACACAAGGTTAGAGGCAATATGCACTGCGGCTTGATTATCACAAAATAACCGGAGGGGTAGGAGTTGGAAACCCAATCTCTTGAAGGAAGTGTTGCAACCATGTTAACTCACTAGTAGTGTGAGCCATTGTCCTATATTCAGCTTCTGCACTAGATTAAGCTACTACTGCTTGTTTCTTACTCTTCCATATAACCAAGTTAACCTCCTATAAAGGTACAATATCCAGTAATAGATCTTCTATCTGAAGGTGATTCTATCCAATCAGTATCTGAAAAGGCTTCAACCCTAAGATGTCCATTCGGTCGATACAATAATCCAAGGCCAAGTGCTCGCTTAAGATAACGAAAAATATGAATTACAGCATCCCAATGTGAGACCTTAAGCGATTGTAAAAATTGACTCAGTACACTCGCTGCATAAGAGATGTCTGGTCTAGTGATAGTGAGATAATTATATTTCCCAACAAGTCTTTGATACCTACCTAGATCTCCAAACAACTCCCATTCTTCTTTCACGAATTTACGATTTGGGTCCATAGGAGTGTCAATACGTTGTACACCCAACATGCCGGTTTCTTCCAGAAGATCAAGTACATATTTCCTCTGAGATAGGTTGATACCCTCTTTAGATCTACTGACTTCAATTCCAAGAAAATATCTAAGCTTGCCCAAGTCTTTTGTCTGAAATTGATCATGTAAACATTGCTTCGACCTAGCAATTCCAGCAGAGTCATTTCCAGTAATTACAATGTCATCCACATATACAATCAATAAAATGTGACTTGCATCACTATGTAGGTGAAATACCGAATGAGCTGTTTAGCATCTATGGAGACCAAATACCAATACAACATCAGAAAACTTCCCAAACCATGCTCAAGGAAGATTGTTTCAAACCATATAATGTCTTTTTTAACTTGCATACAATTCCTCGATACTCCCCCTAATCAACAAACCTAGGTGGTTGCTCCATATAAACTTCTTCATGCAAGTCGCCATTGCAGAAATGCATTCTTGACATTCAGCTAAAATAAGAGCCAATCTAAATTAGCAGCAAGAGAGATTAATACTCGAACGGAGGAGATTTTGGCAACTGGAGAGAAAGTCTCCTCGTAATTACTGCCATATGTTTGAGTGTAGCCCTTAGCAACCAAGCTGACTTTCAGACGTTCCATTGAACCATCAAGATGAAATTTGATTGTATATATCCATTTACAGCCAACAGGTTGCTTATCAGGTGGTAGTGGAACAAGATATCATGTCTCATTATGGTAAAGAGCATCCATTTCATTTTTCATTGCAATTTTCTGTGGAATGGGGACTAGTGGTTTTTGTGTAACAAAACTAACTGTAGTTTTGAGGTTATAAAACCTAGTTAAGTATTACTCATGTATACTTCTTGTGTACTTGGGCTATGCCTAGTACCTTATTAATAAAACTTCTCAATTACCTATTAAAAGAAGAAAAGAAAGAAAAACTAACCATATTTTTGAATAAATGGGTACCCCAGCAGCTGCCCGCTGGCTATTTGGGCTGTGCGAGTCACCTACCACAGGTTTGAAGGACTTTGAGTTGTTGATCATTGTTCTGTCCACTGTGAGGTGCTTCGGAGTCAGAGCTATCATTTTTTATGGTTTGTTGGTTTTACATTATGTTCAAAAGTTTTTAGGTTGCAATACGAGGAGTTAAAATGATCTCCTAGTTTCTTTGACTCTCCTTGCCAATTAATTTCCTTTTAAGATTCCCTTTTGAACTGTGGTTTGATTGTGATGACTTGTTTGAGTCCCCCACTTGCTTCCATTATAAATAAATAAACGAAAGAGACTAAGACAAATAATCAAATGGATTAGAAAGGAAAACCATCTGGATCTAACAGCTAAACGACTAAGATTGGTATAAGATCTTATATAGGTTGCATGTGATGTCCCTCTTTGGGCCACAATTGGAGGTCAGGATGTGGATAGGCTTCCTTCAGCTTCAACCTGCTACAATACTCTGAAGGTTAGTATTAATAAGCCCACAGCTGCCCATTTTAATCTTTTAACATCATTGCGCAGCACTAGAACCAAAAACCTTTTCTATTATTATTTGATCTTTTTTATCCAACTACTACATCATGTGCATGATGATCTCTTTTTTTCTCTGCTTACAGCTTCCAACATACAAACGTTCAAGCACTTTAAGAGCAAAACTTCTCTATGCAATCAGCTCTAATGCAGGATTTGAACTTTCTTAGTGGTCTGCTTCAGGTAATCGTTATTTCCCTCTACTTATACAATGAAACTAAACTGGATCTGATTGTCATTTATCTTGATTTACAGAATCGTGTAACATGGAGGCATTAAAGTATAAATGCTACATATAAAGTTCCACAATTTTTTGGGTGTGGAACAAATCTCTCTCTCTCTCTCTCAAAACGGAATGCTTATAACATGTAAAATTTTCCACACGTGGAAAAAGCATCAAGTGAACTTCACTGCATTTATAGTTGAGTTAAACATACCTCACACCTCTTCAATGCCAAACTCAAACTAAAACCAACATAGTAATATTTCACATATTTCTCATAACATCTACATATAATGTATACAAGATCAAACGAGTAAATTAGTAAAATCTTCTAATTGGAAGAGCTTCAAGAGATGAGGGAAGTTCCCCCGTGTAAGTAGATCACCAGCCATGACCTGATTAGTGGCCTCAGAGGCTGGGAAGTTTATTATGCAAACTTTGAGATGTGCTGTTGAACTTCATGTTGTAGGAAATGGCGTATTGGTTCAGTCTTGCAACGCACTGATTACTTCCAAAGCCAAACAGTGTGATGGCGCAGGCAAAGATCCCTTGTTCCCAGTCCATACAGAATCTGTCATTCATACTGCTACGTGTGTTAAAATAATGATTCGTCTTAGATTAACTCTGAAGGATGACTAATGGTTTCTCTTCCGTACTTATCTTATTTAACTGCAATATATGTAAATTCAATATATACTACCTGTAAATTCAAGATTTAAAAGTAGTATTCGTCTGGTATAGTTGTTTAAGCCTGGTTTTTTTCTTTAGGACAAGCCAACTTTTTTGTTTGTAAGATGGAAGCGCTCTCTCTCTCTCTCTCTCTCGGATTGTGGAGGTTGGTGGGGTGAGTCCGCGAGTAGTCCAACCCAATACACGCACCCACCACCAGAGCCAGAGGGTACTTTTGTTCCCTACCCACCATTACTACGAGTCTGACCTCCATAAGTGCGCATCGTATCTACGTAAATATGACAAGCACATTCATATATATCTAACATCATCATCGTCATTTCTGAAACAGGAGCTATTTAATTGCCTAACCACCATGCTCTAGGGGTTTGGATTCTTTGGACACCAGATGCGTGCATTGTATGATTCATCTACGCAAGAAAACAAGCAACCTTGTGTATCAATCACTGTAATAACTAGCTGATACTTTTCATTCGATCAACTAACGCCCAATTCTATGAATAATCTATTATTATCTATATAATTTTGAAGCATCGTTTTTTTTTTTTAATTAAACTATCTCTTCATTTGTTTAATTAATTTCACCATTTAATATTATCTTAAAAGAATTTATATTTTTTCAATTGCAAGTATTTCATTAGTTCTTGTTTGACAAAAGACCCTTGGTTTTTATATTCTTTATGACACATTTACCTTGCAATTATCGATTGGACTTCGATATAAACGGTGCAGAAAGGTGCCGTTACAAATCAAAATTTCGAAATTTGTTCTATCAACACGTGGAACTTCAATAGTCAAACACGTGGAGTTTCTGATGCCCCGAAAGTGCAAGGGCCATCTTTTCCACAGCCCCCCTATCCGTTTCTAGTCAAACATCAGAGGGAACGGTCGGAAAAACACCCTGCCCGCTGTTTTCATTTGATACAAAGTAATATTACCCTATCATAAACAACAAAGATGAAAAACCTGTCTCTCTTCTCTACCACTAGAACGACGTTTGGAGGTTTTCCATTTTCCCTCCCTGGCCATCTTAACAAGTCTGGTGCCGATCCCACTCAAAGGAACACTCAGGGTTTCTATAACAGTGTTGGCTCTACTGAACGCATCAACAGCTGGAAGTCCTTATCATTGTTTACCACTACATAATCATATCCAAGATTATTGGCGCGGTCACGAAATTCATCCATCTCACTACTTTCAATCTGCATCCCGACCAATACATTTGCACCGGTTTCGCCCTGTTGGAGAGAGAAAAGAATGATATCAGGTTTGATCAAATTATATTTTTTTTTATAGGTAAAATAACATTTTATTGAAACAAGAGGTTTGATCAAGTTATTTAAAAAAAACAGGTATAATCCACCCTATAAACCATTAAGTTTAGGAACAGATGGTTTTTTATACTAACCTCTCCACGGTAATGGAACAAACTTATATTCCAGCGGGGACTAAAAGAATCCAAGAATTTCATTAGAGCACCAGGCCTCTCCGGAAATACAAACCGACAAAGAACCTCATTTTGAACATTCGATCTGCCTCCCATCTGAAAGAGATCCAAAATGAGTTAATCTAGGTGCTATGATGCACGGCTACATGCAGATACTATATGGGGGAGGGAATTGCTTAAATCTAGTATATGTTGGAACTGAACCCAGTGAATGATGCAAAAGTGTCTCATAGAGGAAAAAGGGGCACTTGTTAGTTGTTTCTCATCCAACAGGTCTAGTTCCAACTGGAAATAGACCTACGTTTGTTTACACAAATGAAATGAAAGTTGAATAAAATATTGTTAGAATATAATTTTTTAATATTATTTTTGTTTTGGAATTTGGAAAAATTGAATTATTTATAGTATCTTGTGTGAGAGTTTGGAAAAATTGTCATGATTAGATGAGATGGTTTGTGAAAACATACGAGTAAGCATTAATTTTTCTACTTCTTTGGAAAGGTGGAAATATGTAAAATTTATGATTAGAACCCATCCATTTGGAAGGATTTTCTAAGCCTGCAGTAAAGTTCATGCCTTTTTGTTCAATGGTAAGATGTCACTGCACCAATACTTTCACTGTAAGAAACGTGTCAAAGTACCATCCATGATTCATAAAATAAATTAAAGATTTCAAACCCAAAACTGAAAAACCAACATCCATTCAGAGAAGAAATTTACCAAATAACGCAAATGATCTTTAACCAAGTCACTATTTGTGAGATTGTAAGTTTTAAGTTGAGAAGATTCCATCCGCCTCTGCAGTGCTTCGAGTTCAGAAACCGTGTGAACGCCAACACTGCACACAATATCAAAAGGAATAATCAGATTTTCTAGCTTCTGAAGTTATTACTGATCACTTATCATCTCTCATAAATCCTAAATCAAGGAAATTTGTAAACTGTTGATGATATCCAAACCAAAAATTTCCCAAAATTCCGACAATCGCATAAATCCTAAATCAACAAAAAAAGAAATAAACATCAGCAGAAAAGATACTGCTTATGTTTATAACTAATATGGATTGACAAACCTGTATAGAACAATAGCCTCTTTATCAGAGTTACACCTATATTTGAATTCAGTGATATTCATCGATCCCACCTGCCAACTCAACCATTCATTACATGCCATGGACAACAAAGCTGATCTGCAAGAAAAGTTTATTTGAAGCTATATTGACCTACCAGTTCACAAAAGCATTTGAAACTTCCAAGCTCTTCCGGCATAACAGTTGCAAGCACAGCCTCTTGTTGCCGACCTACATTAGCTAGTTCAGTCACCACCCTCAGTTTATCGAAATTCATGTTTGCTCCACTAGTTATTGCTACAACATTTTCCCCCTTGAGACCATAATACTTGCAATATGCTTCAGCTCCAGCAAGAGCAAGTGCACCTGCTGGTTCTAAAATGCTTCTTTTCTCCTCAAACATGTCCTGCAACATCAGCAATGATATTTTAAGTGTTTATGCTGCCATTATTTTAAAAGTTCAAACTCTCCAAGGAAATGCAGTTGAATTATACAGTTTTATTTACACACACTGACGCATAAATATTACTTTGAAACAAAGGAGGTTGTCCGCAAACATCAAACCAAGAAACTAGCCTCACCTTTATTGAGGCACATATAGCATCACGGCTTACAAGGACTACACCATCTACCAGATCCTGGCATATGCGGAAGGTTTCTTCGCCAACTTCTTTGACAGCTACCCCATCTGCAAAACCTCCAACTTGGTCCAACATCACTCTTTGACCATGATGTAAAGACAGTGCCATTGCATTTGCATCAGAGGGCTCCACCCCAATAATCTTTACCTGTAAAAAGTATAGCAGAAAATTATCCTTGATAGATTGCATTATGTATTAAGAAACACATAAAGCAAATGCAACATCAGACAGAAAGAAAAGAAGAACAAAGGGAAAAAAAAATTGTTGAGACTTTTTGAAGCCCCTAGAACCCATGCACTTGCCTCAAAACCATTTAATATAGAAATTTGATTGAGTACCAATGTCATTCAAGGACGACAGAAAAATGTTAGTCGGGGATTGGCTCTTTTTTTTTTTTGGTTAAAATATATAATTATTGGCTCAAAATATTTTTTGATTGGTAAATTATTGGCTCAAAATATATAATTACCTAATATACCAAATAAACCTTAAAACTAACACTGCATTCTTCTTCTATAAAAAAAAAATAATAAATAAAAAAAAAAAACACTGCATTCTTGTTATAAATAAATAAAAAAACAACGCACAGGAATTCTTAAATAATAATGAATATACCTCTGGAGAAACCCTCTTAACATAAGCAGCAATACCAGCTATTAGCCCACCACCCCCAACAGGCACAAAGATTGCATGCAAATGACCTTTCATTTGTCGCACAATTTCCATTCCAACAGTTCCCTGCCCCATGATGACATCTGGGTGATCAAAAGGAGGTACGAATGTACGGTCCTCGTCTTTGGCCCGTTTTTTAGCATATGTTTGTGCCTCATCATAAGAATCCCCCACAAGAACAACTGTTGCACCCAGCCTCTCGACTGATTGCCACTGTAAAATGAAGAAACCCATAACTCAATTAATTAACCTTTTTTCTACTATATGCACCCAGCGTGAGTTTGGCACTCATGACTAGATCCTCTGGATTGTTCTTATAAGGGGAGGTAACAACGTTTGAGCAACAGCTAGGACTCTTTTCTTCTAAAGCAACCCTAAAAAGCCGCATAATTTAAAATGCACCTTGATTTCTGGTGTCGTGACGGGCATAACAATCACAGCATTGCAACCAAGTCTCTTGGCAGCTAATGCAACCCCTTGAGCATGATTTCCTGCTGATGAGCAGATAACCCCTCTATCCAACTGTTCTTTAGGGATTTTTGCCATCATATTGTAAGCTCCACGCAGCTTGAAAGAGAAAACCTACAAAGTAACAAAACCAGTGCGAACAAAACATGAGTATTGAGTGATCTGCATTCCCAATTCAAACACAGAACTAGCCGATACTACTGAAAAAAAGTTAGAACACAGGAAGCAACCGCCTGTTGATTGTTTCAAACTCTTTCTGGCATGTTAAACAAACAAAATTTCTATTTCAAACTCGGAACCCAAGTTAGCAACCACGTTTCACCATATAGGCAATGCAACATTTGCCAAAAGACGACGAATAAAAATAAAAGAAAATATCATATGTAACCTACAGGAGTTATACGCACTGCTCCCGTAAATCATAGTCAACACCTGCTTGAATTTAATCAAATAAATAATCCAGTTACATAATCAATATATATAGATAATAAACGTGTGTGCATGAAATTAAATCATAATTTACAAAGTGGGTTCCTTCCAAAGACAAAATGCCAGAAATTTTTACAATACGCATAAATATATGCCACATTTGAATAATCAACCCAATAATATGCAATAAAAAAATCGAATTTTGTGGACGTTATTCCCAATCCAGCTCTAAAATTCACAGAAAGAAAGCACACAGAAAGGGATCATTTTTTTTTTTTTGAAAAAAAAAGAAATTAAACGAAAAACCTACAGGCTGTAAATCCTCCCGCTTGAGCCAAACCGAGACGCCAAGACGCTCTGAGAGCTTGGGCGCAAGTTGCAACGGTGATTCGATGGCCACGTCATAGACCTTGGACGAGAGTATGTTTCTCAGGTAGCCCATAGCATCTATAATATTGTCACCGTCACCGACATTGGAAACCGCACGGACCGGTATGGCGGCCCCAAGGAACCCGGCCGGGTACTGCAGGGAGTTGGGAGAGACTTTCATTGTCGGAGAAGGGGAGGAGGGTTGGGTGGAGATTTGTAACGGGTTGTCGCGGGACGTAACGGCCGTTGAGGAAATCGACGCCGCGGGTTCGGATAGTGTGGCGGCGATGTATGTCTTGACGGCGAGGTCCCTTCTGTTGTTGTGGATCCCAATGAAGGTATGTGGGGCCAAATCCAAACGCTTAGGGCGGAGTAGAGGTGACTGGCACGGTGAGAACCGGATGGCCTCCATAGTTTCGAGGAGAGAGAGTGCGCGAGAGAGAGAGCGGCGTTCTGGAGGTTGTAGGCTTGCTCAAGAGGAAATTTGTAGTAAAAAGGGGGTGGGGGGTTTTTCTTGGGCGCGTATGGAATAAAAATAAATATAAGGCCAATCATAGAACGACACTTGTCGTAGTTGTCGGTGGTCTTCGGCGCCAGAGTCAGATGCTACAGTACACACGCGAGCCTATTATACGTCGGGCTGGTCGGCTGCTGCTTTATAAGCATAGTGATATCATATGATACATTACACGTTTCACTTAAATCTTATTATATATAATATATCATATTTATTATTATTAAATATAAGATAAATAATTATTTAATACTAGTAAATATGTTATATCTTATTTAATGAAATGTAAGTAAGATGATAGTATGATATATAGAATTTTTCTAGTGCTATTGCTCTCAAGTTTATCCACCTGTGTTGCAATTTTTTTATTCATCATCTCACAGATCACACATTAAATTCTTTTTAGTTTTATTCTTTTAAAAATAATTAAATTATTCTACTCATTATCCATACACTATATATTTTGTAATAAAAAAATAAAAAATTATATATTATATTTGATATGTGAGGATGATTAGTAGAATTTTTCTTTTTAAACATGTGTAAATATTTTTTAAAAATAAAACGAATATCAATACACTGATTTCTTGACTATTAAATAAAAAAAATTAAAAAATTAAATAAAATACATGAATGGTCAATAAAATATAAGACCTATATAAAAAATTTATATTTTAATAGTAGCTCTATTATTTTTCAAAAGAAATTATATTTACAGTTATGAAATCTACAAACTCCACGCACTTCTTTAAAAAAAATTAAATAGATCTATGATCTGTTTGAAAAAAAAAAATATTTTTTAATAGTAGATTCTGTTATTTTTAAAGTGAGTGCATATAACTCTTATTTTCTAAAATTGTATTTAACATTATTTTTTTTTTAAAAGTGTATGGGATTTGTATAGTTTAAGCTTGAGTAGTGTTACGTGTATTTATATTTTTACTTATATTTTTATTTACAATATTCATTTTGTGAGTTTTCTTTTAAAATTTAAATTTTCCGATTTTTAAGGTATTACTAGCATATAGAGTTTGAGATGACATGATTAAAAAAAAAAGCCATATTTAAATAACAACAATGATACGAGAAATTGAGAATCAAACCAAAACTTCAATTATTGTTAGTATCTTTGGATACATTAACTTACGTTTATGATCCGATACATTAACATATGTCAGTCATTTATTATATTTCAATTTATATGACCAGATACATTAACGCGTGTCAGTCATATACTATACTTCAATTCATAGAAGTATATATTTTCTCTTAAACGTGATTGAAAAAAAAAAAAACGTGTAGTGCTTAGGAAAAAATAAAAAGAAGAAAAAAAAAAGGTGTAGTGTTTTTGTCACATGCAGCGTACGTTATTGACCGTTTACTCTAATCACGCGTGGCGGTACTGGCCGGGGGCCCAAAAATTCAAAGCAGCCATAATTCCTCATGACCTGCACCATTAATTGCTAGTGCCAAGGCACATAGAGTTTTTGATAAATAAATATGTTGGATCATATGAAACGAGCCCAAACGTTCCAGCCCGTTTAACAACGAAGCGGGCCGATAAAAGCCCAACGAGACATACTTGAACACAGCGATCTGTTCACTTAACTCAAGTGGCTATGCACGATACATGCGGTAATCAATCGGCCGGTCGATGTTAATAATCACAAGTACTTTCCCGTGCAGAAGGAATTAGATTCTCAACAGTTCTAAGAAGGCAAAAAAGTAAGGTGGAATGGAGGGAATTGGAAGAGTCAAAAAGCAAGAATCCACTATCCCTCTAAACAAAGGAACGCCAAGAAAGCACAAAGGTAAAGAATCTAAAGTCATCTAAGTAATGATATTACATCAATATGATCACCGGTGATTATAAGCAACCAGGCAAGGAAGAATTCTTTTTCAGGTTTGTCGTTGGGTTTTTGTCTTAGATCTTGGGTTCTTCTCTAAGATGGAGACTTCATCAAGAGCAGAGGTTATGCAGCCAGCACTCCTCAAAGTTGGTATTTCTTTAGCTATTGTATCCGTGGCTGGTTTTTTCTATGCTAAGATCATGACAAGAAAAGTTACTGTTATTAAAGGTTGTTCGTTGGAAACTCCGGTAACTTCTCTCAAAACCATTTCTTATGATGGGCTTGAGGATGAAGATAGCTTCCATGGTCTTCCTTCCACATGCATACCTTTAATGGAAGATGAAGGATCGACGATCTGGGACTGTAGTCTTGCAAATACAGTACAAGATTTAGAAACAGGAGATGGGGCGAAATCTGAAGAGATTCTAGTCCTAAGAAGCAAGATAGGAGATATAGAAAAGAGGGAATGGGAGCTAGAGAATCAGTTTATTCGTTACCGTGATTTAAAAGAGCAAGAGTCCATGCTTATGGAGCTTAAGAACATGTTGTTGGAGCTGGCCCGTGTCGAGTTCTTGGATAGGGAAATTTCTTCATTGGAGACGGATAAAATTATACTCAAGAATTTGGTTGAGAACTATGTGGGAGTTCTTGGGCAGTTAGAAAATTGGAAATCAGAAAATAGGCTGCTTCAAAGGAAGGTAAAGAAACTTTTGAGAAGAACGAGGAAGCAATCACGTGTCATAGGAAAGCAAAATAGAAGGATTGAAACTGGAGAAACAGCAATTTTGGCAAGTTGCGATGCACTAGAAACAGGGAATGATATCATCAAGAAATTGGAGGACAAAGTTGAAGAGCTACACACAATTATGGACCAAATGCAACAGGAAAAGAATGAACTTTTGAGGAAGATAGATTTGGCAGAAACATCAGCTTCATCAATCTCCAAGGTTTGACCACCTTTCTGCTTTAATGTGAAATGCTTATGTAAATATATATGTTTAAATATATATAACTATATATATATATATGATGTGAACCATTTATCTGTGACTATTGAATTGGGCTTGAAATGTGACAACAAAGTCACCAGTTTCAACCTCTTATTCCCAGTATAGTTCTCATTTTGCAGATTGGAGGAGAAGGTATAACCCTGGAAACTTACAATCAGCTCGTGAATGAACTGGAACGGCTCCAGAAGGATCGAGAAGCTGAGATTAAGGAAGTGATTTTCTTAAGATGGAGCAACGCATGCTTAAGGCATCAGTTATACAAGAATAGCCATCCTGAGTCATGTTTTGAGGGTTGCCAAGAAATTGGTTCTCTTTTAGAGCACAATGAGCCAGCTTGCTATGTCGTTGAGAGTAGTCATGACGAACATGCTGCTTCGAAAAGGGGAAAGTTATTCCAAAGGATTAGAAGATGGGTGGAAGGAAGTGAGAAGGCAAAAGGAAAAGTAAAAGAAAAAGTAAGGCAATAAAGTAAGTGCTTTGGAAGTCATAGTGCTTCAGACGCATCAGAGGATCAACATCTTCATGCATGCATGCTAGAAGGTCATGCTGCAGTGCATGATCATGAGATTATGGAATTGTAATATTATTTGCAAGGCTGCATTAAAAATGTAAACAACAGCAAGTGTAGAAGAATCAATATATATGTATATATTTTCCTTATGATGGCTTTTGCCTAATATAATTTTAGAAAGGAAAAATCTAGTTGTAAGCGATTCTGCGCACCAATATGTGCACTCATCCAATATAATTGATCAGAAAATAGACTTTATTGAAAACAATATCAATTTAAATTTTGAATATGAAACCATCAGCATTGGTACGTAAATTTGCTTGTACGTAACAAAACTCATTATTTTCAATAATTTAGGCAAACCTTTTTTTAGAAGTCGAGAAACTAAGGGTTGGTTTAGAGATAAGATGAGATGATTTTAATTAAAATATGAAAATTGAATACAATATTGTTATTATATTATTTTTTTAATATTATTATTGTTTTGAAATTTAAAAAAGTTGAATTGAAATTTGAAAAAATTGAATTATTTATTATGTTTTGAGAAAGTTGTAATGATAAAATGAGATGAAACGTTTTTGGAATCCAAACGGGACTAAATAAATTTAATTTCTTGAATTTGAACTTAATATTTTCATATAAAAGACAAAAAAAATTTTAAAAAAAGCCACATATAATCCAAAGAGAATTATCAAATGAAGAGTAATTGGTTATTGAAAGGCTTGAAGGTGAGTAATTGGTTATTCTCGAAGGTGAGAAATGAAGACAGTATTGCGTTATGGGGAAACTAGAAGCTTCAGAGAAGGAAAAGGTGCCAGCACTTGTCGCCTTAACACAATTATATTCAGTAACGACATCAGTATGGGCGTCGCAATATGTAATACGGAGAGCGAGGGGTGTTCAGTGTTCACTAGAAAAAGAAAAAGGTATCTCGATCTCATGGAGTTTCGAAGAGGCAAGACGACACTGGTTCCCTCGTGTGGACGAAATCCATCATGTTATCCCCTCTCTCCCCCTCTCAAACAAAAGCCAGACCGTTTGGTTTCACACTTTCTCTTCTCTAATGGTCTCCCGAACCCTTAGCTAATCCGAATGGCACTCTCTCTCTTCCCTTGCCATCACCACTCTCTGGCTCTCATCCGTAGCCCTCTCACCTACTTTCCCATTTTAGGTTCTCTCTCTCTCTCTCTCGTACACACGCACACATACCATTTGCATTGCATGTGGGCTTTGTACAGTATAAGCTAACATTGGTTGGACTTCCACAGAGACAGGGAAGAGACCCTCGAACAGGAACTCAACTGGGTTTCCATGTCGCTGCTCATGCTCTTCCTCCAATGGTGGTGCAGAACCAGCCACGCTATCTTTACAGTATGACGGAAGAAGGGCACTGCTTGGCGCTCTTCTTACAACTGGTTAGTTATTGGCTTGCATGGCTTACTACTCTACAAAGTAAAAGTTTAACACCCCTCAAAAAAAAGTCTTGACTGAATTTTTGTAGTTTAACCCCCCGAAAAAAGTATTGACAAGGAAATTTTGTATTTGATCATTTGCGTCTTTGTAAATCTGTCTTTACATATAAAGGTGTGCCGACAGATTACATAAGCTTTTGCAATATTAACAGTTTAATTGAAAATTTGGGTCATATGGCTCCCTTTGGTCATTTTGTTGCCTGATAGTCTTGACACCATTATTTGTTATACATTTTTCCTTTTGATGAATTTCCAATTTCTATGTTCATTTGGCTGATTAAACTGAGTCAGTTGCGGGAGTCTATGCCTGTGATGTAGCTGAGGCTGTTAGCACGAGTAGAAGAGCTGTACGTTTCTTTTTCTTTTTTCCCTATTTTTTCATAATTTATTCTGAGTTACAAGATGTTACTAATGGATAGAAGAAAACAAATAAATTCTGCGTCCTTACCGAAAAATCATGCACTGCTTTTTTTGTTTTGCTGCAGCTTAGAGGAGCAAAAGTACCTGAAAGTGAATTTAAAACTCTTCCCAGTGGTCTGAAGTCAGTAATTCACACCACTTACTTATAATTGCCTTCTTCCTATATGCATATTTTTTCTATCGGTAATAAAGAATAATCTTATTGATGAGAAAAGTATATATATTTGTTGTTTTTGCTTTCTTATACTTTTTCTTTCTATACTTTCATTTATGCTGCCTTAAATATGTTACGTACATTTTCCATGAAATGGCATGCTACATGTAGATGATTGTACCTCCAAGAGGGCATTGTCTGTGCATGATACACTCGTATGAAATTTTCTTCTTTGGATCATCGATTTCCACTTTCAGGCATGACTTTGTGTCAGATTTTTTTTCTTGATTCTTTTTCTTATATAATAAAATATAACAGGTTTAATTTGTAGCTCATAACTCCCAAGCTTAGGATGGTTTGGTTGGTTATCTTCATTCCTAGAAGTTGCATTGCAGTTTTCAGATGCAAATATAAACTGAAATTATTTTGGTAATATCTTTCAGGTACTATGATTTGAAGGTTGGGGGTGGAGTTCAGGCTGTGAAGGGATCTCGGGTTGCAGTACGGTTGTGCCTGCTTAAATTTTAGTATTTTACATATACGTATAATGCTTCTTCCTAGAGCATACTGAGACTTCCCCATATCATATGTTAAAAACGACCAATTGAAGCTGTGATGCATGTGCACGATACCCATAAGATTTATTATTTTTTTTATTAGTAATAAGAAGATTTTATTCATACTAATGAAATAGGTATAGCCCATGTACACAAGAAGTATACAAAAGAACACCTAAATACATTCTATATTAAGGAAAGAAAGTCATGGACATTGTTTCCATCACTTACAATGGCTGAAAACCAAAGCATTAAAGTGAGCATAAAAAAATTCTGAAGCTCCGCCATTGTGCGCTCCCTATCTTCAAGGCATCTCTCATTCCTCTCCGACCATGTACACCACATGATGCATAACGGGATCATCTTCTACACTACCGCCACTTGGGTACAGCCTTGAAGCTCCTTCCAACAAGCCAATAAATCCACCACCCGCGGAGGCATTACCCAAGTAATATCCGTTCTTCTAAAAATCGCATTCCATAACCCCCTTGTGACCTCACAATGCAATAGTAAGTGATCTACAGATTCTCCATTTTTTTGCACAAATAGCACCAATCCATCACTATGATTCTCCTCTTCCTCAGATTATTTGTTGTCAAGATCTTCCCTAGTGTGGCTGTCCATACGAAGAAAGCTACCTTAGTAGGCACCCGTGATCTCCAAATCCTCTTCCATGGGAATGAGACATGGTCTTGGGTTGACGATATCTTGTAGTATGTCTTGACTGTACATTTTTTACTACCATTAGCCCTCCATTGCAACCTATCCTCTTGAGCCGTAGTATATCCCATAGAACAGAGCAACCTGAAGAAATCAGACATAACCTGCAATTCCCAATCATGAATATCTCTATTAAAAAGAATATTCCACTGATAGGATCCATGGGAGAATACCCGCATATCTGCAACAGAGGCCTCTCTGTTAGTTGCAATACTATAGAGTGCTGGAAATGCCCTGTATAAAGCGCACTCTTCACACTAAACATCATGCCAAAACCTGATTCTGGAACCATCGCCCACCACGAAGCGTATGTGGCTTTCAAAGCCCTGCCAACCCCACCTAATGAATTTCCATAAGCCCACACCATGTCTCCCCCTTATTACATTGGAGCATCAACCTCCCCACGCACTCCCATGTCTAGAATCAATAATCTCCTTCCATAGTGTGTTTCCCACCATGTGGTACCTCCATAACCATTTACCCAATAAAGCTTTATGAAACGTCCTCAAATTGCATATCCCCAAGCCTCCATTCGGAATAGGAGAACAAACCTTGTTCCAGTTAACTAGATGGAATTTTGTTTCCTCCCCCACTCCCCCCCCCCATAAGAATTTTATAACTGTTCCATTAATAACTCATACAATTTGTCTCTAATAGATGTTGCTTCATGCTTGTTAATAATTACTGACTTTAAGATTAAATGGTCCTGTTTCGTAGACTTATAGTATATATTAATAATCCTGGTTTTACAGATGTGGAATGTAAATATCTTGAAATTACTGTTAATTTATTTTTATAAAGACTCAAGTATTACCTATAAAAAAAAATATATTTTTATAAAGAACGTTCGATGGGAGCACTTAGGGAGTTTTTCTTTAGTACTTTATGTTTTTGGGCTAAAGCTCTTGTATTGAATGGAGATCATCTTCATGATTTTCTTTTAGCCCATTCTAGTTCCTAGCTTGTATTTAGGCGATTTCTCTTGTATACTTTCTATGTACTTGGGCTATGCCTATTTACTAGTCAATAAAATTTCATATTACTTATAAAAAATATATATATATTTTTATATACCATATTGGTATAGAAAGTTTTCAATATTGGACGTTTTGAATGATTTGAGCAGGTTTCCTTTTTCAGCCATATAACCGATCAAGATGTTGTATCTTGTATATTCAAGCGAATTTTCACCTCAATAATGTTGATTCTTGAGAGCCTTAACTGAAAAAATAATAATAATAAATAAATAAAATAATAATTTGGATTTTTGGTTTCCATCTGAATATCAACAATGTAAGTAGGTCTGTGGGAAGGAATTGGAGATATTTTCCATTTTCCTTGGGAATTTCGAGAGCTTAAAAAGGCATATATGATATGTCTAATATAAATGGGCTAATTTCATCACTTTTGTGAAGCTGTCAAAGTACAACTACCTACTGGAAATTAAAGCAAACTACATATGGATTTTGGGTATCAAGAAAAGCCAGAAACTTGCAATATTCAAAGTTGCACATCTTTTTGAAGTGTTGAGTATTTAGGGTTGCACTCATATTTTGTAAGATACGACCTTATTACACACATTCTCATGTATCTGAATTATAACCATGTATAGTCTTTTGGATACATATCTGTTAACTTGTGAAAGTACATTATAATTTATTTATGTTTATTCATGTTGTAGGTTCACTACGTTGCGAAATGGAAAGGCATCACTTTTATGACTAGTAGACAAGGATTGGGTGTTGGAGGAGGAACGGTAAGATAATAACAGTGCCACTTTCCACAAAATTACTATGTACTCCGTTGTTATAAATTGCTTCTGAAGTAGATAGGAAGAATCAACTATGAATGCACATGCATTGGCATCCCAATAACCTGGATTAACAGTTCCAACCACTTTTGGCCAGAAATGGCAGCCAAAATGATGTCTCATTATCCAAGTAATTGCTTTAGGTAAAGTGGTTTTTTCTCAACAGAGTTATCTAGTCCCTCTCTTCTGTAATACATACAATTAGGCTGGGAAAGAAACACTTCATATTATCTTCCTTTAGTATTCTATACTGCATGACCAGCACATACACTCACAAGGACGGAAAACCTATAAATGTTTTCTATATCTAACCAACACGTACACTCATAACCAGTGCTCTATTTTGTTGAGCTTATATATAGTGGAAAATCTTCTAGATGTTATTTCAGACCAGAAAGTGAGCCTTCAATCACCTATTCATTAGCATATGTATGAAAAACTCTAGTAATTCAGTTGAAGTACTAAGAAACTTGAATTTTCTTCTTGTATGGTGCTGCCACTGTTTGTTAATTCTTCCCACTTAATATTTTTTCAATAAAGTGAGTGAAAATCCTTTCACCTGCCCTTTAGATCTTTCTGATCGCACCAAGCAACCATACTACTAGGTATCTCATGGTTTGACACTTTTCCTTTTGATTACAGAACTCTTTTTAACATGCATGGGAAAAGGTTGTCTATGCAACTATGCAATCTGCACCCACCCAGATCTTCTACACTCTGATCTTGAAGTTTTAGATGTCTTTTGTCCGCCTGCATGTGCACTTGTCTCACAAGATTATTATATATTCACATATTTCTAAGTGGTTTCCAACACAAGTTCAAAGTTATAAATTCCACGTCTTCCCTGTTTCAGTCTTCTTAACCATGAATAAATTTTGCTTCTTGTTTAATGTTGATATACTTGAATTGCTGCAGCCATATGGATTTGATGTAGGCCAATCTGAGAGGGGAACAGTGCTTAAAGGACTGGATCTAGGTGTACAGGGCATGCGGGTTGGAGGCCAGGTCAGATCAGTTTCTGGCCTGAAATTTCCTTACTATATCTCTGAACTTTTGTAGCATATCTTTAACTATTCAGAAGTATGTATGTCCTTGCTAGCGGTTGGTTTTGAGCCTCAAGTAGGTCCACTATTCTGAAATGATTTACAATAAAGAGGGTATAAACTTATATAGTCTGAAGATCTCTTTTTTTTTTTTAATACAACGATTTTGTATTAGTAAGAGTTGTAGGTTGAGATTACTATCCCTCCCAATTGGTGGCATTTACCGGTCTTAGAGATTTGTGGGTGGAAGCTTCATGCCTGCATTTCATTAAATTTGAGCTTACTTTAATAATTGCAATGAGTGCAATACATTTGATTGGTTGAGGATAGCGTTCAACTAGCTGGGTCTCAGTCTACAGGATAGACCTCAACAGAAAACTGAAGAGGAATGGCAGCTAGTGATTGAGTTCAGTAGTTCCTCATATAAAATTATTGACTCTACGGATATAGTAATATGGAGAAGACAAAATTGTTTCAAGCACCAACAAAACCAGAAGCGCCCCAACAAGATCTACTCGACATGAATTAGGAGTTAATGAAACCTTTCACAGGAATCCTTTCACAAAATTATCAACTAATATTATCAACTAATTAGAATGGTTCGTTATTATACTATGGTATTTTATTCGCCAAATACACCATTATTGTATACTCTTTCATATGTATTGGCTATATCAAGTGTTTGATCATTTATTTGTATGCAGCGATTACTAATTGTTCCTCCTGAGCTAGCTTATGGAAGCAAAGGAGTCCAGGAAATCCCACCCAATGCAACAATAGAGGTAACTTGTTTTGATCTCTTTCCCAATATCATTAATGTGAAGATTGAGAGCAAAGTTAAGTGTTGTCTTGAACTCGCATGATCTAGTACCATATTTTGAATGCATATGTGATACACGCAGCATCTTTGACAGAACCTTTGACTTGCTGTCGTAACAGAGTGTGATTAAATCTACTGTGGTTGGATCATCACACCATGTATACCTTGGAATTAATTCCAATCTATCACCAAAGCTGTTATTTCTCAATTGATTTTAGTCCTTTCAACTTATTTTTGTTCCTTTATGGCCTCATTTCTATTTAAATCTTTACCGTTTCATATCTTCATTGGATTGCAGTTGGATGTTGAACTACTGGCCATTAAACAAAGCCCATTTGGGTAAGTAATGGGTTACGAGAAGCATAAATCCTGGCCTTCAGGTCTTCTATATACACTGCAATTCCCTGATGGTTGATTTCACTTATTACCTTCTTATGCAGGTCTCCTGTTAAAATTGTTGAGGGTTAATGCAATGAGTAATGATACCCACACAACATGTCCTGCTGCTGCAGTCATGTTGGTTTGTTGTGTGGATGACTGAAAAGAAGGATCCCTCCTCGTATGGCGGTTTCTGTAAATTGTGAACCTGCAATTACATGTGTTTCGGAACAAGAAAAAATGTCAACTAAAATTAATGTTTGTGAATGTTGTTTTAGGTTGTGTCTAAGACTACTAAAAGTACGTGTCTTTAGATCTCAGAATTCATCCCAAGTCCCGTTATTTTTTGATAATTTCTTTTCTTTTAATTTATTTGTAAGTACAGATATAAAAACTTTTCCTTGTGGAATACATAATAAAATAGCAAGGGGGGGGGGGGGGGGGAGAGAGAATATAGAAAGAAATTGGTCAGAAAGCTTTCGATTAAATCCAACAAATAAAAATAAAAAATGGACTCTTAAAAACGAATCTAAATTTTCTTGTGCTCTCATTGTTTTCCAAGTAGGTAGATGCTTTCGTTTGTTTCCCTACAGAGGATGGCAAAAGATCTAGAAGATGCGTAAAAATACGTCTACTGTAAGGTAACTGTTAGGCGAATGACGATCAATATATGTATTATTTCGAGTGATACTATACACAATACTATCATTCCACTTTTATTCTACTATGTAAGATGTGGCATATTTATTACTGTTAGATGATAAAATAGTAATAAATGTGTCACATCTTATATAATAAGATGATAGTGTGGTGTATAGAATTTTCTGTTCACAAAGAATCTTAGCTTGTGGTCTTTTCGTGCATGTCGTCCGCTATGTCTAGTGTATGGTCCACAATACATGATAGTTTATTAAGGGGCCGAACATTGAGATTTTGGAAGAAGTAGAAGTTTGAGGGCCATTATGCTGTGGAATTCCTCCTTCCAATTTTTTAGTCAAAACAGTTTGTCCATTTTCATTATTTGTTGCTCAACTACATGAAAGATGAGGCAAATCTGGTAAAACCCAAGTTAGCACTGAGGCCTTCTCTGGTAAAAGCTTTCCTAGACTGCTATAGATAATCGTGCGTCCTTCTGGACACCATTCAAGAGGAATCCACCACTCCTATAAACGCCAAAAATTAAGTTTCATGGTTTTTTGACGAAGATTCTTGCACCCACTTTATTCCTTCGCCATAGCCTTATATGTACCCCCAGCTTCGTTCCTGTCACGTACGATAATCTTTTTCATCTCCTAGGACATGCAAAATGAGCACTAAACGAAGCACAATACCCGGCTTCTTTTGTAGCAATATCCTCCTGGTTTTTCTTCTTAGTCTTCAATGTTCTTCTCAGAAGTCCTGTCCCAATTGTGGCTCCATTGAAATCCCATATCCTCTAAGCACAAACCCCAATTGTGGTGACCCGGATTACTCTCTCCGTTGTGATCCCCACTCTCAGAAACTCTATTTTGTTGCCCTTAACGGAAGTTCTTATGCTGTAGTCGGCATCATTGCTGCATCTCAACGCATGGTGGTGCAACCATCAGCGTGGCTGCCTGACAGATGTGTCACTCAAGACATGCTGGTGAGTGAGGGCATCTGGTTGAACCAATCTCTCCCTTTTAACATAACTTCATCCAACACCATCTTCCTCTTCAACTGCTCCCCCCGTCTTTTGGTATCTCCTCTCAATTGCACTACTTCTAGCCTTTGTCACCGTTTCTTGGAGAGTTCGGGGCAAGTTGACAAAAATCGAGCTATTCAATGTGCAAGTGGTCTTGACCCTTGTTGCACGTTTATTGCGGGTGGGATGCCCTCAGCATACAAGATAAGGCTTCACAGTTCAGGTTGTAGAGCTTTCAGAAGCATCCTTCATCTGGATCCTGAGAAGCCTGCAAGCCAATGGGAAGAGGGGTTGGAAATTCAATGGGCTCCCCCACCGGAACCAGTTTGTAAATCACAGCTTGATTGCTCCGGGGCTTCCAAGTGTTCAGCTGCTGGTTTAAATGACCAACTCCGGTGCCTTTGCAATAAGGGATACCTCTGGGACCATGGTCTTGGAACTTGCTTGAGAACGAAGAAGAATGTTAAGGCTGGCCTCAGCTTAAAGGTCTCCATAGGGATAATCTCATTTTTCTCTCTAGCACTAGTCATGACCGCTGTCACGGTAAGAAGATCTTGCAGACGTCTCTCGAACAAGGCAAAAATGGCCAAGGCTAGAGAGAAGATGTTGAAATCGAGCAATGGTGGGAAATCTGCCAGAATGTTTCACTTAAAAGAGATGAAGAAAGCAACAAAAAATTTCTCCAAAGACAGAGTTTTAGGCAGTGGTGGTTTCGGGGAAGTCTACCAAGGTGAGCTTCAAGATGGGACAGTTGTGGCCGTTAAGTCAGCTAGAGTGGGCAACATCAAAAGCACGGAACAAGTTCTGAATGAAGTTGGGATACTTTCTCAAGTCAATCACAAGAACCTTGTCAGACTCTTGGGTTGTTGCGTGGAAGGGGAGCAGCCCTTAATGATCTACGAGTTCATCTCAAATGGAACCCTCCATGACCATCTACATGGTAAGTTTTCCACTCTCCTTGACTGGAAAACGAGGCTAAGAATTGCTTTACAAACTGGTGAAGCATTGGCTTATTTACATACTGCGGCATACACTCCCATCTACCATCGAGATGTCAAGTCCACAAATATTCTATTAGATGACGACTTCAATGCAAAAGTTGCAGATTTCGGGCTCTCCAGATTGGCTGACCCAGGGCTGAGCCATGTATCAACCTGTGCTCAGGGAACATTGGGGTACCTGGACCCTGAGTACTATCGCAACTACCAGTTAACTGATAAAAGTGATGTTTACAGTTATGGGGTCGTGTTGCTTGAGCTTCTGACCTCCCAGAAGGCCATCGACTTCTCGCGTGATCAAGATGATGTGAATTTAGCCACTTACGTGGGCCAAAGGGCCAACACTGGAGCAAGCATGGAAGTTGTGGATCAGCGGCTTCTTGGCAAGGAGCCCACGGGCGATACACTGACAAGCATAAAGCTCTTCTTAGAGCTTGCACTTTCCTGTCTCAGAGAGAAGAAGGGAGATAGGCCTGGAATGAAGGATGTTGTTCAAGAACTACAGTGCATAATCCAAATTGTTGATCAGGAACAAGTAATTACTAAGGATGTTAATGTCGACGGTACATGAATGTGTCGTTTAGGATTTTTTTTTTTTTTAAAGATTTTAATTTTATTTTGAGTATTTGACTGTCAAGTATGTTTATTATGTGGACGCATATAATCTATGAATATTCATGTTGCAAAGTTAAAGGTGGTGGAGGCCGATTAAAGTGATTCCAAGGATGGATTCGAATGACAGGAACTAGACATAAAGGATAGATTGGGATCAGATGCCTACTTTCCACAGAAAGTATGAAATGTTCCACAAGACATAGACTTGCAGTTATGGTGTTATTGGAATCAAATAGGGCGTGCCATGATTGCTTCTCTGGGGAAAAAGCAAAGCAACTTTTCAAAATGGAGAAAGCAATTACAGATATGTTTTGAATTTGAAAATCAGAACCGTCAAAAAATGGAATGCATTGCTTGCTTTAAAGTTATTGGTTTTTCATTTAGTAGTAGTAATGGGTGCTTTATGTGAATCATGATGCAAATCAAAATCAATTAAGTTGTTTAATATTTATTATTGCACCATATTCTCGCCCCTCCACAAACTTCAGTGGAGTGAGTTTGTAAAGCAAAAATATAAAATGAAATTACTAGTTGGCTTCATAATAAGTACAGATTACAATCAAGCAATTATTTGACTTGGGGTAACCTTCAACATCAGAGTTCCAAAACCATGCATGCTCGGACATGCATGTAAGATGTCCGAGCATGTGATTGACCTTTATCTTTTGAGTAATACTATATGCAGTTATAAAATGTATAAGTACCGTGCATCACTTTGAAAAAGAGTGAGATCCATTATTAAAAAATTAATTTTCTTTTTATGTGGGCCTCCTGTTTATTCACTTTTTTTAAATGATTGTATAGCGCTTTCATATTCACGAATGCAAATATCATTTCTCTTATCTTTTATATCCTACAATTACCCTAATTCAAATTTAAAACTTAAATTATTTTTCCTTTTTTTTTTTCAAAAAAGAATATAATACACTTTTTATCCCTCTCATCTTGTTATGTTGATGTAGATTTATTAATTTTTAAATTTTAAGATGAGATAATTCTAATGGTTGGTAGACTACCCCACGTTAACACATGAATTTATATTTATATATATATATATATATTTATATATTATTGGAACGGGAGTATGAAGAAGTTATAAAGTGAAAAACCAAGTGAAAGTGGGAAAAGAATCACACTACTGCTATAGTAGATCTAATGGAAGAGGAAAACGGGTGGTGCTGATTGAAGGGCATATCCCAAAAAATGAGAGTGTAATACAAATTACAAACAGAGTAATGAATCATGATACACTTGCAACTCTTTTTTACAATTTTAATACAGGCATGAGGCATGCGTTAAATTAAGGGTATTTATAAGTTATTTTACAAAAAAAAAAAAAAATAGTCCTAATTTAACACATGGTTGTATAAAAATTGTAAAAGAGACTTGTAATTGTATCATTTTCCATACAAATGTGAGGAAATTTAGGATGTAATTCTTTGTCAGTGGACAGTGGAGGGAGTTATGAGGCAGGCGAATAATGGAAATTAGTGACTTTAAACAATGCAATTAGTCAAAAGAAATGGGGATTACTTGTGGTGGTGTTTATCGCAATCATCGTGGTTTTTATGCTCCAAAGTGTACATAGTGTAGGAGTCATCAATTATGGGCATCGTAGAACGAACAAGCTGGAAATCTATAATGCACTGCATTATGCTTCCAAAGGTAGAACTTGAACCCATCTCCTGATCCTATAGATTAATATGCATTTCCATAATATAAACTTAGCGAGAATTAAGCCGTAGCCATCTATCTTATGCAAAGCTCATAGACCATGGTTGAATTGTGCGAGTAATGCTATACACCACACTCTCATTCTACTTTCATCCTACAAAGTAAGATGTAGCACATTCATCATCATCGGATGATAAAGAAGCATGCAATAAATGATCATTCAATGGTGATAAATGTGCCGAGTAATGTTATACACCACACTCTCATCCTATTAAGTAAGATGTTACACATTGGATTATAAAGAAGCATACAATAAAATATCATTCAATGGTGATAAATGTACCAAATCTTATTTAATGGGATGTAAATGGGATAGTAGTATGGTGTATAGAACTTTCCAAATGTGTCACATCTTACTTAATAAGATGACAATGGGATGGTAGTATAGTGTATATAATTTTTCAATCAGTTTTATGGAAAAGATGGATGCAATGTAATTCCAATCTAGGTAATAATACACTTACAACCATTTTACAACTTATTTTAAAATCAGCCAATTTAATAGTGTGACGTCATTAAAAATAATTACAATTTTTTTTTTTTTTTTTGGATACATTTGGGGGAGGGGGGGTTTTGAACTCCAAACCTCCATTTTGGGGGTTGGAGGTTATGCCAATCAAGCCACATGCCTTTGGCAACATAATTACAATTTTACATAACTACCTTTTGAAATAAAACTCTAAAAGGGTTGATTTTATCATTTTTCTCCTCATTATATCTTCTACACATTTACCGGGACATTCTACAAGAAATTTTCCCAACTTCAAGGAAACTTTAGAAAAGTATGCTGCATTTGGTTACCACAGCCTCTCCTTACTATTCTATTACCAATAAAAGTGCTACTACTACAATATGAGTTCTCTATAACATGCATAAATGTTCTAAAAAAGATAGAAACATGCAGTCCTGTAAGTGGGGCAAAAAAACCTAAATACTCCGCAGGCCGGAGATATAGAAGATCCACTCATGTATTAGTATCAAAAATTTTGCTCTACCAGAGTTTTAGCCGCAGCTTTTCCTATAACCTTCCAAAATGTATCATTTCCAAAGGCAGTGGCCTTTATCAATTAACTGCAACCTCAGCAGATAGATAACTGGGATGAAGGGCATCTTGACCAGATACTTTGGTCTTGGAATACTTGAGAACTTGCACAGCCTCTTCCACTTTGGCTGCCAGAGACTCTGGCGACTCCAACAAAAGCAGCAGTTCTGAGTTGTCCATCTCCAAAAGCATCCCCGTAATCTTTGCAGCAAGGTCAGGCTGCACACACAAAAAAATATATATTATAGTAGTGTCAAGCAATTGAGTTCATTTGACGGTACCAGGTTCATCTGAAAAAACATTAAAATAACGGTGCTGCTGCTTATAATATTTAAAAATTCAAGCAAACCTTCTGAGGAAGTTTGTGGTAACTGTTCCTTTGTAAATTATCCACGAAAATCCTCATATTACCACGAAAAATGACTCAGAAAACTCCCGTAAAATATACTTAAAAGGCATTAATATGGTTCTTGCAGTACCTTGTGTTTCTGGACAAGAGGGTAGAGACGCTCGCCGAGTATCTGCTTCTGCTTCTCAGGGGGAGCAGCAGCAAGCATGCTACTCAGCATCTCTGATCCCTGTGGCCCAACTCCAACAGAATTAGTAGCAGTAGATGAAACTCCAAATCCTTTATTCATCTCACGTTGACGACCATAAGGCACATACTTAACCTGGCCAGCACGCTGCAGTGCATCCTTACAAAGATCAGCACACATATGGCACATTTTTCTTAGTGAACTGAAAACTGTAATAAAAGAAAGAGAATAGGCGGGAGGGAATATAGGGATTCCTCCCTAGCACAGCCTTCCACATCAATCTTAGATTTGACTTCAATAGTGCATGAAGAGATTATCATTAGCACATCTCGAAAAAGTGTTCACCAAGAAGTCAATTTCTCTAAGATATTGGAATGCTTATGGGAGGTAGACAGCAAAACTTTTAGGAACAGTTGCAGACCTCATAGTATTGTGGAGTGCATGGGCTTCATATAGAAATAAAGCAAAAGCACATATCTTCAGCATATGAAATAAGGCTGAAATGAAATAATTGTGTGAAGACAGCAAGAATACCTGCTGATTGAATGGATCTTTTGAGTAAGTGACTGATTGTGGCATATATGGAAGAGAGTGACCACCACCATGTGGAGGCATATGTCCATTCATCCTGCCATGGCTGTGCCTATTTTGCCTTTGAGTGTTAGGAACCTGCAAAAGAAAATTAAATGAACATAAGCGTGCCAAGCAAGAGTGGAAAACTAATTCCAATAACATAACTGTAATACTCGTCTATTTTTTTTTCCTCTCACAGTTTGTTACAAGTCTCCAAGGATTATCCACAATTTGAAACACTAAATTGGGTAAAATGCCACAAAAATATACATTTGGAGAAAACATTGGTATGTTGTTAAGCAGATAGGAACTTACAACTGGAACTGGGGATGGTTGAAAGACTGGTCTGGTTGGAGGTGCAAAGCCATTAGCCCTCCATCCGGGCCTCAAACCCAGAGGCTGATACATCATAGCATGCTGAGGCGCGACAACGCCAGGAGGAGCTGTATAGTAGTAAGGAGGATATCCACTGGGGACAACAGTAGTTGAATGCCCGCCTAGTCCTGCCATATGATGAGCATACTGAAGCTGCAATTGTGCTTGTCTATCCTCTTTCCTTTGAGCGATAGCCACATATAGTGGCTTCCCATGAAACATGCATCCTGTGAGACACCGAAGGACAACATAATCAGCTACCTGAAGAGTGAAACATGCCTAGTGAACAAATAATAAAAGCTTGCATAGTACGATAGGTAAGCGAATTTGAATAGCAATCTCCAGTCGTAACCATAAAGTTTCTGACTTCAGTTCTATCAAATTCTAATATATATATGCAAAATGTCAAAATTTCGGCCAAATTGTAAATTAAGTACCCTAATTATATACATTGGAAGCACCTCTGTTGTCAGAATCTCACTTTTAAAACCTAACATTTTCAAGTGCTACAGCTAATGTACCAAACAATATATGGATACATAGATCTCAACTTAGAGAACATCTCCAGGAAGAAAAAGAAAAATGCAAGACCAGGATTTCTTTTCGAGAAACATCACTAAAAGCATCACCAAGAAAAATAAAATTGAGTTAAATAATGCAATAGTCTTATGCTATATGAACATACTGAGCATTAATTTATATGTTAATCTAGGTTCAAGTATTGGCAGCTTGCTAATGACAAAACTTTTCTGTTTATTTGACCATGCAAAAAACAGCTTGTATAACCGTAACACGGAATCAGTAATAAGTATGCAATGCAAAATGACAATGCATTATTGCACGCTTCATCTGCAACAGGCACATAGCATCATAATGTTCATGTCAAGCAGATACACTTTTCAAAAATTATAAGTAGGCCCAACAGACATAAATCTTTAAGCATAAGTGCATTGATTTAATAAGGACATTCTGTAATATTTCACTTAGAGGACAAAAAACTAGTATAAATCCATTGCAAGAAAGAAATGTGGGTTAAATAGTAAATATCATCTATTCCCAAGCCATGAACCAAAAACAATAATGATTAAACTGGACGAGTAGGAGCTTAAAGAAGCCAATCCAACTGGGCTAACTTGTTTGGACTCTGCTCCTCTGTTCTACCATGCATACTAATTAAGTTGCTTTGAGCCACAGTGACAAAACAGCCTAGGCAACATCAGACATTCAGATTGTGCAGATGAAGCTGAACTAGCTTATAGGGTATAATATCTATAACAAGCTACTTAATTCCTAACGAAGCCCTTGGGTGATAACCCTTCCGATTCCTAATGACATGAGTACATTTTCAGTTCATTTAAGTATTACAAGGATTTAAGAAAGAAGAGAGATGTTTCCGTTCCTCCACCTAAAGGTTCACTTGAGCATGTGAACGTGAAACTGTTACTAGAGAGTACAATTTCATATACATGATATAATCATACAAGTTAACTTTCAAAATCATCAAAGAACATGTGCAGATGTTTGCTTTCTGATTTCTTAGGGGTCATCATTCAAAACACCCATTTGGATACTGAAACTGAATGATTTTACCACACTAAAGTTGGCCTTCTAAAAATGTAACACAAAAGCTTTCCAAGTTATCAACTAACCATGAAAACTGCTCACAGCTTTATTGGCCTCCTCAGGGGTGGAAAAGCAGACAAATCCAAACCCTTTATTTATTCCCTTGTCATCTTGCATAAGTTTTGCAGAAGTAATTGTGCCACATTGACTGAAGTGTTCTCGCAGCTCCTCATCAGTGACATCATCATCAATATTCTTCACATAGACATTTAAACCCTACAAGTTTTTTTTTAAAGAAAAAAGATAGATATAAACTGAATAGACCAGAAAAAGCAGACAAATCTAGGGAGAGGAATGGGCCTCTAACTACCTTGTACTTAATGATCTGCTCTTTACGTTTCTCCTCAAACTGATGGCGTAAAATTTGCTCGCGCTCTGCTTTCTTCTGTGCCCTTGCTACATAGAGAACTTTTGAACCTAGTAAAAAATAAATAAATTATAAACAACATGGCAGAATTTCAGAATCTGGCAACCCATTGCCAATCACAAGTTACAAAGGAAAACATAACCTACCAAGTTGCGATCCATTCATCTGTTCCATTGCTCGTCTTGCATCATCTGGGTTATCGAAGTTTACAAAGCCAAAACCTCTGGAAGTACCACTGTCTTCCTTTGATATAACCAAACTAGCAATTTTCCCAAACTTGGAGAACTTCGCCCGTAGAACCTCTTCCATGACATCTAAATCCAAATTCTTTATGTACAAATTTGTATATTTAACATCAACGCTGGGCAAAATCCTATCACTCCTTTTGACAAACTTTGAAGCATATCTGAGCCATGGATGTAATTTTGAAAAATTAAATATCTATTAGACCAAAGAAGAAGGCAGAATAAACAAAAAGAATACATATAATATAGGCTTACATGCACACACGCTCATGCACCTATTTTTTTTAAGTAAAATTATTAGTATATAAAAGAAGCATATGGATAATCATGAGAAAGAGCTGCACATACATCTGCTTCTCTCCAACAGTAGAGCCATTTAGCTTCTCTATAGCATCATTTGCAGATTCCTCAGACTCAAATTGAACAAAGCCATACCCTTTACTCTTCCCATCCTCGGACATGGCAACTTTACAGGACAAAACATTCCCAAATTTCTGAAACATATCCTGAAGCCCAGAATTATCAATTGATTCATCCAAGTTCTGCAAAAAAATCAAATCTCTTTCAGTAAGAATCCAAATCAGAAAGAAATGAAGTAACTAGCATGATATGTCTTGATCGTTTGCTGTCAAAAACAAAACAGATACCTTAACAAACACATTCCCTTTTCCACTTCTTCTTGCATCTGGATCACGATGCGACCACATGACCCTTATCACTTTTCCATTTAAGGCAGTGTGATTCTTTACTTCGATAGCGCGAATTGCTACACGACCAAGAAGGGGTAAAAACGAAAGAAAGTGAAAATACTTTAAAGCATGCATTTGATATAATCACAAAAGAAAACCTAGCATAACCATGGAGAAAGATCTCCCACTTATCATCAAATTTAATCAAAGCTCTTTTTGAAAACTCCACAAGAATATTCAAAACATCGATTTTGTTATAGACTTAAAACCTTTTGGTAAGACAACTAAAAAACCCAGTAAATAAGGTAAAATCAGCAGGGCAATCACATGGGTCAACACCATAAACCTTAAATTCGTATAATATCCAAAAAGATGGGATTGTGTATTGGGTATATCCAACGTTTCTTTCCCTACGTTCATTATGATTGTGCTCTCAACTCCAAAAGCCTAATAATCTTCCAAAGTTCAATCAAGTAAAATATTGTTCTTTTATCCAAACAAGGCAAACCTTGCAATAAGAAAATTTTTATTTTTGTTCCTTTCCTACAGTTTCCATGTAGGCAAACAGAGAAATTTCGTTATTTATACTATATGCAGAAACAAAGAAACACACTTTAGTTTTATTTCAATGAAAAAACAGTTTCTTGCAAGACAAGAACACCTAGCATTTTCTCAAAACCAACATTCAAGATCCCATAATAGCATCGAATAAATACAAGCAGAGGGTAACCGAGTTTCTCTCGATAACCTCAATAAAGCATTCCAAATTACCTTTCTTCTCCAGCACAATCCCGGAACCAAACAGACCAGAATAAAAATGGAAAAAGATTAAAAATAGAAACTCAAAGAAAAAGGACATGCAGTATTGTGGATATATATTCTGATAGTGATACCGTCATCGGGATCAACAAAGTTGACGTAGGCGTAACAGAGCGACCTCCCCGATGAAGAATCCCTGCAGACCCGCACGGAAGCTAGGGACTTGAACTCGGAGAAGGCGTCGAAGAGCTGGCCGTCTGTCACGTTCGGGTTGAGGTCCCCCACGTACAGCGACGCCAGAGATGCGTTCACCGCCGGAGACACTGCCATTCTTGCCGTTACCTATCAATGACAAGGAAAGGATACCGTCAAGAGTTCAAATGGCGGTTCGGGTACGGTCTCTTGGATTATATGCGATCGAGTAAACCCAGCTTAACTTGTGAGTGGGGAAAGAAACGAAGAGAAAAGGAAGGAAGATGTTTTGGGGGAGAGAGAGAGAGACGGAGAAGAGAGTGTGATTGATATAGAGATTCAAAGACACAGAGAAGAGGGAGAGAGAGAGAGAGAGGTGGGGTGGTGTGGTGCGGGAGGATTTTGCATGGGCGCAAGGAGGTTGAGCCGTTCGCTACAAGGATGCGTAAGGCTGGGCTGAGCGTCACGCGTATACGTAGCGCGTGTTTAAAAAACCTTCCGTTTGTTGATTAAGAAGTTACGTTCTTGTTACTATACTAGAGGATTTATTATTAGAAGACTAATTAGAAACAAAATGATACTCTGAAATTTGTTATCTAAAAAATTCAAAAGCACGTGTAGAAAACTTACACGTGTGAACTAATAGAGAGAGACTGCTTCAAAGCTTTGCATAAAAACAGTTGTTAATAATTATTTAACAGCCAGAACTTGTACCGAAAGGATAGCCCTTTTTTGTGGGTTATTTTTGGAGGTCATAATCTTATCCTTTAAAAAAAAAAAAAAAAATCTTTTTGTTTTTTTTTTTTTTTAAAGATAATTTCATTTTCTTTTTAAATCAGATATTTTCAAAATTCAAACAATCCCTATCTTTATCGAATATTTTCTTTTTGTTTTGAACAGACTGCTAATTAGAGTAGAAGTGTACAGAATGAAGGGTAGTCTGTTGAGTAAATAAGAGTTTTAGGTAATGCATGAACTGCGGGAGTAGTAGGCAGTGAGAATATAAAAATCAACATCCTCATTAACTAAAAACTCGTAGTTACACTGAATTTTCTTTTTATTTCCAATGGTACATGAACAAGTGTTACAAGTTACAACCACTGAACAAGAACAAGACGAGTACAGGATGATTTACAATTCTGGCCAAAAAAATAGAAAAATTGGAGGATCCTTAGTAGACAGCCGAATTTCCCCATCAGACGAGAAAGAGCAATTTTCCTGGCATTCACAACTTGAGCATACGTACAGTTACAGAAGTAGATGCCTTCCCAATCTAAATAATAGCACCAATTCAAAGCCTCACCTATCACTATAAATTAGAATTGGCCCAACCAATACCCCTTTAAACAAAGAACAAAACTAAAACCACCCCAAGGTTTAAATTACAAAAATTCTAACTGCTTCAACACTAACATGTGCAATAGGACACCCATGAAGCCCAAAGGAAGCAGTTCAAAGAGCTTATCTCTTGACGAATTGCTCGTGCTCAGCTGTCCTGCATTCAGAAACTCCTTGCCAGAAGTTACCGAGACATTTACGGACAATGAACCTGAAGATTAACAGGTTGGTATTTGTGACATACGAAACTTGGTCAAAGTTATTTCTTGGGCACCAAAGGGAGATAAAGAGGAAACAAGTGTTCACAATCAACTGAACTTACAATCGTAGTTAGCCCATCCAATTCGTTGAAGAGCTAGATCATACACAATGATCTTATCTTTAAGAACAAGATCTGTAAATTGAAGAAAAAAAACAAGACTTTCAAACTAATTGTTATGACAGTAAAGTGAAGCAACGCAAGGTGTGGTGACCAATGGATGCTTTATTTCTTAGCTTTGGCGCTCAATTAAAATAATAACTTCAAGAAAAAACGCACAATCATACATTCACAGTTACAATAAACAATTGCATCATTGCAAGAAACAATTTCCAAGTACTCAGCAGACACCCCAACAACTCATGATACCTTTAGATTTAGAAAAACATACAATTGTTCTTCTACCACTCAACAAATAAAGGCAGGACACGGTGACTTGATGACACAGGTTGTAAAAGCAAGTGGAACAGACTATTGCAAAAAATAGAAACATGGACAAATAACAAATAAAGTAAACAAAAGCATAATATTGACTAACTACATTCCAGCTGAAAAATCTTGAGAACGATGCTATTTTTCATCTTAAATCTTGCCATCCTTAACTATACTTATTGATATGGCACATTTTAAGTGGATATGCCAATCACGTACATTACGGCCATTTAAAATATGCCACGACAGGCGTGACCGAAGAATGACATTTGTCAATTTTTAACACACAAGAAACTCCAAATGACATCTAACATCTTTCCATGCTACTGTGCATTCATCATGCATGAGGCAACCATAAATGTTTCTACAAGTGAATATCACAAGCCAGTATAACACTACTGTTGACTCCAGGGGAAAAAATAAAAAGAGCACACATGCTTGGCAAATCAGCACCATGGTACAGTTAATTCAACTCAAAATTGGTGGGTGTGCTTCATAAAAATGTTTAACCATACTGTGCTGCATCATGGAAACAGCATTACTTTACTTGAAATCAATCTGTAATGAATTCATAAATACTGGAAAATCACTATTTTTAGGCAGCTTTTAACATTTTGTTTTCACGTTCCAGAAAGGCAGCTATTTAGGAAGTCTTTCGGTAAACATTTCCATTGAGAGTTCTGCCAAATGCCTTTTCTGCCTTGAGTGTTTTCAAGAATGTCAAAGGTATTCAGAAATGCTACGGCCCAAAAGCAGCATTTTCCAAAGTAATAGCAATACACTCACTATGTACTACAGAAACTAAATGAAACAAATGGAAGCAAAAACAGATGCTTCTTGCAAAGTTCATGGTCTAACCTCCTAATATCGTTACCCCTTCCTGAGCCCTCTGAAAACCAATGCACCACGTCGCAGCACCATTCTGCAGCAATAGAGCTTCCCATTAGCTAGCAAAGGTATAGTTTAACAAGGATCATGCCACATTCAATTATTTTAAGGATGAAGTACAATACACACAAAAGGGGAAGTGGAATAACTTACAGTAAAACCAAGATGTACGAGGTATTCTTCTGGTTTTAACACCATGGATGCACTGCCCGCAAAGTTTAAACTAACCGGAGGAAATATCTCGGATATACTGAAAAACATAACAAACATGGATCTTGCTTAGATCATAAGAAAACAAAACACTTGTAAGACTAAAGAACCTCTTTTGAAGATATGAAAGAACTATGAGGTTCATTATTTGAAACATGATTAATAGGACCAACCTGGTGGGGACTTGGTAACACTGACTTCCTTTATTAACAATGGGAGGAGCAGATTGTTGAACAATTGCAGTTATCTGCACATTTAATAGGAAATCAGTTTCTAAAAGAAAATCTGTGCAATTTTAACAAAATTTCAGGTACAAGACAAAACAGCTTTTAGCCAGTGCCTCGAAACCAACCCATATAGGAAAACAGGCGATCTTTACATAGAAGACTATTGTGCCAAAAAGTGAGCACTAATTTTGATAGTCACAATAGTATAAAGGAAGATAGATGCAACACATTGGATGAACGGTAATGTCAATGCCCAGCCAATTTAGTGGGTTGGATATGGGGGGATGATGTTCTTTCTTGCCTTAATAACTAGGCTGCACCCAGCATGCTCTATTCAATTAGGTTCATGAGAATGGAAGCATTATCATAATGGCCCCTTCATTTGCAAAAGGTTTTCAATTGATAGCATCAAATTTCAAATGATAAACTTGTTTATGGAAGCTCTAGTTTGTTAAGTACAGCATGAAAATCCCTCTCCTTTATCCCAGGTCTTTTGGAATAGCTCTAAGATATTTTGCTTTTAATATGGCATTATCTGGAGGAGTAGAGACCCAGTAATGAATCAATTACATTAGCCCACACCATCAGTATGCATATAATCGCTCTGAAAAACAAATCATAAACAGAGAGAACAAAGAAAACGACCAACTTACAGAACTAACAAAAGTATCATATGCTTCTGCCACAAGGTATGCCAAAGTTGTTCCAGAATCGACAATGGTTCCTCGGTTGTTTGATGTTAAAAAAGCAGCAGGATCAATAGGCAACTGTTGCCCATTGACAGCAATGCTTTGCAGATATAAATTATAATGAGACCTGAAATTCAGAGACAAAATAATCAAACTTACTGATTAATTGGCAACATACCTTTTAATTGAGGAAATCATGTAACAGCAAGAATATGTATGCACCAAGCAACTTCTCGACCAAAGCAAAAAACGAAGTTCAAGCAGAAAAACAACTTTGCAATGAATAAAAGTACATTTCACAGAAGAAAGAAAATGAGATGTCATTTTAAGACACAGAACTAGTCTGTCGGAAATGTAACAAAGCTCACAAGAAAATGTGAGGTCAGACTAATATATACAGTCGCCATACCACTATCTGTTAGATAGCAGAAGATTTTCAGATCATTAATTAGAACATGCCTCAACAATAAGAATGTGTAGTGCATGCAAAAGTTGTATCAGGTAAGTTCCCGATAGAAGGTCAATAATGAAGCATCCATACTGGTCATTGATATTCTGACCGCAGAAACACAACCATGGCACAATTTCTCAATGGCCAATGAGGCTCCAGCATATGAACCTTCCTCTTCTTTCATCTGAATTTAAATATGGCCTTTGCTTATATAAAAAAATATATATACATATATATGGCCTTTGTGCAAGAATCTAATGAATTCGTTATACCTAAATATATCCCTATGACCCTTGAAGCATATACACAATTCCCACTTCATATAAATATAACCCGAATGTAGGAGTATAGAGAACTGGGAACAAAAAGAAAGTTTCCTGGGAACAAGGACATACTGTGATGGGACAAGTGGACTGTAAACAATGCCTGGCTCCAAAATCTCCCCAAGAACCAAAATACCCCCGCCATTGCCATCTCCTTTCAAGCAATGGGAGAACACTTTGGGTGTTATGCCACGAGACGACAATTGTGAAATAATGGAAAGATCACCTGGTCCAAAACCAAAAATCCCATCAACTGCTTTATCCGTCTTAGTCAAGTCCCCAGACTGATAGGTGCTACACCTGTATCCAAGAACGGCACCAAAGTAAGTAAGCTTTGAGTCTTTGGCCAGAAAAGGGACAACGACCACTACACTTAAGTGAGTTAACTCATGATCTGTTGTAGTGTCACTGAAACGTGTATTTACATAACTGAAGTGGCCATGTCATACTGGCTCTAAAAAAATATAAAATAAAATAAAAATTAAAAAAGTGGCCATGTAATACTGGATTTTTAATTGCCAAAATTAGTCAAAAGTTCATTGCTGTAACTACAAACAAAGGTTTAAGATACCTACTGTGGCGATATATGTTCTACTACATGGGAAACGCTGGGTAACATGTTATATCTTAATTGGGCTTTTCCCTTGACACACACGCACAAGCACAGGCCCAGACAACTGTTTGCATAGGTCATGGTGGCTTACCCAAAAACAACTGTTGCGGATGAGTTAACAATGTAAGACTGCCCAAGAACCATGTCAAAATACAGCGCATCAGACACATAAGAACCAGATGTCCCACTTCCATCCCCATATTGAAAAGAGTAACTGCACTGATTACTCTGAGAGCATTGAGTCGCTGAAGTTTGCAATGCAGAAGTGCACATTGGATCTGAGCAGGGGACCGGCCGAGCAGTTGATGAACTGGAAGCATCAAATAAATGGAGCTGAACCTGGAAAAAACATGAAACACAATGAAGCTAAAATTGCCTACTTATTCAACAAAGCTTAAGAGCATAAAGGATAATTACAAGAACAAGTTAATAAGCGACAGAATCTCACCCCAAGCCCACTAGACTGGGGGCAATCACTGCAGGAGTTGCACGTAACCCACAAGATATCACTTCCAGTATCAATCTGTACATTAAATTCTCTTGGAGGAGAGCCCAATTTAACTTTTGTGAAATAAAGCCTACATGAAATCAAGATCCCAAGTATTCAAGAAAAGAAAAGAAAAGAAAAGAGAGACGTACTTCCAAGATAGCCATTAGCCTTACAATCAGAAGAAAGCATGAAACAGAACAAGAAAAAATACTAAACGGAAGGTAACCAAGATGAAGACATATAAACCAATCAAAACACGAAAGATAGATGCCTAGTCGACATTATAAACCAATCAATGCCAGGTAAGGAGTAGAGGAAATATATTTAACTACTTTATTCCAGTGCCCATCAAATTCCAATCAGTCGTCCCAACTGTGGTTACCAAGAAAATGTACATATTCTAATTAAAGAAATAACACCAGCAAGACAACGCAAACATTCATCATTGCTCTACATTCATATGATCCTATCCTTTCCCATTTTTTCTCTTAAGTTTTTCACCTTATCGAGAATCAAAAGAAGCATTAAAAAAACCAAGGCAACTGAATAGTAAATGCTTGCCGAAAAAAGAACAGCAACGACAATTAACACAGACGGAAAAACTTTACCAATTTGAAACAAACCCATCAATGCAAGTGCAGGCAAGTTACTGAGCTCGAAATCACAAAAACAAGCAATAAAATAAATTTAAAAGCAACGAAGAAATGGTAAATTTAGCTGTCGTACCCGACAACGTAAGGATCGGAGGAGCCTTGGACAGAGAAGTCGACGACGCCTCCCACTAAGCCTTGCAAGATTCGGGCGTGCCTGGCTCGGTCCCGGGCTAAGAGGTGGTCGAGCTCAAGCCGGTGAGACAGAGGGAAGGTCCTCTCGAGAAAGAGGAGGCTGGGGGAGAGGACGCAGAAGACGACGGGGACCAACACGACGGCAAAGACCAAAATCAGAGGGAAGATAGAGCCCCGCATTTCGGTGGGTTTGTCTGTGTGTTTGAGTTGAGAGCGAGGGAATTCTAGTGGCAGAGATCCGGGTGGTGCGTGTTCTTGCTTTTGCGCATAAATGCGAGACTGCCACACAGAGAGAGAGATAGACAGAGGTTTCTCCCCGTGACTTTAAACAAAAAATGTGAAGGTTTTGGTTATATTATTACTACTATTACTGTTAGTGTTAACCGGGAATTACTTAACTTAAGTTGGAACTAAGCCTCGACTTGGGGCCATTTAATGTGGCTTCTTACGCCGTGGCTGCAAAGTCAATTTTATCCGTCTCCGAATACGTGTGAACACACACATAAATGTTAGAACAAAGTCTTATATATTATATACATGTTAAATATGGTTAAGATCCACATTTTATGAAGTGTGACAAAAGACGAAAAATAAATTGTGGACTTATAAAGTATAACCTTTTGTATGCTTTGATGATTAGATCGGTCATGGGCTATTCCGACCCTCAATTCATTATAATTTTTTGTTGTATAAATCTCAAATTTTCAATTTAGAATTGTAATATTTTAATTTTGTAACGTTTAATTTCAATAAGCGTATCAGAATTCCTCCTCGAGATAAACTTGACTATAATATTAGATGTGATAAAGACGATTTATTAAAGATATAACGTAAGTTGCTCAAAGATATAACGTAAGTTGGTCTACATATAATTACAACGTATGTGCACCAACACATATTATCTTATGGTCTTAAATTGAGAAATTTAAAATTGTGTCTCGTCTCAAATTAATTAATCAAATTAATTATTAATGGGACTCATTACTTTTTCAATATTTCAAAAAATAATTAAACACATCAACATACTTCATATATTTCAATATTAAACTCATCTTAACCTAAAAAAATTAAATCAATTTCAATAAAATATATAAAATACTATTATTCACAATTATCTTAACATTCAAACCTTTATGTTTGAGAGAACGACTCAACTAAAAACTGAAAACAACCCCTATCATTAAGATTCAATTTCAAACAGTGTGAATATGCAACTGCGGTCAATTTAATCCCAAGTGTGAACCCATCAGTACTATTACATGACCCAGTGCATGGGTAAATTCTTGACAAACGTTAACGTGGATAAATCATTAATAAAAACAAGAAAACCATTCCCATAGAGGTGGAGTAGTTGTGATGAACCAAGTTATTAACCCCGACAGAGCCCAAGGCCGTTGGATAAGATGGCAAAGACAGACTTTATTTTATTTTATTTTTTTTTTTTTTTTAGAAGAAAGACAAGACTTCATTAGGTCTTGGTCTTTTGTAAATTTGGAAGAAAGTTCATTGAGCTAGCCTTTATTGACCAACGACCAGGGCCTACGTACGTACAGCATGCACCAGCAGAGTACGCCCATCACCGGTGGCCCACGATGTCGAAAGGAAACGATTGCTGCTACCCATAAAAGACAACACTCGGAAGACCCCCTAAAGACGTCACTACTTTGATTTTATTTTATCCAAATCGAAGGGCGAAGGAAGAAAGAAAAACAAGAAGGGCAAACAAATTGAAGCCTATGTATACGTAAACTAACATTTTTACTTCATTTAGCATTTCTTGTACTCGCTAGCAGTCAAATTGAGTTATAATAGAATATGATTGTTTTTTCTTGTTGGTCATGTAGCCTGTACCAAGAAAATCTAAAGAGTTTTTTTTATTTCTTTTAAAAAAAGTCTCATTATTTAAAGAGTACCCGAGAATTCAAAGACCGATTCTACGTTCACAACAGCTTGATATATAAGCAACATACGTGCGTAGAAGCTTCGTGGCCATGGGTCTCTTGAAAGGGAGATGTGCATGGAGGCGGGACAGTAGTAATGATTTCAACCACATGATGATCCTCTCTAGCTCACGCTATAAACCCACGCCATTAAATGATAATATATTATGACAACTATATTTATCATGATCCATAATTGATTGTAAATAGTCTTTTCGTTATAATAAATTAATTATAAAAAATTCATTTTTTATATAGTGAGGTTCATAAATAAAATATAAAAAATAATTTCTATTCATTTAATATCAAATTATAAAATGATGAGAAGATAATAATAAAATAAATAATGAGTAACGCGCATTACTTTATATATTATGATAATGGGTATATTCGGTAGAAATTTGTGTGCATATATAATTTACCCCCAACAACATTAACAATAATAATGAAACTATATATGTTCGGGATAAGGGTAATCAATATTGGCAATTTCGTGTACGTGTGTAGCTTATCTACTGTTCACTGATCTTAAGCTTCAAGCTTTTAAATTGTCGGCAACTTCAAGCTTTTGGAATTAATTGGTAAATGCCAATGGGAGAGAAAACGTGCATGGTAGAAATTAGGCAAGCGCTGTTCCACAAGCCACCTTGTACGCAGTCGGGGCAGAATTAACAAGTTTTGTGGCATATTTAAATATGTAATACGGGCGTGTTTATGTGAAATATAAAAAAGGTAAATGATAAAATTAACTGAATAATAAATTGAGTTTTAGTTATATACAATTAATACATGCTATTGCTGGGGGACCATAGCTTTCATTGAAGTAGCTCTCTCTTCAAGTAAACTCCGGCAAAAACCTTCCCATCGCCCCCACCCAATATTTGTTATTGTTCGCCAGGGGGAGCGGGGTTGGTGCTTCGGCTCCACCTACCTCCCCTCCTCGCCAACCACGGCACTGTTCATGTATGTTTATTCATGTCTTTTTCCAGTTGGTTTTTA
The DNA here is from genome assembly GCA_011037825.1 of Carya cathayensis. Taxonomy (NCBI): domain Eukaryota; kingdom Viridiplantae; phylum Streptophyta; class Magnoliopsida; order Fagales; family Juglandaceae; genus Carya; species Carya cathayensis. Next base: position 684,032 of record QGSO01000418.1, on the reverse strand, counting down.
TGTGTTTCCCGTTAGTACCATCACTTGCTGATCTATTGCCTTCCGTTGATCAAAGACCGACACGTGCCCCTCCAGTAGCTTCCCCAGGTGTCGATCATTTGTTAGTGGAAGAAATCCGCTCTTTTATGCAGCGTGTACGGCTCACGCATTGCTTATGCCATGAGTTAGTCCACATGCTGCTGTGTTTTGGGAAGTTTTATAGCGCCACGCGTGGCAGTTTCGGGATCAGCACCTTGTGGGAATTGGGTGGGAGTCATTTGTTTGATTCCGATCACCTTTTTTTTTTTTTGTAATGTGTGTTGGTTTTGGGAAGATCGAAGGGAACTCACACCCCATCAAATTTGTATCTTGTATCCATTAGTTTATCTATAAATGTCCTACTTGCTGATAAAATAAAAAATAAAAAAATACATGCTATTGCTGAACTTTATGTTTTTCACCTTGGGGCCCATTTAACAATGCTATTTATTATAGTGTAGTCTTGAGAGATACATTTTGTGTGTGTGTGTATGTATCAACCGATCAAATTAAAAGTTATTAGGGAGGCAAAATATAAATTTTGATGGATCAATTCATAAAAATTACATGGGATTTATAAAAACAGACGTTTTCATTTTTCTAGTTATAGCAATACGTTTTTATTTTTTATTTTTGTAATTATGTGTTATTATTTTATTTTTTACATTCAAGTTGAGTAGAATAGATGGTTAGAGTTAAGAATCAAGATAATAAGAAGTTAAAACCGAATGAAGAATGACTGTTAGTGAAAGCAAACGCCAGACACGATCACGGCCTACATGAGCCTCAGCCTCCTATGGTGATAAAAACTTAGTATCGTCACTTCAGTGGGCTTGGAGAAGCCCCATTTCCCTACGTAAATCCCAACTGCAAGAAGGCCACGGGCTTAATACGATGCCTTTCCCATTCCTATTAGCCTTCAAATAGTATAAACTCTCTCAACATACACAAACATGAAAAAAAGTGTGAATGGAGAAAGAAAAAGATCCCGAAGACTTGAGGAGAAGATGTCAGGAAGTCCCATATCATTTATTTAAGCACGAGACTTGTACAAACATATAGTATATCAGTTGGAAATAAAAATTTTATCTAAAAACTAGGGGGGATATTGTGCACTTTGAATGCAAGGTACTTTTTTCCCCAACTAAAGATGATAAATTAATGCCAAAAAGGCATATGGTCTGATTGGCATTACTCTTAGCCTCCAAAATGGAGGTATGGAGTTCGAAACCCCCTCCTCAAATGTAAAAAAAGAAAAAAAACGATGATCAATTAATAGCCATATTGTTGTTTTCAAAAAGTGTCGATTTGATTTTGTTAAGCTTGACAACCACATCTTTAATATCGATTCTTTCATTTGGTAACTCTTCATAACACCTCAAGCCCAATTCCATGAGAGACGAAAATATGCTTTCCAAGGCAATCGTGTCTCTTCCTCCTTCTATCTTTAACAAACCATCATCCACAACTTCTGTCATTTTGATCGGAAACGATGAATTTACCCACTGCTTCAAAGTCAATGCTTCAGCAAAAACATGTCATCTGTGGGTTTATTCCTTGTCATCATCTCCAACAATATTATGCCATAACTATAAACATCAGCTTTGATAGACACTTTTCCTTCATATCCATATTCTGGCAACACTCACAATTGTCAAAAAGGCCCTTATATATAAGAGTTATTAAAGAAAAGAAATTCATATATCTCGATCGGCTAAAAAGATTAAAACATAAGTATGTATGATACATGCATATAGATTTGTATTGCATTTGCATGTTTGTTTAAATAAGCAATACTAAATACCTTCTTCTATCAAATTTAGGGCAATTGTGAGCTGTACTTGGGCTATAATTAGACATAATATATAGTGGTCTTCATAGGGTAAGCCATATCAGAATTTTACATTTCAATCCAAAATCTTTCAATATATATGCTATTTTGGATAATAAGTATTACCTAAGAAGGAAATTAATTAAGAAAGATGCTCATATATACAACACAATTATGTATCTTTCATGAAAGTCTTTTTCTTTTTTTAATTTTTGTAGACTAGTTAAGTCTTAACAATCAACGACATGAAATTACCTATTGGTGGCCAGGAGATCGTGGTTAGTGTAAATAATCCCATTAGTGCATATTCATACGAGTCTAATGTTTAAATTAAAGATTAAACTTCTTCGGAAAATTTCCTTGTTCATACCTGGTGCAATATAGCCAAGCGTACCAAGAGTTCTTGTTTGTGTCGCGTCTTTGTGTTGGGCTAGAATATTTGCAATGCCAAAGTCACCTACATGTGCAACCATCTCCTCCCCCAAAAGGATATTACTAGGCTTCAAATCACAGTGCATCACAGGGTCTGATTGACCGTTGTGAAGGTAGTCCAATGCTGATGCAACATCAATCATAATGTTTATTCTTTGAAAAAGATTCAAGCAGTAGTTGTGTGAGTACAACCATCTTTCAAGGCTACCATTCAACATGTATTGTAACACCAAAGCTCTGAACTCAAGGTTAGAGCATGTATTACGACTTTAATAAGATTTCTATGTCGGATGGTGCGTAACACCTTGCATTCTACATCAAAACTTTTGAAAGCATATGCCAATTGTAAATTTAGAACTTTGACTACAACAATGGTTCCATCAGATAGTATTCCTTTATACACAGAACCAAAAACTCCAGTTCCGAGTAAGTTGCTTTTAGAGAAGTTGTTTGTCCCTTGACAGATCTCTTGATATGATATCATTTTGTACTCCAAAGAAGGTAATGCATTAGCTACACTTGGAACCTGTGCCTTGTTATGTTCTTGATGTCCTCTCAACATAGAAAGCAGCACCACAAGGATAAAGATTACCAATGGAACTATAGGAATAATATATTTCAGCCAAGTTTGTTTCATCCTTGATCCTTGTGAGCTTGGGCTTGAACAAGATTGAACTCCAAAAGTTGAATTCCCACAAAATGCTTTATTTCCATAAAACGATTTCATTGTAAAGTTTATGAAAGGCCCACCAAATGGAATCTCTCCTGATAGTTAGTTGAAAGATAAATTCAAGTACCTAAGAAATGAAAGTGCCTTAAAGGACTTGGGAATTGGTCTGGAGAGATTATTGTAAGACAGATTTAAGACATCCAAACCTTTCAATTCTCCAAGAGATTTTGGAATGGCTCCTTGAAATGAATTATTCGATAAGTCAAGATATCGCAACTTTCGAATGCTCCAATGATGCTTGGAATGTTACCAGTAATCCAGTTTCATGATAAATCCATATGTTCAATTGTCTTTGCTTGTGTCATATTCCAAGGCAGATATCCACCAAGGGAATTCGATGATAGATCTAGAAACAATAGGTTTTCCAAAAGCCATATATTTAATGGTATTGATGATTTCAATTTGTTAGAACCAAGGTATAGCATCTGTAGAAAAGTGAGGTTTGAAATGCAAACTGGGATGGATCCAGAGATTTTATTGTTTGAGACATACAACGCTCCCAAATTCTCTAATTGACATAAATTTTCTGGAATGAATCATTCAATCCCATTATTACTAACATCCAATCTTTGTAGCTTCCCCAATCTCCCAAATGAGGATGGCATGTTCTTGATCAAATAGTTATTGCTCAAATCAAGGTCGATCAAGTCTGTCAAGGAATCGATTCCCATAGGAATATGACCTTTTATTTGGCAGTAAGATGCAATAATGGTTTGAAGTGAAGCTGAAGTATTTCCAATGGAATATGGAAGGCTAATATCCAATAGATTGCCAGTTATACGCACCACCTCCAAAGATATTGAATTAAATAAAGATGATAATAAACTAGGCTCCCCCGTTAGTTGGTTTAAACTCAAAAAAAGTTTTTGGAGGTACTTCATGTTTCCAAGACTTGTGAGAATTGGTCCTGAGAGTAAGTTTTCAGAAAAATCTACTATGACGAGTTGGGAACAATTTGAAAGAGAAGATGAGATACGACCATTAAGTTCGTTGGTATTTAGGATTAGATCTTCAAGATTAGGGCAGGATAGCCCATCATCTAATGGAAGACTTCCAGACAAAGAGCAATCTGCCATGTGGATTTCTTGTAGAGAAGACATGTTGAAATTTGAGTTGGGTATTGCACCAGTGAGAGGGTTGCCTCCGACAACCAATACGTTAAGATTTGGGAGAAGCCCTAATTCTCTTGGAATGCTTCCCTTAATGTTGTTATCCTCAATTCCAAAGGCATATAACATGGACAAATTACTTAAGGTAGGAGGTATGTTGCCAGTTAAATTGTTACCTCCAAGAACTAGCCTTCCAAACTTCTGTAATTTGCTAAAAGATTTTGGAATACCACCTTCAAATTTATTGTATGAAAGGGACAAGTCGATAAGCTCTCTACAGGAATTCAATTGCGAAGGCATCTAGCCGCTAAATTTGTTTCCTGAGAGATAAACTTGTTGAAGATCAGGACAATTGCTGCAAAGATCCATGGGTAGAGTTCTTGAAATGTGATTTTCTAAAAGAGCAATTATGACTAGAGAAGATACGTTAAAGAAGTCAAAAGGAAATGGACCAGTGAGATTGTTGAATTCTAAACTCAATACCTCTATGGACGATAGATTACTGAGGGAAGATGGAATTGCAACCATAAAACTATTTTGACTAAAATCTAATTTGCAAAGCATGGGAAACATGCCTAAATCTTTGGGTATGCTACCACTTAACTTGTTTGTTGCAAGAGATAAATGTGTAAGCTGATGGCATTGATGTAAACCCAGCAGGATGCTTCCTTCTAATTGGTTAAGCGGCAACCAAAACATTTTCAAGCGATGTAGACGACTGATCTCTTGAGGCAAGAAACCAGAGAAGCTATTGCTCACCAAAATAAATGCTACTAAGAAGGAGAGATTACCAATATAAGGTGAAAGTGTGCCTTGGAGACCCATGTTGGAGAGGTCTAAAGTGGTGACTCTTTGCCTGCATCGACTACACGAGACTCCAATCCAACTGCAGAAGTTTGCTATTTGGACCAATTAGCAGCCAAGACAGTTGCATTCAAACTACTAGAACTGATTTGAGATTTGAAGGCAATGAGAGCAAATTGATCGATGAGGTTGCTGGAAAACTAGGCTGAGTGGATCATGCATGAGTACTGCACTAATAGAAAACCCAAGAGCACGAAGATGTATGGCTTTTCTATTAATAGCATCATGACTGTGGCTTTTCTAAGCGTGTGAGTGAGAGGGAGTTTTTATTATAGAGAAGGCATGGGGAAGAATGGGTGCTACGTAGCAAGCTTATACAAATTTATACTATAGTACAAGCATACTAAGTTAATACAAGCATGAACTGGTCAAATTACTGCATTTAGAGCTGTTGCTATTTAGTTGGGCTTGGGATCATCCGTTTTCTAAAGAGTCTATTTTTACATTCAATAGTCTTATGTCGTTTGGTTTGGTTTGGTTTGTAATCTCATTGACGGAGTGCCCTTTGGTTTGCAATTTATTAGGCCGAGTATATTGACTTGACTTATTGAGACAATGTCTCGGGAAGAATAGACTAGATAGGAGGATAGGTGCATGTATTATCAATTTATCACACAAATCATCTTTCACACAGCTTCCACATCGACCACAAAACCCCTCAAAGAATATCTCTTTTCTAAGTTGGGAAAATGTTAGGGACACCGTTTAGTCATCCCATTTTGGTTTCCCGCTTGATGTGGAGCAGCCACTAAGGCATTCTTATTATTATTTTTTTCTTTATGTTTTGAGACTCATTGACCCAGTCACACAGCTCGACCTTTTCATTTTTTCATCAAAATCAATCCCCCCCCCCAACTTCATATCCCCGCATTTCATCTTCTCCCTTTCCCTCCATCTCCGACCTCATCTCTGACCCATTTCCAGTGCTGTCAACGAGAACCTCCTGCATTTCATCTCACCTGCGGGCATCAGCCCTCATCTTTGACCAGCACAAGATTTTTTCAAAGTAAATTGATTTTTTTTCCCGTTTCCCCTGTATCGGCCACTCTCTACATTTTTTTTTGTTTCTTTGGAATTTACTTGGTCTTTGTTCTTCTCTTTGATTTTGTCCCTATGTCTTTGGTCTTTGCTTGGAATTTGCGTGTTTGTTTTGAGCACCAAGTGCTCGACATAACATAAATTACTACTTCTTTGTGTGCTCATCATATCCCAATTGTTTGATCATCGTTACATCAATTATGATGCACCATTCTATGATTTTTCTTTCAGGATTTCAATGTAAAAACCACAATTTATCTATCATTTTGTTGCGTAGGGGTTTATACAAAGTTTGGAATGGAGTCAACAGTCCCATAAACTAAAGTTTTCGAGGACACAAAATAAAAGGAGTGGTGGAGAGGGTTTTCAGGAGGGAGGAGATGGCTTGACCCAAACCAACATGCAGGGAGAGGGGAGAGGGTTTTCGGGATTTAAGGGGGGCTTGAAGGAGACGAAATGCAAAGAGAATCTGTTGGTGGTGAGGTCTAATGAGTTGGGGGTTTTGGAGGGGAGAGTAAATGTAGAACAGCGCCAGGGATTTGGGGGGAGCTTGACAACGCAGGAGTTTGGGGGAGCTTGACGAGAGGGAATCTGTCAGTGAGATGAAGTGCGAGGAAATGGTTTTTGAAGAAACGGAAAAAGTTGAATTGGGTCAATAAGTCTCAGAAAAGAGAGGAAAAAAAATTCCAATGTGGAAAATCCACGTCAAACGGGAAGGCAAAGCGGGATGCTATAGCGGTGGCTATAGCATTGCCCTTCTAAGTTGTTAAAAAAGAGAAAAAAGAATCTCTCTTTGACACTGCTTCAACCCATTCACTTGCCCCATGGATTAAGGCTATTTGAGGCAATGGATCATTATGCATCAACCATTAAATTTTTTATTTATCAAATAAAACATTAACAAAATAAAATATAAATAAAATGAGAGTGATACATCATATAAGTTACAAGTCGACAAGGAAAATATATGTTATACTCGTTTAAGAAATCAAACATAAACATAAACCATCAAAATTAAATATAAGATATCTTCTTTTCTTCCAAAAAAATTAATCATAAACATCTACCTTGTGAAAGTAAAAAAAAAAAAAAGCCTATCATTAATTATTTTAGTGTAGATATATTTGTTTGTTTGAATGAAAAGAGTTCTTTTATATTCTGAACTAACAGATGAGTGGATCTAATAATGTGGGATAGGAATTCATATTGGATCCAAATGGGGAGTGATGGATAATTACTAGAAATGGACAATAGCCTGCCTGGGCCGGCCCACGACTCAGAGAATTTCATACCGTTGCTCGAATGGGTCTGACTAAGCCCATAAACATACCCCAGCTTTCGAATAGGCTCCGTCCCTCTCCCTCGGTATGAAAGCACGTTGCGTTACTTCTAAGCAGAAATTTCCTTGGTAGAGAAGGTACCTCTAACGCCGTAAAACAAGTTAACAGTATGAGCGGTGCTACATCCACATAAGATGTAATCCGAATAATTCTCACCGAATCAAGTTTTTTTTTTTTTTTTTTTTAAATTTTTTTTATATTTTTAAATATTTTTTAAAAATAAAAAACTTCACAATATACTGAAAAAATTTACTTAATCACTAATTTAAAAAAAAAAAAAAAAAGTATTCGGGAGTTTAGCATTTCTGTAACAGTATATATCGCCTTAAAAAAAAAAAAAAAAAGAGTTAAATCGGACGCTCTATAAATACCTATGGCCGCGCCGCCTTTCTACGCTCTCTAGCACGAACGCAGTCACTCACTCGTTTCCTCCAGATCCTTCATCTCTGATCTCTCTCTCTCTCTCTCTCTCTCTCTCTCTCACGCTCCAATGGCCGACGCCGCCTCCGATGCGACAAAATCGCTTCCTGAGAACAAACCTCCAAACTTGGAATCGAAGCGGTGGGCCGACGAAGTGGACGATCCTCCAGAGGAATCGAGCGCGTCGTCTTCGATTTCCGGGGACAAAGCCGCTTCGGAGCTCAAGGTAGAGGCATTGACCATAAACGATGACGAAAGCAAGATCAACAAGTTCCTCGATGAACCCCAAGACTCCAACATCACCGCGGTAAGATCTCTCTCTCTCTCTCTCTCATCTTTTGGGGGTTGTAATTTTTTTGAAAAGGGGGTTGTTATTTTCCTCAATGACTCCAGAGTATTAGAATCTAGTATTTTTTTTTCTTTTGATTGGCACCGGGTGTCTAGCGTTCCAACTAATCAAGGAGTATTAGAATCTTGTTCTTGAGGGGGTACGATTACAAAAAGATCAGAATCCTCGGCCAATACTTGTTAAAAAAACTTATGAGCTTTGAAAAATTATAGATTCCCATTTGCCAGCTTTAGCCGGAAGGAAAATGAGTGTTTCGACCACATATTGGATATTTATCTGAATCTCCTCACTTGATCGCTCTTGTCGGATTTGAATATAACCACATATTGAATATCCAGAGAAATAACCCCGAGACAGGGTTTTGACCGTATAAGTTTGCTTCGAAGAGATCCTCCATTGTTTAATTGCCGAGACAGTAGTGGTAGGAGATACAAAGATAGAATCTTCAGTCTCATAATTTAGTTACTTAGGGCGAGAACGCAGATTATGCATTTAACTAAGCTTAATTCTCTTGCTGCTCAATATTTAGTTCGGGTTAATATAGGTGTGTCTTTCAATACTTGTTGCTAACTTATAAAAAAATATATTTGTACCTAAATCTGCGTACGACTTGGAATGTTAGACACGGGGCTTTGGTTTTTTACAGTGGGTATTAATTTGATGTAGGTTACTACGGGTGATACACCCTACACATCTGCAGCTGCTTTTGAGGATTTGAGTTTGACACCAGAGCTGTTGAAGGGCTTGTACGTGGAGATGAAATTTCAGAAGCCTAGTAAAATCCAAGCGATCAGCTTGCCAATGATTTTAACTCCTCCGTACAAAGATTTGATAGCTCAAGCACATAATGGCTCTGGTAAGACTACTTGTTTTGTGCTTGGGATGTTGAGTCGCGTTGATCCGAATCTGAAGGCTCCTCAGGCACTTTGTGTCTGTCCTACTAGAGAGTTGGCTATTCAGGTCAAGCTTTACTTTTCTTCTTCATTTGTTTTTTTTTTTTTATTATTTGTTTATTTTTATGTTTTGAAAGCATCTTTTGAAAGTGCAGGAAAGTTGTGGTTAGAATGTTATTAGAGTTGTTTTGCAGAACAACGCATGTCTAGATGGGAAATACTCTAGCTACAAAGGGATTACACAAAACTAATCCACAAACTGATGTGGTTTGATACGGTTTACCAGATTATAAAGTTACTTCTATTGTAAAGTAAATCTAACGGATCAGATGAAGCCACATTAGTTTGTGGGATTACTTTTGTGTTATTCCTTTGTAGATGTAACAATACTCTTAGAAAATCGCCTTTTGTGGGGAAATGCTAAAACCCTATTTTCTTCATCTTTATTTTTTAATCTCAACAAACTGAAAACAACCTTCTATGAAATGCTTCTGCCGGTTAGGTTTCTATAATTTTAAAATGGCAGACTTGCCAAAAGTACATTGTTGAAAATGGAACTACATTTTTGTTGAATTTAATGATTTTCAACTGTTGTGCCTATTTTATTAATATTGTGAAACTTAAGTTCAGAAAACTATTATATTATTATTTTTGTTTCATACCACCTAAAAAAGTTCAACCCTGTGAACCTGGCAGAATTTGGAAGTTCTTAGGAAGATGGCGACGTACACAGGTATAAGTTCGGAGTGTGCCATTCCAATGGACAGCAAAAATTATGTGCCAATAGCAAAACAACCGCCTGTATCAGCACAAGTAGTCATTGGAACTCCTGGTACAATCAAGAAGTGGATGTCGAATAGAAAATTGGGCGTTGGCAATGTCAAGATTCTTGTTTTTGATGAAGCTGATCACATGCTAGCTGAGGTAAAATATATGCTGCTGATTGTGTTTAGATATGTTGAAATACATATCTAAACACAAAGGATTGTGTTTGACTCATCTGACCTTTTATTGATTTCTCCTGTATCATTTGCTCTTTTGTTTGGATAATACTAATCTTTGAACATAATAGAATCAGCTGTCGTTTGTGATTGGTATTTGGGGGCTAATAAAGCCTAGGTTATGTTGTGATCATTTTTATTTCTCACTGGTCACTAATGTTCTTTGTAGCAAGGTGTTTTTTTTGTTGTTGCTGGAATCGGTTGTGGTCAACCGTGAATTCTTTGTAGTTTATCTTCTTTTGAGTAATGCTTCTATCACATTAGGGATTGGGGAAAATTAAATCAATCCAGTTACGATATGCATTACTACATTTTGACTAACAAAGTCATGTTTGAGCCTTGAGGACTAGCCCATTTATCCGATTTGTCTCGGTTTTGTTTTGCCCAAATTTAATTTAGGGTACCACTCCCGTGAACTATCTTCTTTTGAGACTAATGTAAGCTTACTCCCATCCATCCCTAATTTGCCATCTTCTATTGTTAATACCCGCATGTAGATAAGTGGTTGTATATGCTTATTTATTTTTTTTAGAACATATCGGATATTGTTAATACCTGCATATTAGTTGTAGTTTTATTAATATCTGCAAGACTATAATTGGTGGTATATAATCTTTTATGCAATCAGAACATATTAATGGTTGTTGATTGCTCATTTATCTGATGTAGGATGGATTTAAAGATGATTCCTTGAGAATAAAGAAGGATATTGAAAGAGCCAGTTCTCACTGCCAGGTTTGTTCGACTAATGTCATGTGTGTGTGTTTGTGTTTGTGTCTGCGTGTATTCCTACTTCGTGTTTTCTGGCTATTAACTTGTTTTTGCTATTTACTAATATATGTGTGTGTGTGTAACTTGTGTCAATATTTCTTTGTGGCATCTTCTCTTTTAAATTACTTGTGGAATGTGAAGGTGTATTGTGTTGTTGGGGAGATGCGTTTAGTGCTTCTCTTGTGTGTAACTTTTAATTTAGATGTGCGGACATTTTGTGAGACTCAAATATTAGAGTAATAAGCACCTGAATAGATTCAAAAATCTTCCTCAGTGACTGTACATAATACTGTTGTTTCAAATTAAAAAAATCTCAAAGTTTTATTAGAAGGGCATTGTAGAAGTTCCATGTGAAGTTAGAGGACTGAGATTGTTATTTATTGAGGCGAATGGCTATATTGTATTTGTGGCTAGACTGGGGATGGAAGTTATTTTTGCTATAAATAGTTTTGGTTGATAGTGTATTTACCTTAAATTGCTTTTTATGCTCTACTAGAGCTGTTGGCCACTCATAAAATCTCTCTAGAAAAAGGCGTTACTCATTTCTTGCTCTACAGGTTTTGTGTTAATGATCTGTATAATGTGATGACTAAGTGATCATGCATTAAAAATTATGCTATCAGTGATGTTGACGTTGACCATAGTTGCCTGTTCAAGTTTTAATTTGTCAGAAATTTGGTAGATCAAAATTGTTTTGATCAACAACTGAGTTATTGGTCCTACTAAGAGGAAACTAGTTAACTTCTTTCTATAACCAATTTGTTCTCAGGTTCTTCTGTTTTCTGCCACATTTAATGAAACCGTAAAAAATTTCGTATCAAGGATAGTCAAAGATTACAATCAACTTTTTGTCAAGAAGGAAGATCTATCTTTAGAGTCTGTAAAGCAGTACAAGGTGCATTGTCCGGACGAACGTGCCAAGACCCTAGTAATTAAGGACAGAATATTCGAATTGGGAGAGAACTTGGGGCAGACAATAATATTTGTACGCACGAGACATAGTGCTGGCATACTGCATAAGGCACTTGTTGACCTTGGTTATGCAGTTACTACCATTCAAGGTGCTGTCAGTCCAGAAGACAGAGACAAGATAGTTCAAGAGTTCAAGAATAACCTAACTAAAGTTCTTATATCAACTGACCTTCTTGCCCGAGGCTTTGACCAGCAACAGGTGCCCCCAACCCCCTCTGACACTCTCCCTGTCAGTATACCTAAAAATTTCTTGAAATTGAACATCCTGAAGTTGGTTCCTTTTTGTAGGTTAATCTGGTTATCAACTATGATCTTCCGGTGAAACATGAAACGCCATCAGAACCAGATTATGAGGTGTACTTGCATAGGATTGGTAGGGCAGGGCGATTTGGCCGCAAGGGTGAGTTCCTCATATGTCAGGACTTTGTTTCCTTCACAATGCCTGGCTAGCCTGGCTCAAAGCACAATTATTCACTTCTTGTTCATACCTATTTGAAGGAATTTTCAGATGATGGCACTAGTGTCAATTATCAAACATGGTGTTGATTCTTGTATTATGTATGATCTTAATTATGAAGGGAAGCTGGCAAACTGGCCCAGCACATTGCCCAAAACTTGTTTATTGTGCGTCCAAGTCATGCAGATGTGCGTCCAGCCCAATATTTGCTATTTATTATTTGAATTCTTCTCTAAACGAGTGTTGGGAGCAATGCGAGCACTCTAATCTTAGGGCATGCCCTTGCTCATAGATGACTCCTGATTGCATCTCTATTCTATGGAAGCAAAAGAATAACAATGCATGGTTCTTACTTCAATTTTTTAAATACAATTTTAATAATGTGAATACAAGAACTGACTGCTTTTATTTGCTCCTACAGGAGCCGTCTTTAACTTGCTGTGTGGTGAAGGGGACGAGATGCTCATGTCAAAAATTGAGCATTATTTTGGTAGCCAAGTCACACAGGTAATTTTAAAGACTGCCGTTAGCCTGTTAATGCTCGATGATCATAAATCATGTTTTGGCTCTAATAAGTTGTAAACTATATTTTTTCTACTATGATGCTAGGTTAAGAGGTGGGATAGCGATGAAGAGTTCAACAATGCCCTCAAGGCAGCAGGATTGTTGTGATGACCTCAAGTCTCATTCGGCATGGAGCCAGATCGGATCGGGCAACGTTCTTTTAACGTGCCTTATAATATTAGTGAAAGCATCCTAAGAGAATTTGTTTAAGATTTTATGTTTTCAATTTTTGGATTGATTGATTGATTATCTCAACTTTTGTAATTTCCCAAAGCTAAGCTAGCGTCTTCTCTTTGTACATCAATGTAATAGTATGTTCCACAAATATAGTTTTGTGTTGTGCTATTTGGTTCACAATTTAGTTTGTGTTGTGCAACTACCCCATTGGTGCCAGCTCAACATTAAACGAATCCGACCCATTTTTCTCTTCTAAAAGCTCCTAAGTCCTTACCACCACACAAATAATGAATTAATCGTGACGGACACGTCTGCTAATAACGAAGTTACAAACTAAGATGAGTCAAACGACATGTATAGGCCTAAAGATCAATGTTAAAAATATCAAGCTAGACGTAGCATGTCGAATATTGCTGCGAAGTGGGTTGCACGTTGAAAATATATATATAGTGGCCTCCCACTCACTCCTACCTACACAAAGACGACTCCGCTCCTTGGGTATATCTACTTGAGAAGTTCTAGGCATCCACAACTGTAGCGTTAGCACACTTCACACACAATACGTGTCATCCTTTTTTTTTTTTTTTATGTAAATTAGTCAAAACGTGCGTTTTTACCAAATGAAGAAATCGGTTAAAACACTGCATTTCAAAATCCTCCCGCGAAACCCTCCTCCCTCACCCCTGCGTCACGTTCCTCCACCCAACGCCACCGACGACGCCGTCTCTCTGGCCAGCGACACCGAGTGACGGTACTCTTCTGCACAGAGCCGTTAGACGCTGGAAATATTTGAACGGAACAAGCAGTTGGACTGCGAATACCCCCTGTCCCTCGCCGTCGTCGTTGGTCATACGAAGGTAAAATATTTTCAGAGCAATGAACTTCCATATGCTCGCGTTCATCTTGTGTACTGGGAGAGTTGAGTTTTCAGTTTTCTGAGATGGATATTTCGGATTAGGGCATGAAAAAAACAATTTTTTGCATGGCTTTTGAACTCTGGTTTGGACCTCTGGTTTGGACCTCTGTTTTGGAGCATCTCATTCGTACGAGCTGATTATCTGTATTGGGAATGAATTTTCTGAATCTTTTTCACACATACAAATGCACTGACTTACTTACGAATTGAATATAACTCGTATCATGATGGGCATGAACGTTTTATTCTATGTTCGACCTTCAAAAAAGAACGCAAAGAATGGTCACAATCATGAGGCCAATGCAGTCAATCTTTGCTGTGTTTGGAGGTAGATCTCTCATCAGTGCAGTCAAGTATGTGGCTTACACTCATTTCAGACTGCATCATGCACTTTACAGCCTGTGTTGTGCATGTATTCTTTAATCCATGCATAAATTCAATGAAAAATGACGTACAATATTCAATATTTTATTAAGACCCCTTACAATATTCTATATATATATATATGCATTTGTAGAGGTGAAAAAAAACAGTGAGATATTGACCAAACATTTGCAAATCAAATCATAAAAAGGAATACCAAATATCCACAAAATTCCATTCCTTTAAAAAAAAAAAAAAGTTCCACGTGAATTTTGTATATAGTTTTGGGAATAATATCAAAATCATAATTGAGTTAAGTGCGTAAGGTATATAATTGTTTATAGTGTATAAATTTTGGTTACCAATTAAAAAAGATTTTTAGATTATATGAAGATAAATTCTTGTAGGCAACACCTATATGCATGTGAAGGAAATCCTTGGAAAGCATTACTTTGATATTATTAGGAGTCCGTTATCTGGACATTTTGATGCAAAGTGCAATCGTTCCATGATGCTTTCATATACTTTATATATAAGGTGATGAACCCATTTTGGTACACTACTTGAAATAGCATAATTGAGTGAATTTTTTATGGAGAAGAATGGAATATTTGTGCTTGAAGTCCACTGAAAGGAAGGGCTTTATCCTCTTTAACTGGCTCTTTGAGTGCATAACCTGATTTAGAAGTTGTGAATTTTTTTTTTCAATTTGATAGGTCAAAGAGATAATATTAGAAATCGTGAATAACATCCAAATACAAATAATGTTGGATCTTTGCCCTTAAAGATAGGTTGCATTAATAACTATTTTATTAAAAAATCAATTATTAATAATATTTTGAACTATATTAAGTGTGAGAGTTTAATGTTCATTTTTCTTCTTTTGTGCTTCTCCTTGGAAGACTGACTTAATTTTAGTATATATATGAGGGAAGAGGAAGATAGAATGGCATCTAGATGTTCGACGTCGACTTCACAGTCATTTTACTCACATGAGAATGTATTTGAAAATCCAAATGTCGACCATGTGAGTAGGCAGGTTGATGTTTTATTTTCTAATAAAGTGTGTTTAACGTGCTCATCCATCTAGCTAATTGCATTCTGGCAGCACCCTCACATTATGCCCAACCCTCCGCCGAGTAATCTGGAGAATTTCATTAGAGTTGAAGATTCATTCCGGGTATATTTGAGTTTGTAACCCAAATTCCAAAAATTGTTATGTTAATTTTTTTGTTTAAAGTCATTTCATTTTTTCTAACGTCGTGGTGCCATTGAGCAGATGCCACCTTTTACTCAGTTCCAGTCGTCGAGTAATCCGGAGGACTTGAGGCAAGAAACGCCTCCTGCGGCAATGACACCAAATAGTGTAGAATTTGAATTTGAGGAAAATATTGGAGGTTCTGAATTTTCTGATGGTATTACACTATTCGATACCATATATTTAATGATGCTAATATTGATTTGATGCTAATTCATCCTTATGTTTCCATTCATAGATATGTTCTTTGACATAAATGAAGATTTAGATGGTACTACTGTTGTCCCGGATGATGAGGTACAAGTCGAACCACCTAGATCCGGTATGGAGTTTGACAATGAGAAAGAGTTGATTGCCTACTATAAGAAGTATGCCAAGCAAGAGGGTTTTGGTGTAAGGACACAGAGGACTAAAAGAGACGATGAAGGGAGGTCTGTGTATGTGACCATTGGTTGTGCTCGTGGCGGAAAGTACCATCCTAAGCCAAACAGTAATATCGCGAAGCCACGGCCAACAACTAAGACGGGTTGTAAGGCGAAGGTAAATGGGTCGTTGAACAAAAATGAGAAATGGGTTTTCACCACTATTGAAAATTCTCACAACCATATTACTGTGAGCCCCAAGAAAAGTAGACTATTGCGATCTCACAAACATCTAGATCAATACAGTCAAAGGATCCTTGAGCTGAATGATAGAGCCGGTATAAGAATGAATAAGAATTTTTATTCTTTTGTTGTTGACGCGGGGGGTTTTGAGAATCTTTCTTTTCAAGAGAAAGATTGTAGGAATTTTATCGACAAAGCTAGATATTTAAGGTTGGGGAAAGGAGGTAGCGATGCACTTAATGAGTATTTCAAAAGAATGAGAGATCAGAATGATGGGTTCATTTCTAACATGGACGTGGATGATGAGGGAAGGCTACGGAATGTGTTTTGGGCTGATGCACGTAGTCGAGCCGCCTACGAGTATTTTGGAGACGTTGTATCCTTCGATACAACGTACCTAACAAATAGGTACGGTATGCCCTTTGCTCCATTCGTTGGTGTTAACCATCATGGCCAGTCCATACTATTCGGAGCGGGATTGCTATCAAGTGAGGATACACATAGTTTTGTTTGGTTGTTCAGAATGTGGTTGGATTGCGTGAAGGGGAGGGCACCCAAAGCTATCATAACCGACCAAGATCGAGCGATGAAGAATGCGATTGCATGTGTATTCCCTGAAACCCGCCATAGATATTGTTTATGGCATATTATGCGCAAACTTCCTGAGAAATTAGGATCTCACGCCAAATTCAACATTGGGTTGAAGACTGACATTCAGTCTGCATTATATGATTCACAGACCACCATAGAATTTGAGGAGAGCTGGGGTGAACTACTTGCAAAGTATGATCTGCAAGGTAACAATTGGCTTCAGTCCTTATATGAGGAAAGGTCTTTTTGGGTTCCAGTTTTTCTCAAGAGTGTCTTTTGGGCTGGTATGAGCACAACGCAAAGGTCTGAAAGTATGAATGCATTTTTTGACGGGTATGTCCACGCTGGGACAACATTGAAGGAATTTGTCGATCAATTCGATAATGCTCTACGAAAGAAAGTGGAGGTCGAGACAACAGCTGATTTTAATTCTACCAATCAAACTATCCCATGCGTTTCCCCTTTCAACATTGAGAAGCAGTTTCAAAAACTGTATACAAATGCCAAATTTAAGGAGGTCCAAAGAGAGTTGATGGGCCTAATGTGTTGTAATTGTTGGCTGGTAAGCACACAAGGGTGCATTTTAACATTTGATGTGTTGGATGAAATATCGTTTGATGGGCAAACCAAACGAGTTCATTACTCAGTTTACTATAACGAAGATGAGTGTGAGGTAAAATGCAGTTGTGGATTGTTTGAGATGAGGGGGATTATATGTAGGCATGCATTTAGAGTGTGTCAGTTGAAAAATGTTAATGTGCTGCCAGCTGTATATTTCCTAGATCGATGGAGAAAGGACTTAAAGAGGCATTACACATTAATCAGAAGTAGTTATGATGACGTGCGGGGTAGATCAGACACGCGTAATTACGAGCTTATGATCCAACGATGCTCGAAATTAGCAGCGAAAATTTCCTCAAACAATGACAAAGTCCATGCATTTCTGCACTATGTTGATGAGTTTGATAAAACATGTGAAGGTGAAATGTGTGGGTCGACATTCCAATCAATGATGGCCCACCCAACGGTGGTCTTGGATAAGGGCAAAAAAATATTAAGCCCTAACGTGGTTCGAGGGAAAGGTAGACCTCCAAATAAAAGGAAGGTTCCACCCGTGGAGAAATGGCAACAAAGAGAAAAAAACAGGTAAATATTTTCAAACTGAATATTGCCTACTTGATATTTAGTAGCGAAAATGCTAATCCATGTTTTTTTTTTCTTGGAACTTAGACTTGTAGGAAACTCTTGGTAGATGAACGTGAAAAGGTTGAGAGCCCGGGGTCTCAACCTTAACCCCCTTCATTTCTTAGAAGGGCTCAAGTAACGACTCTTTCAACTAATTAATCTTTTTAGATCTTTATTATATTTAAACATTTGTTTATAATACATGATGACTTTTCAATCTCATGCAGGTGGTAAACATTGATTTTTGTGAGACTTTTGACATTTTTTGTGAAATGGGTGTTGGTCTAGATGAGGGAGGAGCTTATTATCACTCCCAACAGATTTTGGGCTTCTATGTCATAGACATGTGTTTTGGAAATGTGTTTTGGTATTGATCTGCTGCCCTTGTTGAAACCAAAGGAGAATTTGGTTAAATAGTTCCAGTTCTGTGAGTTGGATTCCAGTTGTTGCCATACTAATGCCCCTCATAAGGATTATGCCATTCTTCAGATCTAAAGAATTTTTTTTTTTTTTGGACAGGATGTACGGATGCTAATTGCCTTTCAATTGTGCCTTGCATCTGGAAAAAAGTGGAGGTTTATTTCATTATTGTTATTTCATTTCAAAAAGTGGAGCATATCTCCATTATGGTTACAAAAATTCTGGTTCAATAATTTAATGTTGCTAAAATTTCCAGATTCGGGGAGCAGCAGTTTTTTAAGGATTGACTGCATGCTGGGAATGTGCAAGATGATGCTTCTGTCACTATCGGGGTAGCTCAAAAACGGATGATGCACTGAACTGAAGTTGTGTTGTAAATATTTTATCTTCATTTTAAGAATGATTGTAGGAGTTTATTGTACAGTCAGCAAACCATTGATGTTATGTATTAAAATTGTGAATTTTAATATATGGAATATTAAAATTATGATCAGCATATTCGTGTTCAACTATTGATAGTTCTGAGGACTGAGTTAACTGAGGACTGAAGCATTTGTATGGGCATGCTGATATTTGATCAAGTCGGGTTTTATTTTGAGGTCCAGACAGGTTTTTTATTTTTTATTCTGATTTACAGATTGAAAGAATTGATACTGACTTAACCGAGGACTGAATCGGCATGATGCAATCATGCATTTCTGGTAAAATTAGTTTTGGCTGCTGTAGCTATAGACAGCATATACTAAACGGATGTGCATATCCCGGATATGCACAATAATCCGTTGGTACAAATGGGGTTGAAGTAAAGTATAAGAAATTTGTCCATCTACAATTGAGTATACGTATGAGTGTGTTTGAAAAATCTTGGTCACAACCATATTCTGTGTGTAAATGGTTCTAATAAATGGTCCTACTATAACCTGATAGTACTTACATTCCAATCAAAAACTATATTCAATATCTGCAGCTTTCTGTTGGAAATTGAACAAAATCCGAAAGTCAATTTACATGAACAAGAGTTTATCTTTACACGATGAGGTTAACTGGCAACAATTTACATACATGGTCAGTGGTCCAAAACATGTGCACTTCAAAACAACCATGCAAACCCCATCTAATCCATACACCATACTTTACATCGAATTTATCCAAACCAAATAAATACTATTACAAATGTCAGAATCCAGTACAAATACAAAAGTTTTCGCCTTTGCTTTTTCAGATTCTTCGCTATTTCTCTCACTTTATCTTCCCTCTTCCGAACGGCATACTCGCGCTGTAATACATCAGTCCACGTAATATTTGTCGCCTTATTCTCACGGGCACGAAAATTTTCCTCTAGCAAATGAAGTATATCAGCCCATACAAAAAATTCACACCTTGCTTCTCCCTACACACAGGGCAGGAATGGCAATTAACATAAGAAAATACAACCCAAGTAGGAAATCATTACGCAAAACAAAACAAAGCATGAGAATTGCTTTTACCGTTTTATAGTTTGGGCAAGCGAAAAACCTCCTTCCAGGATTTTTCGACGTGTGAGATGTCTTTAGTGGTGTTTTCAAACCACACCAACAAGTTGGAGGTTCCATGACAAAATCATTAACTAAAGATGATGATTGAGATGATGATTGAGATGGTGCCATGACTGATTCTGAAGCAACAAATTAAATTGATGAAATAGGACAAGAATACCCTCGGCTACCTATACAAACATTGGTACTAATATATTATAGTGGGGAAATAGCTTTGCACTAATCTGCAAATGAAACTCAGGATTTTCAGAACTTACAAGTGCAGACTGGAGAAACCAACCAAAGGACTTTACCTTCACAAAAGTATTTGAAAATCCAAAATGTAATAGCTTATTTTATGATTTGATCTTACAAAAATCTGAAACTAAACATTCTTATCACATATTTGAGTTTATTAATGGGTTAATAGTATGTGCAGACCTCCAAAAAAATGCATCTGATTTACCAACAATTATGCTACTTCACTAAGAAACATATGCAATCCACCAAAACTAGTCAGACCCAACAGTTGGTATAATTGCAATAGCTAATCAATATTCAAGTCCATAAAAGTTATGGTTAAATGGATCCTAGCATACTACCAAACGACAAGCGGCAAGTGTAGGGAAATGGTTGGATTTTTACTTCAACTATTGGGTTAAGCTAAAACAAAGTATCGCAATTGAGTTTACATGTTAGCCAAGTCCTGCATTTCTTTTACTAGTTAAAATCAACTCAAGTACAACAAAGAAGTAATCAATGGGATTGAGCTAATTTTTTTCCCTGTTTTTGTCCACGAGAATAAGCAAACTAATAAACTTCACAAAATTGCACACATATAACTACCATAACAGAGGTCCAACATGTATTCTGTAAGAATACTTAGAAATTAGACAAAATCTTGGAAAGCATTATGATATATGAGAAATGGCTGATTTCAAGTGCCATATGTGCTTGTATTTTATTAATGAAGTTATAGTTTATCATGAATTACATATGATGTAACAAACTTCAAATACCAAGCCTAACCTAAGAATTTCATTATATCATGAAGGAGCTTAAACTTATAACCTGGATGCGAGTAATAAATTCTTCCTATTCTGTTTGAAGCATTTGCAGTTCCTGAAAATAAAATGACAGAACAACGTCTGTTATCATTGACATGCTAATGAGTGATATAACAATAGTTCTCAGTAATAGCTCCGAAAAAAGATAAATGTATGCCATGAGAGGCAACATCGGCAACATCTACAACCCCGCAAGAAATTACTTTCTAGCAAATATAGTTCACAAAAATAATCACAACTAGTTATGATGAAAAAAAATTGTATACCCAAGCCCTAGAACCACCAGATTACCCAAGCCCTAGAACCACCATATTATTTATCCAACAACAACGATTTTAGGGTTTAGCGTTGGTGGACTGAGGGCGGCTTCGCGTCAGTGGACAGAGGGCGGGCTCGCATCGGACGACTGAGGGCGGCTTCGTCCCGATCGACTGAGGGATAAGACTGAAGCTTCACGTTGGTGGACTCTGATTCTAGGGCTTGGGGACTGAGATCGAAGAAGATGATGAAAGAATGAAGAGATTTGGGAGGGGGAGATTCTGGAGGGGTGTTTCAAATCTGATTTTCAGATTTGCAAATTAGGGCATGCTAAGATAACCAGATTTTGGAAAGCTTAGCTTGACGAGGACGAGGGGGAAAGGGGGAGAGTTTTTTCAACAACGATCGGGAGAGATGGGGAAGGACGAAGGGGAAAGGGGGAGAGTTTTTTGAACAACCCGATCGGGAGAGATGGGGAAGAAGAAGCTCGAGCCTGTTTCTCAACTATCCCTTTGAATTCTCAAATGTCAAAATCCAAAGTGGGTTCCGAAAAGTTAGGGTTATTTTTGTCATTAACTCAATGCCACGTATGGTGTGCCTTGGAGGTTCCGAAACAGGGGCTGATGCTAATATTTTCTCTATCTACTTATTCGGAGTAGTCGTCTTCCAACTGGCTTTGGAGGTCCCTAAGAAACTAAAACTGATTCTGCAGAGAGGTGGGGAGATGGAAACTGTGGCCTTGGTGATAATTGCCGCAACATTTGTTATGGGTTTCACCGATTCAGCCATAGCTGAGAAGGAAACCGGGGTCATCCATGTAGGGGGAAAGGTACTGTGCCAGGACTGCACACAGGGCTGGAACGAATGGGCTCATGGTGGCAACCCCATCAAAGGTACGTACGTTTTGAGGGAACGATCTGGAGTAGGTGTAATCTCTGTAACAGTACCAGGACATAATTTTTCTTGCTTTAATAATGTGGTAGAGAAGAGTATACATGTGTCTGTTAGCTAGAAACATTGTTTGATGCCATTAACTTGGGCTGTCGCAGGTTGCAAGGTGTCGATAACATGCATGGACGAGAGAAGCAGAGTGGTGTATTATGGGAGCGACATGACGGATGAGTTGGGGCAATTCGACATCGTCGTGAACAAGTACATAAATGGGAAGAAACTGAAGACGAAGCTATGCTGGGTGAGATTGGTGTCGTCTCCACACCCTACTTGCAACATTCTCACAGACTTTACCGGTGGACGGAGAGGGGTGAAGCTTAGCCTTCCCACCTTGGTGTACCGCGATCAGAGCGAGTATACACTAGGTCCCTTCTATTTTACAAGCCCATTGTGTGATGAACCCGATACCAACGACAACTCCAACAATCCTCATCAAGGAACCCATTATTGATCATGTTTCTGATTAATTAATAATGTACGTGTTTGTTCTTCTTCAACGTTTTTTTCTAAATTTCCTCATGATCATGATGTACTTTGTGACAGTTTTACATATATATAATATTAGTAAGGGATTTTATGTGCAAGGCACATATTTCATAGCAAATGTCGATTTTGGTAATTTTTTTTACATATTGATCTAAGATTATTTTAATATTGAATTCACTACTCTTCTGAAGTTGTGATTTTATGGAGTTCTTGTAAATAACACAGTTAGTGAAGGGCTTGAGTAGGGCTTCAAAAAATGGAATCAGGGCGTTGAGTAGTTGGATCAAGTCTGGAGGGCGGTGAGTAGTTTGAAGTATAATCTGTTTTAAGTAGTTGAAGGAAATCGAAGATATTGTCAAATCAAAAGATGAAACTTCAAATAATCCATCAGAGAATTTGATTAATTCTTACCTTACCCATTACCTGCAGATAGATTAGTAGCAGTGTGGCGGGAGTGCCTGCAGCCGAAAGGAAAAAAAAAAACGCTTCAACCAAATGAAAGGAAAAAAAAAACCCAGTATGAAGAAACAAAATTGGAGAGAGAAAATGAATAACAGAGAAGATGAGTATAGGAGAGAAGGTCTTACCCATTACCTGCAAATTAAAAGAAAAAAGATCCGTTTCAACGAAATGAAAGGGAAAAAAAAACTCAGTATGAAGAAACAAAATTGTAAATAACACAGTTAGTGAAGAATTCATCAATGTTAAACCGCTAACCTTATTTTTCAACAAAAACGGTGGCCAGCTTTTTAGATCAGACAAGCACCACAAGCTTTTTCAGGTTTTCTGTAGCTGTCAGGCGCCGCAGAGCTATGATGCTACATCTTCTTGTCTCTTGTAAAGAAACGCTTCACGAGAGATGCCGTGAAGCAATAGAGGTGCTTAGTCATAATTTTCTCTATAAAAGAAATATTCAGCTCATCTTCATTCGCATCCATCTTCTTTACTTTTCTGTAATTAGTCTGCATTCTTACTCTACAATCTCTCTCTGCATTTTTACTCTACAATGGCCCAGCAATCTTCTCGTAACCAATACGTGAGGTATTCTACACCATTTTCACCAGTTGTTTCTGCTTCTGCTGTAAGTTCTATAGTACAATACAATAATGATCTGGCTAATAAGTCAGATGTTGAAGCTATCTACGAGCTTGTAAATCTCGGTACCCATTACTCTTCAGCTATTTATGCATTTTCTCAACGACTACAATCCAAATCTTATGATTTGGACAAATGCAATGAGAAAATTTATATCCTTCAGCGACTTCTTCAGGAGTCTCACATGAAGATAGAAGCAATAAAGTAAGAGAATAGGAAATTAAAATCCTTGCTTAATTCTTCTTTTAGATTGCTTACTCCTTTAGACAGAGATGCTACGCAAATTTTAGAAGAGCAAGATCGTTTGAAGAATGAGGCGAAAAATCTCAAATTTCTGTAATTTTGTTTCGAGATAATAAAATAATATCTCACAAATATTTATATTGTGTATTTATCTTCTGGTAGATATTCTGTGTGCTCTATTTTATATTTCGTAGCTAAAATCATATTCTGCGCAGATGAGGGTTGTATTCACTTCTACGTTTAAAGTAAAAACTAATAGATCTAAACAAATAGATATAGATCTATCAATACACAACAAAAATACATGTTCAACACCCAAAAAAATCAATTTTTTTTTCTCTTTCAAAAAATCAACTTGGAGATGAAAATAAAAGAAAGATGACTTAGAAAATAGAAAAATAAAAATAGAAGGAAGCAGTTTTGATGGTTTTGCTTTGCCTTTTGTCGTTTAGAGGGTGCAAAAGTGGTTTTGTTGTTCTGGTGAATACCTTGAATTGTAGCGAAACTCGTACAGCTTTCCTCCGCTTAGCAAAGGTTACCTGCATGTTGATCTTGTTCTCGATCCTCAACATGAACAAAAGAAAAGAAGAGAGAGAAAAATTTTACTTTCGGAGAGAAGAGGAAAGAGAAAATGAAGATGAAAGTCTGAAAAAGAAAAAACTTGAATCAAAAAGAAAAAAAAGCATATGAACACAGATAGAAAAAAAAATTGTTCTGTGGATCTGAAAAATAGAAATCAAACGAAAGGAAAATAAAAACTTGAATAAATTTTTTACAAACAGATCTGAAATAAATGCAAGAAAATCAACCAAAAACAGATTTCTTCATATCTTTGTAGATGTGTTCAGACCTGTTTGTAGGGGAAGAAGCTGTGAAGAGATGGTGGGCGGAGATGGTGCGACGGCGCCGGAAACAACTCAAAACCGTACAGCTTAGATGGGCTGTAGGTGGCTAACGGTGGCTCGGATGGAAGTGAAACTTGGTGGGGATGTTCACCGGTGAGAGGGGAAGAAAACTGGGTGAGTGGTGTACGACACCTCCACCGGAAGGGAGTGCAATGGCCGGCCGAAATAGGGGCGACAGGAAGGAGAAAATAGAAGGGGAGAGCACGGGGAGAGAGAGAAAAGAAGAAAGAAACACGGGAGAGAAAAGAAAAACGTACGGGAAGAGAAAAGAAAGAAATAAGAAGAAATAATTATCTTTACTGAACATTTCAAATTTTTTATTATTTTTACTGTGCAGCAATCGAATTATTATATTACTATGCATAGTTACTGTGTATTACTGTGTAGGAATCGAATTATTATATTACTATGCATCGTTACTGTGTATTTACGGATATTTTCGACGATTTATAGAATTTTTTATTATCTTTACTGTGCATTTCAAATTTTTTATTATTTTTACTGTGCACAAATCGAATTATTATATTACTATGCATAGTTACTGTGTATTACTGTGTAGGAATCGAATTATTATATTACTGTGCATCGTTACTGTATATTCACGGATATTATAAAATTGGATATTATTGTGAAAAGGAAGGATAAAATTGAAAAAAATGTTGTGCTTACTATTCATTTCAGGATTCACGCTTTTATAAAAGGTCTAATCACATGTCCATTTCTTTCTACAGATCCATCCTGTGCTTATGTTGGTAGGCTTAATCATCATAGGGGGTGAAGGTAATTAATTAAATTATGGCAATATTTATGAAATGGAGGTTCCTTAATTTCTGACCAATAATATATTTGCTACCTACGTAAACACAAAATTAACTAATTTTTTGTGTAAACATTAATTGCGGCCATAGTCAGTTATAAATCACTTCCTTTTAGTAAAGATGTGAAGAAGTTGATACATCTGGTGCTCCATGCTATTGCTCTGATACTCGGTATCATCGGAGTTTATACTGCTTTCAAATATCATAATGAGAGCGCCATCGCTAATCTTTACAGCTTGCATTCCTGGCTTGGAATTAGTATTATTGTCCTCTACGCTCTTCAGGTAATTAAACTACTACTGCTCAATCCTTACTCTTGTTTATTTTTTATTACTTTTCTTCTTCAAAAGATAGCGCCAGCTGATCATGCAGAGTTGCTGGGCCAGGTTTTTTGTAATACTCAATACGATTGGCATGATCATATTTATTGCATGTGATACTTTTTGGTGGGCCTGAGTGTTTTGTTATGGATTTGGAAAATGGGAATGACAGAAAATATAAAATAAAATAGAAATTGAAAGAAGAAAATGAGTGTGAGAGAGAACGATTGAAAGGAATGTCTTTTTTTATACGAAATTAAAAGAAAAGAAGTGTATTTCAAATTTTTTATTATTTTTACTGTTCACAATTATTATATTACAATGCTTAGTTACTGTGTATTACTGTGTAGGAATCGAATTATTATATTACTGTGCATCGTTACTATGTATTCACGGATATTTTCGACGATTTATATAATTTTTTATTATATTTACTGTGTATTACTGTTCATTTCAGGATAAAATTGGATATTACTGTGAAAAGGAAGGATAAAATTAGAAGAAATGTTGTGCGTACTATTCATTTAAAGATTAGCTCTTTTATATATAAAAAGATATATATGATTAAGTACTGGAAAATTAATATTGGTAATTAATTGCGTGTTCGATTATTGATCATTCTAATTCTAAGGTAATTAATGAAGATCATGATCTGATCAACAAGCTGGCAGAATAAAATTTACTGCAATTATTTTATATTATACCTAATTCTTCTAGTTTTTTAGTGTCACTTTCAAATTCAATAGAGTGATAATGAAAACTGATACGAGCTATTTTTATTAGGTTAGGGGAAAAAAAAAAAAAATCTCCAACTCTTGCTAGTCCACGATTGACTTGACTGTCCAATCGTCCTCAAACACGTCGGTATCCTCATTCGTTGCCATGCACTCCCTCGAAGCCCACGTGTTAACAGCTCAGCCGCCCACAAAACCATTTAATCAACTCCAACTAGAGGCTTCGCGAGGCCCCCCCAGGCTTCGTCTCTCGTTCGGACATGGCGACCTGGCTCGTGAGAATAATCGTCGCATCTCCGAAATCATGCTCTCTCATTCAGAGATCATCGGCGGTGGTGGGCCGCGGTGGGTCCATGCCTAGGTTGGCCTCTTCCTCCTCCTCTTCACCTTCGTCTTCGTCATCGTCACCGTCTTCTTCTTCGTCAAGTAAATCTCCCAAGGCAGAGAAGAAGCTCGTCGACCGTCTATCGGCCGTAATAGACGCCGTCAATGACCGCAAACTCCCTCCAGAACTTAGAGGCCAGCGCAACTCCGTCAGGTCCTCTCCTCCTCATCCATGTTCTCTTTATTTATGTGCGCGAATGTACTATTTCTCAATTTTTAAGGTTTCGCAATAATTCTACAAAATACGGGCTTCATGGCAAATGTTGATGGTTTGAGGATAGGAATTTCTTCTGTTGGTGTCAAGAATATGAGAGTACAGCTTTGAAATTCTTCAAAGATTCATGTTCAAGTACCCACCAAAAAAAAGGAACTTGGGTTTGCCAAATTTATCGTATTTTCGCCCGGTTTTGGTTATGCCCACATGGAACAATGTCTGTGATATACACGTAACTAAAAGGATCTGGGTTCCGTATGATTCAATCACTTTTTGAATATTTAAGATTGTTGGAATTCTTTGATTTTGGTGCTTTAGAAAACAAAAAAACCTAAGAACCCGTAAGTTTGTATCTTTGAGTTTGTGCCATGCAATTTTACTTTTTATCCATCACTTTTGTGGTTATTATTCAAGGCAGGATTCAATCACACATGAAACTCATTTGTGTAATGGGTATTCTTTTCCGCTAATACAAATTCTGGAATTTGTGTAGTATGTGACTCTGTTATCTCTCTGACCATCATTTGGACAGATCAGAGACTGATATAATAAATGTTGTGGAGCAAAGAATATGGCACTCAATGGAAGAAGGCCAGTTCGAGAACTTACCAGGGAAAGGAAAACCCCTTAACCTTAGTACGAATCCTCATGCTGACCCAGCTGAAGACACCTTGTATAGAATCCTCTCAAAGAATGGCTGTGCACCGGAGTGGGTTGAACTTAACAAAGAGATAAGGAGTCAAATATCTGAATGGAGATCGACATTGAAGAAAGTTTGGGCAAATAGATGCAATGGAGATCACTCTACTTGGATTGAGAGTTCAGAGGCTTTAAAAGCGCAATTGCGAGATATCAATAATAAGGTGAGTCCTTATGAACCCACTTGTGTGTGTGCGAGCCAATCCTTAAGAGAGAGTGGGCTCAAGCTCTGATTCTGAAAACTCTACTAGGAACAGGAGGCCAACTTCTTCTAGTACACAAGTATGCCAGTCTCCCTTTTGACATGTTTGTCAACATTCTTGAGAATGCACCATTCATCTTCACGTGTATTGTTTGGTTGCTGCGACCAAACTGATTTCTGCAGTCAAACTGCAGGGATTTAGTCCGGTACCTTAGTTTGTGCACGAAGAACCACGAAATGTGCTTTTGGATTTTTGCTATAAAAATGAAACTGAATGTGTGCATGCAGGTTTTCCGGTATAATCTTATTGTTCCTTTTGGCCGCCAAATGTTTGGACTAAAGTGGGAGAAAGAGGTGGATCGCGTAAAAGAATGATATCTCTTCACTGCCACTTTGGATGAAGTGGGAGGACAGGATTCACTTGGAGGGGGGAATGCTAGCTATCGCTCTACTTCTAGCTTGAAATATACACGCAGCTACTTGTAAAAGAAAATTAATTTATTATATTGTTACCAATTTTATGTCTTCCCTTGTTTCTAGAGAAGCTGGATGTTTGTTCCTGCCCAACACAGTTCACTTAATATACATAGACGCGTGTGTAATTTCACTATTTCAGTGAACAGATACTTTTTAGGTATGGTGGAGATGAGTAATAATAGCATGCATTGGTTTGCCTGTTGGAGGTAACAAACGATATCATACCAGAAATTCTGTAAGAAATAGAATAACACCTGTAAAGGTCAAACCAAGATTACTTTATTTGTTACCATAATTTTTTTTTCATATAGCGCATAGATCGAACAGAGGAATTCTTCAAGCAAATAATGAAGTTCCCATTAACAGCAGTGTTGGGCCGGATATGATATGAATTAACATAATTGATATACAGGAAGAACGCATACAAATAAAACAAAATCACACCAATTCCATACAAAGAAACGATCGAAAAGTTGTGTTCCCCAAATACACGAGTATACAATAACGTGTCCGTATCAATTCAACCAGTTGATGACGTTTTGGCTGCAAGGTGGACGAGTGCACGCCTATGGTAAGTAGTACGAAGCTTCTTGTACTTCTGGACAAAAGCCCCAAGATCGATTTCCCTCTCTAAGAACCGCCTGTGCAGGTTTTCAGATTCCTCCTCCGTCTTATTCATTTCCTCTGAAACAATTAAGCACGTATTTCATATCTCTATTGAGGCATTTTTTGAATATACTCAAGCTTGCACGGAGTAATGGGAAGCCAACAATGTCCTACTATTATCCAACAACTCAAGCTTTTATTGTGATTGAATACCTTGAAGCCTTTGGAGAAGTGATGCAGGGGAATAGAATTTCAAACTCTCTTCCTTTTTTCTCTCGAGCGCGTTCAGTTTCTCCTGAGCAGTAGCCAACTCTGTTGTCCGGATTATTCTGCACTGTAACATACAATCAAGGGGAGAAGGTTCATCAATCCATTCGCTATATGTTAAACAATAAAATGAAGGATTAGACTATAAGCTTACCTGGTTTCTAAGCTCCCTAATCTGGGGTTCCTTCTCCAAGTTCTCCCCTGATATAAAAGGCAGTAACATTTAAGATCTCTCTCACTGCAGTTGGACTACGTAAACACCCATTAAAAATAAATTGGGAGAGGGGAAGGGAAAGGCACTCACTGGCAAGCTGCAGAGTTTCCTTGCGAAGTTCATCTCTTAGCTGATGAGCCATAAAAGTAGGAGAAGGGAAAGAATTAGAAGACATGGTGAACTAAAATATAGGAAACAACAGAACCACCGAAAAATGTCTTCATAATGGATAAAGAACATCAAATCCAAAAAGCGACAGGAACAGCCTATCCTAGTATTATTTGAATAGCGACAGGAATAGTATTTTTGAACAGCCTATCCAAACGTAAAGGGCAAGAGATTTTATTGTCTCGTAGGAGTTACCAAAGTTTGAAAGTGAAAACCTACATAGTGGTTGCATCTGATACCCAGCCAAATATGAAGAAACCAAAGGTCAGACCAGCAAACAGAAGTCCCAACATTTGACCAAAAGTCCTGAATTTGACCAAGGTATTGCTGGCCAAAAAAAGTTGATTGGCATGTCACAAACATCTGTGTTTTGATTTTGATGCAAAGGAATTTTTTCATATTACTCCAAAAATAGTCGTCTCTTTGAGTATACATTACCCCATCACCTGTATAAATCATACATTTCCACTCATGCACACTGGTAGATTTCATCAAAGCAAACGGCAGTAATATGGGCAAGCCAGTTATCTGCCCTGACCTTTTCATACTTTGGGTGGAATGTGCAGTGATTTTTATTCATCCCCACAACAAGAATACATCTCTCATCATAGCCATGGTCAAATTATTGCAGGTTGAAAGACAAGTGGGCAAAAATGAGGAATAATTTAAATGGAAGTGTTCAGAAAACTAGATTTAACTAGAAGTGTTGGCAAAGTAGACTAGGAAACATACAAAAATCCAGATTTGAATGGATTTGCAATATATTGGAGAACTAAATCTGAGAAAATTCGTGAGATTAAGAGAGAGAATAATCTGCAACTTACATTGTTTTGAGTTTTCACTTGATCAAGTGAAAGTAAAAATTGATGGTATGCATTTTTGTCCGATAAAATCTTCCGCAAATCATCAACACTGAACAAATTGATCAACAAAATAAGGAAATAATAGAAACTATAGAAGTGAAGTATGAATCTTATAATAAAATGTGGATGAGTTAACCATCTTTATGTGATGTGCTGAAGTGATTAAGAGAAACAAGCTTCAAATTAATGTACTCCAAGCATGTACTTTATTCAGATTTCAGTCACAACAATTAACAAAGAAAAAACAGGAATATCTAGCAATAACCTCTTACCATTTGGGCAAATATATATATATATATATATTAACACTTATAAATTATGCATGAAATACGATTAAGAAAACATGCATTACACAGAGAACTTAATAGACCCAACATACAAATTATGCAACATAAAAAGTATTACGAGAAAACACTATTTCATTCCTTTTCAACAATCTTTAGACTATAAAATATTAGAAAATGACAGATTACAAGGAGCAGGCCCTAATGGCATACAATTTTAGCTTCCTACACTATACATATATTTGAAATTTCCCGTAGTCGAGAGCGTGATGCTTGACAAGCCCAAAAGTGTGTCTAACGAAGATTCCCCTTGTTCAGATTGCAAGCAATATAAAGAAATATAGATAACCAATAATCATACAGTAATCTAAGAAATATTGATAACAACCATGGAGCAAATATATAGTTGATGAAATTTGTATAGAACATAGAATATAAGAATAAAATGTTATCTTAAAGAACCAGGAACCTGCCTTTTGTCCTTCAAAACAGCTATAAGACCCGCGGTTTCAGTAGGCGACACGTGTGATGGTGAGTGTGGCCTGTCTGAAGGCCTATGCGAACTGAAGCTGCCAGAAGAAGTACTACCTGGTGTTCCTGGAAGAGAAGAACTCGGGGAGCTAACCACGGAGGGAGGATACCAAGACTGAGAAGAACCATCCTGCGGACGTGACTGAGATTGTTGATCCTGAGATCCCCTGCAGGTATAGATAGTTGAAGCTCTAAATGAATAGCATACAACTATTGAAAAGGAAAAAAAAAACAAGCTTGATCCTTGTTAAACGGCATCAAGACAATATGTATTTCCTGCGCAAGAAGAAAACTGCCAATTAAGTATGATCGGTG
The DNA here is from genome assembly GCA_011037825.1 of Carya cathayensis. NCBI lineage: Eukaryota > Viridiplantae > Streptophyta > Magnoliopsida > Fagales > Juglandaceae > Carya > Carya cathayensis. The sequence continues at coordinate 652,113 of QGSO01000418.1, read as the reverse complement.
TTTTCATAAGCGAGAAGTTCAGATTAAGCATGTGTAACAAAGCATCGTCTTATTAGAAACGTAACGACGGACTACACCTTAATTTGATTAAACGAGGTGAGATAAATTAATTTCTAGGAGCTTCAAGAAAACCCTAATCTCAATGAAATTAAAACCCAAAAAAAAGGAAACGAGGTAAAAAATAAAGGAAATGCAGAGACGAAATTACCAAAACTTGAACATCGGGAGAAGGAGAAGAGAATAAAGGCTTCGATTGCCGGTTAAATCAATCTATGAGAAATCCGCAGCGAGGGAGTTCCGAACGATGCAAACAAAACGATCCGCTGCTTCTCTACAAGTAAGACTTGTAGCTTTCGCCACGCGTCGTCCGTCGCTCCAAGTAAATCATTTAAGAAAGACTCTCGGGTTGGGAGGTCACTTGGACCCGTACCGTACGCGCCTTGAGCAAATTAGAGCCTATCCTCTTATTCTAATGGGCCGAAATCGAATAGACAAAGCGAGGTGAGATTTTTACGATCTGGCAAGTTTAAGCTGTATATAAATCATTCTAGGGATGCCATTAATAATTTCACATTATATATTTTAAAATTATTTTTTATTTTTATTATTTTATTTTATTTTTTTTAAACTAATTAAATTATTCTATTTATCATCTATATACTATATAATTATTATAAAAAAATAAAATAAAATAAATGTCGTGTGTATAAATGATAAGTATAATTATTTAAATAATTATGCCTAATTTGTATATGCCTTTTTAAAAAAATAAACTCCACTAAAAAAATATATATTTTATTTTGAGTTCTCATTCCAACTATATAATGGTCTCTCCTTCTTCATCGATCTCTTGTCTTAAGCCTCAATGCTAGCGTCTAGAGATAGACAAAAGTCGCTTAGCCTCTACAATCTTATTGCTTTACTATTTTTATTTGTTATCTTTCATAGATTTTAAATATCACGAGATTAAAACATGAACACCAACTTCGCCGAGTTTGGATCTTAGCTTTATCAGATTATCTTCTTATAGGAGTTTTGCAGTTTCATTCATGACGTGGCATGCAGCCAGAGTGATCTCTTCCTCTTGCCACGGTAGATCCAATATAAAGAGAACGCATACAATTAAAATAAATATTAGAGAATTGATGATGAACAATTTGAAAATCAAGTTAATTAATTAAGGGATCATTTTTATATATAATATAAAAACTGAGTCATGACCTCATGTTCAATATATCTAGCTAGCCATGCAGGTACCTCTGTGGATGGCCAGCGGAATTAGGTGGCTTGCAATCATGCTGTCTCGAAAGATGCAGCAATGATCTGCGAAAGTGGCTTTGTGATGAGATAGATGACGATATTGCATGCAAATACAAGCCAACTGCTGGAAATAACCAATTATTATTCTTATTTAAAATAATAATTAAAAATAATTATTCTTATTGGTAAAGAGTGGAGAAAATTGAAAGGCAACAAAGCAGTAGCTAGCTAGCTGGCGCGCATCTCAATTGTTTATTCCTGGGAATTAGCATCATGACCCTCTCATTATCTTAATATTAGGAGCTTCACCAATTAAAAAAGCCATTGCCAATTTAAAGCTATTTATTATGTTTCATAATTTGCAAGTATTCACGAACTAAATAGATATATACACTTTTAAAAAAAAAAACTCTCTCTCTCTCTCTCTCTCTCTCTCTCTCTCTCTCTCTCTCTCTATATATATATATATAAAATTTAATTCACAAATAAATTATTAAATTACCAGCGAAAATTAGTTAAACACTTAAAAAAAATATAGAATAAATTAATAAAAATATTGGAAGCTGGGGCTGATCAAGTGGATTATCATATTCAAGTTCCAATGATCCTCATCATTTTCTTTTGAATGGGCCATAATTTGAATGGTTACCATCAATCTTCAATGAAATGCTGGATCCCATATGGCACTAAAGATGCCGGCAGCATCTCATGTTATTTTATCCATTCTTTTATTTTTTTATTCATTCGAAGTCAGTCTATGTTCATTACAGTGCTCACAATATTAATAAATAAATACCTAAACAACTCACCACTCTATTGTTTACGTGATAATACATACCCATTCTCCTTTGACATGACATGCGGCCTAAAATGAACATCTAAGGACAAAGCCCAATGTGTGTAAAAAAGTTTCCTGCAATCAATTGCTAGCCAATGATCTCATGGTTGAAAAACTTGACCCGAAACACACCCATTACGCTTTAAAAAAACACCACACCCATCAAGTGAAGACTCTGTTGGAGACCTCAGACCATCATCGTAAGCAACTTTCCAGTTTTCTCAATTTTGGGCTTAAAATAATTGTTGGCACGATAATTGACAGCTTTTTTTAATCGAGTTTTTATTTTTATTTTTATTTTTTGCAATTTGTGGGTTTTATCATATAAACAAACATATATCCAATTGACTTTTATTTTGAAAAAATATAAAGCATAAAAAAAATAATAATAAAAATTTACAAATTTGGTCAAATAATTGTCATTTGTTTATTGTTATGCCCAATAGCATAACCGAAACAAATATATTCCACAACTCTTGACATCATCCGTTTCAATAGGCCTACCTATTTAAGAAGGAGAAAGCAAGGTGTAGGGTCCACCTAAGAATTGATGGCCCGGATAATGCCACGTGGGAGGTAAATACACGTGGCAAAAAAGATGGCGTGGATTTCTTATGAGTGAACAGCTCTTGGAGCTTATGCGTAGCCAAGTGGCGGACCTCGTGCCAATGTAAAGACGCAAGGAAAGATGCAAAGTAGCGTAAGAGCCAAAACCCACCTATCTCTGTCTATTAATCCAACGGCTGTAGGTAAACTCCAGCCACAGCATCTGTACTCAGCCGTCGAGTGCCCAGGCGATGCCGCATTTCCTTGTGAGACAGTGTCCCTGTCCCTTGTTCTTGAGCGTTGTTGTTTTGTTCTAAGTCGTGGGTCGTTTAGCTCCCTCCGTCCCTCTCTCTCTCTTTCTCTGCAAGTCCCTCCGTGATTTCTCTCACTGTGGCTATTACATTGTCCTGATCCGGTGAACCCAACAGACAAATTCACATTCTATCAGATACCCATTTTTGCACATCCATCTCTGCTAATTGTAATACTAATCATTCTCTCTCTCTCTCTCTCTCTCTCTCTCTCTCTCTCTCTCTCTCTCTCTCTCTCTGTGTGAATGCGTAGCATTCTGTAAGTAATCACTCTTTCTCATTGGCATTTTTGGTTTTTTATTTAAAAAACAGGACACAATGTCGGTTCCTCCATGGCTAGAGCCATTGCTAAGCACTTCCTTTTTCTCCGTCTGCCGGGTTCATAGAGATGCCGCAAGGATTGAATGCAACATGTTTTGCTTAGACTGCAATGGCGATGCTTTTTGCTTTTATTGCCGTTCTTCACGGCACAAGGATCATCATGTCATTCAGGTATAGTGTCTATATATATATATATATAGAGAGAGAGAGAGAGAGAGAGAGAGAGAGAGAGAGAGCTAGGTAGTCACATTTTCATGCATCAATATTTTCAAATAACGCAATTCCTTCAATTAGTAGTTTATTTTCTGTTTCTACAGATAAGGCGATCTTCATATCACGATGTGGTGAGGATTGCAGAGATTCAAAAGTTATTGGATATAAGTGAAGTTCAGACGTATGTGATAAATAGTGCCAGAGTTATATTTCTGAACGAGAGACCTCAGCCAAAAGCTGCTAAAGGGGTTGCCCACATCTGTGAAATCTGCGGGAGGAGCCTCTTGGACCCATTTCGTTTTTGTTCACTTGGCTGTAAGGTCAGCATTTTTTTCTCCATTCCCTCAATAGCCTCGCACATTGTTCTCATCGATCATCAACATTATTCCCAACTCATCTTATTGCCATACCCATCAGTACCTAATATGAATTATATATATGACCCACGTTCACAGACCTATCACCCTCACCATCGTTATAATGATACCCCATCGGTGATCATTACACGAAGCTGCTACCATATTATTCATTTCTCATTATTCATATGCATATATAGTGCATGTATATAGGGAATGCCATGAGTTGCATCACATGATATTACTATATATATATATATACGGCCATTAGCATCAGCATCAGCATGATCGCCATGATCCAGCAATTCGCATCATCATCGATCATCCTCACCATCAGCTATTAAATGAATTAGCTTGTAGGAATAAAGAGAAATGGGGATTCAAGCTTTAAGTTAGAGTATAAAGATGAAGAGCTAGCAGTGGAAAGAAGGGAAGGGATAGAAAGGAAACCAGTCTCATCGAGATCAGAGGAAGAAGAATTGCGTGAAGGCACACAACAAGACATTTCCCCGCCCACGCCTCCTCCACCTCCATCTACTGCAAGGAGATCAAGAAAAGGCATTCCTCACAGGGCTCCCTTTGGATCCTAAATAATTTAACTCCATCCAGAAAATTTACTTACTTCTTATTAAAGAAAAAGTACATTTTTATGAAACCCAACTTATATTGCACGACCGACCGACCGAGCATGCATTTGGGTTCTTTTCCGGAGTAAGTCTTGGGTGGGAAGGAGGGGGGTTTTTGTCCAAAAGACAAAAAAAGGTGCGCAAGAAAGTATTCTCTTTAAGGGGAGGGATATATGGGTCCCAAGCAACCAATTCTCTCTTGTGAAGAAGCAATAATGCAGAATTGTTATTGATAATTGCAAGGTGTACATCGTCATTAACAAATTAAAAAGCAAGTCTTCGTGGAGTCCGTTTTATAGTTTCCAAAGGGCCCACCACCCACATGGGCAGTTTACATAAAGAAACAAACATCTTTTTAATTTTAATTTTTTATTATTATTGTTTAATATTACGTGTAATGTGCAGTTCAACTTTATAAGAGCGAGTTTGGACAGAATCCACCAATTATATTAATATGTATATACACATAGTGTTGTTTTACCTTTTTAGTCTTCTCATTGTCCATATTGAAGAATGGTAATTTTGCCAAAGATTATACGTATCCATGGCCATGGCGGCAGTGCAGTTATTATTATGAATACCTGGATGATCGCGTCTTCCCATGAGCTAGCTCAGCCTCAGGGGACAAAGTTTGAGTATATATAATAAGGATACATGCTCAATGATTTAAGGAGAAAAGGGCTTTGTGACACACACCGACGCGAGCATCCATCCGACCAAAACCTAAACCAACCGCAGAGATAATACTGCACAATCTATAGAAATGACCAACATACATTTTTATAAAATGTTGAAAAGAAAATTAAGAGTGAAATCAGGAATGTACGTACGTGTCGCCAATTCAATTATTGCTTCATCATTGATATTAGACATACCAAAATTTAACTACTTTGCGTACCCAATTGTCGAACCACTGATGAATTCACCCAAATTGTACCTGTCCAACAGCCTTCTACTCTCTCTCTCTCTCTCTCTCTAGGCAAATAACTAATTAATATAGAAAAATGATACACAATCTCTTACCATTCACACAATCTCCGCACACCACATTTTTTTTTCTTTCTATATCAAATATTTAAGATATGGATATTTAAGATATGGATAATAAATACAAAGATTTAATTAGTTTAAGAAGAATAAATTCAAAAAAAATATTTAAAAAAATATTAAAAAATTAAAAAAAAAGAATGATGTGTAGACATTGAGAGGTTGTGTAGCATTGCTCATTAATATAATAAATAGAATAATGTTAATTAAAAGTTCTAAATAAACAAATTCCACACAAGTCATTTATAAAAAATTGCGTCTCGCTAAAAAAAATTAAATTTTCTTTTTATATAATTTTTTTAAGTGAGATAATTTTTTTAATAAAAAATTATGTAAAATTTATCTATTTAAAATTTGTCTAAATTATTTTTATAACAGATACGATACATTGGCAATTTGGCAACAGACCCACTTACCATTGAGTAGAATATCACCCGAGATCAAAACCTCAGGCCCATCAAGCACGCACAAAAGCCATGCATTGCCCAACACTAATACTGTAAAAATGGGTTGTGGTTTAATAGGGCCGATTTTTGTGTCAACAACAAGGGGCTTTTCATGGCGTCGCAACCAAAGTTAGTTCGATTTATGCTTGAACTCCGGAGTATACGTGGCAGGCATTCTTGGCTGCATTCTGGTAAAGCTTTTGACAAGTTGTCGAACTCTAAGAACAAAAACTTCTATTTATTTGATTTTGGGTCTGCCCTTTTCAAGCCCAAGTGTAAATGCTGAGTTTTATTTTCTTTTTTATTTATTTTTTATTTTATGTGCTTTTATAATTTCCCATAAAAGAAAAATAAAATTGCTGACAACTATCAGGGCCTCTATAGTCAAATCTATGTACGCATTATAAACAATATTATTAATGATTTTTTTTTTTTTTCTTCTTCTTCTTCTTCGTAAATTCGTAGTCTTCAAGTTAGTTGAGTATTCCAGGGGCTGTTTGCATTAAAGAAATGTAATCCAGCTTAGAAAGCAAACGTGCTGTTAGATTAGATGCAATTTGGAGTAGCAGCGCCTGCACCGCACCGGAGAGCACGTGTGGAGCGTATAGGGCACAAACTAATCACCCACATGCACTTTTACATCTTGATCTCTTCCTAAGGAGTCGTGCTACTTTGTTGTTTTAGTTTAGCACTTCAAAGGCGCGTGAAAACGCTTGCCCTTCAGTTTTGTGAAGAAGAAATACTAGTTTTTTTTTTAATCAAGATTTAAGTAAAAGAAGAAGAATGGTCAGGGATTTGTAGTTTAAAGTTGACAATCCAACTCCAAGATACCAAAAAGTCATAGACGACACCTCATACTCGTAGGACTCCGCGGAATCCTTCACTTCCACACAAAATATGAGAGCGATGTTAGCCCCATCGGGATCACCACCACAGACAATTTCATCCTCAAAACTCAAAAGATACCACAGATACTGTAGCCATCAGAAATTACTTTTTTGAATCATAATGGTGTCCAAATGTCTCGCCCTCTGTCTGGACCATCTCCATCCCCATCCCCACCCTTCCTCAACCTCTGCCACATTCCAAAATCCACGGCCCTCCTACTTACCCATCCATCCTCCATTCACGACAACCTTTATCAACAAATTTACGGTCACCCATCATCAACTGCAGCCTTGTCTTCCAAGAACGAGATGCTCCATGTTCACCCCCATGGCTAGTTCAACCCAATCCNCTGAGCATTTTGGAAAAAAGTATTTAAGCATTTGCTTTTTTGGAGGATGAGATCTATTTTTAGAGCTCTCAAACGCTCTGAATAAGATTGTGCATACTGATAGCGATGGAGGAAATACAGAGGGAACTCAAATGGTAGAAATCTGCTTTCAGAGCACTCAAACGCAAGGTCACTTTGGTTTGGTCTGGGCTGTATTTTGGGAAGAGAGATAAGAATAAAGAGGAGATAGTTCTATCAAATCGCTTGAGGGAGGGAAGAGAAAGTAAGGGACATTCTTGCCATTTGACTAAAATCAGAGGAGAAATGACATAAACATCCCTGACGTGCGCACGCAGGCCCCCAACGGGGCCTGTACGTAGCACGACTCACACCACCACAGACAATTTCATCCTCAGAACTCAAAAGATACCACAGATACTGTAGCCATCTGAAATTACTTTTTTGAATCATAATGGTGTCCAAATGTCTCTCCCTCTGTCTGGACCATCTCCATCTCCATCCCCACCCTTCCTCAACCTCTGCCACATTCCAAAATCCACGGCCCTCCCACTTACCCATCCATCCTCCATTCACGACAACCTTTATCAACAAATTTACGGTCACCCATCAGCAACTGCAGCCTTGTCTTCCAAGAACGAGATGCTCCATTTTCACCCCCATGGCTAGTTCAACCCACTCCGCTCCAAGCCCCAAGTTTGATGAATTTGAGCCCCATCCAACCCTTACCAATGATGATCTCAAACCAACTACATCCCTTGAGAGGACTTTTGACTGGTGGGAAATGGCTTGTCTTTGGATTGGTCTTGTCGTGGGTGTTCCATCATACTACCTTGCCGGTAGCCTTGTTGATCTTGGCATGGCTTGGTGGCAAGGGATTGCCACAGTTGTTGCTGCCAATATTATTCTCCTATTCCCATTAGTCCTTACCGGTCACCCTGGCACCCGATACGGTATTTCTTTTCCAGTCCTTGCTCGATCCTCTTTTGGAATCCGCGGGGCTCACATCCCTACTCTACTAAGAGCCTTGGTTGGTTGTGGTTGGTACGGCATCGAGACTTGGATTGGCGGCGAGGCAATTTTCCTCCTTTTACCAAAATTCCTCAAAGAATCAACCCTGTCTCAGGTTTTACCTTGGCTTGGTACTTCTCCTCTCGAATTTGCTTGTTTCATTACTTTTTGGCTAGCCCAATTGACAATTGTTTGGAAAGGAATGGAGGGAATCAGAGTGCTTGAGAAGTACTCGGCTCCAATCCTAATAATACTCACTTCTTGCCTCCTCATTTGGGCTTATGTCAATGCTGGTGGTTTTGCGTACATGCTGTCCTTATCCTCTAGGCTCTCCTCCTCACAGTTTTGGTCCCTCTTCTTTCCTTCACTCACCGCGAATATTAGCTTTTGGGCCACTCTTGCACTCAACATACCCGATTTTACTCGATACGCTAAGACCCAGACTGATCAAATCATTGGTCAGGCAGGTCTCCCAATCTTCATGGGGGCATTCACATTTGTTGGCCTGGCCGTGACCTGCTCCACCAAAGTAATATTCGGCCGAGTTATATCCAGCCCAATCCAACTTCTTGGAGAAATAGGAGGATTTACAACCATGATCCTTGCTATTTTCGGGATTAGCTTAGCCATCATTACTACCAATATTGCTGCCAATGTTGTGGCTCCTGCCAATGCCCTCGTCAATCTCAGCCCCTCAAATTTCACCTTCAGAAGAGGAGCTCTTCTGACAGCATTGCTGGGAATTGCTTTTCAGCCCTGGAGACTTCTTAAATCAAGTGAGAGCTTTGTTTATACCTGGCTAGTTGGGTACTCTGCACTTTTGGGTCCAATTGGGGGCATAATATTAACTGATTACTATCTTATCCGCCGCACAAATTTGAGTATCAAGGACTTGTACTCGGTGAGTCCTTATGGGGCTTACTATTATTCGGGAGGCTATAATTTAGCAGCAATGGTGGCCTTGGTCCTAGGGATTTTGCCAGTGATCCCTGGTTTCCTGCAAAAGATTGGAATACTATCTTCAGTCCCAGAGAGTTTTGGTGTCATCTACAGCAATGCCTGGTTTTTTAGCTTCTTCGTTGCAGGTTTTCTCTACTGGATTCTGTCCCGTTTAACGGGAAAACAAAACAAGTCACTACCTGTAGATCCCCTTCTGCCTTCTGCAAACTAATTAATTTGTGTACTTTGTAAACATTTTTAATGTCACTTGATATCCAGTCTAAAGCTTTTTGTTCGTCTGTGACGTCCACATCCCTAAGTCGTCCATACGTTGTCACCTTGAATTTCTTGTTGTCATCTTAAGGAGTTCGGTCTTACGATATTTTAGCGGGAATGCTTAAGTTCTGCAAAATGGAAGAAAGCTTATTGCTTGGTAGAATTCTTACTTGAGGAAACTGGCTTTATAAACTGATACTACTGCTCGTCTGCTACTGACTTATCTCTGTTGGGTTGGGCCTACATTTCGATTGTACTTGCTGTGAAGTGGTAGTGGGCTCTAAGAGGCTTCAGATTCAATCTTTGATTTCCAAAGCCAGTGTCTTGGAGCCCAGGAAATTGTATCTGGATCTAGAATCCTCTACAAGAGGAGATCTATTAAGCAGGCTGGTCATCCTATGACATCAAACAACCCAAATCTCTCCCATGGGCCATCACCGCTGCGACTGCCTTCCCTCCTCTACCCATCGGCCTCCCATTAGGATGGGATTATTGATTATTGAATATTTTTGGTATCGTTCTCCAAAATTCCACACAACCAATACAATCAGAACTTACCGGGGCTGGAAACATTCCAAGGGCACCACCATTCATCCAAATTTGACACATCAATTTGTAGGATTACTTTTGTATGTAGCAATATTATAAAAAAATGATAAATAAAATTTTCCTTTATAATTAAGTAGAAAATAAAGAGTTGGGTTTTTTTTTTTTGTGGGGTGGGCGGGTTCAATCGTTGCTCTTAGCCAATATGCGCAAGCATGAAGAATGATGTATGAAATTAGGTGAGTTGTATTAATTTAATCGTGTCCGCCGCGAGTACATGAAGCAATATTGTACTACATATTTATCCATGCATATCGTGTATATATATAGGAAAAATTATGGGATATTGGGAACATCCAAATTAAGGAAATCGGTGGAAGATTTATGTTCCAAAAAGATCACGCGTTATTCTTGTATATAAAAAGTTACAAACGATAAGACTGGCATGCATGAGTATAATGAAAACAAGAAACAAAAGAACAAGGACTTCCAATACATATCGTTTCGATCTGCCAAAATTAAGCTGATTGGGACGCCGTCTTCTTCTTGCAAGACTTATAGAAAAGACCTTTGTAGAGAGGACAGACGATTCCTAATAATTCCCATTGCTAGTCTCTCTAATTCTTTCACATCCAGATCAAGTGAGATTGTTAAAAAAAAAAAAAAAACACTTGGAGTCCGACAAAGNAAAGACCTTTGTAGAGAGGACAGACGAGTGATGATCATCTATCGTAGCCTCCCTCTAATAGTGCTGGTCATTCTTGAATTCTATATTAATTCTATATATATATATATATATATATATATATATATATACTAGGTGAAAGCTACGTGCAATGCACGTTTGTTTAGTTATGTATTTTTTTTTTTAAGAACTAATTTTTTATTAATAAAAACGTAATGTTTTTGGTTAATTAAATAACTAACGATGTAATGTTTATATAATTAATAAATAATTACACGTTGTGATATATTATAAAAGAATAGTATTAATAAAATCTATAGTATGATCTTATAAATAAGCATCGCCTATAGTTTTATGAAAGCTATTTGAAATAATTTTAATTCTAAGATGACGATCCAGCATTTTCCTTATTTTGCATTACTTCAATAGAGAGGACATTAAAATGCCTATATTTTTTCTCCTTCAATTTTTGTGGATCTATATAAACTTGAATCCTCCAAATTGTTTTTGATAATTTCTCCGCAACGCTTTTAACATATGGTCGATGCTCCTATAAAATAAATTTTGAATAGCAGATTAATCAATGATAATTTCTACTTATCATTTCTACACACCATACTTATTTTATTTATTTTTTTATAATAAATATGTAGTGTATAGATGATAAGTAGAACAACTTAATAGTTTAATAAAAATAAAATAAAATAATAATAAATAATATTAAAATATATAAAATATATGATATGAAATGATGAGTAACATTTTTTATGAATTAAACAAATAATAACATTACTACTGAGATTGTATATATCATTTATAAAATAAAAATAGTAATTAGCGCAAAGTACAAAAAAACAAAAAATATTTAGGCTTAAAGAAAAGTATTAAAAAAAAACTTTTAAATAGGAATTGTCACGCTTATTAAAGGGATCCATAATTATTCTCTTTAATAAACATAGAAATCAATGTGTTTTTGGCCAGCCTTTACTGATGTGCATTTTTAACACCCTTTGTAAGTGCCCATTTTTCTTGGAGAACGAAGTTCTTTTATTAGCACTCGAAATTTTAATGTAGTTGGCAAAACATTGGAAACAAACCTACACACAGCAACGTGCAAAGTACGTTTTTTTAATTTAATAAAGCGATTATTTTTAAAAAATGATGTAACTTTTATAAAGAAATAAAACACTAAAGTTTTTATAAGATATTATTATTTGATTTTAATGTTTCATAATGAATTTAAATTGATAAAGAAATAATATTTTATTTGAATAATTGTATTCGTAAATGTAGTTGGTAAATATGTTTAAATTTAATTATTTTACATTTCTCTTTTTTTATATAAAGAATTAATAGAAATTTTAAATCACATATATAAATGATAATTTATATAAAATAATGTTATATTATAATTTGCATGTTATATAATTTATTACTAATCTACTTCTCCTGTTGATGAAGTAGGTTCTTAGCATTGACAACTTTCTTATATGACCTACTGTTTATGTTCATAAGCAATATTTATTTAAGTGATTAGCACCTATACTAATTTAAAAAAATAATATTAGATACAATATTAAAGTGTGCAAGTCTTATATATATATATATATATATATTTTAAAATAATAGAGTTTACTATTAAATAAAAGTTTTTAATGTAAACTTTGTATTTATTCATTTTTTAAAAAACATATGAGAATGATAAAAAATAGAATTGAGATTTAAATTAGTATTACAAACAAAATGCCAATATAAAAAATTAATGACATAATATTTTACTATAAGATTAAATTACCGTGTCATATATATATTCGTATCATGAAATTTAAACATATTAACAAATGAGATAATCCAAAATAATTCAAAATAAGAATTAAGAAAATTAATTAGAATCCTTGGTCAGTTGGAGCATTGCTACTCATAAGTTCCATACACCACACACCTCACATTTTTTATTTTTTAAAATTTTTAAAATTTTTTTTTAGATTTATTCTTTTTAAACTAATTCAATTTTTCTATTTATTATTCATATACCAAACATTTGATAAAATAAAAAAATAAAAAAATTTTAAAAGATGGATGGTGTGTGATATATGAGGTTATGTTTAGAATTTTTCTGATCAGTTGAGATAATTTTCCTTACATATTAACAAATGAAACCTTCCTTCGTTGGAATCTCTTATTTTATATATTATATTATATATATGACTACTAAATACATTATTTATATATAGTGCGTAAAAAACAAAAAGTAATTTTACCATAATAATGCCTCCCCTTATCGATCAAAGCCAGCCCAGGTGATGGAGGTCCAAACCCCTCCACTAAAGCGCAAGCCACTGACCCGAATGAACACGTACGTGGCCAATAGCTGGGTGGGCAAGCAGTTCAAGCTGGCCGTGCGCAACTCCACCTTCACCATCTGTCAGCAACTGCTCTGGAGAAAAAAAAACAGAGCATGGTCATCTTGCATTACTCTGTTTTTATACAATAAACAGAGCATGTTCTTGGCTTTTATCGTGTTACAAAACAACGAAGGAATCGGATTGATAGGGTACAGCTCGTCAATCCTGGTGACATATTCTTCCAACCCACATGACAAGCTCTGTTTCTATACAACAAAAACAGAGCACGGTAAGCCTCTCTCTTCTACTCTCGTTCTCACACTCTCTCCCTCTCTCTCTTAGTACCGTGCATCATTAATCGACAGCTTCTTCCTTCACAGAATACGGACCGACGTTCATAACTGAATGAAAATTTCAATGTGAATTAAATTTAACTGCGTTAAAAATATCCACGAAAGGATCGGAGCAGTGAGATGTATCATGTGAGAGACGGGAGAGACGAGGACATAAAATAAGGTATATTAAGCGTACGCCACATACAATATTGAGGAGCTGACGTGGAGCATGTACCATGCAACGAATGAGGAATAAAAGGACAAAACAAAAATGTTAAAGTGGCGATTAAGCAGAGGACACGGACGGCACTCTAGATCAGCTTGGCAGCAACCCCAACCACATATCAGAGGTCCCCGTCCCTAGCTAACATTGGTCGGGACGTAGTTAGGAGAGAGGGTGGGACCTACGGTCTACCCGTGCTTCACAGTAATTAGTTTGAGGGGGCCCCATACAATTAATTAGAAAAAACAATTGGGCTTAGGGTAGGAGACAGAGACCCATAAACTTATTATTAAATTTTTGTTCTCAAAGACAAGAATAAAACAGAGATGGACCCCTAGTAGTTTTGCTGTAATCCACTAACGAATGTAACGTTAAGGGGCTAAAGCACAAAGAAACTAGTTGTGTGTGTATATGTTCGTTCGATGATCGATCTCCTTGATCCATCCAACATTAATTTTAATTTTATAATTAAATGATTTGACATTTTGGAAGTGGGAGTGATCGAGAGACGTCGTTAATTAACGTACGTGAATGCATAGTTGCACACGCACGTTTAGCTGTTGGTGTTGCATATAATATAATATATAAGACGTTCCATAATTTATATTATATAATGTACAAAACTTCTATATATAAACTTATATAAGAGCTAGCTAGCTGTTATCCAATATAAGCAATTCATTTTGATATCTGCACCGATCATCATGTCTTAATTGCTTTTTTAATTAATTAGAATATATACGTTATTGCTATTATTAAAAAAATGTTTTCGCCAATAATATTTGCCATTCGGTCATGCAACATTATGATCATGACAACATAGCACCTCTGAAAGGGCAAATGATCAACAATTGATTCCATCTTTTACACGTGGCGTCTGTATGAGTATCCACTAAATAAAAGATAATCAACCAATTATTAATTATGTGACCTTCTAAAATGTCAGCTGCCATGTGCGATCTATCACGACAGGTTGTTAGGTTTTCCAACTTATATTAACGTACGATAGCTTGCCATGTTCGGGTAACTGATTTTCATGAAAAAACATGGTGTGACGTGTCCAACTCAGATAATGAGTTTAGCTAGGTTTCACGTACACATAGATTTGGTCCACTGTACATGCAAAAACATATATAATGTACGTACGTACGTAACTTTCTACCTGAATTAATTAATTTAACAGATCGAAGAGTTATTGGTGATTGGTGGCCAAGCCCAAAATATATCTGAAATTCATGGACCAAGTTCAGAATTAATGGCAGAAACCGAGTAGATCAAAAGCTATGAAATCGAACGAAAAACCCATCAATTATGAGAAAAAATAAATCAGAGTGACAGAGTATTAATTTTAGACGAAAGACAAATCAAAATTGTTAAGTTAATTCTTTTTATAAAGGAAGCTGCTACTGTATCACTTGAAGTGTCATGCCATTAATTTGTCAACTTACTAAAAGAAAGAACAAGAAAAGAAGAACAAAACACGAAACTGACAGGAGGGCAAGCCTCCATCTGCTCGCATCCCTCCCTCCCTCCCTCACGTCTCCAATCCACCGTTTTCGACGCCATCTCAAACGTACCCCATTACTCAACAGGTGCTTGTTCCTTCTCTCTCTTCCCTATCTACATCTCCTCTGTTTGATGGCGTGATGCCCCGAAACCTAGATCCCACATCTGTTGGCAGTCCCTTTCCCATTCTTAAGGTTGTGCTTGGTCATTAAAATTTTTCATCTCATCATTACAACTTTTCCAAATTCTTATATAAAATATAATAAACTATTAAACTTTTTCTTTAACTTTTTTCAAATTTCAAAATAATAATAATAATATTTCATCTTAAAACTCAAAATTCTTATTTGAGAATTCTCAATGGCGAAACAGAACGTGTAGAGAAAAGCTTTCTCGTTTTACAAAGAATCAAAGTAAAGCTTGATCTTCTGAATCCCGACGAAAACCTTGCACTCAAGTATTTGCCAAAGTTTGCAGTTTCATTTCTAGTGTGTACCCTACATTATTATTCCAAATAGAATCCACTGAGTCCTGCTCAAAACCCTGATAATGGAAATCTCATCACCCATCTCCATCCAAAATACCCCACTCCGAGACCTCCCCAAGGCATCCCCTAAACCTTACAAAAATGCTTTGTAACCACACACATGGAGGCCTCTGCCACGCTTCGTACTCCTAATTCCTTCAAAGAGGACACCTACTTCATTTCCAACCTTAAGTCCTCTGAAAATTAAGAGAGCTCTACAAGAGCTCTAGCATAGGCTCTTGGATTCTGATGCTTCGGACACCTCAATGTGGGGGCATTCCTTTGTTGGGAGGTCATGACGAGAAGGCATATGTGGTTCTCTTGAAGTTTTTGTGAGTAAGAGGCTTCAATCACTACAAGAAAATTACTTATATCGATCAGTTATGTCTAATAAAATGACTATTTTCAACTAAAATGAATTTATTTTCGTTGTAAATAGTCATTTTTCGTCACAAAAAATTAATCACAAATACCCGTTTTCTTGTAGTGAAGGTCTCAGACACACTCAACATGTTGATAAAGTGTTTAGCATGGAGGGTAGAGTTTGGAACGGATAGATAGGTTTCATTTCGTGTTTCCTTCACCTTTTGTTTTTTGTTTTTTTTTTAATAACTAGTGACAATGCTACATCGAGCGGTAAGTTTGAGTAGTGGTCAATAGGAGAGGGCAGACTAAACTACGCGCGTACATATAATATATATATATAGGGCTATAAACGATGTCTAATCAAAACATGAATTCTTCATTAATTAATATCATAATTCGTTATAGGCATGCAGTCAAGATTGGCGTGAAAGATTAATGAGGCCATGTGTTTGGACTCTGGTTGTTGGCAAACATTTATTATACATATAGTTAGCACTTAATTAGCAGCCAGAAAAGTTAAGAAAAAGAAGAAGAGAGGTTTCTCTTAAGAAAGCAACAAAAATTCCGACGATCTATATAATTCATATTGTCAAGGGACTAATAACACTCGGTGCATGGCTTTTCCCCCCTTTTAAGATATTGGAGCTTTCATGTAATTTGTACTTTTGTGATATATTGTGATTATTAATTAATACTGTATTCGAGCTGAGTTTCGATTACAAAATCAGGCTCAAGCTTAACTCGAAGATGAATGATCATATATGCTCTAAAATATTATTGCCCAAACTTAGCTAGAACATATTTTTATTAATTTGAGTGAGTATTATGATAAAAACTATCGAGTGAGCTCACGAGTTAAGTTGATCATCTTTATATTAGCAAGTACTTAATTTGTGAATATAAATATAAATAGAATTAAGTTTGAGATGAATTGTATTATTTAATAATTGATTATATTTTCGTATTCACGAAAGACTTATAATTTAACTAAGCACGAGCGTTTTTAATGGAATTGTTCACCGAGTAGTCTTGATCATCACATTACACGCCTAGCGTTGTGAGTTATAAAGATAGAGATGAATCCATTAACGTCAGTACGAGATCTATGGAGAGTTTTAAGATAAAGAAGTTATGGATATTTTTAATGTTTCTATATATATATAACCGGTGAGGATGAGCAGCACGGCCAATTAAAGTCAACCATGGTATCCTGCCATATAATATACAACACTTTGATTAAATTATGATAATATTTAGGGCGGAGAAAGAGAGCTGTACCTAGCTAAGTTTGGTTAGATGCTGGCTAGAAAAGAAGACAAAGCATTTTAAAGTTGAAGTATCTGGACTGGAGCATGCATACCATGGTGGGGGGTTTTCCAGCTTGTCCCTACCACCAGCTCGTGGTCTGACTGATTTTTTGTCAACGGGTCGTTAAATGGAACGAGTCCTTGAAAGTCACGAACGACCGAACCCGAAGCTGGTTTCTCAGAAACTTGCTACTATTCTTCCCCGCTCGCTCCTCTGCTATATATACTGTAAAACCTTATCAGTATTACCCGCACTTCATTTCATTCATCTCCGCATATCCCTATTATCTTTTCAGGACCTCACGTTTGGTATATATATTTATCCAATCAGTACTCTCTCTCTCTCTCTCTCTCTCTCTCATACACACAACGTTTCCAGCCAAGAAAAAGAAAAAGAAAATACATATATTCAAAGCTTATATAATTAATAGAACACAATTTTCCTTAACCCTGCATTAATTCCAGGTTATTGTTCCATGTCTCCTACGATGGCTGTAACAACTGAAACAAAGGAGGAGAAGGATACGCCAGAAAGCGAGTACCAAAAAGGAGTAAAGCACCTCTGGGAAAATGGCATAAACAGAGTTCCCAAGAAGTATATATTACCCCCCTGCGATCGACCCAATACTGAAGACGGGGTGCTAAATCATGTATCTGAGCAAAATCTTAAGCTGCCCATCATTGATTTCGCAGAACTAATGCAAGGTGCCAATCGGTCTCAAGTCCTCGAGTCCCTCGCTAATGCTTGCGAACAATACGGTTTTTTCCAGGTATGGTTTTGAATTGTTTATAAATTACCATGTTGAAACCAAATTGTAATTAGGCCTAGTTATCTCAGCCGACCACGCACTGACCCATGTCAATGTTCTATTACGACAAAAATCGAAGAAAATATTGAAATATTCAAGATTAATGCTCACTTCAAATTAAATTTAAATTATAAATTATAATATTGCGCGCAGCTGGTAAACCATGGCATTCCAAGCGATGTTATAAGCAGCATGATTGATGTTTGTACAAGGTTTTTCGAGCTGCCATTTGAGGAAAGATCAAAGTACATGTCTTCGGATATGCATGCGCCGGTCCGATATGGAACCAGCTTTAACCAGAAGAAAGATAATGTATTTTGTTGGAGAGACTTCTTGAAGCTAATGTGCCATCCCCTATCAGATGTCCTCCCACATTGGCCTTCTTCTCCTATGGACCTGAGGTGGGAGCTTACCTACCTTAGCTTCAGCCTTCAATTATTTTTATTTTATTTTGTTTTATTTTTTGCAGTCCTCTCTGTCTATATATCTCTTTCTTCGTTTGTGTGGCTCATAATCGCTAGCTAACCTGTACACGTACGGCTTTGCGGGAACGAATAGGGTTTGACTTTTGCATATGAATTGCTACGACTCCTATTACTCATGAAGTTAAATAAAAAGAATAAATAATTTGCTCCTTGTTAGTTATCAAGCAATAATATCTATTACATGCATGTATATGTAAATATTAATAAGTTGAGGACCAATCAAGTTGCTGGTTCATACTTTAAACAGGAAATTGGCTGCTACCTACGCAAAAGAAACCAAGTACTTGTTTCTAATGCTAATGGAGGCCATTGTGGAGAGTTTAGGACTTGTCGGAACCGCGGATGAGCAGAAGAAGACAGAGGAAGAAGAGGATGACATACTAAAAGACTTCCAAGATGGAAGCCAGTTAATGATTGCCAATTGCTACCCGCCATGTCCAGAACCCAATTTAACCCTAGGAATGCCACCGCATTCCGACTATGGATTCCTCACACTTCTTCTCCAAGATGAGGTTGAGGGCCTACAAATACAATTCCAAGAAAAATGGGTTACTGTCCAACCAATCGCTAATTCATTTGTTGTCAACGTTGGTGATCATCTAGAGGTGGGTCGTAAGTACAACATGATCATCAGAGTGCATGAAATCCAAAATATATATATAATTAATTCAAGTAGCTAGTTTGTTAATTGTTGATTCAATTATATTTTAATTTGTCTCAGATATTTAGCAACGGAAAATACAAGAGCGTTTTACATAGAGTATCTGTGAACCCTATGAAACCTCGAATATCGGTGGCTTCTTTGCATAGCCTTCCTTTCCAGAGCATGGTTAGGCCGTCGCCTAAACTGATCAACGAAGCGAACCCAAGGCGTTTTAAGGACACCGACTTTGCTACTTTTCTCGACTACATTTCATCTTCTGAGCCCAAGAGGAAGAATTTCTTGGATTCTAGGAAATTATTGGATTGAGGCTATATATATATATATATATCTAAGAAGTACTGAATTAATCCAGATCTGTCGAAACGGATCATTAGACGCTTGTATGTTGACTTTCTTTGAAATCAATTATGTATCATTGATTACATGCGTGGAATTAATGTATTTTTACTATCATTCTCTCTCTTTGTCTCCCTCTCCCCTTAAAGTTGCATGGTCAAGGGTGGTCAAACCTTTAAAGGAAAAACTCCAGCACAGTACCTCACCTGCGGGCCAGTGTTATAATATCGTGACAATTAACTTAATTTGGAATATATGTATTGCTATCTATACAGTGTATGTGAATTAGCTAGCGAACTATCTCGGAATTAATGCTGCATGATAAGGTTAAGTTGCATATATATCATGTTGAGGTTGAATAGGATATATAATTAAATTGTTAAAGCTTTTCACTAATATTAATGTAGATTCATGCCTTGTTGTCTTATTTGACAACGTTTACCTACTACGTACGTACGCACATTTTGTTTTTGGTATTTTTTGTTATTGTTGTTGTTGTTTTTGCACAGAACTAGTAATTAATATCTGACCATATCTATCCGAAATCTATATCCACCCTTTTGTCGTCCAAGCGCCTAAAAATGATCTAGCGCCGGCCCGCCTTCACATGCATGCACATCATGATTATTAATGTACGTACGTTGAATAAATCGTAGGATTATTAATTGAGTGCTGAGTAATTAGTACTCGCGTGTATTAATTAATGAACTTATAAAGTCGACAGCTTAATTAATTCCCTTAATTTTACAAAGTATTAATGAATTAAACGTCGACATATATAGTTTTAGTTTGCATGTGGCAGTGGATATATGTTTTACTATCGAGCTGGTTAATTCTATTTATAATCATTCTTTAATTTGTTAGCAATATCTTTTGACGCGAGATCGATCTAGGAAATCAAGGTAATAACTAATTAAAAGTAACAAAAAAGGAGCCCTATTATGTTGTATTCTGAGCAGCAACGTAGTACTGCACCGTCAAATGGATCGACCCTAAGATGCCATTGTCTTATCTTAAAATCTACATCTCATGATGATCTGTGTGATGAACTTTGCAGCTAGAATTCATGCATGAGAGCCATCGAGAAATGTCTCAAGTCATTGTTATATATATATATGGAACATCCCACAATTAATCGAACGCTAGTTTAAGAATTCAAACGTGGTAAAACATACAAGTACATTAATAATTCAACGAAACATACAAGCTCTTTGTTTAATGGTACTTATAAAGAGAGTTCATTCTTATTGGCAAGGCGATTACAATTTTTTTTTTTTTAAAGAAAGAAAGAAAGAAGGAGAAAAGGCCATCGATCGAATGCGTGAAAAGGGAGAAGATGAACTTAAATAAATTACAGTAAGTTTTCTGAAAGAAAGAAAGAAAATGATAGAAAATAGGAAATGGAGGATCGATGAGTTCAAATCCAGAGATCAATTGTTATGATTAGGCGGCGGTACTTGAATTAATTTGAGTAAAGATATGTAGGCCAATAGTTTTTGACTTTGGACCCAATGATGCAGATCGAAGACCACCTGCCCTCTCATGACCTAATTAATTAGTTGACCCACCCTCGCACACCAGACCACTGCATGCCTGCCGTCGTAACTTACTGCATATATTATATGTTGACCGCCTGCCTCCCTTCCTTTCTAATTTGTTGTACTATTCTATTGTCATGGCGACGGTCCAATCCATTAGCATCTTCTTCTTTATTTATTTAATTCCCTTTTTGCTTCAAAAATGGATATTATTAATTGAAGAACATCATCAATTATATATAAGTCACTACAAGAAAAATGAACTTTTACAATCAATTTATAGCAATAAAAAGACTATTAGCAACCAATTTTTTTTGTAGTGAGTAATTATTTATTAATTAGAATATGTAACAAATATCTGCCATCTATTTCTGAATATTCTCGAAGGATTGTAAGGTCTTTTAACTCCTATATTAAATTATCACAAGGTACAAACTTATTTGTCTAGAGAAAAGAATGAGAATTAGTATTTGAAAGTCTTTACATTACATATCATCTATATGACATAATTTGATTTATAAGATTTAAATTTTAAAATTTAATTTTTAAATAAAATTATGATATGTGATTTATGTGTGGCATAAAGACTTTTAAATAAAACTATTTGAAAAATATAGTTAAAATTGTCATTGCTGTTATTGGGGCTAAACTGAAAAGCCCAAATAGATTCTAGAATATTAATATCCAGTCCTATATAAGGTTTGGGCTTTGGGCTTGTGTTTCCTATAAATAACAAGCCCGTTCTTGAGGACTAACATGAAATTAGATGATATAGAATCAGTCAAGCCTCGCTAATTAATTTGTACACGAGACGTCATCCTGTGCTCATCTCGATTTGTACTCCCAGATGGTCCTCTTTTATGGGCTTTATGTCTTCCTTAAGATCCTCTCGATGATGTCTCCTGGTTTCCCCTTCTCGTAATGGTTGGGCCATTATCCATCGGGTGACAGACAACACAGTCTACTTTAGCGACGGAGTATGTCGCTGCAATAAGAAAATAACACCTTTATTAAAAACATTTCCTTTGGCGTCTCTATTAGAGTCTTTAAAGACGACTGCCTGTAGTTATATATTTTATTTTTAAGGGTTCAATTATTAAAATCTGGAGAGTTTGATCCCTTAAAAATCTAGAGTGATTGATCCCTATGTTTTAAAATTGGATATTTTTTTCCTTATTCACTCAAATTTGACCATAATGATCAAGAAATTAGAAATTAAAAATAAAAAAAAAAAGGAAAGAGAAGAAGGCCTAATTACAAGAGGGAGGGTGCGCAAAAGAATGTCATCATCTAAAAAGCCTAAACCCAATCCAATCCACAACCTGTCGATTCTGTCGCAACTCACCCACACATACACTACTCAGACTTCAAACACTTCAACGCTTCCATCCAGCTATCGTGACTCAGAAATACACGAGTACATAGGGAAGAAAAACGCCCAGAAAGGTATTGCTCACTTCCCCACTATGTCTTCCTCCCTCTCCACCTCCTCTCTCCTCCGAACCCCTCCTCTATTCAAACCCACCTTCCCCACCAGCACTACCATTTTCTCTTCCAAACCCACACCTTATCAATTCCTCACCATCAATTCTTCCCTCAACAACAACAACAACAACAACAACAACAAAACAAGTTCGTGGGTAAGCCCTGACTGGCTCACCTCACTCACTCGGTCTTTAACGGTGAGCAAAGACGATGACTCAGGCATTCCCATCACCAACGCCAAGCTCGAGGACGTGTCTGATCTTCTGGGCGGTGCACTTTTCCTCCCACTGTTCAAATGGATGAACGATTACGGACCCATCTACCGGCTCGCTGCGGGGCCTAGAAACTTCGTGGTGGTTAGCGACCCTGCCATTGCTAAGCATGTGCTGAGGAACTATGGGAGGTATGGCAAGGGTCTTGTGTCTGAGGTCTCCGAGTTCTTGTTTGGGTCGGGTTTTGCCATTGCCGAAAGCCAGCTTTGGACGGTAATGATATCCATTTTTTAAGGAGTGGGGAAGTTGTTTAGAGTTCATTTACTTGATACTTTCGGGCTATAATCATGAAGTTTTTACAATGCTGCGCGTTTTTGGTTCAATGCGGGTGGGCTTTGGTTTGGAACATCATTTTTGAGCTTTCAATGTTATGTTCTGATTAACCTTATTGAACAGATGGTTATCTGCCCCTCAATTCTCCCAGTTTCTTTATTGCCATAGCGGCCAAGCATAATTTGTGCTTTATCTTTTTTTGCTTGTTATTCTCGAGAATAAGTATAGATGATTGTCTTGCCAGGTTTATTTTTTGCACTCGAGTCATTGCCCCTTTTTCATTTTTGTAAGCTCTCAGCCAGTAACAAAAAATACGCTGAACTGGTTATGATCCATGTGATTTTTAATATCTTGTTTGTAACAGGCAAGGCGTAGGGCTGTGGTGCCATCACTTCACAAAAAGTATTTGTCAGTGATGGTTGATCGAGTGTTTTGCAAATGCGCTGAGAGATTGGTGGAAAAGCTCAAGCCCGATGCTTTAAGTGGCAGTCCTGTAAACATGGAGGAAAAATTTTCTCAACTAACTCTTGATGTTATTGGTCTGTCTGTATTCAACTATAATTTTGATTCACTTGCCACTGATAGCCCTGTGATTGATGCAGTTTACACTGCATTGAAAGAGGCAGAGGCTCGTTCGACTGATATATTACCATATTGGAAGGTATATCTTTCTGGTGCCCTGTTCTTGCTTTTCATTATATTTTTTTTCCCATTTTGATAATCATATACGTACTATATTGTGTCTTGATGTAGGTTAAAGCTCTTTGTAAAATAATCCCAAGACAAATAAAAGCTGAAGAAGCGGTTACTGTGATAAGGAGAACTGTTGAAGAACTTATTGAAAAGTGCAAAGATATGGTGGAAGCTGAGGGCGAAAGAATAAATGAGGAGGAATATGTAAATGACGCTGATCCAAGCATTCTTCGCTTCTTGCTTGCAAGCAGAGAAGAGGTCTGCTAGTAGCGAAATGGTTTGAGTTAAAGTTTTTATGGGATTTTGGGAAAGGAGATAGAAAAAATTGAATAAAAAGATTATAAAGTTAAAAGAGGGTTAGAATATTGTTTTTTAAAATTATTTTTGTTTTGTGATTTGAAAAAGTTGAATTATTTTTTGTGTTTTGTTTGAAAGTTTGGGAAAGTTGTAATGATTAGATAAAAAAGTTGAAAACTTGAAATTGAAAAATGTTTGTGTTTAATAGTGTTTGGATGTTGAGATGAGATTGAGATGGTTTGTGAAACCAAACCAGACCTTTGTCTCTGATGTATGGTTTGTTTTGCTTGTGATCATTGTGTCATATGTTGCTGCCCAGAATGCACATATGCATAGGTTTTCAGGATGGTAACAAATTGGTGTTTAGATGTTTTGGGACTGGAAAATTATTGGTTCCTTTAAAATACAAGAAGAATTGATTTATGGTTACATGTGCTTTAAAATGTGAACAGGTTATAGTCAAGACTTGAATTGAAGACGTGAGAGTGTTCTAGGTTCTATAAGTTTGCAAGTTACTTCATTAGTTTTATTTCAAATCTTACTAGATTTTCCAAGCTTTTGGCTTTGGAAGCATAGAAAGGGACAATACACAATATTTTCATCTAGTTTTGCTTAGTTGTGACTGTTGCCAATGGATGAGTTTCCATGCTTCAAGTATAAAGTCTCTGGTTTCCCACTTTCTGGCCAGAAGTTGTTGTTTATGCCTGGAATTCACTCCATATGAGCATGCTTTTTTAGTACTTGATTTTTCTATGACCACCTTCGCAATGTCTTTGCATGTTGACACAGCTGCCCACTTTATCTACCTTCAAGAAAAAATAAAGTTCTTATTTTCATCCATGATACACTTACCTTTGAATGTGACAGATGAATCACCTATGCTAAGCATCTACCATTATAGTGTCTCAATATTGTCTTGAAGGATTTGTGTTAGTGTAATAGCATTTAGTTTTGATACAATTGCTAAACACTGTTTTAGGTTTCAAGTGTACAACTACGAGATGACCTATTGTCAATGTTAGTTGCTGGTCATGAGACTACTGGTTCAGTGTTGACGTGGACACTCTATCTTCTGAGTAAGGTATCCTTTCCATTTTAACTTCTCTCCTTTTTCTTTGAGTCTGCCATTTGTATGATAAATTGTTGCTAACTTTAGCATCTGGCTGCATAGTCAGGCTTTGTGTTGCTGATTCAGAATAAATATATAACATCATACTGATTTATACCCATCTCTTGATACTTGAAAGATTTCTTTTGATTTTTTTTCCTAATTGAACAATGCCGTTCTCATTTGTGATCCGTGTATGCCTTGTACCAATGTTTTGACCCCTAAACTGCCTGTTGGCTCGAAATTTTGGCTGAACATAAGTAATCGGTCTGTTGCTATTCAGATGGGTCCAATATATGTGTTGAGAAGTAATTTATAAGAGGTTGTAGCCCTTAAGTTACTATCACAGCCCGATCCTTACCGATTCATGGACACTTGCTCAAGTTCTTATGATTTGTATTGTGGATCTGGTGAACTATAGAACATGTGTAAAATATTGATATACTACTTTGATTGCAGTAATAAATTTGGATGTGATTCAGACTGTCTTTTCCCTTGAATGTGGTATGTGGAGAAACTGTTTATTGTTCATCATCCTTTGCAGGACTCGACCTCATTAGTGAAAGCACAAGAAGAAGTTGACAGAGTCCTACAAGGAAGACGTCCTGCTTATGAGGATATTAAGGATCTAAAGTTCTTGACCCGCTGCATAATTGAGTCACTCCGTCTATATCCACATCCTCCTGTTAGTTGCGTTCTTTCTCTTCCACTCATATCAAAATTTAACATGAAATAGAAAGAGTATGCGGTAATTCTGCTGACTCAATTTGTTGCTTATTTCACTCTTTCAAATCTTCTAGGTCTTGATAAGAAGAGCTCAAGTTGCTGACGTGCTTCCTGGAGCTTTCAAGGTTAATGCTGGTCAAGACATTATGATTTCTGTATATAATATCCATCATTCCTCACAGGTATTGGCTTATGTTGTTTAAACTTCCCTTTTTATGGTCAAATGTAACTTCTTTTATTTTGCGATTCAGTAATTTGTTGCATACTTGAAACAGACCTGAGATGTCAGATTTACTTGTCTTTCCACATTTCTACATTTTGGTACTTATCGGAAAAAAAAATCCACATTTCGGCAATCTCGTTGTTATTTTTCTAGGTCTGGGAGAAAGCTGAAGAGTTTGTGCCAGAAAGATTTGACTTAGAAGGCCCAATACCTAATGAAACGAGTACTGATTTCAGGTATTGGATTTTTATATCCTTTCAGAGATGCCCAAAGAGTTTTATTACTTCAATGCTGTTTTTTACCTTTTCGATCCCATTTACAGAAATGTGTGCTCTTTATTGTACCCATAGCTCAAATGCATCCATTCTTTACTTTTACATCTCCCTTTAACACTGAGCGCTGATAGTGCAAAATATATACCACAGATTCATTCCATTCAGCGGTGGGCCCAGAAAGTGTGTTGGTGATCAGTTTGCTTTGCTGGAAGCTATTGTTGCTCTCACGATCTTTTTGCAGCACATGAACTTTGAGCTGGTTCCTAACCAAAACATTAGCATGACTACTGGAGCAACAATACATACAGCAAACGTAATGTGATCTATGAATATTACTAGTCGATCCATGCACAAGTAAAGATTACACTAATTGCCATGATTTCAAATCTGGATTAGAATTCAGATCCCAAGCAATATATGCATTACTCTTTTGGTGATATGCATAACAAATGATGGGTTTTGTCTGGTTTGCATTTTATATTTTTATTTCCCTTGACATCATTGATGTATGCAACAGTCAGTGGTTTCTATGCTCGCATAAATTATTGAAATGTTTAGGTTTTGTTTTAGGAAAACAAAGGACCAAATAGAAAAGAAAGAAAAACAAAGATTGGAATTCAACATATTGGAGTTGACTTACTCTTATTGACGAATGTGATGTGTTTTAACATGGTGCTATCGTTGCAGGGATTGTACATGAAGCTGAGTCAACGACAAACAAAAGCTGCATTTGCTTCCTTGTCTTCTAGGTAAGCTGTAACGTTGTACATAAAATCTAATAATATCCAAGGGTTCTAGCACAGACAGTGTTGTAGTAATTTGCGGTTTTGGGAGAAAACATATATTACCAATGTTATCATTCTTTTGAGTAATATATAGAATGGTGTCTACTACTTTTGAGTGACAAAGGTAATTTTAAAAATTGTTATGTGTACGTCGGTTTACCATTGTTATGCATTAGCATTTGGAATATTAAAGTTAATATGTCGAAAGCCGCGGAGTTTTGTTTGCTGTTCTCACTCCATTGTAAAGGAGGTGCCTGTGCTTCAAAGAGTGAAAATGGTGGTTAAAAGAAAAGAAGTATTTACACTGACCCTGTGACAACAAATATGCAGCAAAATAGTTTATCGATGGATGCTAAGATCATGCAAAGTTTCATTGCCATTTCTGCAATTATGCAAGGACTCTTCAATATCTTTGTAGTGAACTCACCTCAGATTTTGCAAATTCTTCTACGTAAACAGAGCCATGTATGATATGACCCAAAGCTCGTGTAATAAGCATATGAGCCACATATCTTACTAGGTGGAATTGGCTGCCTGAAATATGTGTGTGTGTGTGTGTGTGTGTACATATAAAAGAACGGTAGAAACGGAAGTTCGTGAGGGAAAGCTTGTGAAAATAACTGCAGATGGGAAGCGTCCGGTTCTGATTCTTTCGCTCCTGATTGGCTTTTGCTCAGAAATGGTAAAAGATAAGAGCAAATCACTGAGAAACAAGAACTGGGCTTTTCTTTACTAGTTACATGCTAGCGAGTTCCAATTGCAATCAGATAAGAACAAGATTTTTGCAAAAGTCGAGAAGAAGAAGAAGGAGCAAATATCCAAGGAGGAGGCCCGAGGGGTCATCTTCAGCATGAGGTCAGTAGGGAGAAAGAACAAGCAATTGGGCCAGTATTTTGGTTTTAGCAGTTGGACGAGGATCTGCATCTGACTTGAGGAGACAAAAGAAGCGGGGCTCTACTGTATGCGTGTCCTTTTCACCAACCAGTTGCTGATGAGCTAGCTAGCTAGCTAGCTAAGAGAGAATAATCTCACTATTTTTAATGTAATAAATGAATTTAATGGTTAAGGTTATTTTATTATTTATTTTTAATGGTTTAAGAAGTGTTATTAATGATTTTTTAAAAAAAAAATTTAAAAATTAATTGAAAAAAACAAAAAAATTCATTTACACT
The DNA here is from genome assembly GCA_011037825.1 of Carya cathayensis. Lineage (NCBI taxonomy): Eukaryota > Viridiplantae > Streptophyta > Magnoliopsida > Fagales > Juglandaceae > Carya > Carya cathayensis. The sequence goes on along the minus strand of QGSO01000418.1, from coordinate 623,709 downwards.
CTGAGAAATATTCTGATGAGGAGGAGGAGGCGGAAATATCCAATGAGAACGCCCGAGGGATCATCCAAATAATTCCCTTATCTGCATCAGAGGTAGAAGACAAAATAGTTAGCGCGGCGGCCCTACCTTGCTGCCCCTGCCAGGCTTTACTTATCCCAACAAATGGGTATGAACATTGCAACACATAAACTTACACAACATATATTACATATTGTTTTAAAAAAAAATTTGAATTTATTTTTCTTAAATTAATTAAATTTTTTACTCATTATTTATATATTAAACATTTGATAAAAAAAAATTAAAAAATATATATAGTGTGTAGTGTGTAGTTTAGAATTTTTCAATGGGTATGCTATACAAATGGAAAATACTATTACGCGGCTTGAGTTTCTCTTTTCATTTTGATTGTTTAATATAATTTTTTTTTAAATTTTTTTACTTAATCATTAAGAAAATAATTTTAGTATATTGGTAATTTTTAAAATTTTTTAAATATATTTAAAAAAAATTTTAAAACTGAAATGGCAACTGCCATATACAAATGCCATTTAAATTTAATGGTTAAATTTGTCAAATGGGTATGATATGGGTTTATAATATTTTTTGTTTTTATTTAATGATTAGATTAAAAAATTATTTTTAAATGATATTATATTTGTAACAAAAAAATATGTAAGAATATAAAAAAAAATAAAAATAGTCAAACTAGTCTTACCAATATCCGCACTACACCCTCTTACCCAAAACTAAAAGGGTACTTTTCTGTCCCAAATAATGTCATATTGCTCTTCTATTAATTATCATATAAATTATCATATTTACTATTTTATATTATATCATAATTATAAATAACACACCATTTATGTTCGATATAATTTAAGAGCGGCACCACTCATTGTTACAGCTTTCACATTTAATTTTTTTAAAAATATTTTTACATTTTTTTAATACGTTTAAACATCTTTAAAAATAAAAAAATATATTAATATATTTAAAATTATTTATTTAATTTTGAAGTAAAAAAATAAAAATAAATTTTCCAAACAGTGAACTAGATAGAGTCGTAAGTCTTGGACGGCATAATATTTTTTTCATAATTTAATTAATAAAACTTAAATTTTATTTTTTATAATGCATGTGACGCAAAGAATCTTAAATAGAATTATTATTTCTTATTATTATATTTATTATTTCCGATCTCCGCGGTAGGTAGCAGTCACTGTTGACTATTAGTGGAGAGAGTATCGTGGTCCGTGGATGTGATTACTATTAGAGTAATATTATATACTATATTACTATTTTATTTATATTTTATTATATATGATATGGTGTATTTATTATTATTTGATAATTAAAAAATATGTAATAAATAATCATTCAATATGTAATAAATAATCATTCAATAGTGATAAATGTGTCATGTATTACTTATTTAAATGCAAGGGAGATAGGAGTAATATTATACACTGCACTCTTATCCTATTTTCATCATATTAAGTAAGATGTAACACGTTCATCACTATTAGATAATAAAAAATAAAATAAATGATTATTTAATTGTGATAAATGTGTCACGTCATACTTCATTACTATTTATTATTTTATTATTATTTTTTATCTACTTTTTAATATTATTTATTACTTTTTATTACTATTTAATATTTTATTTTTACTCTTTACCTTTTTTTTTATTACTATTCACAGTATATTTCAACACTTCTCAACATCTAAACTCAATCTAATAAGATGAAAGTAAGATAAGTGTAGCGTATAGAATTTATATATATATTAATAGATAATTATTTCCGTTCATACCGAATCTTGAGAGTTGAGAGATTTTTTTTATTTTTTTTATTTTTTATAGCAGAGTTGAGAGGTTATACCGTATAGGAAAATGATACTATCTATTTAAATTTAATTTTTTAATTTCATGGTTTATGAATTTTATTTTATTTAATAGTTAAAAATAATTACTAATACATTAGTATTTTTTTATTTTTTAAAAATATTTTTTTAAAACTAAACATTTTGCATTAAGAGACTAGACCAAAAACTTTGAATGGAATAGTAGCACTAGCGCTAGCCTATCGAATATACTATTTTTATTCTATAAAAAACTTCAGCAATGTGACCGCATAAGAATATCGGAGTAGAGAGTCACGGAGCGAGAAGGCAGAAAGTGGCAGTGAAACTGTGACAGTGAGAGCTAGCTAATGGAGGACGAGATGACCGAGAGTCGAAACCAAGCCAGGCTGGCTATAATGGAGCTCTCCAACATGATCAGCGTGCCCATGTCCCTCAACGCCATCGTCCGCCTCAACGTCCCCGATGCAATCTGGCAAGGCGGCTCCAACTCTCCGATCTCCTCTTCTCAGATCCTCGCTCGTGTCCTCCCCTCCCAGAACTCTGCTGATCCAGAGAACCTCCAGCGCATCCTCCGCATGCTCACCAGCTACGGCGTCTTCACGGAGCACCATAGCCCCAACGACTCCGACTCCGAGAGAAAGTACTCCCTCACCGAGATCGGAAAGACGCTCGTCACGGACGGCGAGGGTCTATCGTACGCGCCCTACGTGCTCCAGCACCACCAGGATGCGCTCTTGGGAGCGTGGCCCTTGGTCCATGAGGCCGTGGTGGACCCCGCGTCGGAGCCGTTCGTGAAGGCCAACGGAGTCTCGGCGTACGCTTACTACGGGAAGAAGCCGGAGATGAACGGGCTGATGCAGAAGGCGATGTCGGGAGTATCGGTGCCGTTCATGAAGGCGGTGTTGGAGGGATACGATGGGTTTGAAGGTGTGGAGAGACTGGTGGACGTTGGGGGAAGTGCAGGGGATTGCCTGAGGATGATCCTCGGGAAGCATCCTAGCGTACGGGAAGGGGTCAACTTTGACTTACCGGAGGTGGTGGCCAAAGCACCCATCATTCCTGGTGAGAAACAGTTAGGTTAATTTTTTTGATTGATATTTTCTTCTTTTCATATTTTATTCTTTGTAAAATTTTTTATAATTTAATTAAAAAATATATTTCTTAAATTTTATTTTTTTAAATTTTACTCATCTTTTAAAATTTTCATTAAAATCATCTTTACATTTAAATCTTCATTTTAGGGAAAGTGTTCGTGGAATGTACAATGATTTCTTATATTTAGGGAACTACTGCACATCCATAAATTTTTTTTTATCAATTTTTTATTCTAATTATTTACACTTTCTATCATAATTATCTACTTCCAATCATTTACACTTTCTGTTATACTCATATTCATTATAGTTTTAAATAATAATTTTAAAAATATTATTGTAGCCACAAAAAAAATTTAAATTTTTGTTTAAAATATTCACTAGAATAATAATTCAAAACATAAGAAAAAATGTTGAGTAGTTATATTTGTAAATAGAAGTGAAAGAAAAAAGTAATAAAAAAGTAATAGAGAAATATTATTTTAATACAATAGAGAAAGAATATGGAATGAGATGCATGGAGTTTTTGAAAAATGTGTAAAATTTAAGAAAATTTTTTAGAAAATGTCATTTTTAGCTAAATTATAAGGAATTTTATGGGAAACCCAATGTGAATGCTCTTAGTTATTTAGATTGATAATAATAATAATAATAATAATTGTTAATCTTAGGTTTATTTAAAAATGATTTATTTTCTTCTTAATTATTTGGATCGATCAATAATAATAAGTGCATGTTTGGGATTGCGGTGAGAAATATAGGTTATAACTTTAGGATTTATTGCTTATAACTTTAAGTAATAAGTTCTACTATTAAAAAATTGTCTACTGTTTGATAACCATATATTTAAAACACTTTCAAACATGTTATATTTGTTTAAAAATAAATTAAAAAAGTACTTTTTGATATAGAAATGACGTATTATTTGAATTTTTAAAAATTATGATAATATATTTGAAAGTTGTAATTATCTTAAAGTTGTATAGATATTTTCGTCCATTGACGGTCTTTTTAAATTTCGAATTACGTTCTACATTATTCGAAAAAATACATTTGAGAAAAAATGTCAAAATAATAGTTTTCTTTAAACGTATTTTTTAGTTTATTTGAGATTAAAAGTGTTTTAATATATAACATTGAAACGATCTAATTTTTTTATTAAAGAATTTTTAAAAATATTTAAATATTTTTTAAGACTTCTATCGCAATCTTAAACAGGCTTAGGAATAATTGTAATTAATAGTATGCAATTCATAATAATGTCAACTACATAAAGGATCAGAAACATGTTAAGTAATCATTGATTGGTATCTAGTTTAGAATATGAGGAATTTTAATATTTTTGTATAGGAAAAATAAATTCAAATATTTTAGTATATTTCACACTTCTCGAGCTCAAGATCACACTGCCAAACAACGAACTAAGAAAGAACACCTTTCTCCCAAAAATCAAAGAACTCACAACATGCAAATCTACAGAAAAAAAACAACGAAGACAAATCCAATGCTGCAAATAACAAACTTGAAGGGAGAAAACCCAAACACATAGAACTCAACGTGCAAATCCACAAAAAATAAAAAAAAATTAAAAAAGAAGAAGAAAAAAGACAACCAAAAAATTCCAGTAAATCAAACGAAAAATGTGAAAAAAAAAAACAAAGACAAACTCAAAACATGCAAACCCACAGGAAAAAAACCTCATCGAACATAAAAAACTTAACGTCCACATTCTCCCTCTCCTCTCGGACGTTACTTATTCTATAACGGACGGAGTTAAATGAGCATTTTCATGTAAAACTCTCTTATCTCCTTCCAAAACTGCAGCAGCTATACTCACGGCAAGAACTCTTTGATCACACAACAACGTCCTTCCTTGACAAAATATCAAACTTGCAACCTCAACCTAGAAAGGCCACTTACAAGACCAGCGATGGCAGCACACGTTGAAAACATCACAATGACCATTGTTTATGCACGTCAAACCCAAGCATGCCATTGCACCTTGGTTGCACTGAGGAATGACTGATGTTGTCCAGTTGCCGTGAGTCAATGGACAGCCACCTCTTCCACCCCATGCTAAGATGTAGCCGAAGCACCAGTCTATTTTGTCACCCCACCATGCACATAAATTGCCTCCAGGTGCCACAGGCACGCACAGACGCAATCCTTGTTCTTCTACGTTAAAATAGAGCACTCTAGCCTTCTCTCCCATGCCAAAAACCACCGTGGAAGGACCCAAACGCGAGATAGCCACAACCTCTCACCGGAAACCATCGGGACAACCATAGGATTAGCCGGCCGAACATCCCGTCACCCTCGCGCCACCGCGGTAGCCCTCGCCGAGATCTCCTTGCTTCTTCTAATCTGTCGTTACCCCTGTTAGCAACACCCTATGTCTTCTCGCTCTCTCTCTCATGCTCAGCCGCCCATACTGATGGCATCGTTGATTCGTGACAACGTTCTTGTAAAAACCACCGTAATTGCTTTGGGTGGTGTACGTGAATATTTATAGAGTGATTTACATGCATATGATGCTAAGTCTTATTCAAGTACAAATTATAGCCGTTGCCTATAAAGAAAGAATTTAATCTTGAACTTGATCTTTATCTTGATCTTTATCTTTATCTTGATCTTGATATGTAACCGTAATACCCTCCCGCAAGCTTAGCGTTTGAGAGTCCTGAACGCAAAGCTTGGAACGAAAGAATATAAATGCAGGACGACAAAGGCTCTTGGTAAGTATGTCGGCAAGCTGAAGATTGGTAGGGACATATTGAAGCCGAAGTTCTCCGGAAGCCACCAATTCGCGCATAAAATGATAGTCAAGCTCAATATGTTTGGAGCGATTGTGAGAGACTGGATTTGTGGCAAGAAATATGGAGTTTTGATTATCACAAAGGAGAATCGGAGAAGATGAAAATGTCACTTTGAGATCACGAAGAAGATGACCAAGCCACTTAACTTCAGCAGCGGTGCTAGCAAGCGCTCGGTATTCAGATTCACAGCTTGAACGAGACACAGTTGGTTGTTTATTGGAATGCCAAGAGACAAGGTTATCACCAAGGTAAATAGCATAGCCAGAGATAGACCGTCGTGTATCAGGGCAGCCGGCCCAATCAGCATCTGAGTAAGCAAGAATATTGCAGGAATAAGATGGAGTAAAAGAGAGGCCATACCGCAAGGTGCCCTTGATGTAACGGAGGATTCGTTTAACAGCTTGAAAGTGGCAAAGAGAAGGCTTGTGCATATATTGACTCACGGCAGAGACAGCATGAGCAAGGTTCGGTCGAGTGATAGTGAGATATTGAAGAGCACCAACAAGGGACCAATAGAGTGAGGGATCATCAAAGTCAGGACCATCAGTAGACAGATGACGTGCAACAACCATGGGAGTGCTCACAGGCTTACTATCAACGAGTTTGGCACGCTGCAAAATTTCATGAGCATATTTTGCCTGACTGAGAAAAAGGCCAGAGGAAGTCCGATGTGCTTCGAGGCCTAAAAAATAACTCAATGAACCCATATCCTTGGTGGAAAATTCCTTGGATAATTTGCCAATAAAAGCATCAAGAAGAGCTGAATTGTTGCTGGTTACGACAATATCATCAACGTACAATAGTAGATAAATTAGGTCAGCACCCTTGGAAAACACAAACAAGGATGAGTCAGCCTGACTGCAAGAAAACCCAGTAGCAAGAAGAAAAGTACTGAATCGATGAAACCAGGCCCGTGGAGCTTGTTTGAACCCATATAAAGCTCGACGTAACCAGCAGACATGAGAGGGATATCTCGAATCAGCATAACCCGGAGGTTGCTCTATATAAACTTCCTCCTGAAGAATGCCATTCAAGAAAGCATTTTTCACATCAAGTTGACGAAGTGGCCAGTGATTAGAGACCGCCAAGGAAAGAACAACTCGAACAGTGGAGGCTTTGACGACTGGGCTGAAAGTATCATTAAAATCAAGGCCTGGTTGCTAGGTGTAGCCTTTAGCAACAAGCCAGGCCTTAAGACGATCAAGAGAACCATTGGCAAGATACTTGATGCGAAAGACCCATTTGGATGCCACAATATTTGTATTTGAAGGTCGGGGCACTAAATCCCAAGTGTGATTGTGATGCAAAGCTTGAAGCTCCTCATCCATGGCAGCAATCCATCCGGGATGCTTAGCAGCGGTCTTGAAGCCTTTGGGCTCGCGCATGGTGAGTAAAGAGTGAATGAGTTTGGAATTTGGAGCTGTGCATGTATAAAGGGCCCGAGTAGACGGCTTAAAAATCCTAGATTTGGCCCGTGTTTGCATCGGGTGAGTGCCAAGGACAGGTGCTGGAGCCGGAGCGGGAGATGGAGCTGGAGCGATAGAGATGGGTGCAAAAGGGGAGCTTGGCCCATCAACAGCGGATTCCTGCAAAACTGTAGATGACACAGAACTACAAGATGGATCAATTAAGCATGGGCCACACAAATTCGGGAAAGGACCGGGCTGAGAAGGTAAAGAAGCCTCTGATGGGACTGGTGGTGAGGAGGGGGGTGCAGTGGGCTCTAGAAAAGTAGAAATTGGGGTAGAAGGTAAAGGCCCAGAGCAATTGTTATTTTTGTACAGGTAGCCATGATCATCAAAGACAACATGTCGAGAAATAAATATTTGATTTGTAAGGCGATCAAGACAGCGAAAACCATGATGAAACATACTATAGCCAAGAAAAACACAAGAATGACTACGGGGAGCTAATATGTGAGGGGCATAATCACGTAAATAGGGAAAAACAAGACAACCAAAAGGATGAAAATGAGAGTAAGAAGGAGGCTTACCAAACAAAACCTCAAAAGGAGAGCAACTATCAAGAAGAGGTGTGGGCAAGCGATTAATAATGAAAGTGGCAGTGCTGAACGCGTCAACCTAGAATTTAAGAGGGACATGAGAGTGAAAAAGCATAACAAGACCGGTTTCGGTTATATGTCTATGTTTACGTTCGGCACGACCATTTTGAGATGGAGTGTATGGACACGATATTTGATGACGGATGCCTGAGGAAATTAAGTGATTTTGAAATTGATGATTAGTGAATTCAGTTCCTCCATCACTTTGGAAAATCTTGATTTTAGTCGAAAATTGATTTTCAACAAATTTCTGAAATTGGAGAAAAATATGAAAGAAGTCAGATTTATGTTTCAGAGGATAGAGCCAAGTAAACCTGGAATAATTGTCAATAAATATAACATAATATCGAAATCCAAGATTGGAAGTGATAGGTGACGGTCCCCACAAATCACAATGAACAAGATCCAAAACCTGCGAAGCACGTTTTGTATTTAGAGAAAAAGGAAGTCTTTTACTTTTGGCAAGTTGACAACTAGAGCACACAGTAGGATTTGGAAGTAAAGAAGTGACACGTAGTTGACGATTTTTATTCAAAAGAGAAATAATATTATGAGAAACGTGACGCAAACGAGCATGCCAGTCATCAAAGGATGCACGTGGACAATTATTAGGAAAAACAGAAAGAAAGGATTTATGGCCACGTTCAAGCACATAGAGGCCATTTTCACGTCGACCGTTGCCACCACTCTTCTTGTGTCGCGAGTCTGCACAGTGAAGCGATCATTAGTAAAAGTAATAGAGAAGGGAAAATCAGAAGTGAGTTTACTAATGGAGATGAGATTTTTAGTGAGGCCCGGCACAACTAAAACATCTTTTAAATGAAGAGAGGATGTGGGAGAGAATGTACCAGTGTGAGAAATTGGAAGAGAGGCACCATTACCAACTACAACACAGTCCTTACCAGAATACGTATTTGCGTTGTCCAACTGCGCAGCATCATGAGTCATATGAGCGGTAGCGCCGGTGTCCGTATACCAATCGGAATCTGGTACGTCATTAAGAGAACAAGAAGTGAAAGCCTAGGCTAAGTTGGCAGCAGTGGAAAACCGAGTATAACGATCTCGGCATGAGGAGGCATAGTGACCTTCTCCACGGCAGATTTGACACCGGATTTGTCGGTTCCGATCTCGATGATTGCGGGCACCACGACCACGTCCTCCACGAAAGAAACGGCCTTCTCTTCGTCCACCGGTATGTGAAACAGTCTTGATGTCTTGAGATGCAGTGAAGGCAGCGGTGGGGGGGCCCGAAGGAGAGGTCGACTCCAAGGAACGGACAAAAATCTCATAACTCTCGGCTTTGGGCACAACGTCATCAAAAGTAGGGAGAGGAGAGAGAGACAATTGAGTGGTTGAAAAAATTGAAAAAGATGAACCAAGACCACGTAAATACCAGTGGATTTTGTCAAGATCATCAACCGGACGCCCCATTGCAGCAAGTTGATCACAGATTGCTTTGAAATCTCGGGAGAACTTAGGAACACTTTTATCATGCTTTTTCATGGTTTGAAGATCATCTTTCAGCCGAAGCTCTCGAGACTTCGATCGATGGCTGAATGTAGTTTCCAGCCGAGACCAAACAACACAGGACGTGGGCAATCCAACGACAGCGGACATGGCTTCCTCTGTTAAAGTGGAGAGAAGGAGACTAAGCACAAGTGAATCGGTGCGTTTCCACTCAGCCAACTTGGGATTCGGTAAAACAGAGGCATCTGAAACAATGGTGGCAGAGGGCTCGGCAAGTGAACAATCAATATAGCCGAGAAGATTCTGGGATTGCAGCAGCGGCAGGACTTGATTGCGCCAAAGGAGATAGTTGGAGGATGATAATTTGATGGTGAGAAGATGAACCATGGTGGAGAAAGGCAAAGTGGGGTGGACGGAGGCCATGGGATCGAGGATGTTAATCCAAAAAACTGCTTTGTGATACCATGACAACGTTCTTGTAAAAACCACCGTAATTGCTTTGGGTGGTGTACGTGAATATTTATAGAGTGAATTTACATGCATATGATGCTAAGTCTTATTCAAGTACAAATTATAGTTGTTGCCTATAAAGAAAGGATTTAATCTTGAGCTTGATCTTTATCTTGATCTTGATCTTGATATGTAACCGTAATAATTCGGCACCCGGAATCCACCGTGTCGCCGTCGCACGTGGCTAAGCTCAGTCGCGTCTTTCTCCTCCATGGTGCCTCTGGTTTAGTTCTTTCGTGGGTAAGCTTCGGCCGCCCAAATCCACAAAAAAAAAAACCAAGGCCCTGGCTCTTGTGGTACAGGACATTGATGCTTCGGACCCAAGTGTAGGAACGTATTTGCATCCATCTGTAAATAACGAAATGAGAAAAAAAACTTCAATGAAACAAAAACACCAAAACCGTATATAAAAATGTGAACACCAAAGACATAACAAAAACCCATCAAACAACCAAAGAAATGAGTAAATAACGAAATGAGAAAAAAAAAAAAAAAAAACCCATCTGAGAATGAAGAAAAGGTAGAAGACGAAGAGAGAAAGAAGTTTGGTTTAGGAGAGAGAAGATGCGGAGAAAATGAAGATGCAAAATAAAGCGACGAGAGTAAAGCATTCTACCAAGAGAGTATTCCCCGCACTTCTTATTACTATTTATTACTTTATTATTATTTTTTACTTATTTTTACTATTATTCTTTATTTTTTACTTACTTTTTCTTATTATTAATTATTTTATTATTATTTTTTACCTACTTTTTATTACTATTCATAACTTTTCTCAACATCCAAACCCACGCTCACTAAAAAAATGAAAATGCCCTTAATTTTAAAAGAATAATATTACATACAGTCGTTTTTATCTACTTTTTGTGCACTCTATTAATTGGATAGGTTGTATCAATTTTTTTAATCTACAATCAATTACATTAATAAAATATGTAAAAAAATACGTAAAAATAACTGAACTTAGAATTTTTAATTTTAAAACTAAACCTAGAATCCTTTTAAACAATCCCACCGAAAAAACGAGAACGCCCTTTGACACAGTTACACCAAAAAGACAAAAATGCCCTCATATAAACGGATACAAAAGATCAAAATAAAAGGATAAAAGAATATCCACACAACATACGGACTGTACAAATATCATTTGCTAGCAAATATCATTCATGGCATGGCGGCGGATGATGCCTTCCGCGTGGTGAAGTTCCATTGGTGGTGAAGTTCCATTGGGTGCCTTTTGCACTTACACAAAACTCTAAAATACGGCACTCACTTAATTCCAAGACAAACGGAGTCAACGGAAAATTTGTAAAGTTAACGAAAAACAATAAAAATTACTGCATAGTTAGATAGGTACTTATATAATAGAATAGATTACTCATATATATATTTTTTAAAAAGATTTAAACATGATTAAAAAAGGTTTGAAAGAAAAAAAAAAGAGAAAGTACATTATGGCACGTTGGGCGCGCAGTACATGTTGAATGGCAGAATAGCATGATTTGTCTAAAAAATCCATGTGAATGCTAACGCGACTGTTAGTTATTTCCGACGGCCTATTTAATACAGAACATAATATTTGGTGTGCATTGATGGGTCTATTTTGATCTTGGCAGGAGTGACTCACATTGGTGGCAACATGTTCCACTCTATTCCTTCTGCTGATGCCATCTTCATGAAGGTCTTGTCTGTTTCTAACTACTCTTCTCACTCCTCTCTTTGTTATACGAATTGCTTGGACAAGGCTGTTATTTGTTAGGATCATCATGCTTCATGTCATTAATTATTCATCAACATTATATATGTGTATATATATTCTATCCACAGATCACGTACCAATGCCTAATTCACACAGTAAGAGTTTCTCTGTTAAGAAATAACCAAGTTTCTTCAAGTGGCTAATGAGTCTTGTATATATATATAATCTTGTAATTCTTGAATTAATGTTATTTGGCAGTGGATTTTGACGACATGGACGGATGGTGAAGTAAAGTTGATCATGGAGAATTGCTACAATGCACTTCCAGCAGGAGGGAAATTGATCGTCTGTGAGCCTGTGCTGCCGGAGCAGTCGGATGACAGTCATAGGACTCGCGCCCTTTTAGAAGGAGATATCTTTGTCATGACAATCTACAGGACCAAGGGTAAGCATAGGACTGAAGAAGAATACCGGCAGCTTGGTCGCTTGGCTGGTTTCCCCCATTTCAGGGCACTCTATATTGATTATATTTTCACTGTTTTGGAATTCCGAAAGTGAATTCATTGCATTGGGACAGATGCAACATGGGTTGCAAGGCACATCCAGTTAATTGCCTTGGCTTGGCTTTGCTTTGGGTACCCATCAACGAGATATATACCCTCTATCTATATCATGCATGTCGTTTACCAACTTCAGACTCGAAATAATTTTATTGGATATTTTGATTTCTATGAAATAGAAATCCTTTTTATAGTACGGACGTGTGTTGTCGTTATTTAAAAATGATATATATTATTTAGAAAGTGATGAAGTATTAATATCCGAGTCATGTATCCATATGATAATTTTTGACAATTTTAGCACAGAGAGATGAATGTATGCATGTAGACTTTCTTTATAATAAGATAGACATTAAGGCTTAAGATAATCGAAAATAAAGTTCTGCAGTTGAAATATCAGACGAAGTGGTAAGAGTTGATGGTGTGTTTCAAGTTCAATTTCTGGATTATGCCCAGAACTATGGCCCATGGGTAATAGGTTGGAGTCAAAACTTTATTTTCCCGCGTTTACCGCTCGCATTATTAGACTGGTGCTTGAGAAAATTCTCCAATTAGATGACACATTGCTTGGATGGTAATGGAAGATAATGGTAAAGAGGGAGGAGGAGTAGTATGTTTGTTAGGGGCTTGGCTCAACTCAACTCAAGGCCGGTAGACCAAACGAGTATGGTTCAACTTTAATTAAAAACCACGTAAACCACACCCCCTCCTCCTCCTACTCCTAAAAAAGAAATATAAAAATAATAATAATAATAATAATATATTTAAAAGATCACTGAAATGTAGGAATCGAGTCGGAGTGGATGATGGCGTTCATCAACCCATAAATATGGAATAATTAAATAAACTATAAAGTTAAAAGTCAAGGAATCATGCCATTGGTAGACCTCTAATGTTAATAGGCCACGAGTCCATGACACGTCAACCGAATTAGTGGCTGCGCTGACTCTGTCGTTAACAAAGTATACTCTCTGTATACTTGAGGATCGGTTTGCTATTGCTGTTCAGTTTTAAACTTAAACACCGGGGCCGTTCGGCCATTCTCAGATTCGCACCTCACTCTCACAACTCTCTCTCTCTCTCTCTCTCTCTCCAACCCCTAAATGAAATGCCATAGGAAAATAAAATAACACCTTCAAAAACAATGACCACTTAGCTAACGCTCTCTCTCTCTCTGCGCCTTGTTTCTTTCGCACTCATTAATATTCTCTCCCTCTCTCTGCTTCGTTTGGTAGTAAATGATAATGGTGGTTGAGGAGGTGGTCGTGGTGTTGCTACTTACTTCATCTTTGATTTTGAATTGGTGAGAGATTGGTTTCTACCAAAGTTTACCGGAAAAATAAAGGGGATACAAACACAATGTTCAGACTCCACAACAAGAACAAGCATGCCAAATCTGGGAACAAAGTTGATTTCAACTTCTCCCGCTTCAAGGCCCTCCAGGTCCATCATTGTTCCTATATCGATCTTGCTTTCAAATTATACGAATTAGTGGTGCTTTATTCGAATAGGATATATGCATGTTTCTTCCAGTGCCATGATCTTTATAGGGTATTACCATGAAGGAAAATTGTATTGCTGCTTTGGAAAGGGACGTTATGGGCTTTTAAACAAATAAAACAGGGGCTAGTAATCAGACAAAAGATTTAGATATCAATAGAGGTGGTAGACGAATATGATTCTCCCATAATCATGTCCATTTGTGAGTACTAGTTATTTCATGGGAAATTTTGAATAAAAGGGTACGTGTCAATCCTAGATATAAATGAGGGACGTTTAGAGACGCAAGGAAAACTATGTCCAAGTGAGATGTGGCGAATTGCTGATGCAGTTATTGACTCTTTAAACCCTGTTATTAACTTTTGCTTGAAAACTCTAGAAAGGATCTGACAAGTGGATGTGTATATAGATTTAGGTTCAAGTCTCTGGTATCTACAAATTGTGATTGTTCTGATGGGAAGCCGAAGTGTGCGCCTCCAATGTGGGGTGGCTTTACCTCGCAAGCCTTCATTTCTCACCTGCTAGTTGCTGAAATTATTGACTTGAAATATGAGACTGCTTTGTATAACCATTTTCCGTTGTTGTTGTTGTTGTTATCATTATTATTATTATTATTTATACCTCTGTATCAAACTGCTTGGGGGTATTTCTGGGTCCTCTCCTCTACCACCTTTTGAAATATCCTCTAATCCAATGTTTATCTTGCTCATATAAAAAAAAAAAAAAAAGGTGGCTGAAATTTTCATAGACTATTGATTCTCCTATTAAAGTTGTCATCAAACACTATTGAATGTTCACCTCTGAAAATTATGAAGGACGCTCTTTATCTTTATCTTCTTCTTTTTGTCGTTTGATATCAAGTTTAATTACCACCTTTTCAAATTATTTGGATAAAATGTTTTGTTAAATTGAGTGTGCAAGCTTTTGAAGGATCTTTAGTCAATAGTCACAAAATATTTGCTTACTACTGATTTTATGTTGTAAAAGGTTCCGAAAGGCTGGGACAAGCTTCTTGTATCTATTATCTCTGTCGAAACTGGGAAAACACTGTCAAAGTCAGGCAAAGCACTTGTGCATAATGGAAGTTGTCAATGGGCAGAAACTCTGTCAGGATCTTTACGGATTTCACAGGATGACCCTCCAAAGGAGCTAGAAGATTGTTTCTTCAAGCTTGTTGTCTCCACGGTATTGTTGTTGCCTTTTTGCTTTTGTTCATGAACTTTTTTCTTCTTCCTTTTCTTTTCTTTTTCGAACGATGATATAATATCATGATATCCACCCTTCACTGATTTTCCATTCTCTAAATAAAATTTTGAACGTGCTTCTTATATTTCATTGCTCGATTTTAGTGTCCTTTCTCAGAGCGTGCTTATAAAATTACTTAACTTCATCTGCTTAGACCTTGTTCTAACTATGACTTTCTTACTGCAGGCTTCATCTAGACCTGGCATCCTTGGGGAGGCCATTGTCAACATGATAGCCTATATGAGTTCACCTGCTCCTGCTCCAGTTTCACTGCCACTGAATAAGTGCAATTATGGGACAATCTTACAAGTGAGTTGTATAATGCTACTTGTTCTTGTTGTTTGTTTTGATTTTGCTACAATGCACATCATTGACAAAATTAGGACATGGAAGTGTTCCTATTTGATCTCCCCCCCCCCCCCCCCCCCCAACCCCCCACTTCTTTTTTGTTGAGATATTATATGCTTTTATGGTTATAGCAACATTTTTTTGGCAATGCAATTATAAAGGGCTTCTTGACATTTCAGGAATCAACATTAGTTATGAATGGAGACAAACCAAGTATGAAATGGGTTTGGGTTTGCAACCCACCCACCTTGTTAGGCCACCCACCATAGTTAGGCCACCCACTTTGTTAGGCCACCCACCATTGTTAGGCCACCCACCTTGTTAGGCCACCCACCATTTGCAAATGGTAGGCTACTCTCTCCTATAAATAGGAGAGAGCTCAATTGTATAAAATGTGGGATAGAGAGAAAGAGATAAAGATAGAGAGAAAGGAAGAGAGAAAGAGTGTGAGTGAGAAATTTTTTGTAGAAATATTTTATAGTGAAATTACAGCAGCTGTGGACGTAGGCAATTGCCGAACCACGTTAAATTTCGTCTCTCCTTTTATTTAAAATCATCTCTGTCTCCGACCAGTCCCAACAACTGGTATCAGAGCCACTAGGTTCTTTTGTGGGGTGGAGTTTTGGTGTAGTAGTGTGGATACGTATAGTCTAAGGAGGTTCTGTCTAGGAGATTGGAAATTTTAAGTGTGTCCATTGTGACCCTCCAATCTTTCCTGGGAACTTACTTAGTGAAGTACTATTCATTTCTACTAGTCAAGTTGGTCGAAATCAATTTTTGACCACTCCAGGGTGTTCCTCGCGTCGAGACGAATCCGTTGCCGCAAACGGAATCGAAAACGGAGGTCGGAGTAGCCCACACGCGTCGGTTGAAGATCGAAGCATCGATCCACACGCATCTGGAGGTTGAAGACAACTGAGCCAAGCCGAGCCGTGACTGAGCCGAGCCGACGTCATCCTGCCACTTGTCGCACTTTGCTAATTCGAGTGTTTCGAACGCAACGGTGATCTTTGTTTGTTCAAATTTGAACTCATTTGTAAAGTTATGGCTGGAGAAGAAGCTAAAAGTGTTGGTATCGAGAAATTTGACGGTACAGACTTTGCCTACTGGAGAATGCAAATAGAGGATTATCTCTATGGGAAGAAACTACATCTTCCACTCCTAGGAAAAAAGCCAGATGACATGAGCAATGAAGATTGGAGTTTTCTTGATAGACAAGTGTTGGGAGTCATTCGACTAACATTGTCAAGATCAGTTGCACACAATGTGGGAAAGGAAAAGACCACAGCAGATTTGATGAAGGCTCTATCAGACATGTATGAGCAGCCATCAGCCAATAACAAAGTGCATTTGATGTACAAGCTATTCTACTTGAGAATGACAGAAGGAACTCCAGTTATTCAGCATCTGAATGAGTTCAACACCATCATCAATCAATTAGCTTCTGTGGGGATTGAATTTGATGATGAAGTACGTGCACTGATTGCTCTGGCTCAATTGCCAAAAAGCTGGGAGGCCATGAGAACAGCTGTTAGCAATTCTTATGGCAAAACAAAGATGAAGTATCAAGATATCCGGGACCATATTCTGAGCGAGGAAGTTCGCAGAAGAGATACAGGAGAAGCATCAACTTCCAGTTCTGCCTTAAACCTCGAGACGAGAGGTAGAGGAGCTAGTAGAAATTCAAATCGGGGCAGGTCAAATTCCCGAAGAGGAAGAAGTAAATCTAGGTCCGGAAGACAAGTACAGTGCTGGAATTGTGGCAAGATTGGCCACTTCAGAAATAATTGCAAGGAGGCAAAGAAGAAGAATGAGCATGACTCTGCTAATGCCACAACAGAAGATTTCCAAGATGCCTTACTCCTTTCAGTCGACAACCAAATTGAATCTTGGGTGTTAGATTCAGGAGCCTCATTCCACACTACAGCACACCGAGAAATCATGCAGAATTATGTCACTGGTGATTTCGGGAAGGTGTACTTAGCAGATGGTGAAGCGTTGGAAATCGAAGGCATGGGAGATGTACGAATCAATCTGCCCAATGGAAGTGCATGGTTGTTACAGAAGGTGCGACATGTTCCCAAGCTCATGAGGAACCTGATTTCTGTAGGACAACTTGATGCTGATGGGCATTCGGTACTATTTACCGGCGGCACGTGGAAGATAACAAAAGGAGCTATGGTAGTAGCTCGAGGCACAAAAACAGGTACTCTATACATGACTTCAAGCATTAGAGATACTGTTGCAATTGCTGACGCAAATGCTAACCTATGGCATCAAAGGCTTGGTCACATGAGTGAGAAAGGAATGAAAGTACTATTATCCAAGGGGAAGTTACCAAAGTTGGAATCAACTGATTTCGACATGTGTGAAGGTTGCATTTTTGGGAAGCAGAAAAAGGTTAGTTTCTTGAAAAATGGCAGAACTCCAAAGTCTACAAAGTTGGAATTGGTGCACACAGATTTGTGGGGGCCATCCCCAGTCGCTTCTCTTGGAGGATCGCGGTACTATGTTTCCTTTATTGATGACTCAAGCAGGAAAGTATGGGTTTATTTTTTGAAAAATAAATCTGACACATTTGACACTTTCAAGAAGTGGAGAGCTATGGTTGAAAATGAAACAGGCTTGAAGTTGAAATGTCTGAGGTCAGACAATGGCGGAGAGTACATCGACAGAGGGTTCAAAGAATTCTGTGCTGCAAATGGGATCAGATTTCAGAAGACTATTCCCGGGACACCGCAGCAGAATGGCGTAGCTGAACGCATGAACAGAACTCTCAACGAACGTGCCAGAAGCATGAGGCTGAATTCAGGATTGCCTGAATGTTTTTGGGCTGATGCAGTTAACACTGCAGCCTATTTGATTAACCGGGGACCTTCAGTTCCCTTAAAGTTCGATCTACCAGAGGAAGTCTGGAGCGGAAAGAAGGTAAATCTTTCCCATTTGAAAGTTTTTGGCTGTGTATCATATGTTCACATAGATTCTACTGATCGTAACAAGTTAGAAGCCAAATCTAGAAAATGTTTTTTCATCGGTTATGGTGATGAAGAATTTGGCTATCGATTTTGGGATGGTAAAAATCGCAAAATCATTAGAAGTAGAAATGTAATTTTCAATGAGCAGATTCTGTACAAAGCTAGGTCACAAGCTGAACCTGAGGAGCAGCCAAAGAAACCTGAGGTTGTTGACTTTGATGTTACTCAAGTCAACACTGATCAGAACGAGGATAAAGAGAATGATGATACACAGATCGAACAACGTACACCACTCACTGTTATTCGAAGATCTTCAAGGACGATTAGGCCACCACAACGGTTCTCACCATCTCTACACTACATCCTGCTAACAGATAGTGGTGAACCGGAAAGTTATGATGAAGCTCTACAGATTGAAGATTCGATCAAGTGGGAGAAAGCCATGCAAGATGAGATGGAGTCACTGATGTCAAATCAGACATGGGAGCTAACTAAGCTTCCAAAAGGCAAGAAGGCTTTGCACAACAAATGGGTGTACAGGATTAAGGAAGAGCACAATGGTAGCAAGCGCTACAAAGCCAGAATGGTTGTGAAGGGGTTTCAACAAAAGGAAGGTGTCGACTACACAGACATTTTCTCCCCAGTCGTAAAATTGACCACGATCAGGCTAGTGTTGGCAATTGTGGCTGCAGAGGATCTACATCTTGAGCAGTTAGATGTGAAGACTGCATTCCTTCATGGTGATTTGGAGGAAGACATCTATATGCACCAGCCACAAGGATTCTCAGTAAAGGGAAAAGAGAATCTAGTTTGCAAACTGAAGAAGAGCTTGTATGGCCTAAAACAAGCTCCACGACAATGGTACCGAAAGTTTGACAACTTCATGTGCAGTAATGGATTTACAAGACTGCAGGCTGACCATTGTTGCTATATGAAGAATTTTGACAACTCTTATATTATCCTACTGTTGTATGTGGATGATATGCTCGTTGCAGGGTCAAGCATCGAGGAGATCAATAAACTGAAGAAGCAGTTGTCAAAGCAGTTTGAGATGAAGGATTTGGGTGCTGCAAAACAAATCCTTGGTATGAGAATTATTAGAGACAGGGCTAATAATACTCTTACGCTCTCGCAGGAGGAGTATGTGAAGAAGGTGCTCAGTAGGTTTAACATGGACAAGGCGAAACCAGTGAGCACACCCTTAGCTAGTCACTTTCGACTAACTAAGGATCAGTCGCCAAAGACGGAGAAAGAGCAAGAATGCATGAACGGAATACCCTATGCATCTGCTATTGGTAGTCTTATGTACGCCATGGTCTGTACAAGGCCAGATATTGCACAAGCAGTGGGAGCTGTGAGTAGGTACATGAGTAATCCAGGAAAGCAGCATTGGGAAGCAGTCAAGTGGATTTTGAGATATCTACAAGGCTCTTCAGATACGTCACTATGCTTTACAAAAGCAGGTTTAAAGCTACAGGGATATGTAGATGCTGATTTAGCAGGTGACGTTGACAGCAGAAAAAGTACTACTGGATTTGTGTATACGCTGGGTGGTACAGCTGTATCGTGGGCTTCTAAGTTACAGAAGATTGTTGCTCTCTCAACTACAGAAGCGGAATACGTTGCTATAACTGAAGCGGGGAAGGAAATGGTTTGGTTGCAGTCCTTTTTGGAGGAATTGGGAAAGAAAAATGAAAAAGGTATTCTGCACAGTGATAGTCAGAGTGCTATTTTTCTTGCAAAAAATCCAGCCTTTCATTCCAGAACAAAACACATACAGTTGCGATACCATTTTATTCGATCTCTTCTCGATAGTGGACAGCTGATACTTGAGAAGATTCGAGGAACAGAGAACCCAGCAGACATGTTTACAAAAGCAGTTACTGCTGACAAACTGAAGCTGTGTGTAGCTTCAGTTGGCCTCCGTACTTAAAGGCATGACTTGAAGTTGCTGTGATGGTTGCTATGAAGACATGTAGACTTATTTGTCTCCAAGTGGGAGATTGTTATGAATGGAGACAAACCAAGTATGAAATGGGTTTGGGTTTGCAACCCACCCACCTTGTTAGGCCACCCACCATAGTTAGGCCACCCACTTTGTTAGGCCACCCACCATTGTTAGGTCACCCACCTTGTTAGGCCACCCACCTTGTTAGGGCACCCACCATTTGCAAATGGTAGGCTACTCTCTCCTATAAATAGGAGAGAGCTCAATTGTATAAAATGTGGGATAGAGAGAAAGAGATAAAGATAGAGAGAAAGGAAGAGAGAAAGAGTGTGAGTGAGAAATTTTTTGTAGAAATATTTTATAGTGAAATTACAGCAGCTGTGGACGTAGGCAATTGCCGAACCACGTTAAATTTCGTCTCTCCTTTTATTTAAAATCATCTCTGTCTCCGACCAGTCCCAACAACATTATCATTAATTTATATGAGATCTTTTGGAATGAGGAAAAATTATATTTCTGTGTGATCTTCCCCCTTCCCCCCACGTGGGTGGGGGTTACCCATACAAATCCTTCTTGCCAGAGTGTGCGTGTGATGATGTTCTTATTGCAGAATAATAAATATTTTTTTTAAAGTCAAATAAGACCAAATTTTTAGTAGTGCAGGTGCAACTTGTTCTTGGACTAAATGAATTTAATATTGGTATGAATGGGACAAATTATTACGAGTATAAATTTATATTTTTCTCTATACTTGGAATTCAGCACTTACCAGAAAAACAAAAGAAAATAATTTGACTACTTCTAGGAACAGAAGTTTTACATTTATGTTTAGTCAGTTGAAAAGGATGCATACTACAAATTGGATAAGTTTTTTGGGCGGCGCGGGGAAGAAGGGGGGGGGGGGGGGGGGGGGGGGGGGTGTATGGGTGACATGAATTACTTACGAACTTGCACTCAACTGAGAACTCATGTTTCTTTCCCGTATATCTCTGTCCTGCCATTCAGTATCTCAATGGCTTTCCCCTTCCAGTTTAGAAGAAAAGAGTTTGCTTTTAGGATTGAATACGCTGAACTATAAAAAATGTGGCATCTAAGAGTTTTCCTTGCATGTCTGATTTGCAGGTAAAAATTCACTGCCTGACACCAATAACAAAACTCAGGTTAGGATTCTATGGTAGATATTCTTCATCATAACACGAAGTCTTTAATATCCTGTTTGTTATGAATATTTCCTTCTCATTTTACAGGGATGAAGAATCAAAAGAGACAAATTTTTGTATGGAACATCAGGAAGCAAATTATAATGATGTGGACTCTAAGTCAGATGTTTCTGGAAGCACATTTACGAGGAGTATTGAATCTTCCTCTAGTAAAGATTTGGGATCTACCTCTCACCCAGGAGAACCTGGGAGTAGGGTACTATTACATCTTCCACTTGAAAGTGTATATATATATATATATATATATGTCTTGTTAGAACTTAAAGACATTGTAATTTTAATCGTTGTTCATTAATAGATCATAGGTTTTAGTCAAACTTGTTTCTGCTATGTCTGCTTTTAACGCTAAATGTGATGCAAATGCTGCATGCAGTGTACTAACTATTGAAAAAAACCTTGGTTGAAGCACTTCTTTACTAACCCTGAGATCTCCAGTTATTGTTTACAGAAACTAGGGAGATTATCGAGACTCAGGTGATTTTCCTAAATGTTTGTTAGCCTAGTTTGGGCCAAAAAGATGAATTGAAAACCCCTACTCCCTTGGGCTTACAACACCACACCTTCCATGAAGTCCTTCCTACTATACCTTCAACGTCTGAAAATTATCTAACCAGATTTTTCTGTTTGATTATGTTATTCATGAAATAGCATTCCATTCAACCACAAGCAGTCAAGAAGCTCCTGTACATTAGGCCCACAGTTATCTGATGTGTGCATTACATATCATGTGGATAGCTATTGGGAGTGACTACACAATATACTGCCAATCAGCCTTTAGTTACCATGAAACTTATATAATATCCTTGCTCCCCTGTAGGAAACAAGTTTCTCTGCATCGGGTTCACATCATAGCAATGACTCGAGGGAGGGTTCCACAGGGAGGGAAAAGTTCTCCTCGGCAAGCAGCTTAAGCAGTGACGGACATGGTCTAATTGGAAGAGAAACAGAGATTGGCTCCCAAAACATTGTGCATTCTGGCTTCAATCCCATCGGTAATCCTTTTCAATCAGATCATTCATCATTTAATTTGCAGCTAACAGCATCGGGAAATGACTCCCAGAATAGTTGGCAAGAATTTTCAACATCATCTTTGAAACCTGCCGGTTCTTCTAAAAATCTTATGGAAGCAGCACATGGTACAATTGAAGAGCTTCGTGCAGAAGCAAAGATGTGGGAGAGGGATGCACGGAAGCTGATGCTCGATTTGGATATACTGAGGAAGGAATTCACTGAACAGTCCAAAAACCAGGAAAATTTAACCAAGGAGCTTTCAGCAGCATATGCTGATCGTGATGACTTAAAGAAAGCTGTTGAACAAATGAAAATTTCACTAGAGAGGCCTATGGTGCAACAAACAGA
Source organism: Carya cathayensis (assembly GCA_011037825.1). Classification (NCBI taxonomy): domain Eukaryota; kingdom Viridiplantae; phylum Streptophyta; class Magnoliopsida; order Fagales; family Juglandaceae; genus Carya; species Carya cathayensis. The sequence continues at coordinate 601,037 of QGSO01000418.1, read as the reverse complement.
GACGGAGCATTCAATATTTCAAGATGAAGACATATCCCATATTCAAAAAGAACTAAAGGATGAACTGAAGTTTCAGAAAGAATCCAATGCCGATTTGGCTCTGCAGTTGCAGCAGAGTCAAGCATCAAATCTTGAGCTCGTTTCTGTTCTTCAGGAGCTGGAGGAGACCATAGAAAAGCAGAAAATTGAGATAGACACTCTTTCAGCACCACCATCAAAACTTGGTGACATTGAAAACTTTATCCAAGTAACTGTGGAAGAAAACAGAAATTTAATGCTCCAGCTGCAACAATTGCAGGAATCAGAGAAGAGTTTGCAAGTTACGGTACAACAGCTGGAGCAGGCCTTGGAGAAAAATCATCCCGAAGAGAGTGAAGGGAGTTTGAAAAACCACACCATTTTAGAAATTGAGGCCAACTTCAAAGTTAGATTAGATGCTAAAGACAAAGAAATCCTTATGTTAAGAGCAAAGTTATCCGAGTCTCTAAAAGCAAGAAATTTCCCGGATAGGGGATCCGTAAATGAAGGTGATGCAAATCTAATCAGAGAAATTGAAATATTGAAAGAAAAACTGCAGGAGCTAGAAAGGGATTGTGATGAGCTGACAGATGAAAACCTTGAACTTTTATTCAAGCTTAAGGAAGCAAAAAAGAATTCCATGATGGGAGGCACTATTGTCGATCTTCCAACCAATGAGCTATTAAATAAATCTTTCGTCAGCTTTGAGCCTGAAATGATTGAACATAAATCCCAGATGTACAGTGTGGAAGATAAGTTACAGATTAAAAATCTCGTGGAGAATGAAGATAAGGACTTTCTCTCAACTCAAGAACTCGAGACTTTGAACATAGAACTGCAAAATCAAGTTACAGAACAGGGTAAGAAATTGACTGACAAAATTTCTGATATTGCAAAACTTGAGATCAAGTTGCAGTACAAGGAAGAAGAGATTGGAGTACTTAAACAGTGTCAGAGTGAATTGGAGGCTAGGATCTCTCATCTTCAAAAGGAGAATATCCATCTAGAGGAACAAATGAAAGTCATGCATAGAGAAAGTGATATCACATCTAAATGCTTAAATGATTTGCGAAGTGATTTGATGGAACTTAGCAACACCTTGGACTCCCATGTTTCTGCCAATAAGATTCTGGAAAGGAAATCATCAGAGCTAGAAAATGGAAAACACGAACTAGAGCTTCTTATAATGGAGCTTAAACAAGAAAATATGCAGTTATCATTGTGTATATCTGGTTTGGAAGATCAACTAAGACATTTGACTGATGAGAGGGAGTCCAAATCTCATGCTCAGAGTCTTCAGGATGAGATCTCTAGGTTAAGGATTGAGATAAGTTCTGAAAAGGCAGATATGAAAGAGAAGTTACAGGACACGCAAAACCGCTGGTCAGAAGCTCAAGAAGAATGTGACTATCTTTTAAGAGAAAATTCAAAATTAAAGGCAACAGCTGTGAATCTCATTGAAGAATGCAGTACGCTTCAGAAATCAAATGGAGAGTTGAGGAAGCAAAAATCAGAGTTGCACGAGCGTTTTGCCCTCTTGGAGGCAAAGTTGAGAGAATCAGAGATAAAATTTGAAAATTGCTCCAAAAGAGTTGGAATCTTAGAAGATAATATTTCTTCAATGTTGATAGATATTTCTTCAAAAGAGAAAAGCCTTACTTCAGAATTAGATGAACTTGTTGTTGAAAATGGAAGAAACATAGAAAAACTTACTGTTGGAGAAAGATTATTCAATCAGATGTATTTGGAGAAAAATGTTGAACTTGAGAACCTCCAGCAACATGTAGAACACCTAACCAATCAACTTTCTGCAATTCATGAGGCAAAAGAGAGAATAGCTACTGATGCTGTGCTTGAAGTATCCAATTTACTTGAAGATAAAGTTAATTTGGAATCTGCTCTTCAAGAATCTCAAACCAAGATGAAGTGGATTGAGAATGAGCTTGAAATCACTCGAACAGAATCTGAATCGAAGCTGCAAAGCCTGATTGATGAGCTTACGGCTTCAAAACAAAACCAGGAAAAGCTAATGGCTGACCATGAAAAGTTGTTTAAGTTGTTGGAGAATTACAAATCAGATGAAGAAAAGTTTAAAAACACTGTGAATGGTCTTGAGCTAAAGCTCACATTTTCAGAATATGAAAGGGAACAACTTTTGGAAGAATCCAAAAAAATGAAGGTTGAGCTCCAGAATATGGCACATCTTCGTGATGATGTTTTGGCTGTTAAGAATGACCTTCATGCAACAAAGTTTGAAAAAGAGAGATTGGAAGCATCACTGCATCTAATATCTGGAGAATGTGAAGATCTGAAGACAGAAAAGAATTTACTGGTTGAAAAGATCTCTGCTTTAGAGGACTGTAGACGTAAAAGAGTTGCACTAGAAGAAAAGGCGCAATGTGTTCAGGAAGCTGAGTTGAAGACTGAGCTCGGCCAGATCAAGAAAGCAAGTAGGCAATATCAGCAGAAGATACGACTACTTGAGGAAGAAAAGGATCAGTGTGCAACAAAAGCCCAAGCCCTTGAAGAAGAACTAAAGCTGATGAAAGAAGGAAAGCAGAATCAGAGAGAGTCCAGCAGTCCTAAGATTCCTAGCTTTTCTAAAACCAATTCCAAAGTTACTCCAGTCCGTGAAGATATGAAGCCCTCAAAGGTCAGTATCATTTCTTCCTCAATTGCAAATTAATATTCAATGTCAACACTAACTAGTGAGCTTGATCTCTTGTGCATTGATTTAGAAGAATGAAATGGTGAAGAACTCTAGTCAGCATCGCGATTCTAAAAGGAGACAACCCTTGAAGAATGGTAAAGTACAAGAACTTTCCAAAGATCAACAGAAACTTAGTGGCAACCAATATCAAAGAGAGGTAAGACATCTGAATATTAGGTTTGTTGAATTCTGCCACTATGGCTAATGTTGCCAAAAAGAATATGTTCTCGCCTCTTTGATTGCATGTATAGCTCACTGGTATTTGCATGATAGAATCTAATTGTAAAGAATCCTTTAGAATGGATGATTTTTCTAACTCAATATCTTTTTGTTACTTTTTTTAAAGGATGATAGTGGCAATGAAATTCCTGATGGAAGTCCTCCTGCTGTTGGAGTCGATCCTGCTTCAAAGCTTCAGTTGCTTGAGAATGAACTTGCCAAGGCTTTGGAAGCAAATAACATATATAAAGCTCAGATTGACAGGTAAGTAGATCACAACACGTCTTCAGACGTATATGCTTGCAGTGATTTGCAATGCAAAATTTTGTACAAAGGGGTGAAGAAGAAAAAATAAAAGAAAAAGGCTTTCCATTTTTCATTCCGTGTATGCCATTAGATTCTTCTTGTTAACTCTAACCGATTAATCAGAATGCAAATATTGCCCCTTCTAGAGATGAGATGACTGAATACGATTGTCCTTTAGGTCAATGGATGAATAACAAAGCTATGAAGTTGATTCTCATCAACATCAACATCAACAGACAGCGTTTCCTGGTTTTACATTGATTAAAATAAACAACTGAAATTCTTTAACCACAAGCACCATAGTCTAGGAGTCTGAGGTGTAAAATATTATTATCATTCAGCAAGAAATATATAGAAGAGATCTGTAATTTTTCAAATTCTAGTTTTATTTTAGTGCTTGTGTTTGTTTTTGTCTCAAACTTGACAGAATATTTCGACATTTACCCTGCAGGTTGTTGTCTGAGGGACAAAGCAGCCACAATGACGTTTCTAGAAAATCAAAAGCTGAAGACGAAATAGTGGCAAAAGAAAGGAATGGACGCACAAAATCATCAATAGAGGCAGAGTTAATAGACATTCGCGAGCGTTACCTCCACATGAGCCTCAAATACGCAGAGGTAGAAGCTCAGCGTGAGGAACTTGTGATGAAGCTGAAGACAGCCAAGAATGTGAAAAGGTGGTTATCGTAAACTCATTTACGTACCTTAACTATAAAACTTTTTGGGTACGGTACACGATTTTCAGGTTGCTTTTCAACGAGTCTTTTTCCTACGCCCACAATTCATTCATCCAGCGTGAATTATTGTAAAGGATGATCGAAGTCGAACAGCCTAGCTAGCTGAAGCTTTGTAAATGTTCCGGATATTGTTAATCCGTTGTGCTAGAGAGCAGAGTCAAATATTAATATTGAGTTGAAGAAATAATAAATAAGAAAACCCTTTTTTGTTTGATTTCCATCTCCGGCGGCCTCTTTATCACTTTCTTTTAGTGCATAATAAATGCAACTAATCTTCTTCCTAGTGGTCACACTCACAGACACGAGCAGTAGTGTAGTTGATGTTAGAAAGGTATGTGGAATTAGCATATATATATATATATATATATATTGTTTGTTTTGGTATGAAATAAGAATATTCCTCCAACTCAAGCATGCATCTCCTTTTGACTCTCTCATTTTTGCTTCGTAATTTTCCCATAAATAAATATATTTATATAATTCAAAACGAAAGAAGTAATCAAGTAATTAAACAGCGTGCATAAATACGGGGAAATATAGATATATATTATTTATATTTGTATAATTTTTGGTTCACCCATTATCCCACTACTACTTCGAAGTTAAAAAGTTGGTCTCACATGACTCTTGAAGTGCAGATCGCCACTACATTACGCATGCAATCGCAAACATAATTAGACCTTTTTATTTTTTTAATAATGTTTCACAGAGCTAAAGAAGGAAATTGCTGGTGTCAGTACTCAGAACATGAGATCTAACTCAGACAACTTGAAGCGCAGGAAAGCCGCAAGAAAACGGCCTGCCTACCTTCTACTAGGAGAGAAGTCACCTTTTCACAATGAATGTTTCTCTGTGAACGACACCAAGGAATGCTAGCTTTGTATACGTGGCACAATTCGGTGCAACATCTCATGCCGATCAAAACTGTAAATCTATGTATATGACGGCTGTGGTTAACCTGGTAAATGGCCTAATTTATCATAAAAATTAAGTAGTGATCAGGTCAACCTCCTGGACCCAAAATTCTTGCCACCTAGGCAGTCCATATCAACCTAGTACATTCTCATTGCAGGAGTACATGGAAGGATAGGCAACCGAAAAGTTGATAATCAGTATTACAAATTGACAACTTGAAGTCTAGAAAAGAAAATGGAAAGATCAGTGGGAGGGGTCCGGGGAGGTGTCATCGGATGTGGAGGAGAGGAGGTCCCAAAGGCATATTCCATGGAAGATGCTGAGACTCGAACTTTGTAGCCTCCCGTCTCACTCTTTTACCTACTTTTTCTTTCCGCTTTGCTTTAGAAAAAAGTGATTAGAGGTCTACTTAAGTCATCTGAACCTTTTATTGCCCTGGTGACCAAGCGAATCCTATAACGACATCCAATCCAAGCTCCATGATCAAACCCTCTTAATTAGTACCGCACCATCCCATCACAAAAGCCTTGGTGTCCTCTCTGTTACCCCCTCCAATTGCACCAAATTGCTGATCTCAAACTGATCGATCATCGAGTACTGGTTGGAGGGGGTGGCTGCTTATATATTTGTCTGCAGCTTGATGGTGGTGGTTGTGTGGTTTTTTCACATATGCGTTTTATCAAGCTTTTTTAATTCCCCCCATGCTAGGCTCTTTCATCCAGAGCAGCGGTGGGGAAATAATAATGGCTGTTAGGACTGAATCGCCTTATTAAGGGCGGTTTCTCTTACAGGGCAACTTCGATCCTTTGGCATTTCCAGCAGTACCACTTCATCTTCGTCGGAATCTCTCTAAGCTTGCTTAGATCGCGTGTATTTGGGCTAGCTCGAGGAAACTTCCGGCCATCATATATAAGGGCGGCGACTCACTAGCTGATCGCTATATATATGTGATTTTCTTATTTAATTTGTTTTTAGTTAATTTGTAGTAGTATGAAAAGCAAAATAATGGCTGCTGGTGCTGGTAGCAAATCGTATCATGGGTACGTAGATCCATGTCATGGTCATGTAGGCCTCCGGCCGAAGTTTATGAATGCAGTCTAAATAATAATGTTGTGTACTGTGAGTTTGGAACATTATATATTCGAATGAAGCTCATCATTAATTAATATTGCAGCATATACGTTGTTGTGCGTGTCTAATTTTGAGCATATTGGAAGTTTATTATTGCAGTACTCTTAATATATAAGTTGTTATATATATATCTTTATATATAAAAAATGGCTATCTAACGGAATTTTATTGGTTTAACGGTTTTTGTTGTTTTACCGTTAAAATTAACGCCGTTAGTTGTATGAATAAATTAAAAAAACTTTCTCTCTCTTATTAAAAATTCTTATTTTTTTAATTTCTCTCTTTCCAATTACTTATGAATAAATTCATAGTTATCAAAGTTCATGCAGTATGCATCGATCCTAAAACCCATGCATTTATTATGAGAAATATTAGATATATAAATATATATTCTATTATATAAATATATATTCTATATAAATTTATACATGTGATTTAAAATTTCTATTAATTCCTTATATAAATAAAGAGAAATGTAAAATAATTAAGTTTAAATCTATTTACCAACTACATTTACGAATACAATTATTTTAATAAAATATTATTTATTTATCAATTTAAATTCATTATGAAACATTAAAATCAAATAATAATATCTTATAAAAAACTTAGTATTTTATTTCTTTATAAAAATTATATCACTTTTTAAAAATAATTGCTTTATTAAACTAAGAAAACTCGTTATTTTACTGTTAACGGTTTGTCTCCTGTACTACACAGTTTTGGTTCAAGGTTCTTTTTTTTTTCATGTATTTGTTGTTTCTAGCCGTACCCAAGAGCATATGCAGTAGTAAATAATAAAATTTTAATTTTAAATGTTTTAAAACCGATTTAAGTCTATCTTACTATTTGATGTTAGAAATTATATTTTTTTTTTCTAAAAGCATTCATTATTAATTAAAAAAAATTTCTTAATAAAAATAATATTAATTATTAAAAATAATATTTCTATATACTGGATGAACGTCCATTAGACGTTGCCCAACTACTAGTATATATATATATATATGAATAAGGTTTGGAAATATTTGCTTGAGTGGTGCATGCGCTCGATCTATCGTAGTTATAAATTTGATGAAGCATTAATTGTGAGCGCGCGGAAGGATTTATTCATGCATGCATGCAGCTGGATCTTTATGGCTAAGAACATCCCCATCCCATTTCCTAAAATTTTTCCTAAATTTTAACTAAAAAGTATATTTCCTAAAAATTTATCCTAAATTTTACTCATCTTCAAAAAACCTCCTACATCTCATTCCATATCTTTTCTCCATTATATTAAAATAATATAATATTTTCCTACTATTTCTTTATTACTTTTTTCTCTTACATCTATTTCCATTCTTAACTATTAACTATTTTGTCTTATTTTCTTCTTTTCAAATATCACATTCTTAATTGATTTATAAATACGAGTATCAGTTTTTTTCCTGAATAAAGTATTATTTTTCAAATCAACATCAATATTAAAAAGAATACTTTAATAACATATGTGAATTTTCCCACTCGATGATTTTTTTTAATTAGATTTTGTCCGCATATACTTGGGGAATATTTTATTTGCATTTTTCTAACAGTAACATTTTTTCAGCTTTATGTAACAGTAATGTATTTAACGGCACCATGCATCCGCATATCAGTTTGAAAATGTTTTGTTATTTATCCAACAGTAACATTCATTGTCCTCCCTCTATCAACGGTAAGAATTTTTTATATTTTCTCCAACAGTAACATTTTCAATTCATGCCTCCAACGGTAACATGCTTTGTCATTTCTCAAACGGTAACTTGTTTTGTCTTTTTCAAAACGATAACATGTTTTGTCCTATATGTAACGGTAACTTTTTACTATATAAATCCGCCTTCTGGTAGCATTCACATTCTCACAAACCCAAGTCTCATTTGATCTAAGAATTGAAATAGAACATTTCCCCTCATCTCCAATTCCCTTTCATCAAATGGCTCGTTTCTTCTTTCGCAAATTACTCATATACTTGTTATTTGAAGATGAGTTTGAGGCTTTTTTTAATACCGAGGCCAATGAAGAGTCATTGAGGCGTCGTGGCAATCGCCAACGTCGTAAGTTTATTCGGCATGATCATATTCAAGGTCACGAGCGCCTATTTCATGATTACTTTGCTGAAAATTCAGTATATCCCTCGAACATATTTCGAATGAGATTTCGGATGAGTCGTCCCTTATTCCTCCGTATTCTAAATAAGGTAAAGGCTTACGAGCCGTACTTTATCCAGAAAAGAGATAATGCAAGAAGACTCGGGTTATCTTCTATGCAAAAGATAACTGTAGCACTTAGAATGTTGGCGTATGGGGTTATTGTAGATTTTATAGATGAATACATACGTATTGGTGAAAGCACCGCAATGGAGAGCCTAAAGAAATTTTGCAAGACAATGGTAAGTGTTTTTTCAGAGAAATACTTGCGGTCTTTAAATGCTGATGATATTACTCGATTGCTTGCGGTTGGTGAACAATAGGGATTCCCAGGAATGCTCAGAAGCATTGATTGCATGCATTGGTTGTTGAAAAATTGTCCTGTACTCCGGCTACATCCGTGAACCAACTATTATTTTAGAAGCAGTTGCTTCATATGATCTTTGGATATGGCATGCATTTTTTGGTTTGCCTGGTTCACATAACGATATTAATGTGCTTGAGAGATCTTTTATTCTCAAGGAACTTGCCCAAGGGGGTGCTCTTCCAGTCAAATACACAATAAGCGGCAATGAGTACACTATGGGATACTACCTTGCAGATGGTATTTATCCCAAGTGGGCAACGTTTGTGAAGACTATTCCACAACCCTAAGGAAATAAAAAGAAAAATTTTGCCGCAGCAAAAGAATCCGTAAGAAAAGATGTCGAGCGTGCATTCAAAGTACTTTAACAACGATTTGCAATCGTCCGTGGACCTTCTCAGATTTTTAAAGTTAATGAGCTTACAAATATAATGAAAACATGTGTTATTCTACATAACATGATCATTGAGGACGAGCGCGATGATAGTGGGGGTCTGAACATGGAGTACGATCAAGTTGATGATCAAATTCCAAAACTGTGGCGCAATTCAACTTCAGAATTTGTGAACTTCATTCAGCACCATCATCAAATTAGAGACAGCTCGGCGCATCATCAGTTGCAAGCAGATTTAATTAAACATCAATGAGAGATTTATTCCAAAAAGTGATGGGTGGAGTTCTCTATCTTTGATTTAGTAGCGATTATGTATTCCTGTTTGCAAAATACTGTGACGCCCCCAGCTCCCAAGTATGGACACATGGAAATCGAGACATCAGGATAATGACAACACGGGTCACACATACTATCGCCAAGTGCCAAGTGTGTGTACATGCAACATGTGCACAAAAATAAAACCACGCAACGGATAATAAAGTCTTATAACTATTACCAGAATTTTTGTTTAAATACAAACCAGTTTAAAACACACGTAAATAAAATATTACATCTTCAACACTATCTCAATCCAAATACATAACATAAAAATAAATACAGATAATATCCATAGATAAGCATCTCCACATCAATACTCAGGCGGAGCCGCCTCCTCGGGCTCAGCCTCCTCCTTTTCAACCTTTGCATCAAAATCTAAGGTACCAAAAAATGATGCTGCAGGTAAGTAATATTCCAAACGCCACAAGATAAAAATATATTAAACTCTACAATAATATGTATGAAAGATGCCCAATGCACATGTCCCATAAAACATATTTTTCCACGCACGTCAAAAGTTACATTTGGCCCAAAATATTTCCTTTAAATTTTTCCTCGCCATTATCCCAGATAATGGCCCAAAATCCAAGTCCCAAAACAATATCCGAATTTTCCTTAATCGAATGCACCATGACCTTCCCTAAGAGTCATCCGCAAGCCCTGGCTCCCTTCGTCACACTACGGGTAACGACCATGCGTGTGACTTCGTAACGAGCGATGCCCAGTTCCACACCCCGCACGTTTGTAACCAAACATCCTCTAGCCCCCGCCAGCAGAGGGGTCACGGAGTCGGTACGAGAGCGTTACCATCCCGCCCGCTCCCGTTGTCGCCCAGCGACAACCCAGGGGACATCACTCAGTATATTATGCTCCCGAGTGACCAGAAGAGTTCCACCAAGATAATGCCTCATCTCGGCTTGGGGTCGTGATACACACGCACCCAAAAATCCATTTAACTCGCGAAAACCCAGTTTTCATTAATTAACACATGCATATGCGTGCACAATGCAATGCAAATAATACGACACAAATTAACCAACAATTTCCAAACATCCATTAGAACCAAACAAGCAACTCCGTCCTCAAATCCAACCGACCCTCGACTTCTCGGACTCAGTCCGGAATAACCAACCAGTCACAAATAATTATTGTAAAAGCAATAATATATTTAAATCTAAAATGAAGTTTGGAAAATACTTACAGCGCTATATAATAATTTTCGAAAGATCGACGAGCAGCAAACGGTGAAGAGAAAGCAACGTAACAGTGTAAAAATACTGTGGCCGTGGGTTGTAAAATACCCACTTTTGAACGGGGACAAACCAAGACTCGGGATTTGATAGGGAATGATTTAGAGGTGTTTATGAAATTAGTGGAAGTGAGGGTTGGCCGTGGGTGGCGGCGAAAACAACGGTAGGAGGCCAAAATACCCAAATCGAAAAACTAGCTCGTGAGGGCTGCTCCGGCGACGGATCGAGGCTGGAAATGGGTGGTTTAGGACGGTAAGGAGTCGGTGATGAAGTGGTGAAGAGGTGGTGGCCGGAGGTAGAGCGACGGCGGCAGATCGGAGCAAAAGCCGTTCGGCTTGGAGAAGTTATTCAGGCTAAACGGCGGCTCGGATGACGGTGAGAATTTGTGGGGTGGTTTACCGGTGAGAGGGGAAGAGATTGGTGGGGGTGGTGTGCCGCACGGTGGCCGGCGGCGGCGGTTCTAGGTGGCTGGACAAAAACAACGGAAATGGGTAGAGAGAGAGAGTCACGCGGGAGAAGAAGAACCAGCGGAAAGGAAAGAAAAAAAAAAAGAAAGAAAAGAAGAAGAAAAAAGAGAAAGAAGAAAAGAAAAAGAGAAAAGAAAAGATGGAGGAAAAGAAATGAGATCCAATCCTTACCTCTGGAGTCCATCAACTGATCCAACGAAAACAACTTTAAAAGCAATAAGACCACGAAAATATCTTAAATACAACGTAAAGCTAAAATATAATAAATAACTAGTAAAAACTAACAACTTAATTTTAAATCTAAAGATAAGTTAAAATAAATTAAACAGCAATTTAAATTTAAATAACAATTAAAATCCAATTAAAATCTGATAATTTAAAATAAAAGAACCATTATCTTAATTAAATTAAAATATTCTTTCAGTGAAAATACATGTAAAAACGGGGTATCACAAATGCTATCCAGTTTAACATGCCTGTATTATCAGTAATATTTTCATTTTCTTGTTTTCTTAAGTCTAAAGGGTCATGTAATAGTAAAAGTAATGACAAACAACATCTATCCATTTATTTAGTCTCTATTGCATACTTGACAAGCATACAAATAGTTCAAATAGAACAAATGCCAAATGTCCCTACGTTAATCAACAGCATGCAATCTCAAGTTATACAAATGTCCTTTGTGAAAAAAGAATAAATTACAAAAAAACCCTATAGTCATCCATCCAAACCAGCTCGTCTTGCCAATATCTCCCTCTGAAGTTGCTGGAAATATATCTACTGAACACCGAGCAACGTGCTAACATTGAGCAACATTATTCGCTCCTCCCGCTCCCACCGGGCGATTTCCACATTCTCTTTTTCCAATTACAGTCTCTCATCCTCTTGTCTAGATTTAGTTCCCTCTCTCTCTCTCGATCATATGCCATCTTCTCGACCTTGAGTCGGAAAAGCTTTTTCTCCTGCTCACGCGACTCCTCCAGGAGAGTAAACTTATGCTTGCTTAGCTTCAGCATTTCATTTGGAGACCTTCCTTGTGCCTTACGCTTTCATTTCTTAGCTTTTCTTCCAATTGGCCTATCCAATTCGATGACATCATTCTCGACAACATTCTCAACCTCTGTACCACCAGGTGAATCAGTTGCAGCTGCTGAGGAATGTGAATATTGCGGGGACATCGTGGTCCTTCACTTGAACTCGTCCTTTGTGCCACGCTGAGTCCATTTCGGTTGGTCTTTCAATAGTTCCCAACAATGCTCGAACTGAAAGGAAATTTTCTCAAGCGATTGATACATAATCTTTGCTTTGTCGAACTTCCAAAGTAAAGCATAAAATAAAATAATTAATATCAATCAAAGGTAAACCCAACAAAACGCATAAACATCATAATAACAGTAAATAATAAAAGTTTAACATGATACCTTGTCTTGCTCAGTCATGCCACTTTGATTCAAGGATTCAACTTGGGCAAGTCTAGAACAGAATTTGTTCGTTGGCTTTTGAATAGAAGACCACCGATGGGTTAAGGACCCACTTGTCCGCTCATTTGTACTTGATTTGTAGTCATTGAATTATTGACTAATTTTTTCCCAAAGTTGGGAATGTTTTTGGTTCGTTCCCGTAACGGCATCAATGCTACAATTTAACCATGCGGAAACGAGTAACTTGTCTTCTTTGGGTGTGAAGTTTGCCCCCTAGTTGATTTTCTTTGGGAGGGAGGCTCTACTTGGGTTGAGAGGACGGGTGGAGAGTCATCCAAAGTGACGGGATCTTGTTCACTTTGACCATCATAAACGTGGTCAAATTCAGGCTCCTGAGTCAGGAGGCTTGTGAAGAATATATTGTGATGGTTGGGTGAATCCATCTCTATAAAAATGCAGACACAGAAGAATTGGTACACATGTTAGACAACAGAGATTCAAATGCTATAGGTCATTTTGGTAGTCGGCTCACCAATTCTATGTAACATATGATTGCTACACAATTGTCCTCACATGGCTGCAACAATCAATTGCCACAATAAATTGGGCATTTGGGTTACCATGCCATGGATGGTGTGTGCCAGGGTGCCAAATGTCCCCACGGGGATTTCTTATCATCACAGCCGCGGGATAAGAACATAGAACATAAGTACATAACATAGAAAAAAGAGCATTCACACTCGCTTCCCAAAACACTAGTGTGTTTTTTAATGCAGGCTCAGAATGATATATAGAATTTACATCATGTGTGAGAATGGAGCTGCACTATGAAAATGGCTGCAAAACCATTTAACCACGGTTGCCTTTTGTGAATAGAATCACAAAATGGTTGGTGGCCATCCAGGGTAAATTGGATTACCCTGCCACTTTCATTGGAGCTCCAATAAAAACACTTGTGAATTAACCCCTTCCCATGGAGTCATTTCAACCATCATCACAGCTTTATATCTATTCAAGCATTACCAAACAGCCCATCCGTGAATGCATACAAAGGCATTGGGTAGAAATCAATATAACAGCAGCAAGTTTAAGCAACATTAATCAATTGAAAATTGCCACAACTAAGTCCAGTCATGCCAACAAACAAGTTCAGCTAACTAATAAGTTCATGCCAACAAATAGCGCCTTCATACAATAGAACATGTACAAGCTCTAACCAACAGCCCATTAAAACAATATAGCATGTACAAGCTTTAACAAACAGCCTGATATTAACCTGATATTTCCTTGTAGTTTTATTTACATTACTTGATTGTTATATCACAAATAAAGAAATCATAAAGTGTACAAACCAATAAGAGTATCTCTCTCTTTTTTTTTTAAAAAAAAAATGGCATATATCCTCACCAAAGCAGGGCCTCCAGGGAAGGCTTTGGAAATAACTTAAACAAGCATACATCAAAAAGAGTATTTGCAAAATACTTCTTTTTACAGTTTTTCTTTGGTTCTCAAACCTTGGCAGTTGGCAAGACTTCAACTATGCTTCAAATTAGGTACATGTACCTCTATCAGATGTCATTGGGTCTACATGATAATGTGTAGATTAAATAAAAAATTTATAAGTAAAAACTAATTAACCATAGAAACCACCACTTATAAACATAGGGATGGAAAGTTGAAACACCTAACCATAATGACCTTTCTTTTTCTTCTTTTGCGAGAGCAATTAGCAGTCACAAAATCTCCAATAGACTATGTCAAATGATTCCGCAATATACATATAATTCAGGTGAAGTACATACATAGACTGGAAGAATCATGAGTTTTCTCATTGCAGATTGAAATATGGATGATGTAAATGAGCAGAAATGATAAATATGAGCAAAATTGATAAAATGGAATCAACATTATCGTTGTGAAAATTAGATGCGGTTCAATATTGCATCTATCGTGCACCAAGGCTCTCATGATTAGACCATCTGTGTTGGCCAGCAAGGATCCTATTCTTTTTTGGAGATCTGATACCAGAACAATTGATCTCCTTTAGGCTATTCCCATTATATTAACTTATAGACACATTCATACGTACTGTGAGTAATGCATTATGAAGGGATTCGTTAAAGACCTCTCTTTCTAAAACCAACAACATGTGTAGAATAACAAATCATCAAAAATTTCAGAACAGCAGTAACAAATGAAAAAACATCAACAACAAACAGATGATATAACTCACGAAATTCCCTTCAATACATGCCATCCAATTCCCTATCCAGTATAATCAAAATTCCACAAAATCCCTAAAATTGGGCAATCGAAACTTGGGTGGTGGATTAAAATCATAGCCCCAAAATCACAACCAAACTCACGAAATGGCAAGGCCCTGAAATTTGCAAATCCATTTTCACGTTTGAAAAATCAAAATGGCAAACCCTAGAGCACAAATTAAAATAAGGTAAATATCACAAGCAAAAACTTCAGATGCCAAAGTTAGACCCAAAGGTAAGGAAAAAGAATCAGATGATATTTGCAAAAATAGATTCATCAATGGGAGGCCAAAAATCGTGCGGTAAAGATGACAGGATCCAGCCATGGGAGGGGGCTTCAGTAGAAAAGCTATTTTGAAGATGAGAAATACTTACAGAGTTTAGCTCCAATGAAGAGAAGACACCGTCAATGATGTGTGCGTTGCGAGAGAGGGGAACGTCGAAGAGAAGAGGGCAACAAAAAATAGGGAGAGATGGAACACGCGGGAGGCAACACCTGAAAAGTAACTTTGGGGATGAACAGTCGTCCCCCATATATGGGGGATCACTATTTCTCCCCCAATAGCTAAACCCTAAAATAGGGAATGAGATAGGAGGAGATTTTTAGCAAAACCCTAAATTTTTTTCCTATAATTTAGAGATAACAGTGAAATAAGGAAGGGGATGGGGATGCTCTAAATTAGCTAGCTAGTACTGCTACCATGCTACTAATAAATTACTATATATATACACACATATAATGTCATGTTAATTACATATATATATATATATATTATTTTCCGTAATTATTATATATTTGGGGAACTAAGATCATGTTAATTATATACTTACCATACGCACAATGTCAATTAGTTAATATCATAGCCTACATATATTCAGAGAATCCGTTTCCCTCAACACTTGTAGTTACTTACGTACATATAATATATGATGTACGTTACATTATTATATGAAATTAAATTGATATATTACCATACAAATACTGAATTATTTATTTAATTTTCTTCTTTCACTTAAAACATTAGTTGATTTGGTCATGATTTTCCATCTCCTCTTTCGAATGGACTGGACTGGGAAAGAAAAAAAGATTCGGATGATTGGAGGTTGGAGATGGGCTGGAAGAACTTGCAAATATGAGATAGGATTCTTTCGAAACGACCTGAGAAAGTACTCCCGAACCCTCCAAATTAAAATCGCCATGGATATTCCATTATTAACCGAGAGAAATAATACTTGTCATATAATTGTTTTGAAATAAATAAATAAATATAAAATTAATTTTTTAATAGTAGATTTCACTCTTTTTTAAAGTAACTGCATAACTTTTGCACATTTTACAATTATATATAACATTACTCATTAACCAAACCTTCCTCCCACATGCTGGCACTTTTTGGCACATTTAGAAGTGGTAATATGTGAAACGATCATTAAATTTAATATGAATACGATACAAAATTAATGGGTTTGAATTTGATATTAACTGGTTCGGGTCAATACAAGTTGACCCATTAAGACACGATTTAGAAACAGGTCGATGATGAGTGATCAACCCGTTTAACTCAAAATCAACTAATTTTGACTCATTTAGATTTTATTTCAAAATTATAATTTTATTATTGTTGAGTTGTAATATTAATATTTTTTAACATGCTTATGTTTTTATTATTAAGATTGTAATTTTAGATCAATTCCCATATTTGTTATTGTAAGATTTATAATATTGATTCTATTATATATTAACATTTTGAAAAATATTGATAATTTTTATAAGTAGATAGTCTTAATTTAAGATATTGTGATTACTAATAAATATAAATTTTAATTTTTATAAAAAAATTATATTAATAAGATCAAATAAATTATGTGTATTAGTTCAATTAATTAACATAAAATTTATTTAAATAAATATCATATTGACCTATT
This sequence comes from Carya cathayensis, assembly GCA_011037825.1. Lineage (NCBI taxonomy): Eukaryota > Viridiplantae > Streptophyta > Magnoliopsida > Fagales > Juglandaceae > Carya > Carya cathayensis. Next base: position 584,427 of record QGSO01000418.1, on the reverse strand, counting down.
TTTAATAAATTATTAAATGGATGGTCTAATAAGATCCTGAATAAATTGAATTAAATTTTTGACACGTTTAATTGGTGAAAATTAAATTGATTTATATAATCGAATATTTATAACTTACGCGACACGAACCGAGTCGAAAACACGATTTGCCACCCTGCCGCACATCTTTACTCTCTCTCTCTCTCTGCGAGTTTGGGTCACTTCCCTCAACTTCCCAATTACACCCAAACTCTGCACCCCTATCTCGTCCTGGCTCTTCTTCCATTCAAATCCTGAGTGGTAATAAACCCTAAACTCCCCAAAACCTAATTCCAGGTCCCTACATTTCTGCTACTTACTGCCTTTTAGTCCCCCTTCTGAACCAATCAATCTCTTATGGCACTTCTCCCATTTTATCTGGTGCATTCTTCCTTCCCCAATTTCCCGTCTATACCCTTTCAATTATGCATAATCCTTCTCACATTCTGATGCTTTTTTCCTGTGGTTTTGCAGATTTGAGGCCCGATTGGTGAGAGACATGAAGCGAGAGTTCGAGTTTCAGCCTGAGCCGGACAATTCACTCGGTGGTCGGACTCCGACCGATACGACTCAGTCCACTTCTTCTCGTATTGAAGTTTATGACACTGTTCATAGTAATTGTAAGAGATTCAAAGGTTCTTTGGTGAACGGTTTAATTGTTTATACTCGTGAAAGAAAGTCTCGGTTTAATTGGTCTAACGGACTTTCCGAGAATGGCCATAATGAGCAACTTAGGAGCTCGGATGAGCCCGAAATTAATGTTAACGCTTCGGTTGAGGATGGCCGTAAGGGAAAAGAGGTCCAAGTTATAGATGGTGACCACCTCATTTGTAAAGATAAAGAGCTGGTACGATCTCCAGCCAAGGAAGGAGGCCCCGTGGGAAATATTGTGGTGATTGCTGTTCAGAGTTGCGAGGGAAAGAATGATTTTCCCGAAAAAGAAGTTAGATCGTTCACGCCGTCGGAAGTAAGACCGAAGGTCAAGCCGGAGCCGAGGGAGAGTTTGGTAAATGCATCAGAGGATTTAGATGGGGAGGCAACGGGTGGAGTAAATTTGACACCGAAGAATAAGTTGGAATTGAAAATGTCGAAGAAGATTGCTCTGAATAAGAAGCCGATGACGGTCAGGGAGCTGTTTGAGACTGGCTTGCTCGATGGGGTGACTGTGGTTTATATGGGTTGCCACAAGGTTGTTCTCTTAATACTTGATATTTGCATATGCCTAGAATATGAACCTAATGTCTTGCGTAAGGCTAAAATTCGTGGCATTTCAGTTTCAGGGATCTGGTCTTCGCGGCACAATTAGAGATGGTGGAATTTTGTGCTCGTGTACTTCCTGCAATGGATGCAGAGTGAGTATTGATTATTACTCCACTTTAGTAAAGCATGGTAAGTACTTTTTGCGAATGGGAAGGCATTTACTTTTTTGCTTCTCCTTCCCGCACCCCCACATTGTAGGTTATTCCTCCTTCCAAATTTGAGATTCATGCTTGTAAAACATACAAGCGGGCGGCACAGTATATTTGTCTTGAAAATGGGAAGAGCCTGCTCGACCTGTTGAGGGCATGTAGGGCCTCTCCTCTGCATACGTTGGAGGCAACGATTCAGAACATCATTGGTTCCACACCTGAAGAAAAATGTTTTACCTGTAAAAGATGCAAAGGTTGGCTTTTCCCTATGATTTTGATTTGTCACTATTCTTGTATCAGACTAGTTGGGATCAAACTCTTAATTATAACAATTGTGACAATCTTTCCTACTTTATTTTATTTGTTGACTGGGGTGGCTGTTCAACATCCCAGGGTGCTTTCCTAGGTCTTGTGTGGCAAAAACGGGGCTTCTATGCAATTCATGTGTAGACTCATTGGAATCTCACGATACCTCTACGCACGAGGATGGTAAAAGGTCCGGGTACAGTTTCTTGACGAGTTACTTTGTGCATCTTAGCAGTTTATGTCACTTTCTTTGTGGAAAGCGGATATTGTGTTCTTTTTATAGGGTTCATAATCATATTTGTTTCTCCTTAATTAGTTATTTTGGGTTCAAAATAGCACTTTTCAGATGTGGATTCACCCCCCTAAAACATAACATATTTCGGATGTCAGTTCTTATAGGAACATGCATGGTTCCTTGTTTTGCAGTAAACTGGTAGACTACTGTCATTAATTTGTGGGATATCCTTTTCTTTCCCCTTTTCTTGTTCTTGTTCTTGTTCTTGTTCTTTTCTTTTCTTTTCTTTTTTTCGGGTTTTTAGCAGGTGCATAGTCTTGGTCTTTAGATATCTCTTACCATATGCTCTTGTTGCCTTATTTCAGGGCATCAACATCAGTATTGTTTTCAAAGCCCTCCAGAACTGCTTCAGGTTCTATTTCTCCACACAATAAGGGCCAATGGAAAGCTTCAGTCTCTGTTTCTCCTCAAAATAAAAGTCAATGGAAGTTAAAAACAAAGTTGGTACCGTTTTAGTATCACTTGTTTGGTTTGCGTGTAGCTTATTTCACATGAGTTTTTTCATGAAGTGCACATTATATCCTACAAAAAAAAATTAAGTGTACATTATCTCTTAGGTTTTATGCTGCAATAATATAATTTTATAGGACAAGTTTTTCTTATCATATTTAGTTGGTTTACATATTCTATATCAATACATGTTTCTTACTTCCATTACTATTACTATTGTTTTTAATTTTCTGTACACAAAAATTTCCTTTCACGGTTTCAATTTTTTGTTTTTTCCATTTAACTTTCCCAAACTGTATTATATCAGGTCACCAAAACGAGTTCTCTTCTCAAAGTACTCTAAAAGTGCTTCCGCATGTGTTCCTTCAAAAAATAAAAGACCTTGGAAAGTAACAGAAAAGTGAGTATCTTCTTTGGTTTATATGTTTTAACTTTTTTTTAGCCTAGTTGTGGCGTAAGATTTTGCTTTACTTCGTGCTAAGGAAATCATTGTTTTGGTGTTCTTTGTTCAAAAACATGAATTTTCTGTGATGTAATGTTTAGTTAGTGGTTGGTGTTGTTATATAGTTTATATTACCCTCTCTGTATGTGCTTCTATTGGTGTTATTTCAGATCATCAAAATCAGTTTTGATCTCAAGATCCTCCAAAAGTGTTTCCTTCTCCATTATTTCACAAAACAAGAGTCCATGGAAAATAACAACAAAGTTGGTATTTTTATGCCTTGTTTTTTAAAGAACGTATATGACGCAAGTGTCTTTCCCTTTTTAGCAAGTAGATAATCTCTTTTGTTTGTTGGATGCGTGTTTCTGAAGAGATCAACGGTTGCATAAGCTGGTTTTTGAGGAAGATGGGTTGCCTGATGGAACTGAAGTAGCATATTATGCACGTGGACAGGTTGTTGAGATGAACACCTCATATGCTTATGTATCATTGTCTCTTATTGATTTGTATTGTATTTCCTTGTCCTTGGTAGAAAATCCTCGAGGGTTATAAAAAGGGCTTTGGTATATTTTGTCGTTGCTGCAATAGTGAGGTACTTTTCTTACTTCTTGAAGTTCGAAGAATTGTGGTATTCCTGAACTTTTTTACACATTGTTCATATATGATTTGCAGGTCAGCCCTTCACAGTTCGAAGCTCATGCTGGCTGGGGGTCTCGCAGGAAACCGTAAGTTTTGTATGATATATTTTTCTTTGTTCTTGAATCCATCCATTCTTTTACATTCTATTAAGATTTTAGTGTTTATTGACAGTTATGCATATATCTACACTTCCAATGGCGTATCTCTCCATGAACTGGCGATCTCTCTCTCAAAAGACCGCAAGTATTCTGCCAAGGACAATGATAACCTATGCATCATTTGTGCAGATGGTGGGAATCTTTTGCTTTGCGATGGATGTCCAAGGGCCTTCCACAAAGGTGAAATGTAAATAATGCTGAGCAGATTGAATTAAGTGAATAGTTGTTGTCAATTTATGCAAACGCTTTTGGCCTCCATTAGAATTTATATATATATATATATATTTTTTTTTTCTGGGCGGGGTGAGGAGTCAGACCTTCGCTCTAACACAAGGGAAAACCTGGATGCCCAATTCGAAGAATTTCCTAACAATTAGTTTTGTCATGAGGGATGATTTTTCATCCTTTTCTCCTATTATTGGGAAAGATCAAACTCCAATTCTTTCTCTGGAGGTCGTGCCACTGCTGCCTACTGCTCTGGAAGAGGCGGCTCCAGCTCAACCTAACCCTTCTGGACAGCACTCCCTCCCTCTCGTGAAGTCTTTTCATAGTTCTCTATAGTCTTATTGAGAATAATCTTCAGACAATAGATGAACTGAGTTTGCCCAACCTCTGATGCCTAAGGCTGTTTTTGCATCACATTAAAATGTGAGACCCGGGGTTCAGTACTTCAATTCTGACCAAAAAGGAAAAGAGAAAACCAGCATCACACACATAACATCTTAATGTAAAGTGTTACTTATATAAAAAAAATCTTGACCTAGAATGTTTTATTCTTTTCAATGTTAGAAATATGGACTTTCTCTAGTCTGTCTTGTCTACAGAGCATATTTAATGCAGCAACAGCTGTGGTTAGTAGCAAACTGGCTCTTCCAAAATTGGATGTCTAATCTGTTTATTCAAATTTCTTATCCTATTATCCACAGTTATGTCTGCATCGCATTTGTGCCTCGGTTGTATCTCCCTCTATCTCTATTTATGTATGTATGGGCTTATGGTTATGTATTGTGATTGATATTCTTTTTCTAAATACCCCGTATATATTTTTTGAGAATGCTTGAGTTTTAGATCATGTATGTGCTTTTTACTTAATCTCTGGCATAATTTTGGATGACTATATTTCTGTGATTGAATTTCTGTGAGTTGGTGGTTTGCATCGGTAGATTTTGATGCGCAAACTTATTTGCTTATGCAGAATGTGCATCTTTAACTAGTATCCCTCGTGGTGATTGGTACTGTACATATTGCCAGAATATGTTCCAAAGAGAAAAATTTGTGGAGCATAACGAAAATGCTGTTGCAGCTGGAAGGATTTCTGGAGTGGATCCCATCGAACAAATAACCAAGAGATGCATCCGTATTGTCAAAAACATAGAAGCTGACCTTAGTGGATGTGTGTTATGCAGGTAAACGATTACTCTCTCTCTTGTTCTGAAATCTATTAGAGCTAATGGGCCTTGTCATTCTCTTTGTTGTGTTATTTGTAATGAGCAACAATTCGACACTTTTCACTTTCATGTTACCTTCATTAATTTTATATTTCTGTATCTTCAATACTGTGTGGGATAGCCATAGCTTTTAACTTTGCACTTGCAGAGGCTATGATTTTAGCAAATCAGGGTTCGGGCCCAGGACTATTTTACTTTGTGATCAGGTAATCTCCTTGTTTTATGTCATCTTTTGTCACATTTGAGCTCTCAAGTAATGAGAGCACGGCATGCTATTTGTGAATTCGTTGTTTTTCATGCTTAAATAACTAACCGTTAGGCTTTTTTTTTCCTACCCTTTTGGCTTTATTAACCTGTCAGTGTGAGATGGAATTTCATGTTGGCTGTTTGAGGGAGCACAAAATGGCATATCTGAAGGTGTGCACTTCAAGATTTGTATGTTGTTTTTATTTGGATTACTTTGTATGAATGATTTGTTCTTCTGTCAAGTGGGACATACAACTCTATTTTTGGATCCAAATGTTGATGCACTTTCACGACAGGAATTACCAGAAGGGGAGTGGTTCTGTAGCATGGATTGCACCAGGATAAATTCTACTTTGCAGAAGTTGCTAGTTAGAGGACCTGAGAAGCTCCCAGAGTCTCTTTTGGATGTTATCAAGAGGAAGCAAGAGGAGAGAGGTTTGGACACTATTAATGATACTGACGTTAGATGGAGGCTTCTTAGTGGTAAAATTGCATCTCCAGAAACTAGATTTTATCTTTCAGAAGCGGTCGCCATCTTCCATGTAAGTTCCTCCCCAGGCTGTGCATAGATACTTAATTTCTTGAGTCTTTAATTTTGTATTTATATTAGTCAGTCCAAATAGTATTTGATCTTTTCTTTAATTGTTGGATCTTTTGAAATAGCCATTTTATGAGTGGATTTTTTATTTGATTCAAGTTAAATGTCTAAGATATTTGCCTCAATATATACTAAGGAATGATATAGATTACACCTATTTTATTTAAATAATCAACTAAAAACCACTGTACAAGTTATGCCATTGAGTAATCTCGTAGGTAGTGTTATGCTTCCATGAGAAATCTATCTGCCCCTAAAATAGCTTAACACCTTTGCCACCTTTAAGCACATCTGGTTTGCTCCTGTAGTGTCTGGGGACATCCAATCAAATGCATTATTTCACATGGTTTATAACTTTAAATTACTGGGTAATGTGACCACTTGATTCTAAACTAACTTGAAATTTCCTCTTCCCAAGTAGTTAGGGGTTAAAAGTGAGATGTTATGTTCAATCCCGTGCAGATGCATAAGTTGTACATTTAATTATAATGAAAGAAAACAGTATGTATTGCCCCAGAGTAGCAACCCATAAAGCTCCTATTTTGATGGATGGTTTGACCATTCATCTCGTCTCATGGTTGGACTCTGGAGATATATACTGGTTCTTTTTGTACCTCTTGTCTTCATAATTTCTTTTAAGCTTTATGCTTATTGATATGATCTTTCTAATGCTTGCATTCAGGGGAGACAAATGAATCATGCTTCTTGTAGGTGGAATAAGTTGCAAGAAGCGCAATATTTAATTTGAGATACTTTTCTTTACATTTCAGGATTGCTTTGCCCCTATAATTGATTCAATTAGTGGACGTGATCTTATTCCCGCCATGGTTTACGGGTGAGCATTTAATAATTTTTTTTTCAAATGAGAATGCATTTTTAAAGCCCATGCTAAGCCATTTCTGTCCAGTCTGTTACTCTTTGTATTAACTTAAACACTTCTTCAGACAGAATGTAAGGGGCCAGGAATTTGGGGGAATGTACTGTGCATTATTAATGGTCAAGTAAGAGCTAGTCTTCTCTAAGGTCTAACCTTTTATGTTGTCTTACTTTTAAGATATGATAGCTGTCTCTTTTGCTTACATTGCAGCTCATCCGTTGTATCAGCTGGAATTCTCCGAGTATTTGGCCGAGAAGTTGCGGAACTCCCTTTAGTTGCGACAAGTAATGGTAACCATGGGAAGGTGAGAAGCTAATGCACACTGCTTGGCTAATAATCTTTACCATTTACCCCGTCTCTGTGCTGTGGAAGTCAAAACATTACAGCTCATAATCAAACAATATGAGTTTAATAATCTATCTTTATTACTGTTCAACACATTACTGCCATTGACTGCATGTTTTTACAAATTTTTTCCTGGATTTACAAATGGACTCCCCAGTCTGTCGTTTTCGTATTTTGGTGGTGGAAGTTTTGCCCTGTGGTTTTTTTTTTTGCTTTTGAGGAAATTTCGCGCTGCAATCTTAATATGACTGTTACATGAATGTTCAAACATGTAATTCACATTCTGGAAATCAGTGGTATTAGAAATATTTCATTGGTGGAACGAACAATGAAATTATCTTTAATAAATTCAGTTAGAAAATTGGCAGTGATGACAAAAGTCAGTGGGTTTTTTTTTGATAGGTGAAAGTCAGTGGGTTAAAAGCAATCCTCGTTGTAAAATCTAACACTGTTGTTGTCTGCTGCAAGTATTTCACACTTTGTCCCAAAATTAGAATGACACATGGCACCTTCCATCTATAAAAAAAATTGCAATATGCACCCTCTTCCAATTTTGTGCTATTTGCAACTTCTTTAATATTTGGAGGGTGCAACGTGCAATTGTTACTATTTCCGGGTGCTAAATGTAAAATTTCTATTATTTAGAGAATGCAAAGGGGTATTTTATCCTAAAAAGAAAAAAAACATGCAGACAGGGCCATTATAGTATTCAAAAAGAGCTGAACCTTATTCCGATGTTCATGATGACAACCTTTGGTGTATGTTGTTGAATCGTGCTTGTTGAACTATATTTGCAACTATTAAGTATTCCCTTCCACATTCAATATCAGTCTGAAAGTGAAGTTAGTCGTCACCTCATGCAATACTGGCACAAGCTTAGTTTTTGTGTGACGGAACTCTGGCTTACAGGGCTATTTCCAAATCTTGTTTTCCTGCATTGAGAAGCTGCTGTCTTTCCTGAATGTGAAGAGCCTTGTCCTCCCAGCTGCCGAAGAAGCGGAATCCATATGGACAGATAAATTTGGTTTTGAGAGGATGAAACCTGAGCAGGTAGGCTAATATGCATTCTGAACCTGCTTGTATTTCAGCTTGCATTTCACCTTTATATAACATCATAATCCTGTGTACCATGCTGCAGCTGAGCAAATACCGACGAAGCTGCTGTCATATGGTGACCTTCAAAGGAACATCCATGCTTCAGAAAATGGTTCGCCAATATCGAGTCATCGACACTTGATTAGAACAGAGAAGATGTAGTTTTTTTTTTTTAATTTTAATTTATTTTTTAAAAGCCCACGCCTGGGTTGGTTTTTGTAAATATCTTCTGCTGTTACTCAATGAAGTCACTTTTTTAGTCATATTTTTTCCCCTTTGGATCCTGGATAAAGAATTTCAACTAATTAAGAGTATACAATCAATCAGGTTCAACGGCTCTTTATGCCGGACTATATATATATATATATATATATAGCAGAAAGTAAAGGGGAAAAAAAGGTTTTCCCAACACGACTGCCTACCACATTTCAAGTCCAAACTTGAGAAATATCATTTGGTAGGTGCTAATATAATAGAAGTGTTCGAGGGTGTAAGCAGTCGAATGAAAATCGCTGACGAGATTTTGATCGAATTGACAGTCATCAATTGAATACAAACTATCCTTTCCCATTGTCTGGACCTTGAAGAACACAATCAGCTTAATCATGATCATGGGATCACGTAGAGACTTCCCGCGGCCGAAAGCAAGCACTCGATAGGACTGGGAACTGAAAGTACAGACCTCTTATTGGGATTCTCCGCCAAAAGAAAGCATCTCCAATCGACCAACATGTTTGAATCGACCAGTACTCAATTTTGGCTTTGTTTCGGAGTGGTAAAAAAGCCCCCCACCTGAACACCCGCCCACCCACAACTATTGTACTTTATGTGCTTTCATCGTTGACACTTTGATGCTATTTTGCACTTGCTTTGGCACAGCGTGTGAATTATCATTTCTTCAATATTTCTGTCCATCTTTCTATGGACTTTCCTTTTCCCATCACTGCCTCCATCTCTCTTTCTTCTTTTCATCACTTCTTTAAGCAAAATTATTCAGCTGCTCGGCTCTCGCTACTATTTTGAGTCATGTCATCTTCTCACAACCAACTTCGATGGCATAAAGACCCACCAATTTCGTACATCTCACGCCAATTAATGTAGCACTCACTCTCGTTGTCTCATGATAAAAAACAAACAACAGCTCACTCCCAGTACAACACCCCAAACCCACTTTTTTAATTTAAACTCGATAGTCCGGTACATTCATCAATTACAAAGCCTAAACCATAAACCATGAGAATCAAAACAACCTTCTTTCGGCTCTCTGCCTTTGCCATTGCACTCCTTTCCATCTTCATCTCTCTGTATACCATCCCTCCTTCCATTACTAATACCAATGACATTTATTCTCGAGATATTTTCAATCTTGCTATTTGGACTAAGGTTGTTGAGCAGAGTGCTGTTGGGGATTTCTTGTCTCGCCTAACACATATCATATCGAGCCACCATCATCGGAAGAAGCCTAAGAGCAATTGTGACAAGAACAGATGGAAGTCTAGGCTCGTATCCATCTACAAAGTGTCCCTCATTTTGACAGTCGACTTGAAGGGTTGCGCAAATTTTAGTAGCGTCCAGAAGGCAGTAAAGGCCGTTCCTGAGAATAGCCCCGCTAGGACCCTTATCATTATTGATTCTGGTACCTACAGGTCATTATCTCATGCAAAAGTCTTCAACCCCTTTATGTTTTTTCTTCCCTCAAAGTTGATTAGGGAAACGAGGAGTTTCATGTGTGTTCATGCATGAAGCTGCAATGTGTTAGATTCATTAAAACTGGAAAACCATGTATATATGTCGGCAGGGAAAAAGTGGTAGTGGACGCCAAGAAGTCAAATTTGATATTTCAAGGTCAGGGATATCTTAACACAGCTATAGCATGGAATGACACCGCAAATTCTACCGGAGGGACTGCCAACAGCTCTTCCGTTGCCATCTTTGCACCAAACTTCACTGCTTACAACATTAGCTTTAAGGTAACCCATCTTTTCTGAATTCATAATGACGTAGCCCAGAAGTTTACAGTATATACGTGTAGATAGATACACATGACATTCACACACACAAATTTATTTTGGGTGCCATTTTTTGCAAGTTTTTGCCTTTTGTTAATTTTTTTTCTGTTTCTTCTAAAAGAACACAGCTCCTTCCCCACCCCAGGGAATAGTTGGAGGGCAGGCAGTGGCGCTTCGAATTGCAGGTGATAGGGCTGCATTTTATGGATGCGGATTTTATGGAGCCCAAGACACACTGAATGATGACCGTGGGAGGCATTATTTCAGACAATGTTTCATCCAAGGATCTATCGATTTCATTTTCGGAAGTGCCAGATCTTTATATGAGGTAGGAGTACCTGATCCATCAAGAACAGGTTTTGCTAGTTTGTTTTCCGTTTAGGCATTCGACTTTAACATCATCTTGTTTTCATCTATCCTGTTAGAAACTGATTCTTCTTTTATGGTGTCTAGAAGTCAATTCTTCTTGTTTTCATCTACCAATCCTAGTAGTTGTTGTGATGGTAAAAGTCATTAAGACACATTTACGGTTGAAGGTTGAATCGATCTTTGTCACTACTACTGAAGTACTAATTCAACTAGAGTGTCTAAGAAAAAAAAATCAACAACCTGAGTTACCTATATATAATGTATCTCACTAGTCTGTACGTACGCTAAGCAATAAAGATTAGAATATCGATGTGTTGTTGTAACAGGGATGCACCATTTACTCAACAGCAAAAGAAGTCCCGAGGGGAATTAGCGGGTCGATCACAGCTCAAGGGAGGCAGTCGGTGAATGAACAAACGGGTTTTTCCTTTGTGAAATGTAGCATTGTTGGGAGTGGGAGAGTATGGCTTGGGAGAGCCTGGGGAGTTTATGCCACTGTGGTGTTTTCTACAACATTTATGTCTGATGTCGTAGCTCCGGATGGTTGGAATGATTGGGGAGACTCTTCAAGACACCAGTTTGTGCCTTTTTATTTATTTATTATTATTATTATTATTTCAGTTTGTGCCTCATCTTACTTAACCTTTATCCACGAAAGCTAGCTTTTCTGTTTGTTTAGCTCCCAAGATTAATTCACCCTAATTAGTTTGCTCCCCCTCCCCCCCAAATGATCATCTCTCTTTCCTTCCCTTCCCACCTAAATCATGGCATGGTAGCCCATAAACTGATTATGAGAAATGCTTTAGTAATCACAAAAGGATCCTAAAGAAAATAAACTTATAAACTAACGTGCTTTGATATGGTATGGTAGATTGTAAAGTTATTTTTATTGTAAATTAGATTTAACGTATCATATGAAGTTATGATAATTTGTATGTTTATTTTTGTGATATCTTTTTGCAGCTGTAATTCTTTCTAATCTTTCTTAATACATATCACAGTCAAATATATTCCACCTATTCTGCACTTGCATAAAAACCAGTATAATGGTGAGGTAACCATGGTAGTGAATAGTGATCCTTTAAGACATTGACATGAAAACATGCAAGGGTTGGTAGGGAAAGCACCCAAGAATTTTAGTTGTTTTCTTCTATCAAAGTTTTTTTAAGGCTGTTAATTATGATTTTGGACACAGAACGGTCTTCTTCGGAGAGTATCAGTGTTTTGGACCGGGAGCAAATTACACGTATAGGGCCTCGTATGGAAAGCAACTCGGCCAATCTGAAGCAGCTCTCTTCATGGACATTACCTTTATTGATGGAGATGAATGGCTTGTCGATGTATCATCAGAGCATTTCATCCGTTCCTCTCGATAGGGCTAAAGAAGATACTCGTACGTACTTCTTATCATATGTAAGAATTTGTCTCTTAAGGGAAAAAAAAAAAAATTTGATCCAGTAATTTTGACCCATTAATTGTAAAGTATCCAGTAATTTTGTGCGTTCCAAGAGGCCGTATTACTCTTCAAATTAAACGAGATGAAAGCTGGTATTCCTATAACACCCTCGTCCCGAGTGGGTCAAAGAGTTATTTCTTGTCACGTAAAATTATATCCCACTGTATAGATATAAACTTTAAATTCTTAATTACACATAGATTTCAATATTTTAAACAACTATTTCAAAATAATTAACTAATAATACCACAAAGTCTTAATATAAATGTCAACCTCTCGAAATACCACGTTATCAGAACATGACAAATTTACTTAATAATATTTTTCAATAACCATGGCATCATTTTGTTCTTAATCCATTATACTTAGATAATCTCATCTATGTTCTCTAATCTTGATCCTCAATTAAATATTTAAATTATTTGAAAAATATTGTAGAGATAAATGGTGAGTTATTAATAACTCAGTAAAAAGAGAATATAAACTAATATGTAAACATAAACATTTTTAGATAGTTTAGAATGTATTAAAAAAACATTTCAGTTTTGAGATGCAGATGTCAAAAACGTGTTATCAGAATATCAGAGCAACAGTTTAAAATGTTCATATTCAAAAATCTTTTGGCATAGTATAACTAAATATCATCATCATCATCATATCATATCATCGCATTATATCAGAATAAAGGCCATATTTAACCCCCGTAGTAGGGTTGTATTATCTCCAATGGCTAAACTAGGCAGTATTAGAATGTGAATCTTCCCCTTATTCATTTTTAGAGTCCCGAGTGTGGGCGAATGAAAGACTACGTAGAAAAACCACTTTATTTCCAAAGTGAGTGCACTTAAAAATAGAAATGTTGGTACCAACCATATAATAGAATTAGAATCATCACATCAGAACTAGAATAGAATCAAAATGCCATGCCAAAGATTTTTTAGATGCCTCATATTTAAACAGAATACTGAACAAATTTGTATAATTTTCACATAATCAAAGTATATTTAGAGCATCTTCACATAATCAAAACGGATTCAGAACATTTTCATATAACATGCACGGATTTTTCAGATTTTATATTCGCTCTTTTTGTATAGTTTAGAAACATAATGCCAAAGTATTACTAATGTCTACATTAGTCATAATAGAAAATACTCTCTCTTTTATTTAGATTTAATGAGTAATGCAAAATACATAATTGATGTTATTTTCACATTTTTTTTCAAAACAAATATGCATATTTATTACAAATTAACCTCAGTTAATTTAATTTTATTTATGCAAAGGCTAGCATAGGAATCCTGTTTATTTGAAATTTTTAATTCTTTTGATTTTTTCCACAACTAGGTCGAACAATTGTCAAGCGTCTCCTATAAAATAGACGCACAACCCACTTAAATCTCTAATTAAACACGTATTACAATATTTAAGTATAATATACCAAAATAACCTATTTTTCTTAACAATCTAAAATTCTCGTAACCATAAAATATCATCGTTTTTCTAATTCATCAATATCTACTTAATTTTTCTTATTAATACATTAATTCTAAATTATTTTTGTAAAATAAAATTTCTAAGCTGACTCGAAGTAAAATAAGCCTAACTTGAAAATAATATTTTTAATAGTTGATTTAAGCTCCTTTTAACTCGAGTTGGAATTGGAATAAGACCAACTACGACAAAATTCCATGTGAGTTCAACCCATCCAAAGAGGTTAGACTTTAGAGTCATCTTATCTGTTGAGGATCCTCTACCCTAATCTACGGCCTTCCATATGTAACCATTGACCCTCAATTATAGGAGCTTGTTTAGCTCATTCTTTCCATTTATTTTGTAATCATATCTTTATGTGTAATTAAGTTATACACTCTGTAATTGAATATATATATATATATATATATATATATATATATATATATATATATATATATATATGCAAAACTCTTACCACTAAAAGGTGTGGTGGTTTTTCCCTAATATTCTCATGGTATCAAGAGCCTACCTGGATTAGCATCCCACGATCCTCAATGGCTGATTCATCTCTTGATTCATCTCCCACTCTCCTTTCCTTCAACACCATGATTCACATGGTTACCATCAAGCTCTCCTCCTCAAACTATCTTCTATGGAAGAGTCAACTCCTTCCCCTCCTTGAAAGCCAAGGTTTGCTGGATCACGTGGATGGCACCCTTGTGCTGCCACCTCTATTCGATCCCCCCACCTCTCAGACGCCAAACAACAAACACCTGGCGTGGAAAGCAACCGACCAACGCCTCCTTAGCCTTCTCCTCTCCTCCCTTACCGAGGAAGCAATGGTTGAAGCCGTTGGCCTCTCTACATCCCGTGAGGTCTAGATTGCCCTCGAAAACACCTTCAGCCACCGCTCCAAAGCCTGTGAACTTCGCCTCAAAGATGACCTCCAATTGATGAAACGCGGCACTCGTTCAGTCACTGCCTATGCCCGTGCCTTCAAAACCTTGTGTGATCAACTACATGCAATCGGTCGTCCAGTTGATGGAATCGACAAAGTCCATTGGTTCCTGCGTGGTCTCGGTCCCGATTTCTCTAGCTTCTCCACTGCCCAGATGGCACAAGCCCCCCTTCCCTGTTTTTTTGACCTTGTGTCTAAAGCAGAGAGTTTTGAAATTTTTCAAAAATCTCTAGAGACTCCGGCGTCCTCAGCTGTTACATTTATTGCTACCCGGAACTCTTCTCATCGTGGAGGTGGTTCTCGCCAACAACGTGGCCGTGGAAATGGCCACCGCAGCAACTCCAGTCATGGACAGGGCCACTCCAGCAACTCCACCCATGGTCGCCGTCCACCACGCTGCCAGATTTGCTGGCAAGAAGGACACTATGCCGATCGGTGTAGGCAGCGGTATGCTCGGCCTGAACCCACGGCACAACTTGCAGAGGCTTTGACCTCTTCATGCTCTTTATTCGAAAGTGAGGCTTCTGATTGGTTTTTGGATACAAGGGCTTCGGCCTACATGACTCCAGCCCACTCCACCTTGGATAAGTCTTCCACCTACACGGGTAATGATTGTGTAATTGTAGGGAATGGTGCGTCCCTACCCATTACCCACACCGGTAAAATTTCCCCTTTTCTGGATATTCAATTGTTGGATGTTTTGGTTGTTCCCCATCTCACTAAAAATCTTTTGTCCATTAGTAAATTAACAAATGATTTTCCTTTATCCATTACTTTTACTAATGATTTTTTCACTGTTCAGAATCGCCAAACGGGAAAGGTGGTGGCAACTGGTAAACGTGATGGCGGCTTTTATGTGCTAGAGCGCGGCAATTCCGCTTTTATTTCTGTCCTTAAAAATAAATCTCTTCATGCTTCGTATGATTTATGGCATGCTCATTTGGGTCATGTGAATCATTCTGTTATTTCTTTATTGAATAAAAAAGGATAGCTTTATCTTACACCTTTATTGCCATCTCCTAAACTATGCGATACGTGCCAACTTGCGAAAAGTTATCGTTTGCCTTATTCTCGTAATGAAAATAGGTTGTCCAATGTGTTAGATCTTATTCACTGCGACATATGGGGTCCTTTACCAGTAAAATCCAATTTGGGTTTTGTTTACTATGTTTTGTTTATCGATGATTATTCTCGCTTCACTTGGCTTTATCCATTGAAATTGAAATCTGACTTCTATGCTACTTTTATTCAATTTCAACAATTTGTGGAAAATCAATATTCTGCTCGTATCAAAATTTTTCAAAGTGACGGTGGTGCAGAATTTACTAGTAACTGCTTTAAAGCACACCTTCGTACCTTTGGCATTCATCATCAACTATCTTGTCCATATACTCCCGCCCAAAACGGTCGCACTGAACGAAAACACCGTCATGTGATTGAAACTGGTTTGGCTCTGCTTTTCCATTCTCACACTTCTCCTCGCTTCTGGGTTGACGCCTTTAGTACTGCAGTTTACATCATCAACCGCTTGCCCATGCCACTTCTTGGAGGTAAGTCCCCTTTTGAGCTTCTATACGTTCCCCTCCAAATTATGAAAATTTTCACCCATTTGGTTTTTCCCTAATATTCTCATTATCAATACACTTAAAAGATTCAGAGTTTTTGTTTGTGGTGTAACTAATGTAGTGAGACTGTGAGAGAGAGAAAGAGATGACAATCTGTACCGAGATAGAGGGAGAAACCGAGGGTTGGCTTAGGTTGTGCAACCGTGGTGAGGGGCGGAGTACGATAAAACGGTGGGGGCTGTAATCCGACGGTCTCCCATGATCTGGAGTTGCTGCCGATGGTTGCCTTCCAATCCTGCGGTGATGCTCAACTGGACGACAACAATGGTTGGCGTGAGCTCTTGATCACGGTGGAGCTACTCGGGTTCGTGAGTGAGGCTAAAGGCGACAGGTCTAAGCAGTGGAGGCTCACCAGAGTGGCTCCGACGTGGGGCAGCGGCTGAGGTGAGTTATGGGAGGGCGGTGCTCTGTTTTGAGTGTGGAAAAACAGAGCCTTTATGGTGGTTTATGGAGGGTGGGTAGTGGTGGTGCAAGGCCGTGACTGGGTGGTGTAAGTGGGTAACTCGTGGCCGAGCTTGGCGTTGGTTTTATTGGGAGGTAGTCTCGTGAGACAACTGTTTTGAAGGGTGCAGGTATTGAATTGTCTCGTACGTTGAGTGACTTCAAGTCCTAATTAAACAAATTTTTTCGAAATCTTACCAATTAAATTAGCTATATATATAGGTTTCATCTAAGCAGTCATTAATGTAAGACCAAGTTGATGCATTCTGGCCATTAATCCAGCAACCAGTCGTTGCAAAAGATATTTCTGATTATATATATATATATTATGACATGATCAAAATACCAGATGGCCTGCATGGTAACAACTATCACTGCGTACGTACCTACAATTGTATATTTAAAGTTTATTAATTAATACAAAATTAAATAATTAATTACGTATCTTGCTAGCTTGGAAAAACCTATCAGATCGATCATGCAACTAATTCATATAATGAAGTTAGGCCTGCAACCCGAGCTGATTAAGCCAGGTTTGTGCCTGACCCAGCCTGAATTATCCATAACAAGCCAACAACCCGATCCAAACCAACCCACCAAAACAAAATCGGGTCGAACCTATATGACCTGTCTGATATTATTATTGAAAAATAAAAAATTTGAAAATGCTGAACTTGTCTTTTTCATTGGATCCAACCAGTGCTGCATCGAGTCAACCCACTCCCAAATCAACCGAGTCTCGGCCCACAACCTCTAGTCCAACCACTGCTGCTACGCCATGGTCTAGACCATCGATGCTCCTGTCTCGACCATCTGGTCCTTGGTCCTACGTTATCAATGACGACGGTGAAGAAAGAACGAGGTGCAAGAAATGAATAGAAACAAAAACAAGAAATAGGAAATGAGCAAGAAATGAACAAGATGCAAGACAACATCACAGTAAGAACCAAACCTCATATAACCCACTCGTTCTGGAAGATAAAACAAATACAAAACCATCAAGAACGCAACACAAAAGAGAATCCAAATAAATAGGGAAGAACAGAGGAATTTTATTTTATTTTTATTATTAGTAGAACAGAGGAAAATAGAACAATAAAATTTTACCTTAGCTGTTTTGGGGCGATTGTATACTGAATATTTTCCGCTAATCTCCTTTAGGAGCTCTCCCCTTGTAGAAAACATGCTCTTGGGCTCGTCGGGCATAGTAGGAGAGCAGGTTGGATTTGTCAACCACATGTTGGAGCTTTCCTTCTTTGAAGGTTTGAGAAGGGTGACAAAGAATGAAGATGATGAACGGCGATGAAACTAGGGTTTTGAGGAGAATAGTTCGATTCAAAAAATGTTCAGTTTCTTCGGTTTTGACTGAATATAGGTGTAATCAACCCGTTATTTAACTTGATCCGATGAACCCGACAAAAATCGGGTGGACCATTTTTGGATCATGCAGATGGATCGGCTAGGGCTTTTTTTGCACAGGCCTAAATGAAGCCAAAGTTCCATAAAAAATTCTTTGAAATCTCTTATATATATTATTGATATTAATAAATATAAATTTTTATTTATTCATTTCAAACATACATGATAAATTGAAAACAATAAAATTTCATCGATCCATCTGATCCCTACATTTATAATATACAATAATCTCATGACAATTAATTATAATTTATTCTACAAATTAGACAAGATCGAACTTTATAACTTACGCTTGTTGATTGAAAAATTAATTAAATACATAACATCCTCCTATATATGATTTGCCTCGTCTTGAGCGGATCCTAATTTGGCAATATCTTGGATGAGGGATGACGTGTTCAATTGAGAGGATCCCCCTTTTTCCACTGCCCTTCTTGCCATCTCTCCCAGCTCTTTTGCTTTCTTTCTTCTCCTTGCTCCTTCATCTCCCCCATCCATCAACAACGCTATTGCCTTCTCCACATTTTCTTTCTTCACCAAAACCCCAACTTTCTCTTCTTCCCCCCATCTCACAGGGATCTCCGCCCCTACTCGAATCCCAATCCTCAGAATTTCTACCACCAGTTTTTCATTCAAGAACTGCTCCGTAAAGAGAGGCCATGTGATCATTGGCACCCCATGGCACACACTTTCTATCGTTGAGTTCCAACCACAGTGGGTAATGAATCCTCCGATTGCGGGATGAGATAGAATGAAATCTTGGGGAGCCCATCCCTTGATCAGGAGTCCCCTCCCTTTGTTCCTTTCTTCAAAATTTTCCTTCTCCAGCCACTCCTCCAACTCGAAATATCTCTGATCTCCTGTTTTAATCACCCAAATAAATGGTTGTTTTGACGCCTCAAGACCCAGCCCAAGCTCAATTATTTGTGAGGGAACCAGGTGGCATAAACTGCCCAGACAAGCGTAAATAACCGAGCTTGGTTCCATCGAGTTAAGCCATCCCAAGCATTGCTGCTCGTTAATTAAGGGTTTGTCACCTCTCTCGAACTTGTCCAACCTCTCCTTGTTATATAAACAAACTGGACCAACGCACCACACCTTCTTCTTGATGGCCTTCCCGTACTTCTCAATGATCCCCCGCTCCAATTCATTGAAAGTATTCACAACAACCCCATAAGCCATTGACTCGGCCTCTTGCATCTTGTCTCGGACATCATCCATGCCGGGCAGTATAGCAAATAATGAACCTGGAAGCTGGGCTCTAGTTATCTCAATTCTTTGGGGCAGTCCTGGGATCACGAAGGGTTCCGAGTCGGAACGGACAGAACGGTGAGCATTGTAAAATTTGATATTATGGGAGCTTAGAAGTGAGAAACAGCCCATCCCGTGGAAAACAAGCCTTGGGATATTGAACTTTTGAGCTGTTTCGGATGTCCAAGAGAGGCACTTGTCAGATATGATGCAAGTTGGAGGGTGCTTTTGATTTTGGAGGTGCTTTTCTAAAGGTTGTTGTAGCATGCTCACACCTTCATAGAACTTGGCTAGTAGGTCTCGTGAAGGGAGGATGTCAAGATTCTCGTACCCAGCAGGAAGTCCCACTTGTTGGCATGGAAATTCCAGTTGAACAAGCAGAATCGGGAGGCCAGATTCTGCTGCTCGATGAATGGCTGTTTCGAATCTGGAGGCATTGTAGCGGGTAGTGACCAAGCTGACAATCACGCCACGCTCTGCAAAGAGCCTGGCCATGTCTATCATGGGTATCATGTGGCCTTGTGCCATGAGTGGTATCAAAACAAAGTGAGGTTGGCTGGTTATCATGGAAGCCATTGCAGAGATCAAGAAATTATAGATGACAGTGGTTGCAAGAGCAGGTAACGATGGATTTTGTTTTGGCCACCAAATTGCATGTGATGTTGAGTAAAATGGGTTGCATTCTGTTCGCCATATATGGGCGAGGTGGTCTGATACCTTGAGCTAGCTAGGTTGACAAGGAAGAACTCATGAAATATTTGTGTTTTACTTGGAAAATACATGACGACGGTTCAGAAAATTCACAAAAATGCATCAAGCGACTGTAATTATTTCAGAATGAGGACTATTCAACCGTTGGCGTCAATTTGCGTGCATGACGAGGCAATTTTCATACACGCAGAGTTATTTCTTTATAGTTCCGTCCAATACGATGTTCATTCTCATGAATTGGTTCCGAGTCGCATTCTTTCGACCCGGACTGCGCGCAACTCCTGATTATTATACTAGCCTATGAATTGAATAATTTTAGGTCGAAATTAAGATAGTACTTGAGTAGGTCGACCTTCGGCTTTGAATCTGTCTCCTTTTTTTTTTAAATTATTCATTCGGGAGGGAGAGAGATGTTTGAGCATGTAATTACTTATATATCATTGTTGATTATGGTACCTACAGGTCATTATCTCATGCAAAAGTCTTCGACCCCGTTATCTTGTTTTTATTTTTTTTTCCCTCTCAGAAATGTTTAGAGAAACGATCGAGGAGTTTTTCATGTGTTCATGCATGAAGCTGCAATGTGGAGCATCCTCCTTGGATTATATAAATGCAAATCAAAAATTTAATCAAAAGAACTTAAAAATGCTCTATATTAGATTATCTAACTTCAAAAGTTTTGATTTTTAAAGACACTAAAGTTAAGATTCGCAATCAATTTGATTGTTACTGTTTCAAATCTAAATGAATAAAAAATAATATTTTTATATACACTCTCTCCCTCTATTCTCCCCCCATTATCATCATTCTTCCTGCATATTTCTTCATATTATTTACTAAAAAATAATAATATATTTTCATATAAACTCTTAATTTAGAAAAAAAAATTAATAGAAAAAAATTTTAAAAAAATTATTAAATTTATAATATTTTATTATTTTATTATTAATATATTGATAATCCAATGTGAAAATAAGTTTTAAGTAAAATAATTAAATGTAAAATTATATCATATTATATAAATTTTACATTTATATTTAGATAATCTAATAAGGATATTCTATACATTAAGAATGGGTTGTGTGTTGAGAAGAGTTGTAAATAGTAATAAAAAGTAATAATAAAATAATAAATAATAAAAAAATATGAATAAAATATAATGAATAGTAATAAAAATAAATAAATAATAATAATAAAATAATAAATAATAGAGTTGAAGAATTGAAATTTCCTCTCATACTACAAGGAATTTGGCCTTTTGCAGCGCTAAAAAACGTTGGAAATACTACATAAAAACGTTGAAATATCTCAATTGCAGCGTTTTTTAGTTCCTTGCATGATCGACACTATAAACCTTTTTTTTTGATCAATTGCAACGATATTAAAAAAACATTGCAATTGATATCAATTGCAGCGTTTTATTTTCGTTGCAAATTATATTGCAACTCGTTGGAAATGGGTTTTGAAATAGGTCCAAGGATCAACACACTGAACGCAGTCTAAAACAAGAAATACCACGTATATATGTCGGCAGGGAAAAGTGATAGTACCGGACGCTGACAAGTCAAATTTGATATTTCAAGGTCAGGGATATCTGAACGGAGCTATAGCATGGAATGACGTACACTGCGAATTCTACCGGAGGGGCTGCCAACAGCTCCGCCGTTGCTATCTTTGCACCAAACTTCACTGCTTACAACATTAGCTAGTTTAAGGTAACCCATCTTTTCTGAGTTCATAATTACGTAGCCCAGAACTTTACAGTATATACATGAAGATAGATACACACATTCACACAAAAAATTGTTTTGGGTGACATTTTTTGGGAGTTTTTTCCTTCAATTTGGTGATTTTTTTTTCTGTTTCTTCTAAAAGAACACAGCTGCTTCCCCACCCCATAGAATAGTTGGAGGGCAGGTAGTGGAGCTTCGAATTTCTGGTAATAGGGTTGCATTTTATGGATGTGGATTTTATGCAGCCCAAGACACACTGAATGATGACCATGGGAGGCATTATTTCAGAAAATGTTTGGGAAGTGCCCGATCTCTCTATGAGGTAGGAGTACCTGATCCATCAAGAACAGGTTTTGCTAGTTTGTTTTCCATTTAGGCGTTCGACTTTAACATCATCTTGTTTTCATCTATCCTGTTAGAAGCCGATGCTTCTTTTATGGTGTCTAGAAATCGATTCTTCTTGTTTTCATCTACCAATCCTAGAAGTTATTGTGATGGTAAAAGTCTTAATGACACATTTACGGTTGAAGGTTGCATCGATATTTGTCACTATGTTGTAACAGGGATGCATTTACTCAACAGCAAAAGAAGTCTCGAGGGAGGCAGTCGATGAATGAACAAACGGGTTTTTCCTTTGTGAAATGTAGCATCGTTGGGAGTGGATGTAATAAACCGAGCCGGAAAAAAAAAACCAACCCAGCCCACGCATAAATGCCCACCCCAGCCCACCCCCCTTTCCTTTATATATTTAATTAATTTTGAATATAAAATTTGTTAAGATATAAAATTGTGAATTGTTGAGAATATACCTAGTTGATTAGGCTATTAGGGTGTGTTGAAGATGAATTTTAATATTCAAGTGTTGTTGGTGGGTATTAGCTAGAATTAATCCATGTATATGTTACTATTATATGATTAGGTGTAGACCTTAATTATGAGAAACAATAAGGGTAGAGGCCGGTGCACGTGCTATCTAATGACATAGAAATTTGGAGTTTATCAACTTTGGAGGATAATATTTTAGAATAAGTCTAAATTCATGTTATTAAGGATTGTATGAAATTTTAGAGTTAAATAAGATCATTTTTAGAATAGAAGTTGATGGATTATGATGGCCTTGAAATAGGTTCCGAGTGATCGTTGGTAAATGAATATCGTGACTATTTTGACTAGAAATCGAGGTAAGTGGCCCTTTACTTTAATAAAAGAATTGTTGTTTTTGTTTGGAATTGTGCACTTGGCTATTATATTTTAAACTTGGGTAAATTTTAGATTTGTGCATAGTCTTATGCTATTTTTGCTTTGCTTGTGGGATTTGTGCAAATTTTGTAATGATTTGAATATTTGAAAAATGCTATGTGACTTGTTAAATCTGAAAGTTAAATGTGAGCATGCTATTTATTCTTGAGCCCATGATATGAATTTCTTTGTGACATGTTTAACATCCCTTGCGGCGTGATATCTTCGTTGCATGATATCTTTGTAGTATATTGTTGATTTCCCTATTATTATGTGGTCTCGAATATGATATTTGACTGAATAAGTTGGTTAAGATAAAATTGTGTTGCTCACATTATTTTATTGAGAATTTATTCACTCTCTTACAGTCATGAAAATTGCCTACTCCCGCACCGCATTAAATTGCTACATACTGAGCACGTGGCGGCTCACCACTTCATTTCACATATTTTTCAGAGTTGTAGGAATTAGATTATTCCTTTGAAATGACAGCTTTTAAGCCAAAGATTCCATAATGGACTTGATTTAGTAACTTGAGTTTGGAAGTCTTGGGGATTTATGATTTTGTTGCATGAAGATGGTTTTGGTTGTACAGAGAGTTTTATAATGGTCATATTTGAGTTATTTTATAGTTTTTGTTAGAGTATCTGTATTGTAAATATTTAGAACTTAATGGCACTAGCTGAACTTGTGAATGTGTTTTTTATGATCATTGTATTATAGTTGTGAACAGTGTGAATGTTATGTATTTGATATATATTTGTAAAATTGGAAAAAGGTTTTAAAAATACAAGTGGAACTCTGTCCATTTGGTTTTGGGTTTATGGCGTTACAAAGGTGATATTAGAGCTTAGATCACTGATTCTATAGACACTTAGGAAATGATGATGATTATAGTTGTAACATAGAATTTGGACTAGATCCTCATTATATGTTGGTTTAGATGCCAATTGAGAGTCTTCCACATTAATGATCTTATTCTTCATTAATCATTACTTAGTGGGGAAATCAATTCATGGACGGATTTAAGGTTAAACAACCCCCCCTGTAAAAGTTGACGTGCTAGCTAAATCTTCTTCATTGTTAATATTGTCTCTCTTTTCTTTTATATGAAGGGATCACAAATTACAAAAGGTACCAACGACCAAGACAAATATAATATTCATAATTCATTTCAAACATACATAAATTGAAAACAATAAAAAAAAAATCCCAGTGATAATTCATTTAATCCATAACATGCTATATGCAATTACTAGTTACTACTCCTTGTCTTGAGCAGTTGAACGGATCGTAATTGGGTTATATCTTCGATGAGGGATGACATGTGTAATTGAGAGGATCCTCCTTTTTCCACTGCCCTTCTTGCCATCTCTCCAAGCTCTCTTGCTTTCTTCCTTCTCCTAACGCCTTCATCTCCCCCATCCATCAACAACGCTATTGCCTTCTCCACTTTTTCTTTCTTCACCAAAACCCCAACTTTCTCTTCTTCCCCCCATCTCACAGGGATCTCCACCCCTACTCGAATCCCAATCCTCAGAATTTCTACCACCAGTTTTTCATTCAAGAACTGCTCCGAAAAGAGAGGCCACGTTATCATTGGCACCCCATGGCACACACTTTCTATCGTTGAGTTCCAACCACAGTGGGTAATGAATCCTCCAATTGCCGGATGAGAAAGAATGAAATCTTGGGGAGCCCATCCCCTGATCAGGAGTCCCCTCCCTTTGTTCCTTTCCTCAAATCTTTCCTTCTCCAGCCACTCCTCCAACTCTAAATATCTCTCACCTGTTTTAATCACCCAAATAAATGGTTGTTTTGACGCCTCAAGACCCAGCCCAAGCTCGATTATTTGTGAGGGAACCAGGCGGCATAAACTTCCCAGACAAGCGTAAATAACCGAGCTTGGTTCCATCGAGTTAAGCCATCCCAAGCATTGCTGCTCGTCAATTAAGGTTTTGTCACCTCTCTCGAACTTGTCCAAACTCTCCTTGTTATATAAACAAACTGGTCCAACGCACCATACCTTCTTCTTGATGGCCTTCTCGTACTCCTCAACGATCCCCTGCTCCAATTCATTGAAAGTATTCACAACAACCCCATAAGCCGTTGACTCGGCCTCTTGCATCTTGTCTCGGACATCATCCAAGCCAGGCAGTGTAATAAATGATCCTGGAAGCTGGGCTCTAGCTATCTCAATTCTTTGGGGCAGTCCTGGGATCACGAAGGGTTCCGAGTCGGAACTGACAGAACGGTGAGCATTGTAAAATTTGATATTATGGGAGCTTAGAAGTGAGAAACAGCCCATCCCGTGGAAAACAAGCCTTGGGATATTGAACTTTTGAGCTGTTTCGGATGTCCAAGAGAGGCACTTGTCAGATATGATGCAAGTTGGAGGGTGCTTTTGATTTTGAAGGTGCTTTTCTAAAGGTTGTTGTAGCATGCTCACACCTTCATAGAACTTGGTTAGTAGGTCTCGTGAAGGGAGGATGTCAAGATTCTCGTACCCAGCAGGAAGTCCCACTTGTTGGCATGGAAATTCCAGTTGAACAAGCAGAATCGGGAGGCCAGATTCTGTTGCTCGATGAATGGCTGTTTCGAATCTGGAGGCATTGTAGGGGGTAGTGACCAAGCTGACAGTCACGCCACGCTCTGCAAAGTGCCTGGCCATGTCTATCATGGGTATCATGTGGCCTTGTGCCATGAGTGGTATCAAAACAAAGTGAGATTGGCTGGTTATCATGGAAGCCATTGCAGAGATCAAGAATTGATCGATGTAGTGGTTGCAAGAGCAGATAAAGATGGATTTTTTCTTGTTCACCAAATTGCATGTGATGTCGGGTAAAATGGGTTGCATTCTGTTGGCCATATATGGGCGAGATCTGACTCTTGGGCGAGTTAGCTAGGTCGTAGACTTGGTAAATCGCAGCAAATATTTATTTTTTACTTGGAAAATAAATGACTACGGCTCAGAAAATTGACAAAAATGCATCGAGCGACTATAATTATTTCTGATTTCAGCAGGAGGATTATTCAGTCGTTGAGTCAATTTGCGTGCAAGACGAGGCAATTGTCATATACGCGCAAAATTATTTCTGTAGGTCCGTCCAAGTATTGTTCAATAGGTCCGTCCAACTACATTTTTACTTGAGTAGGTCGACTTTTGAATCAGTCTAGCCATTTTTTAGAGAGAGAGAGAGAGAGAGATTTTTGAGCATGAATGTAATCTTAGAACAAAGGGGCTTATAAAACAAAAATAGTGAGAGAAAGTTTGCTTTAAAATGTGTTACAAATGTCGATTTCCTTAAAATAATATTCACCCCCACCAATTAAGGTATGCACATAGTTTAGAAGCGAATTTACCTCCAAGATACACTGAACCCCAAAATAAGTCTGTTTGTCTAATTACTTTATGCACACATGAAATTAGACCCCGAATACCCTGAGATTTTACTATTCAAACAAAAGATTAGAAATTTGTTCTCTGCTGAATAAATAAATCCTAAATAAAGTTTTGAAAAAATGAAGACTTTTGAAAGAGAGAGAATTTCAAAATTACCTTATGTATTTTGTCAATTCTATTTTTCTGTATTAAATTTGTAAGCCAATGAGTCTATTTATAGTGGGTCAAAGGATGTGAATGAAAAGTGGTAACTTTTTATTTTTCTATCTAATCCGAACAGGTATATTAATTGTACCTATTACCAAGTGACATAAAGGTTGGACCTAGTGTCACAACTCCCAGGAGATTTGCCCGGGACCACACATCGACACGACTCATGAAGGGTTAGGACAATCACATGGCTAACCTGCTTGTATACCTTGGCTCAAACCATGACACGCAGCGGGTGACCGTGGAGGCTACTGACCGCGCACAGACCATGCGTGCAAGCTTGCGCGTGCCCTTGAGCGTGCATCTGCGCGCATGCATGTGTGCCCCCACACCCCTTAGCGAGGCTAGTGGCGTGCCCTCACAAGCACGCCATCCAATGCATGGCTCCAGCCTATGCCTTGCAGGCAAGGCTAGTGGCATGCCCACCAGACATGCCCACCAGCGCACGGTTACAGCCCATGCCTTGCGGCCCCATAGCCCAGACCGTCAGTTTGGGCTATGCATGCTCATCACCCAAGCCACCAGCCTGGGCCATGTAGGACCACCGCCCAAACCACTTGACTAAGCACCACAACAGCAGCACGACATCACCCTGTGTCCACCATCTGGCCTAGGCTTGGCACCATGTCGTGCCCACCATCAGCAGGCCATGCACAACGCCATGCCGTGCCCACCACCCGACCAACACGTGGCCCCATGCCACGCCATGCAACGAGCTGCGGACCAGACCATGAGTAGCCTAGCCGTGGACCATGCACCAACTTAACCCACCATGGGTCATGTATGCCACGGCCACCATGGCTAAAATTATCATTTTTATTATTTTATTTATTTATTTATATTAAAAGACTTGAATAATTATTATTTTATTTGTTTAATTGTTTTATTTATTTTTGCCTAGGGACATTTTGGGAGTTTCCATTTTGTAAACTCTTTAAATAGGACCCTTAGACATTTCATTAGGATCTTTTGGCATTTTGATTATTGAGTGGCCGGCCATAGAGACTTGGAGGTGTGATTTTCGGTGCACATGCACTTGGGTTATTTTGGGGTGCAATTCGTGAATCCTCAAGGTGAGGATCTTCCCCATGCAATTCGTAAATTGGTGTTGGTTCATTCTATCTTTAATATATGAGGTTTCATTTCAAATTCTTGTGCAATTCGTGAATCAAGATTTATTTGGTTCCTTGTTTATGTTCTTTTCTCTATTTGGTGTTCTTGTGATTTTTGTTGCTTGAATTGGATTGTGGAGGCCGAATCTCCCATAGAGGAATTCGGATTTGAAGTGTTTGGAGCTAGATCTCTTGTTTGCATGTGATTCCTCACATGTGCATGAGATCTTATTAAGTAATTTGAAGAACCCTATCTCTCCCATTGCAATTTCGGCCAGCCCTATCTTTGACCTTTTCCATCACCTTCAATTGCCTCAAATCATCAAACCTTAGTCTCCCATCTAGTCATACATGTTCCCCATCCATTCCTCTAGCCAAAGAAAACACAAAAATCCCTAGATCTCACATTGAGCAATTTGGCCATAGCTTCCTTGGCTTGGCCGAAACCCTAGATCCTATAAACTCTCACTTCCAATTTTTTCTCCATCATTTGATTGGTCAATTTCCTTGATTGGCTCACTCAAATACCACCCTATCACCAAAACACATTTTCCCTAGCCAACACACTCTTTTTCGGCCAGCCCTAACTTTCCCACATCTCTAGATCTCAAATCTTATTTTTTAGGAATTTCACAATTCCTAACTTTTAGGATCTCATAAGCCCTTCTTGCCCTAGCCGAAACCCCACCAAAAAGCCTTGGCCAAAACCCTCATTAAACCTAGCCTCACTCACTCACTTCTAAAACCTAACCAAGACCACCCTTCATTCAATCATAGAACACAAGTGGCGCCTAAGCACACCAAGGGTCCAAGTGGCGCCTAATCACACCAAGGGTCACTAATCGTGCACCATTATCACCCAAGCCTTGATCACTTAGCCCAAACACCACCCATACTTCCCACCATTGGACCCTAACCTCATTTCATCCAAGCTTCCATTGGGCTATACGTGAATTACACCAAGCAAATGAGTCACATTCGCAACAAGGTGAGAATTGGACCCTTAATATTTGGAGGCTTGAGCGAGATCCCCAACACCCAATCTAATGGTCACGTTGGTTTCCTACGGTTTGAAACCCGTGCGATTTTTCATTTTAATTGTGCTTACTTGTGCCCCTTCACGTGTTGCTACATAAAATCAACAAAATATCCCTCATTTGAGGGAGGCATGGCTTGAACCCATGTCCTTGGGATTGAGAGGAGCCATCAATACCACTAAGCCAAGTAATGATTTATGACATATTTATAGACCAAATATTATAACCATAAACAATGACTTATAAACTTTCTTTAAATTCTCTCTTTTCAAAATAATTCATAACTTTCAAAAATAAATCCCAAAAAATTATTATTGATAAATATAATATATATTATTTTGAAAATATTTCCAACAATCTCCCACCATTTTCAAAATACATCTTACTTATAATAGGAAAACTTATACATAAATGAATGTGTCTTTTGGACTTGAACCTTCACATAGTGAAAATACATCAAAGCTAATAAAAATGGCATAGTAGATATGCTTTGAACTAGTGATTCTGCACGATTAGCTGGACATATCTCACGTATAAATTTTCTTTTCTTTGGGTAGTTCATAAAAACCAACACGTGAATTGGCCTTGTGTCTATATTCTGGTTTCATGAGCGCTCTAATGACAAAGCCTAATTTGTATAGGAGGCGGCACCACCCTCGACACTCATATAGACTTATCGAAAGTGTCCTGTAATAAAACATTTTAACATAACCATGTCATAAATCTATTAAGAGCTTATTGCTCAGTCTCTCATTTTCATTACAATACCAAGCACTTAAACCTTGGGATTCAAATTTTAATAACATGGTGCTTGCAAACCACGAATATATAATGTACTTTACTCATTGAACTCAATTCATGATATATTCAAGAGTTTAGTTGAGTTTTCATTATTGGTGATCTTATTGTTTTGGCTTTAAACCCATCACTTTGATGTCCCACATCAATTCTCTTGCAAGTTCTTTAGTTAATAAATATGGCAGTTTCAGCAATATCTTATAAAATCAGTTGTAATTACTCTATCTGAGTAATTGCCTTAATATATGCCTAGACTTGCCATTATATATATGGCTTAGCCTCGTGACAATGCAACCTAACTCTCACAATGCAAAAATGCTGGTGGCATTGATTTCGGTGAAGTTTGACTCGATCTCAAATGTGTTTCCAAGTATAGAAGTGTCAAGTTGTATCAAGGATAAGTCCAGGATCGTATTCCACAGGGACAAAGGGTTATCAAAGTGTATGTGAGATTTTTGTGTAACAAATGTGACGACTATGAGAGATGAAAATAAAATAAAATGCAATATAAAAGAAATTGAAGATGAAGTGAGAAAGAAAAGAGTGAATTCAAATCCCGCAAAAATTTAATCAAAACTAAAACTAGAGTTTCTAATTAAAAAGACAAATTAACAAATACTTGGGTTGGGTATGAGACTCTTTTTGTTTCGGATCCTATATAATTTTCTCGATTAGCAATCCAATTAAGGCATTGATAAACAGAAGATAAAAAGTTATGTTCAAGTTATTGCAATATTTTCTTAAGGGATCTTCTATTTTACTAGCCAAACACACGTTAACAATCGACTGAGAGAAGCCTTGATAATTTTCAAGCATTTGTTGTGCCTTACGTCAATAATAAATCAAGAGCAAGAACTGCAATCTGTTTTCAATTCAAATCCGACTAGTAATATAGTGAAATCATCATGATTTATCAACAAAATATTACATTCAACTAAAATTTAAAATAAATTAAATCTTATTCCACAACTTTAATTTTAGAAATTAGCTATACATGACATTTTTAACAATAAAATTTAATCTAAGTAAAGTCATTAAAAAAAACTGTATGAAAAAGAAAAAGAAATAAAAATAAAACCGACCCAAGAGAGAGTTCCGTATCCAACAAAAATACTAAACTACCGAAAAAAAATAAAAGCAAGCCGTCCAACTACAATGAAAAACTAGCCGGCCCTCAAGTTATGCAATAGTTCGCTAACAAAGAAAGAAAATTAAACATAAATAAAATCCAGCCGACCACCCTAAGGTCTGTAACCTCCAAGCTGGCCTGCGTCTAAACTATCAAGAACCAATAAAACAATAAACAAGCCGCCCTAAGGTCTGCAACCTAAACGAAAAAAGTAAGCAGGAAAATAATATCCAGCGCCGACCTCTCCTGTAAACGAAAAGAAAAGGAAAAAAGTGTTGCAGCCGTAAAGTAAAGAAATGCAAAAGAAAGAAATAAAATGTAAAGATGCTAAACGAAGTAAAGAGATGAAAACTCAGCCGTCTACCACTGAAATGAAAACTGCAGGAAAAAAATAAAGCCACCGACTCAAGTCTGAACTGTAAAACGAAAAGCAGAATAAGAAGAAAGTAAACTAAAGACGTGAGAATAGAGAGCTGTTCCGCCGCCTCTTGAGTCTGGAACCAAAGAAAAATACAATGAAAAAAAATAATAATAATAGCGTGAGAGAGAGTCCCCCGAAGAAGGCCCTGCTGCGTAAAATTAAAGCCAAATCTGAAAACCAGCCGACCACCTTTTCTCCCAAAACGTAAGAGAAAAAAAAAAGTAATATAAAAATGTGCCAGGCCCCTATGGTCTGCCCCCTGCCAGACGTGAAGAACCCTACTTTGTTCTTTCGGCCTGCAGCTCCACGTTTCTCTCGTCTGGAGCAGCACATAAATTTTGTTATAATTTCTCGAGAGAAAAAATTTTCATAATCTTCTACTGTTCACATATACTCTACACTTCACATTTTTTTTAATTTTTATTATTTTATCTTTTATTAAATATTTAATATAAAAATAATGAATAAAAGAATTAAATTAATTTAAAAAGAATAAATTCAAAAAAAAAATATTAAAAAATTAAAAAAAAGTAGAGTATAAAGTGTTGGAAGTTGTGTAGCATTCCTCTTCTCAAGAATGTCCCTTTGTTATCATGTTTCTTTATTCTAAAACAGGGATACAGCAACTCATGTATTTATTTTTCAAAGAAATTGTCCTGCAGCGTATAAGCATGACATGAATGGAATAAAATTGAAATGTTTATTATTTCTGTAAATTAATTGCATTAAAAATATTTAAAAACATAAAAAATATCAGAATTTATTAATTGATTCAAGTATCGTGATTTACTGCATAATTAAGTACTTAAATTATTTTTTTATTAAACAATTTATTAACATAAATAACTTAATCATGCAATTTTAACATTTCATCAAAGTTCTGGAGGGACTGCCAACAGCTCTTCCGTTGCCATCTTCACTGCTCACAACATTAGCTTTAAGGTTACCATCTTTTCTGAATTCATAATGACGTAGCCCAGAAGTTTACAGTATATACATGTAGATAGATACACATGACATTCACACAAAAATTTATTTTGGGTGCCATTTTTTGCAAGTTTTTGCCTTTTGTTAAATTTTTTTTTCTGTTTCTTCTAAAAGAACACAGCTCCTTCCCCATCCCAGGGAATAGTTGGAGGGCAGGCAGTGGCACTTCGAATTGCTGGTGATAGGGCTGCATTTTATTGAGCCCAAGACACACTGAATGATGATCGTGGGAGGCATTATTTCATACAATGTTTCATCCAAGGATCTGTCGATTTCATTTTCGGAACTGCCAGATCTTTATATGAGGTAGGAGTACCTGATCCATCAATAACAGGTTTTGCTAGTTTGTTTTCCGTTTAGGCATTCGACTTTAACATCATCTTGTTTTCATCTATCCTATTAGAACTGATTCTTCTTTTATGGTGTCTAGAAATCAATTCTTCTTGTTTTCATCTACCAATCCTAGTAGTTGTTGTGATGGTAAAAGTCATTAAGACACATTTATGGTTGAAGGTTGTATCGATCTTTGTCACTACTACTGAAGTAAATTCAACTAGTGTCTAAGAAAAAAAAAATCAACAACCTGAATTACCTATATATAATGTATCTCACTAGTCTGTACGTACGCTAAGCAATAAAGATTAGAATATCGAAGTGTTGTTATGACAGGGATGCATCATTTACTCAACAGCAAAAGAAGTCTTGAGGGGAATTAGCGGGTCGATCACAGCTCAAGGGAGGCAGTCAATGAATGAACAAACGGGTTTTTCCTATATGAAATGTAGCATTGTTGGGAGGGGAGAGTATGGCTTGGGAGAGCCTGGGGAGTTTATGCCACTGCGGTATTTTCTACAACATTTATGTCTGATGTCGTAGCTCCGGATGGTTGGAATGATTAGGGAGACTCTTCAAGACACCAGTTTGTGCCATTTTATTTATTTATTTATCCTCCCTCCCCCCCCCCCCCCCAAAAAAAAAAAATGATCATCTCTCTATCCTTCCCTTCCCACCTAAATCTTGGCATGGTAGCCCATAAACTGATTATGAGAAATCCTTTAGTAGTCACAAAAAGATCCTAAAAAAAAATAAACTCATAAACTAACGTGCCTTGATATGGTATAGAAGATTGTAAAACTATTTTTATTGTAAAGTAAATCTAACGTATCATATGAAGTTATATCAATTTATATCATGTTTATTTTTGTGAGATCATTTTGCAGTTGTAATACTTCTGATCTCTCTTAATATATATCAAAGTCAAATATATTCAACCTATTCTGCACTTGCATAAAAACCAGTATAATGGTTAGGTGACCATGGTAGTGAATAGTGATACTTTAAGACATGGACATGAAAACATGCAAGGGTTGGTAGGGAAAGCACCCAAGAATTTTAGTTGTTTTCTTCTATCAAAGTTTTTTTAAGGCTATTAATTATGATTTTGGACACAGAATGGTATTCTTCAAAGAGTATCAGTGTTTTGGACCCAGAGCAAATTACACGTATAGGACCTCGTATGGAAAGCAACTCAGCCAATCTGAAGCAGCTCTCTTCATGGACATTACCTTTATTGATGGAGATGAATGGCTTCTCGATGCATCATCAGAGCATTTCATCCATTCCTCTCGATAGGGCTAAAGAAGATACTCGTACGTACTTATTATATGTAAGAATTTGTCTCTTAAGAAAAAAAAAAATATTTGATCCAGTAATTTTGACCCATTAATTATAAAGGATCCAGTAATTTTGTGAGTTCCAAGAGGCCGTATTACTCTTCAAATTAAACGAGATGGAAGATGGTATTCCTATAACGCCTTGGTCCTGAGTGGGTCATGGTGTTATTTCTTGTCACATAAAATTATATGTCACTATAAAGATATAAGCTCTAAATTCTTAATTACACATAGATCTCAATATTTTAAACCAACTATTTCAAAATAATTAATTAATAACACCATAAAGTTTTAATATATATAAATGTCAACTTCTCAACATACCACGTCATCAGAACATGACAAATTTACTCAATAATATTTTCCAATAACCATGGTATTCTTTTGTGCGTAATCAACTATACTTAAATAATCTCATATATGCGCTCTAATCTTAATCCTCAATTGAACATTTAAATTATCCGAAAAATATTGTAGAGATAAATGATGAGTTATTAATAACTCAGTAAACAAAGAATATAAACTAATATGTAAACATTAGCATTTTTAGATAGTTTAGAATGTATAAACAAAACATTTCAATAACGATATGAAGATCTCAAGAATGTGTTATCAGAATATCAGAGCAACAGTTCAAATTGTTCATATTCAAAATTTTTTTAGCATAGCATAACTAAATATCATCATCTTATCATATCATATCATATCATACCATCGCATTATATCAGAACAAAAACAATATTTAACCCCCATAGTAGGGTTGTGCTATCCCCAATAGCTAAACCAGACAGTATCAGAATGTGAATCTTCTCCTTATTCATTCTCGAAGTTTCGAGTGTGCACGAATGAAAGACTATGTAGAAAAACCACTTTGCTTCCAAAGTGGGTGCACTCAGAAATAGAAATGTTGATACCAACCATATAATAGAATTAGAATCATCGGATCAGAACCAGAACAGAATCAGAATGCCATACCAAAAGATTTTTCAGATGCCTCATATTTAAACAGAGTACTGAACAGATTTGAATCATTTTCACATAATCAAAGTATAATTAGAGCATCTTCACATAATCAAAACGGATTCAGAGCATTTCATGTAACATGCACAAATTTTTCAGATATGATGTTCGCTCTTTTTGTACAGTTTAGAAACATAATGCCAAAATATTACTAAAGTCTACACTAGTCATAATAGAAAATACTCTCTCTTTTATACAGATTTAAAGAGTAATGCAGAATACATAATTGAGGTTATTTTCATATTTCTTTTGAAAACAAACATGTGTATTTTTCATAAATTAATCTCAGTTCATTTAATTTCATTTATGCAAAGGCTTTCATAGGAATCCTATTTATTTGAAAATTTTAATTCTTGTGACTTTTTCCACAACTATGTTGAACAATTGTCAAGCGTCACCTATAAAATACATGCAACCCACTTAAATATCTAATTAAACACGTATTACAATTAAGTATGATATACCAAAATAACCTATTTTTCTTAACAATCTAAAATTCTCGTAATCATAAAATATCATCGCTTTCCAAATTCATCAATATCTACTTAATTTCTCTTATTAATACATTAATTCTAAATTATTTTTGTAAAATAAAATTTCTAAGCTGACTCGAAGTAAAATAAGCCTAACTTGAAAATAATATTTTTAATAGTTAATTTAAGCTCCTTTTAACTCTAGTTGGAATTGGAATAAGCCCAACTACAACAAAAGTCCATGTGAGTTCAACCCATCTAAAGAGGTTAGACTTTAGAGTCATCTTGATCAATACACTTAAAAGGTTCAGATAGAGTTTTTGTTTGTGGTGTAACTAATGCAGTGAGAGAGAGAGAGAGAGAGATGACAATCTGTACCGAGATAGAGGAAGAAACCGAGGGTTGGCTTAGGTTGTGCAACCGTGGTGAGGGGCGGAGTAAGATAGAACGGTGGGGGCTGTAATCCGACGATCTCCCATGATCTGGAGTTGCTGCCGATGGTTGCCTTCCAATCCTGCGGTGATGCTCAACTGGACGACAACAATGGTTGGCGTGAGCTCTTGATCACGGTGGAGCTACTCGGGTTCGAGAGTGAGGCTCAAGGCGACAGGTCTAAGCAGTGGAGGCTCACCAGAGCGGCTCCGACGTGGGGCAGCGGCTGGGGTGAGTTATGGTAGGGCGGTGCTCTGTTTTGAGTGTGGAAAAACAGAGGCTTTATGGTGGTTTACGGAGGGTGGGTAGTGGTGGTGCAAGCCCGTGACTGGGAGGTGTAAGTGGGTGACTCGTGGCCGAGCTTGGCGTTGGTTTTATGTGGAGGTAGTCTCGTGAGACAACGGTTTTGAAGGGTGCAGGTATTGAATTGTCTCGTACGTTGAGTGACTTCAAGTCCTAATTAAACAAATTTTTTCGAAATCTTACCAATTAAATTAGCTATATATATAGGTTTCATCTAAGCAGTCATTAATGTAAGACCAAGTTGATGCATGCTTGGCCATTAATCAAGCAACCAGTCGGTGCAAAAGATATGTCTGCTTATATATATATATTATGACATGATCAAAATACCAGATGGCATGCATGGTAACAATTATCATGCACGTACGTACCTACAATTGTATATTTAAAGTTTATTAATTAATGGAAAATTAAAGAATAAATTATGTATCTTGCTAGCTTGGAAAAACCTATCAGATCGATCATGCAACTAATTCATATAATGAAGCCAAAGTTCCATAAAAATTCTTTGAAATCTCTGATATATATTATTGATATTAATAAATAAAAATTTTTATTTATTCATTTCAAACATACATGATAAATTGAAAAGTGTTGGTTTTGGCTTGATTTCGTGATGAAAATGTATGTTTTGGAGCTTGGCTTGACTGTTGCTTGACCCTGGCTCGACTGTGGCTCGACCCTGGCTCAAGCTAAGGTTGGCTCGACCCTTCGCTCGACAGTCCGCTCGAGCGAACTCATCCAGAGAGTTCCGCTCGACCTCCGCTCGACAGTTCGCTCGAGCGAACTCTTCCAGAGAGTTTCGCTCAACTCCGCTCGACTGTCCGCTCGAGCGAATTCTTCCAGAGTGTAACGCTCGACCCTCGCTCGACTGTCCGCTCGAGCGAGCATGTAACCCTAACGTGCGCTCGACACTTCGCTCGACGTCCGCTCGAGCGAATGTTCAGGAATAGCGCCGTGTGCTATAAATACATCATTTTCTCTTCAGTTTTGATAGAGAGAAGCAGCCACATTTGAGAGAGTTTTGAGAATCCTTTTGTATACAATCCTAAGAGTCCATTGAGTGTATTGGGGCTTTAGGATTAAGGATTTTGTGATCAATACTCTTGTACTCCATCTTTGTTCATAGTGAAGTTTTTGAAACCGACCCCGATAGTGGATGTAGGCTCACATTGAGCTGAACCACTTAAATCTTGGTGTTCTTTGTGTGCTTGTTGTTTCTTTTGTTGCTTCCGCTATTATTTGCTTCAACTTAGCCCTTTGTTTATTCGGTCTATTCCCAACAAAAAGAATAAAATTAATAACCCACTACTGGATTCTTTTATTACAATTAATTATAATTTATTCTACAAATTAGACCAGATCGAACTTTATAACTTACGCTTGTTGATTGGCAAATTAATTAAAGACATAACATCCTACTATATATGATTTGCCTTGTCTTGAGGGGATCCTAATTTGGCGATATCTTCGATGAGGGATGACGTGTTCAGTTGAGAGGATCCTCCTTTTTCCACTGCCCTTCTTGCCATCTCTCCCAGCTCTCTTGCTTTCTTTCTTATCCTTACTCCTTCATCTCCCCCATCCATCAACAACGCTATTGCCTTCTCCACTTTTTCTTTCTTCACCAAAACCCCAACTTTCTCTTCTTCCCCCCATCTCACAGGGATCTCCACCCCTACTCGAATCCCAATCCTCAGAATTTCTACCACCAGCNGCGGCGCGTCGCTGCATTACACAGAATACGCTACACGCGTATTCTCTTCACACAACCCGCCGTATCACATCTACGGCATCCATCTCACGCCTATACTTCACAGCACAGTCCACAAAATACACAATCAAACGCAACACTTCAACATGCAACCCACTTAAATATCTAATTAAACACGTATTACAATATTAAGTATAGATATACCAAAATAACCTATTTTTTAAACGTAAAATAACTAGAGATAGAAGGTTATACCATCGACGGGATAACCCGTGCGTCGCTCGTTGTTCGTCACGAACATGCGTCGGAGGAACGTACGTGGCGGCGTACGGTGGCTGTCCACCACATAAAGTGGTAGTTTGGGCTTGAGAAAGGCTAGGCGTGGTCTTGGAAGACTCATGATTTTACAGCTGTCGGTGAAGAACAAAATACGTGATTTACGGAAAAGATAATCTATACGCGTGATTCCAGATGAGGGTAAAGACGAGAGAGATGTGATTGCTGTCGGGAAATAATCCAAAACTGATAATTTTAGCGGGCTGTTACAATAAGACATGTCTAAAAGTGTGTGAGACCTATTGATACAAAAGATAAAGCATCCTGAAAGAGAAAAGCACAAAAAAAAGAAATTGGTGCTCCTGAAGAGGTCGTACCCACAAAACAAGCAATAAGATCTATCCAAACTTTCTGTACAAAATTCTCTCATAATAAAACTCCTGAAGAGTACTTTTTGAAGAGATTTTTCATGAAATTTCTTCCCTTGAAGAGGGACAGATACCTGAAAATAACGAAATCTCGATACATTTCATGAGTATTGGAGAAATTCTGGATAGAAATAAAACCGTTGTCGACAACGTATTTATTTCTAAGATGGCACTTGACATTACCAGAAATAATGAAAAAAGTGAACCAAGATCCGTCGAAGAATACTGACGTAAAAATATTGGCCAAAATAGAAAGAAACAATTCCTGCAGAATTGATATCACTAGTAAAATGTGATACATATG
Source organism: Carya cathayensis (assembly GCA_011037825.1). Classification (NCBI taxonomy): domain Eukaryota; kingdom Viridiplantae; phylum Streptophyta; class Magnoliopsida; order Fagales; family Juglandaceae; genus Carya; species Carya cathayensis. Next base: position 545,694 of record QGSO01000418.1, on the reverse strand, counting down.
GACTTGTAGTCCAAACACCTAAGAGGTGATGCTTGTTGAATATCAGTGTGTATTTGTATAAAGGAACTGAAAATGTGATATATAAATCACTAGTATATTTCCTGCAGAAATAATATTGATATGCTTTTGAAGTGAATGAAATTATATTGAGGTTTTTATTAGCTTGATAGTTACCGAGATTTTGGGTATGCATGATTAACTGCATATTTATATGGATCACTAGATATGAAATGCATGAAGCATATAGTCCTGAAGTACTTATGCTATCAAGTTTTAAAAAATTCTTATACGATCTAAAACAATCTAAACGCATCTAGAACAAGCTATTTTTCATATATTTTTAGTATTTGTATTAGCTTTTATTACAGTTTATATAGATGATTTAAATGTCATTGAGGCTCCAGAAGAGCTCATGAAAACTGCACATATTTGAAATATAAATCAGAAACTCTTTCGGCTTCAAGGGGGAGATGAATGAAATTATTAGTTCTGAAATACCATATAATAAATGCAATTAGTATTTCAAATTCATATTTCTGTTTTGTAACAAATGTGCATTATTAAAGGAGAAATAAAATGGAGCTCACAGAACATCTACCAGAAGATAGAAACATAATATGAATATTTGTAAAACATTATTTTATTATCTCGAAACAAAATTACAGAAATTTGAGACTCTTTGCCTCATTCTTTAAACGATCTTGCTCTTCAAAAATTTGCATGACATCCCTGCTAAAGGAGTAGGTAATCGAAAAGAAGAGTTAAGCAAGGATTTTAATTTCCTATTCTCTTACTTTATTGCTCCTATCTTCATGTTGGACTCCAGAAGAAGTCGCTGAAGGATAGAAATTTTCTCATTGAGTTTGTTAACAACATAAGTTTTGGATTGTAGTCGCTGAGAAAATGCGACAATAGTTGATGAGTATCGGGTACCGAGACTCACAAGCTCGTAGATAGCTTCAACATCTGACTTATTAGTCAGATCATTATTTTATTGCACTATAGCACCTACGGTAGAAGTAGAAACAACTGGTGAATAAGGTTTAGAATACCTCATATATTGGTTACGAGAAGATTGCTGGGCCATTGCAGAGTAAGAATACAGAGAGAGATTGCAAAGCAAGAATGCAGACTAATTACAAAAAAGTAAAGAAGATGGAATGCGAATGAAGATGAGCTGAATATTTCTTTTATAGAAAAAATTATGAAAGGAATGATAAAGCATCTCTATTGCTTCACAGCGTCCCTCGTGAAGCATCTCTCTACAAGAGACAAGAGATGTAGCATCATAGCCCTGCGGCACCTGACATCTACCAAAGAGCTATAAAATTCTGCGGTGCTTGTCTGGTCTAAAAATGTGGCCACTGTTTTTGTTGAATATGGAGGTTGGCGGCTTAATTTTGATGACTTATCCACTAACTATGTTATTTACAAGCGATGCATGAGAAACGACAGGATGAGAAAATAAAACTCTTTTACCAATTTGATCCTCGTACAAATGAATGTAAACTAAAGGTTCAAAAGATTATTCATTTGCAAAGTGTTGCAAATCAATTACCGGATATATTTATTGACACTAAAGGTGTGGAAAAATCATATATTCCTGCTGTCAATGTTCCAGCAAGGATTGCAATCCTTGAAGGACAAGTTGCCAAAACAGTAATAAGTGAGTCTAAGATACGCCTGAAACGTGGATGACCTATTTGTGGAAAGGACAAAATTCCTCAGAAGAGAAAAATACAAAATGAATTTGGTACTCCTGAAAAGTCCATAACTTTTATATGGACAAAACTCATCCCTTGATTACTCAAATGATTGTTCAATCATTTGATGTGCAGAAAAGCCCATTTCGTCCTTGTGAAGACGATGAAGAAATTCTAGATCTTGAAGTACTTTATCGCAGTGCAATTAAAGCCCTGATGTATCTTGAAAATTGCACTCGATCTGATATTGCATTTTCAGTTAATTTACTTGCAAGATATAGTTCTGCACCAACTCAAAGACATTGGAATGGTATTAAACATGTCACTCGTTACCTCCGAGGTACGATTGATATGAAATTATTTTATCAACATGGATCAAGTCTACAATTAGTTGGATATGCGGATGTAAGTAATTTTTCAGATTCACACAAAGAGATCATTGCAATGCATGAGAAGAAATGTGAAATTGATGTCAAGTAGATACGATCAAGTGATAATTGGCAGATTTATTCACTAAAGCATTACCAACTGCAACATTTAAGAAAATTGTGCAGAACATTGGAATGCAGAAACTTGAAGACCTATTATCATGCACATTTCAGGGGGAGTAAAGTCTTAAAGACTTGTGCTGATTGTACTCTTTTTCCTTCGCTAAGGTTTTATCCCACTGGATTTTCCTTTGCAAGGTTTTAATGAGGCAATTTTAAAGCACTTGGCGATATACATGAATATTGTACTCTTGTTCCTTTGCCATTGGTTTTTTCCCACTGGGTTTCTCCTTGGCAAGGTTTTAATGAGGCATATTCTTTATATGTGATCATCAAAAGGGGCAGTGTTATAAACCGACTTGTATGATCACCTTTAACCGTCATAATTGACCCGCCCGTAGCCGTCAATTATGACGGCCCGTAGTCGTCATAATTGACCGTCATTAGCCGTCATTTATGACGGCCCATAGCCTCCTTTGTACTCCTATATATATGGGTATCCTTCAAAGCTTTTATTATGAAATTCTAACACTTTTCTCTCTCATGTTCAAGCTCTCTCTCAGTCTTTCACTCTCTCTTTTCATTAGTTTTATAACAGAAATTAATTTTTAAGATAGTTGAGTAGGTCGACTTTTGAATCAGTCTTGCCATTTTTTTTAGAGAGAGAGAGAGAGAGAGAGAGAGATTTTTGAGCATGAATGTATTGTTAGAACAAAGGGGCCAACAAAACAAAAATAGTGAGAGAAAGTTTGCTTTAAGGTGTGTTACAAATGTCGATTTACTTAAAACAATATTCGCCCCCACCAATTACGGTATGCACACGGGTTAGAAGCGAATTTACCTCCAAGATACAATGAAGCCCAAAATAAGTCTGTTTGTCTAATTACTTTATGCACACATGAAATTAGATCCCGAATACCCTCAGATTTTATTATTCAAACAAGAGATTAGAAATCTATTCTCTGCTGAATGAACAAATCCTAAATAAAGTTTTGAAAAAATGAAGACTTTTGAAAGAGAGAGAATTTCAAAATTGCTTTATGTATTTTGTCAATTCTTTTTTTTGTATTAAATTTGTAAGCCAATGGGTCTATTTATAGTGGGCCAAATGATGTGAATGAAAAGTCGTAACTTTTTATTTTTCTATCTAATCCGAATAGGTATATTAATTGTACCTATTACCAAGTAACATAAAAGTTGGACCCAGTGTCACAACCCACAGGAGATTTGCCCGGGACCACACCTCGACACGACTCATGGAGGGTCAGGACAGTCACATGGCTAACCTACTTGCATGCCTAGGCTCAAACCATGACACTCAGCGGGTGACCGTGGAGGCTACTGACCGCGCACAGACCATGCGTACAGGCTTATCCGTGCCCTTGAGCGTGCATCTGCGCGCATGCATGCATGCCCCCACACCCCTTAGTGAGGCTAGTGGCGTGCCCCGACAGGCACGCCATCCAACGCACGGCTCCAGCTCGTGCCTTGCAGGCAAGGCTAGTGGCATGCCCACCAAGCATGCCAACAAGCGCACGGTTCCAACCCGTGCCTTGCGGACCCATAGCCCAGACCGTCTGCTTGGGCCGTGCATGCTCATCACCCAGGCCACCAACCTGGGCCATGTAGGACCACCGCCCAAACCACTTAAGGCACCACAACAGCAGCACAGCTTCACCCTATGCCCACCATCAGGCCTAGGCTTGGTACCATGCCGTGCCTACCATCAACAAGCCACGCACAACGCCATGCCGTGCCCACCACCCGACCAACGCGTGGCCTATGCCAAGCCATGCAGCGAGTTGTGGACCAGACCATGAGTAGCCTAGCCGTGGACCATGCACCACCTTAGCCTACCATGGGCCAAGCATGCCACAGCCACCATGGCTAAAATTATCATTTTTATTATTTTATTTATTTATATTAAAAGACTTGAATAATTATTATTTCATTTGTTTAATTGTTTTATTTATTTTTGCCTAGGGACCTTTTGGGGGTTTCCACTTTGTAAACTCTTTAAATAGGACCCTTAGACATTTCATTAGGATCTTTTGGCATTTTGATTATTGAGTGGCCGGCCATAGAGGCTTGGAGGTGTGATTTTCGGTGCACATGCACTTGGGCTATTTTGGGGTGCAATTCGTGAATCCTCAAGGAGAGGATCTTCACCATGCAATTCGTGAATTGGTGTTGGTTCATTCTATCTTTAATATATGAGGTTTCCTTTCAAATTCTGGTGCAATTCGTGAATCAAGATTTATTTGGTTCCTTGTTTATGTTCTTTTCTCTATTTGGTGTTCTTGTGATTTTTGTTGCTTGAATTGGAGTGTGGAGGCCGAATCTCCCATAGAAGAATTCGGATTTGAAGTGTTTGGAGCTAGATCTCTTATTTGCATGTGATTCCTCACATGTGCATGAGATCTTGTCAAGTTATTTGAAGAACCCCATCTCTCCCATAACAATTTCGGCCAGCCCTATCTTTGGCCTTTTCCATCACCTTTAATTACCTCAAATCATCAAACCCTAGTCTCCCATCTAGTCATACACGTCCCCCATCCAGTCCCCTAGCCAAAGAAAACACAAAAATCCCTAGATCTCACATTGAGCAATTTGGCCATAGCCTCCTTGGCTTGGCTGAAACCCTAGATCCTATAAACTCTCACTTCCAATTTTTCCTCCATCATTTGATTGGTCAATTTTTTTGATTGGCTCACTCAAATACCACCCTATCACCAAAACACATTTTCCCTAGCCAACACACTCTTTTTCGGCCAGCCCTAGCTTTCCTTCATCTCTAGATCTCAAATCCTATTTTTTAGGAATTTCACAATTCCTAACTTTTAGGATCTCATAAGCCCTTCTTGCCCTAGCCGAAACCCCACCAAAAAGCCTTGGCCGAAACCCTCATTAAACCTAGCCTCACTCACTCACTTCTAAAACCTAACCAAGACCACCTTTCATTCAACCATAGAACACAAGTGGCGCCTAAGCACACCAAGGGTCACTAACCATGCACCATCATCACCCAAGCCTTGATCACTTAGCCCAAACACCACCCATACTTCCTACCATTGGACCCTAGCCTCATTTCACCCAACCTCCCATTGGGCTATACGTAATCTACACCAAGCAAAGAGTCACATTGGTCACTAGAGGAGCAACAAGGCGAGAATCGGACCCTTAGTGTTTGAAGGCTTGACCAAGGTCCCTAACACCCAGTCTAATGGTCACGTTGGTTTCCTACCACCCTTCTCGCCCCTTCTCGCATGGGTTTGAAACCCAATAGGTGCGATTTTTCATTTTAATTGTGCTTACTTGTGCCCCTTCACGTGTTGCTACATAAAATCAACAAAAAATCCCTCATTTGAGGGAGGCATGGCTTGAACCCATGTCCTTGGGATTGAGAGGAGCCATCAATAACACTAAGCCAAGTAATGATTTATGGCATATTGATAGGCCAAATATTATAACCATAAACAATAACTTATAAACTTTCTTTAAATTCTCTCTTTTCAAAATAATTCATAACTTTCAAAAATAAATCCCAAAAAATTATTATTGATAAATATAATATATATTATTTTGAAAATATTTCCAACAATCTCCCACCATTTTCAAAATACATCTTAGTTAGAATAGGAAAACTTATACATAAATGAAGGTGACTTTTGGACTTGAACCTTCACATAGTGAAAATACATCAAAGCTAATCAAAATGGCATAGTAGATATGCTTTGAACTAGCGATTCTACACGGACATATCTCACATATAAATTTTCTTTTCTTTGGGTAGTTCATAAAAGCCAACATGTGAATTGGCCTTGTGTCTATATCCTGGTTTCATGAGCGCTCTAGTGACAAAGCCTAATTTGTATAGAAGGCGGCACCACCCCCGACACTCATATAGGTAGACTTATCGAAAGTGTCCTGTAATAAAACACTTTAACGTAACCATGTCATAAATCTATTAAGAGCTTATTGCTTAGTCTCTCATTTTCATTACAGTACCAAGCACTTAAACCTTGGGATGGTAAATTAGTTTGAAAAACTAATTTAATAACATGGTGCTTGCAAACCACAAACATGTAATGTACTTTACTCATTGAACTCAAGTCATGATATATTCAAGAGTTTAGTTGAGTTTTCATTATTGGTGATCTTATTGTTTTGGCTTTAAACCCATCCCTTTGATGTCCCACATCAATTCTCTTGCAAGTTTTTTAGTTAATAAATAGAGAAGCGCTTTGGGCCGGTGTCTCCTACCATTGCTTTTTATCGGAATCAAATGGGAACGTGCCACGTATGGAATTAATATAAAGCCCAAATCTCTGCATCACAGGAGATCCCCCTCCCGACCTCTCTCTCTCTCTCTCTCTCTCTCTCTCTCTCTCTCTCTCTCTCTCTCTCTCTCTCTCCCCTTCCGTCCATCTCCTTCATGAAATGCATAACCCAAAATAACGTCTCTCTCCCCTTCAACATTCGTACTACTTGTCTCAATCCCTTCTACCCAAATCCAATTAATTGGCTTCTTACTCCAGGATTGGAGCTTTAATCCAAGTCCAAGCCCACTGGTTTGCAGCGATGGCAATGAAAAAATGCTAACAGTATAAGCTCTTTATGTATAAGCTATTCTAGAGCTTCTTTTGGGACTAACATTCTTCTTGATTAATTTTTTTTCTTAGATAAGGGCTTGGACAGAATCCTTATTGGCTTACTTCTGACCATACATTCGAGTTTCTTTTTCTTTTCTTTTTTTATTTTTTTGAAGAAAATTAAAGATTGAATATACCTGGAAGTTTTGGTACCTAAAAATTGATCTTTTTGCTCTGATATTTGTCGAATTGAAATCTGTGTGAAAACACAAGTCTGAATCTAGATTTCATTGGAGGCTCTTGGTGTGGTTGTTGTTGGGTTTAACATTTTTTATTTTATTTTAGGGTGATGATGGAAGGGAGGGAGGGAGGGAGGGAGAGAGGGAAACTACCCAGGTATCATGACCCCCCGATGTGAAACTACCCAGGTACAAAATGTCCTCGACGGAGAAAGAGGGAATGAGAGGGAGATGTGATTTCGGGTTAGGAATTTCGTGAGGGAGAGAGAGGGAAGGGGAGAGAGAGACTGGAGAGAGGGGGAGGGGGTTTATGCCCTGCATTGCAGAGACTTGGATTTTTCATCAACCCCTTACGTGTCACATTCCTATTTGTCTCCGATAAAAATCACTTGTAGGAGACGCCGGCTATAAGTTATTCTTTAATAAATACGCCAATTTCGGAAATATCTTATAAAATCAGTCGTAATTATTCTATCTGAGTAATTGCTTAAATATATGCCTAGATTTGCCATTATATATATGGCTTAGCCTCGTGACAATGCAACCTAACTCTCACAATGCAAAAATGTTGGTGGCATTGATTTTGGTGAGGTTCTGGAGAAACTGCCAACAGCTATTCCGTTGCCATCTTCACTGCTTACAACATTAGCTTTAAGGTTACTATCTTTTCTGAATTCATAATGACGTAGCCCAGAAGTTTACATTATATACGTGTAGATAGATACACATGACATTCACACAAAAATTTATTTTGGGCGCCATTTTTTGCAAGTTTTTGCCTTTTGTTAATTTTTTTTCTGTTTCTTCTAAAAGAACACAGCTCCTTCCCCATCCCAGGGAATAGTTGGAGGGCAGGCAGTGGCCTTCGAATTGCTGGTGATAGGGCTGCATTTTATGGATGTGGATTTTATGGAACCCAAGACACACTGAATGATGACCGTGGGAGGCATTATTTCAGACAATGTTTCATCCAAGGATCTGTTGATTTCATTTTCGGAACTGCCAGATCTTTATATGAGGTAGGAGTACCTGATCCATCAATAATAGGTTTTGCTAGTTTGTTTTCCGTTTAGGCATTCGACTTTAACATCATCTGGTTTTCATCTATCCTATTAGAACTGATTCTTCTTTTATGGTGTCTAGAAATCAATTCTTCTTGTTTTCATCTACCAATCCTAGTAGTTGTTGTGATGGTAAAAGTCATTAAGACACATTTACGGTTGAAGGTTGTATCGATCTTTGTCACTACTACTGAAGTAAATTCAACTAGAGTGTTCTAAGAAAAAAAAAATCAACAACTTGAATTACCTATCTATAATGTATCTCACTAGTTTGTACGTACGCTAAGCAATAAAGATTAGAAAATCGAAGTGTTGTTATGACAGGGATGCATCATTTACTCAACAACAAAAGAAGTCTTGAGGGGAATTAGCGGGTCGATCACAGCTCAAGGGAGGCAGTCAATGAATGAACAAACGGGTTTTTCCTATATGAAATGTAGCATTGTTGGGAGCGGGAGAGTATGGCTTGGGAGAGCCTGGGGAGTTTATGCCACTGCGGTATTTTCTACAACCTTTATGTCTGATGTCGTAGCTCCGGATGGTTAGAATGATTAGGGAGACCCTTCAAGACACCAGTACCAGTTTGTGCCTTTTTTTTTTTTTTTTATTCCGCCCCCCCCCCCCTCCCCAAAAAAAAACAACAAAAATGATCATCTCTCTATCCTTCCCTTCCCACCTAAATCTTGGCATGGTAGCCCATAAACTGATTATGAGAAATCCTTTAGTAGTCACAAGAAGATCTTTAAAAAAATAAATTCATAAACTAACGTGCCTTGATATGGTATAGTAGATTGTAAAACTATTTTTATTATAAAGTAGATATAACGTATCATATGAAATTATATCAGTTTATATAATATTTATTTTTGTGAGATCTTTTTGTAACTGTAATACTTCTGATCTCCCTTAATATATATTAAAGTCAAATATATTCAACCTATTCTGCACTTGCATAAAAACCAGTATAATGGTTAGGTGACCATGGTAGTGAATAGTGATCCTTTAAGACATGGACATGAAAACATGAAAGGGTTGGTAGCGAAAGCACCCAAGAATTTTAGTTGTTTTCTTCTATCAAAGTTTTTTTAAGGCTATTAATTATGATTTTGGACACAGAATGGTATTCTTCAGAGAGTATCAGTGTTTTGGACCCAGAGCAAATTACACGTATATATAGGACCTCGTATGGAAAGCAACTCAGCCAATCTGAAGCAGCTCTCTTCATGGACATTACCTTTATTGATGGAGATGAATGGCTTCTCGATGCATCGTCAGTAAGGGTGTAAATTTTAACCGGTAAACCGGAAAACCGGCCCGGACCGGACCAGTTGTGCCGGTTTTGGACCGGTCCGGTCCGGAACCGGTTTCATAAAATGAAAAACCGGCCAGAACCGGTCCGGTTTTGGTTCCGGTCATTTTTAGACCGGACCGGTACTATTTAATTTATTTTTATTTATTTATTTATTTAATGTTATATATTATATATTTTATGTTATATATAATTTTTATATATAAGATATAATAATATAAATTATAATTATATATAACATACTGTTATTACAATTTATAAAATAAAAGTTTAATTTTAAACATGAAAATTTAATTGATCATATGCTTTAAATATATAATATTATAAATATATATTATTTATTAATAACATTTTATCATAGATTCATAAGAAATAAGAACAAAAAATAAAATAAAATCACTCAAATATTATTACTAAATTTTGATGGCCTTATACACTTAAAACTCTTTATATTTTTTCTGATAAGTACATAAGACATTAGTAGATAAATATAAATTATATATATTAGCATATAATTTATATAAAGCTATACTAATAGCATAATTTTTTTACATAGCAGATTTGTTTTTACATAGCAGTTTTTTTATATAGCAGTTTTTTTTTTATAGCAGAATTTTTTGACAAAGCAGTTTTTTTATTTTTTATTTTTATAAACAGATTTTTTAATGATAAATATGTATTTTATTAAAACCGTAAAATCGGACCAAACCGGACCGGAAACCGGTAAAACCGGAGTACCGGTTTAGGAAGGTAACCGGTGCGTAATCGGTTTTGAAAAATGTAAAACCGGTGCGGTTCGGTCCTAGATTTTGTCCAAAACCGGACCGAACCGGACCGGTTACACCCCTAATCGTCAGAGCATTTCATCCATTCCTCTCAATAGGGCTAAAGAAGATACTCGTACGTACTTATTATATGTAAGAATTTGTCTCTTAAGAAAAAAAATATATATTTGATCCAGTAATTTTGACCCATTAATTATAAAGGATCCAGTAATTTTGTGCGTTACAAGAGGCCGTATTACCCTTCAAATTAAACGAGATGGAAGATGGTATTCCTATAACGCCCTGGTGCTGGTGCTGAGTGGGTCATAGTGTTATTTCTTGTCACATAAAATTATATTTCACTATAAAGATATAAAGTCTAAATTCTTAATTACACGTAGATCTCAATATTTTAAACCAACTATTTCAAAATAATTAATTAATAACACCATAAAGTTTTAATATAAATGTCAACTTCTCAATGTACCACGTCATCAGAACATGACAAATTTACTCAATAATATTTTCCAATAACCATGGTATTCTTTTGTGCTTAATCAATTATACTTAAATAATCTCATATATGCTCTCTAATCTTAATCCACAGTTGAACATTTAAATTATCTGAAAAATATTGTAGAGATAAATGATGAGTTATTAATAACTCAGTAAACAGAGAATATAAACTAATATGTAAACATTAGCATTTTTAGATAGTTTAGAATGTATAAACAAAATATTTCAGTAACGATATGAAGATCTCAAGAACGTGTTATCATAATATCAGAGCAACAGTTCAAAATGTTCATATTCAAAAATCCTTTAGCATAGCATAACTGAATATCATCATCATCTTATCATATTATATCATACCATCACATTATATCAGAACAAAAACAATATTTAACCCTCATAGTAGGGTTGTGCTATCCCCAATGGCTAAACCAGACAGTATCAGAATGTGAATCTTCTCCTTATTCATTCTCGGAGTCCCGAGTGTGCACAAATGAAAGACTATGCAGAAAAACTACTTTGCTTCCAAAGTGGGTGCACTCAGAAATAGAAAGGTTGATACCAACCATATAATAGAATTAGAATCATCGGATCAGAACCAGAACATAATCAAAATGCCATACCAAAAGATTTTTTAGATGCCTCATATTTAAACAGAGTACTGAACAGATTTGTATCATTTTCACATAATCAAAGTATAATTAGAGCATCTTCACATAATCAAAACGGATTCAGAGCATTTTCATAAAACATGCACAAATTTTTCAGATATCATATTCGCTCTTTTTGTACAGTTTAGAAACATAATGCCAAAATATTACTAAAGTCTACACTAGTCATAATAGAAAATACTCTCTCTTTTATACAGATTTAAAGAGTAATGCAGAATACATAATTGAGGTTATTTTCACATTTCTTTTCAAAACAAACATGCGTATTTTTCATAAATTAATCTCAATTCATTTAATTTCATTTATGCAAAGGCTATCATAGGAATCCTATTTATTTGAAATTTTTAATTCTTTTGATTTTTTCCACAACTATGTCGAACAATTGTCAAGCGTCACCTATAAAATACAGGCAACCCACTTAAATCTCTAATTAAACACATATTACAATATTTAAGTATGATATACCAAAATAACCTATTTTTCGTGACAATCTAAAATTTTGGAAATCCTAAAATATCATTGCTGTCCAAATTCATCAATATATTTCTCTTATTAATACATTAATTCTAAATTATTTTTGTAAAATAAAATTTCTAAGCTGACTCGAAGTAAAATAAGCCTAACTTGAAAATAATATTTTTAATAGTTAATTTAAGCTCCTTTTAACTCTAGTTGGAATTGGAATAAGCCCAACTACAACAAAAGTCCATGTGAGTTCAACCCATCTAAAGAGGTTAGACTTTAGAGTCATCTTGATCAATACACTTAAAAGGTTCAGATAGAGTTTTTGTTTGTGGTGTAACTAATGCAGTGAGAGAGAGAGAGAGAGATGACCATCTGTACCGAGATAGAGGAAGAAACCGAGGGTTGGCTTAGGTTGTGCAACCGTGGTGAGGGGCGGAGTAAGATAGAACGGTGGGGGCTGTAATCCGACGATCTCCCATGATCTGGAGTTGCTGCCGATGGTTGCCTTCCAATCCTGCGGTGATGCTCAACTGGACGACAACAATGGTTGGCGTGAGCTCTTGATCACGGTGGAGCTACTCGGGTTCGAGAGTGAGGCTCAAGGCGACAGGTCTAAGCAGTGGAGGCTCACCAGAGCGGCTCCGACGTGGGGCAGCGGCTGGGGTGAGTTATGGTAGGGCGGTGCTCTGTTTTGAGTGTGGAAAAACAGAGGCTTTATGGTGGTTTACGGAGGGTGGGTAGTGGTGGTGCAAGCCCGTGACTGGGAGGTGTAAGTGGGTGACTCGTGGCCGAGCTTGGCGTTGGTTTTATGTGGAGGTAGTCTCGTGAGACAACGGTTTTGAAGGGTGCAGGTATTGAATTGTCTCGTACGTTGAGTGACTTCAAGTCCTAATTAAACAAATTTTTTCGAAATCTTACCAATTAAATTAGCTATATATATAGGTTTCATCTAAGCAGTCATTAATGTAAGACCAAGTTGATGCATGCTTGGCCATTAATCAAGCAACCAGTCGGTGCAAAAGATATGTCTGCTTATATATATATATTATGACATGATCAAAATACCAGATGGCATGCATGGTAACAATTATCATGCACGTACGTACCTACAATTGTATATTTAAAGTTTATTAATTAATGGAAAATTAAAGAATAAATTATGTATCTTGCTAGCTTGGAAAAACCTATCAGATCGATCATGCAACTAATTCATATAATGAAGCCAAAGTTCCATAAAAATTCTTTGAAATCTCTGATATATATTATTGATATTAATAAATAAAAATTTTTATTTATTCATTTCAAACATACATGATAAATTGAAAAGTGTTGGTTTTGGCTTGATTTCGTGATGAAAATGTATGTTTTGGAGCTTGGCTTGACTGTTGCTTGACCCTGGCTCGACTGTGGCTCGACCCTGGCTCAAGCTAAGGTTGGCTCGACCCTTCGCTCGACAGTCCGCTCGAGCGAACTCATCCAGAGAGTTCCGCTCGACCTCCGCTCGACAGTTCGCTCGAGCGAACTCTTCCAGAGAGTTTCGCTCAACTCCGCTCGACTGTCCGCTCGAGCGAATTCTTCCAGAGTGTAACGCTCGACCCTCGCTCGACTGTCCGCTCGAGCGAGCATGTAACCCTAACGTGCGCTCGACACTTCGCTCGACGTCCGCTCGAGCGAATGTTCAGGAATAGCGCCGTGTGCTATAAATACATCATTTTCTCTTCAGTTTTGATAGAGAGAAGCAGCCACATTTGAGAGAGTTTTGAGAATCCTTTTGTATACAATCCTAAGAGTCCATTGAGTGTATTGGGGCTTTAGGATTAAGGATTTTGTGATCAATACTCTTGTACTCCATCTTTGTTCATAGTGAAGTTTTTGAAACCGACCCCGATAGTGGATGTAGGCTCACATTGAGCTGAACCACTTAAATCTTGGTGTTCTTTGTGTGCTTGTTGTTTCTTTTGTTGCTTCCGCTATTATTTGCTTCAACTTAGCCCTTTGTTTATTCGGTCTATTCCCAACAAAAAGAATAAAATTAATAACCCACTACTGGATTCTTTTATTACAATTAATTATAATTTATTCTACAAATTAGACCAGATCGAACTTTATAACTTACGCTTGTTGATTGGCAAATTAATTAAAGACATAACATCCTACTATATATGATTTGCCTTGTCTTGAGGGGATCCTAATTTGGCGATATCTTCGATGAGGGATGACGTGTTCAGTTGAGAGGATCCTCCTTTTTCCACTGCCCTTCTTGCCATCTCTCCCAGCTCTCTTGCTTTCTTTCTTATCCTTACTCCTTCATCTCCCCCATCCATCAACAACGCTATTGCCTTCTCCACTTTTTCTTTCTTCACCAAAACCCCAACTTTCTCTTCTTCCCCCCATCTCACAGGGATCTCCACCCCTACTCGAATCCCAATCCTCAGAATTTCTACCACCAGCTTTTCATTCAAGAACTGCTCCGTAAAGAGAGGCCATGTGATCATTGGCACCCCATGGCACACACTTTCTATCGTTGAGTTCCAACCACAGTGGGTAATGAATCCTCCGATTGCCGGATGAGACAGAATGAAATCTTGGGGAGCCCATCCCTTGATCAGGAGGCCCCTCCCTTTGTTCCTTTCCTCAAATTTTTCCTTCTCCAGCCACTCCTCCAACTCGAAATATCTCTGATCTCCTGTTTTAATTACCCAAATAAATGGTTGTTTTGACGCTTCAAGACCCAGCCCAAGCTCGATTATTTGTGAGGGAACCAGGTGGCATAAACTTCCCAGACAAGCGTAAATAACCGAGCTTGGTTCCATCGAGTTAAGCCATCCCAAGCATTGCTGCTCGTTAATTAAGGGTTTGTCACCTCTCTCGAACTTGTCCAAACTCTCCTTGTTATTTAAACAAACTGGACCAATGCACCACACCTTCTTCTTGATGGCCTTCCCGTACTCCTCAATGATCCCCCGCTCCAATTCATTGAAAGTATTCACAACAACCCCATAAGCCATTGACTCGGCCTCTTGCATCTTGTCTCGGACATCATCCATGCCGGGCAGTATAGCAAATAATGAACCTGGAAGCTGGGCTCTTGTTATCTCAATTCTTTGGGGCAGTCCTGGGATCACGAAGGGTTCCGAGTCGGAACTGACAGAACGGTGAGCATTGTAAAATTTGATATTATGGGAGCTTAGAAGTGAGAAACAGCCCATCCCGTGGAAAACAAGCCTTGGGATATTGAACTTTTGAGCTGTTTCGGATGTCCAAGAGAGGCACTTGTCAGATATGATGCAAGTTGGAGGGTGCCTTTGATTTTGGAGGTGCTTTTCTAAAGGTTGTTGTAGCATGCTCAGACCTTCATAGAACTTGGCTAGTAGGTCTCGTGAAGGGAGGATGTCAAGATTCTCGTACCCAGCAGGAAGTCCCACTTGTTGGCATGGAAATTCCAGTTGAACAAGCAGAATCGGGAGGCCAGATTCTGTTGCTCGATGAATGGCTGTTTCGAATCTGGAGGCATTGTAGGGGGTAGTGACCAAGCTGACAATCACGCCACGCTCTGCAAAGAGCCTGGCCATGTCTATCATGGGTATCATGTGGCCTTGTGCCATGAGTGGTATCAAAACAAAGTGAGGTTGGCTGGTTATCATGGAAGCCATTGCAGAGATCAAGAAATGATCGATGACAGTGGTTGCAGGGGCAGGTAACGATGGATTTTGTGTTGGTCACCAAATTGCATGTGATGTTGAGTAAAATGGGTTGCATTCTGTTCCCCATATATGGGCGAGGTGGTCTGATACCTTGAGCTAGCTAGGTTGACTAGGAAGAACTCATGAAATATTTGTTTTTTACTTGGAAAATACATGACAACGGTTCATAAAATTCACAAAAATGCATCAAGCAACAGTAATTATTTCAGAATGAGAACTAATCAACCGTTGGCGTCAATTTGCGTGCATGACGAGGCAATTTTCATACACGCAGAGTTATTTCTTTCTAGTTCCGTCCAATACGTTGTTCATTCTCATGAATTGGTTCCGAGTCGCATTCTTTCGACCCGGCCTGCGCGCAACTCCTGATTATTAGACTAGTCTATGAATTGAATAATTTTAGGTCGAAATTAAGATAGTACTTGAGTAGGTCGACCGTTATCTCATGCATGCATGAAGAGCGCTGCAATGTGGAGCATCCTCCTTGATTATATAAATGCAAATCAAAAGTTTAATCAAAAGAACTTAAAAATGCTCTATATTAGATTATCTAACTTCAAAAGTTTGATTTTTAGCTATACTAAAATTAGGATTTGCAGCCAAATTTGGTTGTTACATTTTCACATCCAAATGAATAAAAAATAGTATCTTTATACACTCTCTCTCCCTCTATTATCCCTCCCCATTATCATTATTCTTCCTACATTATTTCTTCATATTATTTAATAAAAAATAATAATGTATTTTCATATAAGCCCTTAATTTAGAAAAAAATTGAAAAAAAAATATTATTCGATTTATAATTTTTTATTATTATTTTGATTAATAGATGGATAATCTAACGTGCATGGAAATAGGTTTTAAGTAAAACAACTAAATGTAAAATTATATCATATTATACAAATTTTACATTTATATTTAGATAATTCAATAAGGATACCCTATATATTAAGGGTGGGTTTGAGTGTTGAAAATAGTTGTAAATAGTAATAAAAAGTAAGTAAAAAGTAATAATAAAATAATAAATAGTAATAAAAAGGGAAAATGATAGGATTACTCATATTTTACTACTTATTTTGAATTTTATTTTTTTTAATTTTTTATTTTACTTAATAGTTAAGGAAGTGACTATTAGTAAAATTAAATATTTTTTTATTTTTTTAATGGCTAAGAATGTTAAAAAAAATACTTAAAATAAAATAATAAAAAATCTTAATATCTTATCAGTAGTAAATGGGTAGTGATAGGGTAATAAGTCTATTATTATCTAAGAGCACTCTCAATGGCTATTGTAAAATAGATGTTTCTTTAAAATATAAAGGAATATGCTCAAAAGACGCCTCCATTGGATTATGAAATTTATTTCTAATATATAGTTTGCTACAGTATCTCTTTCACATTTATAGAACACTGTTCACACTTGTATAAATTTTCAATTCATTTCTCTTTCTACTTTTTACTCTTTATTTATTTCTTTATCTATTTTCTACTTTCTATTTTATTTGAAATGAATAAAATATATTAAAAATTATAATATTTAAATGATACGAAGTAAAAATAGATAAGCTGATGTATGATATATTATAAAAGTCAGTATGTAAAATAGAAAAAGTGTATTTTGATGATATATTTTAAATGTTAGGATAAAGAATCTATTAGGTGTACTCTAAGAATTAATAGGTAAAAAATAATCAATAGTAATAAAAATATATAAAATATAACAATAAAATGATAAATAATAGTGATAGATGTCGAGAGTCCGTCTAAACGCAGCCCAAAACAGGAAATACCATGTATATATGTCGGCAGGGAAAAAGTGATAAAGTGATAGTACTGGACGCCGGTAAGTCAAATTTGACATTTCAAGGTCAGGGATATCTGAACGGAGCTATAGCATGGAGTGACGTACACTGCAAATTCTACCAGAGGGACTGCCAACGTACAGCTCTTCCGTCGCTATCTTTGCACCGAACTTCACTGCGTACAACATTAGCTAATTTAAGGTTAACCATCTTTTCAGAGTTCATAATGACGTAGCCCAGAACTTTACAGTATATACGTGAAGATATGTACACACATTCACACAAAAAATTGTTTTGGGTGACATCTTTAGGGAGTTTTTTTCTTCAATTTGGTGATTTTTTTCTGCTTCTTTTGAAAGAACACAGCTCCTTCCCCACCCCATAGAATAGTTGGAGGGCAGGTAGTGGAGCTTCGAATTGCTAGTGATAGGGCTGCATTTTATGGATGGGGATATTATGGAGCCCAAGACACACTGAATGATGACCGTGGAAGGCATTATTTCAGACAATGTTTCATCCAAGGATCTATCAATTTCATTTTCGAAAGTGCCCGATCTTTCTATGAGGTAGGAGTACCTGATCCATCAAGAACAGGTTTTGCTAGTTTGTTTTCCGTTTGGGCGTTCGACTTTAACATCATCTTGTTTTCATCTATCCTCTTAGAAACCGATGCTACTTTTGTGGTGTCTAGAAACCGATTCTTCTTGTTTCATCTACCAATCCTAGAAGTTATTGTGATGGTAAAAGTCTTAATGACACATTTACGGTTGAAGGTTGCATCGATCTTTGTCACTATGTTGTAACAGGGATGCACCATTTACTCAACAACAAAAGAAGTCTCGAGGGAGGCAGTCGATGAATGATCAAATGGGTTTTTCTTTTGTGAAATGTAGCATCGTTGGGAGTGGATGTAATAAACCGAGCAGGAAAATAAACCAACCCAGCACACGCATAAAGGCCCACCCCAGCCCACCCCCCTTTCCTTTATATATTTAATTAATTTTGAATATAAAATTTGTTAAGATATAAAATTGTGAATTGTTGAGAATATACCTAGTTGATTAGGCTGTTAGGGCGTAATGAAGATGAATTTTAATATTCAAGTGTTGGTGGTGGGTATTAGCTAGAATTAATCCATGTATAAGTTACTGTTATATGATTAGGTGTAGACCTTAATTTATGTGAAACAATAAGGGTAGAGGCCAGTTTATGTGCTATCTAACAACATAGAAATTTGGAGTTTATCAATTTTGGAGGATAATATTTTAGAACAAGTCTAAATTCGTGTCATTAAGGATTGTTTGAATTTTAAAGTTAAGTAAGATCATTTTTAGAATAGAAGTTGATGGATTATGATGGCTTTGAAATAAGTTTCGAGTGATCGTTGCCAAATGCATATCGTGACTATTTTGACTAGAAATCAAGGTAAGTGGCCCTTTACTTTAATAAAAGAATTGTTGTTTTTGTTTGGAATTGTGCACTTGGCTATTATATTTGAAACTTGTGTAAATTTTAGATTTGTGCATAGTCTTATGCTATTTTGGCTCTGCTTGTGAGATTTATGCAAATTTTGTAATGATTGGAATATTTGAAAAATGATATGTGACTTATTAAATCTGAAAGTTATATGTGAGCATGTTATTTATTCTTGAACCCATGATATGAATGTCTTTGTGACAAGTTTAACATCCCTTGCAGCGTGATATCTTCGTGGCATTATATATTTGTAATATATTGGTGATTTCACTGTTATCATGTGGCCTCGAATTTGATATTTGACTGAATATGTTGGTCAGGATAAAATTATGTTGCTCACATTATTTTATTGGAAATTTATTCACTCTCTTATAGTCAAGAAAATTGCATGCTACCGCATCGCATTAAATTGCTACATATCGAGCACGTGGCGGCTCAGCACTTCATTTAACATATTTTTCATAGTTGTAGGAATTAGGTTATTCCTTTGAAGTGATAGCTTTTAAGCCAAAGATTTCAGAATGGAATTGGTTTAGTCACTTGAGGTTGGGAGTTTTGGGGATTGATGATTTTGTTGCATGAAGATGGTTTTGGTTGTATAGAGAGTTTTATAATGGTTATATTTGAGTTATTTTACAGTTTTTGTTAGAGTATCTATATTGTAATTATTTAGAACTTAATGGCTCTAGCCGAACTTGTGAATGTGTTTTTTATGATCATTGTATTATAGTTGTGAATAGTTTAAACATTATGTATTTGATATATATTTGTAAAAATGGAAAAGTTTTTAAAAATATAAGCAGAACTCTGTCCGTTTGGTTTTGGGTTTATGGTGTTACAAAGGTGATATCAGAGCTTAGATCAATGATTCTATAGACACTTGGGAAAAGATAATGATTATAGTTGTAACATAGAATTTGGACTAGATCCTCATTATATGTTGGTTTAGATGCCAATTGAGAGTCTTCCACATTAATGATCTTATTCTTCATTAATCATTACTTAGTGGGGAAATCAATTCATGGACGGATATAAGGTTAAACAACCCCCCCTGTAAAAGTTGACGTGCTAGCTAAATCTTCTTCATTGTCGATATTGTCTCTCTTTTCTTTTATACGAAGGGATCACAAATTACAAAAGGTACCAACGACCAAGACAAATATAATTTTCATAATTCATTTCAAACATACATAAATTGAAAACAATAAAAAAAAAAACCCAGTGATAATTCCTTTATTCCATAACTTGCTATATGCAATTACTAGTTACAATTCCTTGTCTTGAGCAGTTGAGCGGATCGTAATTTGGTTATATCTTCGATGAGGGATGACATATTTAATTGAGAGGATCCTCCTTTTTCCACTGCCCTTCTTGCCATCTCTCCAAGCTCTCTTGCTTTCTTTCTTCTCCTTACGCCTTCATCTCCCCCCTCCATCAACAACGCTATTGCCTTCTCCACTTTTTCTTTCTTCACCAAAACCCCAACTTTCTCTTCTTCCCCCCATCTCACAGGGATCTCCACCCCTACTCGAATCCCAATCCTCAGAATTTCTACCACCAGTTTTTCATTCAAGAACTGCTCCGAAAAGAGAGGCCACGTTATCATTGGCACCCCATGGCACACACTTTCTATCGTTGAGTTCCAACCACAGTGGGTAATGAAGCCTCCAATTGCCGGATGAGATAGAATGAAATCTTGGGGAGCCCATCCCCTGATCAGGAGTCCCCTCCCTTTGTTCCTTTCCTCAAATCTTTCCTTCTCCAGCCACTCCTCCAACTCTAAATATCTCTCACCTGTTTTAATCACCCAAATAAATGGTTGTTTTGACGCCTCAAGACCCAGCCCAAGCTCGATTATTTGTGAGGGAACCAGGCGGCATAAACTTCCCAGACAAGCGTAAATAACCGAGCTTGGTTCCATCGAGTTAAGCCATCCCAAGCATTGCTGCTCGTCAATTAAGGTTTTGTCACCTCTCTCGAACTTGTCCAAACTCTCCTTGTTATATAAACAAACTGGTCCAACGCACCATACCTTCTTCTTGATGGCCTTCTCGTACTCCTCAACGATCCCCTGCTCCAATTCATTGAAAGTATTCACAACAACCCCATAAGCCGTTGACTCGGCCTCTTGCATCTTGTCTCGGACATCATCCAAGCCAGGCAGTGTAATAAATGATCCTGGAAGCTGGGCTCTAGTTATCTCAATTCTTTGGGGCAGTCCTGGGATCACGAAGGGTTCCGAGTCGGAACTGACAGAACGGTGAGCATTGTAAAATTTGATATTATGGGAGCTTAGAAGTGAGAAACAGCCCATCCCGTGGAAAACAAGCCTTGGGATATTGAACTTTTGAGCTGTTTCGGATGTCCAAGAGAGGCACTTGTCAGATATGATGCAAGTTGGAGGGTGCTTTTGATTTTGAAGGTGCTTTTCTAAAGGTTGTTGTAGCATGCTCACACCTTCATAGAACTTGGTTAGTAGGTCTCGTGAAGGGAGGATGTCAAGATTCTCGTACCCAGCAGGAAGTCCCACTTGTTGGCATGGAAATTCCAGTTGAACAAGCAGAATCGGGAGGCCAGATTCTGTTGCTCGATGAATGGCTGTTTCGAATCTGGAGGCATTGTAGGGGGTAGTGACCAAGCTGACAGTCACACCACGCTCTGCAAAGAGCCTGGCCATGTCTATCATGGGTATCATGTGGCCTTGTGCCATGAGTGGTATCAAAACAAAGTGAGATTGGCTGGTTATCATGGAAGCCATTGCAGAGATCAAGAAATGATCGATGTAGTGGTTGCAAGAGCAGGTAAAGATGGATTTTGTCTTGGTCACGAAATTGCATGTGATGCCGGGTAAAATGGGTTGCATTCTGTTGGCCATATATGGGCGAGATCTGACTCTTGAGCGAGTTAGCTAGGTCGTAGACTTGGTAAAACTCAGCAAATACTTATTTTTTACTTGGAAAATACATGACAACGGCTCAGAAAATTGACAAAAATGCATCGAGCGACTATAATTATTTCTGATTTCAGCAGGAGGATTATTCAGCCGTTGGAGTCAATTTGCGTGCAAGACGAGGCAATTCTCTTATACGCGGAAAATTATTTCTGTAGGTCCGTCCAACTAGATTGTTCAATAGGTCAAAATTGTTATAAACCGACTTGTATGACCACCTTTAACCGTCATAATAGTCGTCATAATTGACCGTTCTTAGCCGACTGTTATGACGGCTTATAGTCGTCATAATTAACCGTCCTTAACCGTCATAATTAACTGCTCATAGCCGTCAATTTTGACTATCCGTAGTCGTCATAATTGACCATCCTTAGCCGTCAATTATGATGGCCAAGACCTCATTTGTACTCATATATATATGGGTATACTTCAAAATTTTCATTATTGAATAACAAGCGCATCTCTCTCACGTTCAATATCTCTCTCTTTGTCTTTCGCTTTCTCTTTTTTCATTAGTTTCATAAGACGTTATCAGCACGAGGTTCTGTTGATTCTGAAGCTAGTGGTCTTCTACTTCAAGTAAGTTTTTCAATATATTATTTGCAATCCCCAAGATGAGTATTAAAGATTGTATTTCTTATTATTAATTAATAAAATTTTATGTTTATTCACATAGTTTATATACAAGTTCTATTTATTTTTTATACTTGTTATGAATTATTGATGATAAGATTCATCTTAGAATAGAAATTGAGCATCCCTGAAGGATCGCTCTAAATCAATAATTTTATTGAGTATCTCATAATAAAAGATCTATAGATTCTGTGAGATAATTTAAATGAGTGATACGTGTACCAAAACCTCATTATGATTAATGCACTTGAAGTTGCATATTGGAATTGTGTAGAGAAAAGTCACTAAAGTATATATGTTTAAAATGAATGCCTCGAATGTGCTCCTAAAGTACTAATATCGAGTACAAAAATTCACAATATATTCTAAATCTATATCTGGTCTTCTAGTGGTTAAGCAAAATAATAAATTTTTGTTAAGAAATCATTAGTTATGTCCTACTAGTTCCACATCATTCCCTAAATTGAATGATATTAGATTTATATCATTTTCAGAAGAGAATGATGCATTTTTTTCAAAGAAACCAAGAAATTGGACATGATGATGAATATCTTTATAGTACTTCTATGATTTCGGGCCAGAAACTCGTATTGAAAAAATTATCAACTTTCTCTTTGAGATGATATTATATAACTATTGAATCAAATATTATGATGCATAAAAAATGATATGATTCAAAATATTTATATGCTTTTCATGATTATCTTGATCATTCGAAATTAATGTCTGTAAGCGTGTGAGACCTATTGATACAAAAGATAAAGCATCCTGAAAGAGAAAAACACAGAGAAAAAAAATTGGTGCTCCTGAAGAGGTCGTACCCACAAAACAAGCAATAAGATCCATCCAAACTTTCTATACAAAATTCTCTCATAATAAAAACTTCTGAAAAGTATAATACTCCTGAAAAGTATCTCCTGAAGAGAATTTTCATGAAATGACTTCTTTTGAAGAGGGACAAGTACCTGAAAATAATGAAATCTCGATACATTTCATGAGTATTGGAGAAATTCTGGATATAAATAAAACTGTTATCGACAATGTATTTTCATATAAGATGACACTTGACATTACCAGAAGTAATAAAGAAAGTGAGTCAAGAACCATCGAAGAATACCGACGTAAAAATATTAGCCAAAATAGAAAGAAACAATTCCTGTAGAATTAATATCACTAGTAAAATATGATACATATGAACTTGTAATCCAAACACCTAAGATGTGATGGTTATTGAATATCAGTGGGTATTTGTATAAAGGAAATGAAAATGTGATATATAAATCACGAGTCGGTTTCCCGTAGAAATAATATTGAAATGCTTTTGAAGTTGATGAAATTATATTGAGGTTTTTATTAGCTTGATAGTTACCGAGAGTTTGGATATGCATGATCAATTGCATATTTATATGGACCACTTGATATGAAATACATGAAGCATGTAGTCCTAAAGTACTTATTCTATCAAGTTTAAAAAATCTTTATATGATCTAATACAGTCTAAACGCATGTGAAACAAGCTATTTTTAATATATTTTTAGTATCTATATTAGCTTTTATTACAGTTTATATAGATGATTTAAATGTCATTGAAACTCCAGAAGAGCTCATGAAAACTGCACATAGTTGAAATATGAATCAGAAACCCTTTCGGCTTCGAGGGAGAGATAAATGAAATTATTAGTTTTAAAATACCATCTCTTAAATGCAATTAGTATTTCAAATTCATATTATGGTTTTATAAGAAATGTGCATTATTAAAGGAGAAATAAAATGGAGCACACAGAACATCTACCAGAAAATAGAAACATAATATGAATATTTATGAAATATTATTTTATTATTTTGAAATAAAATTACAGAAATTTGAGGCTCTTCACCTCATTCTTTAAACGATCTTGGTCTTCAAAAATTTGCATGGCATCCCTATCTAAAGGAGTAGGCAATTGAAAAGAAGTGTTAAGCAAGGATTTTAAATTCCTATTCTCTTACTTTATTGCTCCTATCTTCATATTGGACTCCAGAATAAGTCCTTGAAGGATAGAAATTTTCTCGTTGAGTTTGTTAACTTCACAAGTTTTGGATTGTATTCGCTAAAAAAATGTGACAATGGTTGATGAGTATCGAATACTGAGACTCACAAGCTCGTAGATAGCATCATTATCTGACTTATTAGTCAGATCATTATTATATTGAATTATAGCACCTACGGTAGAAGCAAAAACAATTAGTGAACGAGGTGTAGAATACCTCATATATTGGTCACGAGAAGATTGCTGGACCATTACAGAGTAAGAATGCAGACTAATTACAGAAGAGTGAAGAAGATGGGATGCGAATGAAGATGAGCTGAATATTTCTTTTATAGAGAAAATTATAAAAGGAAGACAAAATTATATATATTGATAGAAGATACGCTAAACACAGATATCCTACAGTTATTTACTAAGTCGTGAAATTAAAGGTAGTTTGCCCTACTCTCTTAGAAGTTGGACTTTTTCAGATATCCGCAGTGAGATTAAATGCAACTTGTCCTTATTCTCTAAGTATTTGGACTTCTTCAAATATCCGTTGATGTTAATCTTGAAGATCACGGGCATACTGTTTTAGCGCCTTATTCTCCTCCTTCAGTTTCTTGTTCTTACGACTCTTTGTAGAGAGCTTTTAACGCAATTAATATATTTGATTATTGAGTTGGTTGACCTCATTCAGTTTAGCTAATAACCTCCGAGACATGGTCATACCAGAAGCAAAATATTGAGCACTAAGAAATCTTGATTTTGAAACGACATCAGGATAAATCCTTCCAGAAAAATGAATATATGCTCCTATCATAAGAGTAACATCCACAGGTGAGTAAAATGAAGAACAAAGCATCTCTATTGTTTCACAACATCTCTCGTGAAGCATTTCTCTACAAGAGAAAGAGATGTAGCATCATAGCCCTGCGGCGCCTGACAGCTACAGAAGAGCTGTAAAATCCTGAAGTGCTTGTCTGGCCTAAAAAGGTGGCCACCGTTTTTATTGAATATGGAGGTTTGCGGCTTAATTTTGATGATTTCTCCACTAACTGTATTATTTACAAGAACTCCAGAAGAGTAGTGAATTTAATGTTAAAACGATCTTAAATCAATATAGCGAATTTGTTTACCAAAACATTATCAACTGCATCTTTTAAAGAGTTGGTACACAATATTGAGACGCATCAACCAAAGACTTTTCACTATAAAGTCTTGAAGAACTTTTATATGGACAAATTTCATCACTTAAGTACTCCAATGGTTGTTCGATCATCGTCCTTGTGAAGATGATGAAGAAATTCTTGGTCCTAAGATACCTTATCTCAGTGCAATTAGAGCATTGATGTATCTTAAAAATTGCACTCGATCTGATATTGCATTTTCAGTTAATTTACTTGCAAGATATTGTTCTGCACCAACTCGAAGACATTGGAATTGTATTAAACATGTCATTCGTTACCTCCGAGGTACGATTGATATGGAATTATTTTATCAACATGAGTCAAGTCCACAATTAGTTAGATATGCGGATGCAGGTTATCTTTTAGATTCACACAAAGAGATCATTGCAATTCACGCGAAAAAATGTGAAATTGATGTCAAGTAGATACGATCAAGTGATAATTTGGCAGATTTATTCACTAAGACATTACCAACTGCAACATTTAAGAAGATTGTGTAGAACATTGGAATGCGAAGACTTCAAAACCTATCATAATGCACTTTTCAGGGAGAGTAAATGTTTTGAAGACTAGTGCTGATTGTACTATTTTTCCTTCGTTAAGGTTTTTCTTATTGGGTTTTCCTTTGCAAAGTTTTAATGAGGCAATCCTAAAGCACTTAGCAGTACACATGAATATTGTACTTTTTTTCCTTCGCCATTGGTTTTTATTCCCACAAGGTTTTTCCTTGGCAAGTTTTAACGAGACATATTCTTTATATGTGGTCATCCAAAGGGGAAGTGTTATAAACCGACTTGTATGATCACCTTTAGCCGTCATAATTAACCGCCCGTAGTCGTCATAATAGACCGCCCGTAGCCATCAATTTTGACTGCCCGTAGTCGTCATAATTAACCGTCCTTAACTGTCAATTATGAAGGCCAATACCTCGTTTGTACTCCTATATATATGGGTATCCTTCAAGATTTTCATTATTGAATAACAAGCGCCTCTCTCTCATGTTCAAGATCTCTCTCTCTCTCTTTGTCTTTCGTTCTCTCTCTTTTCATTAGTTTCATAATAAAAATTAATTATTAAGATAGTTGAGTAGGTCGACTTTTGAATTTGTCTAGTTTTTTTTTTAAATGAGAGAGAGAGAGAGAGAGAGAGAGATTTTTTAGCATGAATGTAATTACTTAACATATAATAACTAAAATGGGTGGATCGAGTGCTTAAAGAAAGAGTAAAATTAGTTGGCTGCAAATTGTTGAGAGTGGCGTAAGCTACATTAGACTGCAGATTATAGAGACTTTACGTTGCAGATTATAGAGAGTGGCGTAAGCTATATTACGCTACAGATTATAGAGACTTTACGCTGCAGATTATAGAGAGTGGCGTAAGCTATATTACGCAAGTTATATTATATATATATATATATATACAATTTTTCTAAGTACAGTCGTCAGATACAGTTGCAAGGGAGTCGGCTTACCACGTCAACTGCTATTAAAAAAAAAAAACAGAGCACGTCTTTTCATTTTCTTATTTGATTTTTCTATCCAACTCTTATTTGTCCCTTACACCTTCCTTTGTCCTCCTGTTCCAGAAAACACAAGGCCTTCCTTGTCTCCTGATTCTAAAAAGCACAAGAAATATAAGATAATTATATATATATATATATAATTTTCAACATTTTCTAAGTCGCTCCACAAGACATTGTGAGCTTTAGAGTTTGAAGAGCTTCTCTAGAACCCGAAGAACTTTGGAATCGAAAGGACATTCTCTTTGTCTCTCTGTAGCATTTTCTTGAGGTGCTTTCAAATCAATATCACATTGATTTGTATACAATGCAAAAGGGTATCTGTCTCGTCTGTGTAGTGGACTCAAATCATTTGAAATGCAAGCCAGCCAACGATTTCCTTGGGTTCTAAAGCCGATCAAAATATTGCCGACGATTTGATGGAATTGAAACACTTGGGAGTTTGAGTTTTTGCAATTGTTTTTTCATGGATGTAATGGTTCAGTATAGTCCATATAAAGTACCCAGATTTCGAACTAAGCTTCACTTCATCGTCGCCGTCTTTCTTTTCAAAGTAAGGCATGCTAGTTGATTTTTCCATTTTCTTTTTCAATTTCTCAGTGCTCTAAGGAATGCTGCATAGGGCTGATTTTTTTTTTCTTTTTCCTTTTTAAATTGTTGTTGGCCTGAGAAAGTCTGGGAAAAGAGGAAAAAAGTTGGGATTTGGGAGGTCACACTTTTTCCGTAACTCCCAGGGGGTTGAGAGTAATCTCAGTTTTGTTTTTGGTGTCCTGGGAACCAAATGGGGGGTCACTATGGATTTGATAAGGGAAGGTCCTTTTGTGGGATATTTATGGAGTTCGTAATTTTCCATCATATAAAACGGCGCATTTTAATTTTTTATGCCACATCGGCCCCCTCTTATGCCGCGCTTACTCCAAACGACTGCGTGTAGAGTTTTTCATATATATATGGTAAAACTTCTTGTTGCTGCGTATACGTCGCCTGTATACCCACAATACAATTTTACACGAGGAATGCAGGTGGGGAACACACAAACACTTCCGAGACCGTTTTTCATATTTACACGGAGTGAATGGATCGACAATTAAGAGATCAGGTCATATATATTCAAATGCGCATGCTTACTTCATAAATAAACTATATATATATTGTTGTGCCCAGAATCACCCAGAAATACACTCACACGCAAGATAGAGATAATATTCAAATGATTTGGCAATTTGCATACATCCACTGGAGCAGAAACAAATAATTTCACTATGTTTGTACAAAAATTACAAATACTCAATACAACTTCTCTATCTCTCAACAATGGCCCTTTATCTTTGATTTTGCTCGCACCCTCCATCTTGCCTGCACCCCTTGGGCTGCATTCATTACTCACTTATGTGAGGATGATCTTACACCATTGCAAATAATCTCATTTTATGGGAGGAGCATCACTAACTCTAGTCGGCCATCACGTACTGTTCCAATGGAGGCTGTTCACATATTGTTCAAATGACAGCTGTTCACATGCTATTCAAATGGCCGCTGTTCACATTTGGAGATTTCACACATGGGTGGATTTTCAACAATCACCCCCTCCATCCATGTGTGCCACATTAGGATATTACAAATTATTGTATCCTTCAAATGTCCTTCAAATGATTGCACTTCCTCATCGGAATGCTTGTTATATATTTGTTATGAGAAATTTTTGCTATCAAATCATCTTCAAGTGCGTCTTCAAATGCACTGGCATCATGTCTACATCTCTGGAGCTTGCGTGAGATTTTCTTCAGAAGAGATTTACAACACTAAGTTACAAGTGATTTACTGCACAGTCTCAACTCTCACTCTAGGGTTTTTTCTTTGCTCAAGTCCACAGTCATGCACACCTTGAACGAAATGAGTTTCGCTCGAGCCTTAATTGAGCAAACAATCTGCTTGGTGCCTTTATAGCTCTCAAAACTAGGCTCCACACATAACCCAACAATCACCAATCTCCTACTTGAAGACTGGTTCTACACATGCCAACCTCTATCTATAGCATGATCCCTATCATCTTTGCAATTTCACAACTCCTGTCTTAAAGCCAGAAGACCAACTAAAGTCATGCATAACTTTAGTTAATTACGTATAGTGCTCTTAATCAACACATCTATAAAGCAACAACTCTCACTGCACTAGGAATCTATAGTCTCGCACTGACCCTGACACACGTCAAAGAACCTGTTGTTGAGGTCTCCATCTCTGATCTGTGTGACTGACCCTTCATCTTGCTGCTAACCTATTCTATCTTCAGTCGATGTGCCCATCTGTAGTCTATGCTCCCTCCATAAGAGCCTGGTCAACTTCTTCTCAGCTAACTTCTACTTGCATAATCTCCCCTTTTGCAAGATTTTTCCTTTATACTGTAGTTTACCACTTTTATTCAACAGGATATAGTTTAAGATAGTAACCACCATGGAGGTCTAATCATCTTGGCAGCCTTGTGATCATTAACTTTAGGTGCAGACATCCCTGGAACATCAAACGCTCTGTTCCCATCTCTCACACATCTGCTTCATGTCATGGTCTCGAGAGATTTCCTCAAGCTTGTATGAGGAAAAAGTAAAATTGACTTCCTTTTATTTTCCTATCTAATTTGCGTGACCAAGCCTACTTTTACCATGAGCCAAGACCAATAAATCCTTCGTGACCTTCCACGCTTTTTGAGAAAACACTATTGAATGACTACTGTCATCAAGCTATCTCCAATCTTCAACAACACTGTGCATTGTAAGATATATGACATCATGTATTTCTTTAGTCACAATATTCACAGCATCATTCTCAATTTTCTCCTAATTTTAGCAATCACTTGTGGCCTGTCTTGTCACAATTCCTAGCAAGTCATCTGCTATCTAGATCTTGGCTTGCCCTTGCCTTTATTCCTACGCTTTGATTAATCTAGTCTCCTGACCTGATTATCAAAGTTCAGGTCTAACAAATTTGAGATCTTGCCATAATCTCTTCTGTGCACCTCTTCAGCTAGGATAAGATCTCGTATATTATCAAATTTCAACTTCAACTTCTTTGCAGAATTACTCATAGTCATTCTCATGGCCTCCTAACTTTTTGGTAGCAATGCCAAATACTATTGGCCAACAAATGTAACTTCTACCATCTTGAAGTTGAATAGTTTCTTTATCAGCACTTTGTTATTTGCAATTGGCTTCCAAAGAAAGCCACAATGAGATCTGTAATAGTTCTCCTCTTAATAACATTGTGCTCCACTTATCTAAATAGAATGAGTCGTATGACTCCCAAAACCTGTCAATATAACAGGTTAATCAGTATTGTCCAATGACCTGAAGTCTGCTCCTCAAACTTCATGATCCCAATCTTCTTATCTTGAAGATTCTTCCATCTGGACCGTCAACCTTTTTTAGAGATTGAATTTCAAAACTCGTCAAACTTCATGATCCCAATCTTCTTATCCTAGAGATTCTTCCATATGGATGAGTCCCGAATGATCCAAATAGTTGACATCACTATTTGATTGTAATTGGACCCCAAATGGCTTATATCAAACCAAAAACATATGAGTCCGGTGAAATTGGACTCCAAATGGTTTAAATCAAAACGGATGAGTTCGGCGAGATTGGATTCCAAAAGGCTTAGATCAAGCCCAAAACAGATGAATCCAACGACACTGGACTCCAAATGGCTTATATCAAGCCCAAAACGGATAAGTTTGGAATTAAACTCCAAATGGCTTAAATCAAGCCCAAAATGGATGAGTTCGGTGAGATTGGATTCCAAATGGCTTAGACCAAGCCCAAAACAGATGAGTACAACGAAATTAGACTTCAAATGGCTTAGATCAAGCTCAAAATAAATTTGAAATTTTGAACGGTCCATGTCAACAGGAGGCAGTAGCTGGTGCGTGTGATGCACTTTCCGACCTTCTTGGGGCACGTGTAGACTCATCCAGTGTCCGTTTTCGATGCCGTTTGTGGCAATGTGTTCGTCTAGATGCGAGGAACCTTCAGGTGTGGTCAAAAGTTGATTTTTGGGCAACGCAAAACTAAATGCTCTAATACCAATTATTGTGCCTAAAACCATCAGAAACACACTCACACATAAGATAAAAATAATATATAAGTGGTTCAACAATTTGCCTACGTCTATTGGAGCGAAAACAAACAATTTCACTATGTTTGTACTAAGATTACAAACACTCAACACAACCTCTCTATCTCTCAACAATAGTCTTTTCTCTCTAATTTTGTCTACACCCTACATTTTGCCCTCACCCCATGGGCTGCCTTGATCACTCACCTATGTGAGGATGGGCTTACACCATTGCAAATGACCTTCTTTTACAGGAGGAGTATCACCAACTCCAGCCATTACATACTGTTTAAATGACAACGTTCACATTTGGGGATTTCATTGGTGGATTTTCAACATATATATATATATATATATATATATCTTCCTAATTGATTAAAAGTTTATTGGGTAAATGTCCCCTTGATCAAGACCTAGCCTTTTCTTTTGAACCTCATCTCTCAAGTCAACCATGCAATGAACAACTGCTATTGCATGTCAAGGGGACAAGCTAGCTAAGGAAGTCATATATACATACATATATATATGGGGAGAGAGAGAGAGAGAGAGAGAGAGAGAGAGCGGCGATTATGGGCGATTTTTGTAACCCTATTTTTGGTAACTCCGTGGTCCACGGGTTGCCTCTTTTGGTCTGATTTTCCTTCTTAGTTTGCTAGGGTTGGCCTTGACGGCGCTTGAGGCCCCACTCTAATGGCTTTGTTGTCAGCAGAGAATGCCGGTAGTGAGATTTTGGGGTGTTCCTATGCAAACGCTATATCCAAAATGAATGAAATTGTGTACTTCAAAATGCTCATGCATTTTCCTATTGAGATCAATGGAGAATTGAGATTTATATTTTCGGAACCAAAGATGAAAAGGGCTGCGGAAGACTTCAAATTTGCCCTACTTTTGAAGTTTTTGAGGGTTAGGCCTCTTATTGATATCATACGTCTGCATGTGGTGAAAAATAGGGCTTGAAAGAATTACCAACAATAAGTTTTATGGATGACCATCATGTGTTAATCCAAATGAAAAACGAATGTGATTATGTTTATGGATGAGCACGTGAAGGAAGAACGACGGAGGGATATACTTTCTAGCTTTTCAAATGGATGAAGGATTTCGACGTTCAAAAGGAATTCTCATTGGCTCCTCAATGGGTTTTTCTTCCAAAATTGCCAATGCATCTCTATAGAGTAGATTGTCTACAAATTTTTGCCACTTGATTTGGTCGTTATCTCGGAACAGACAATGTGACTCTTAACCGAACTCGAGCAACGTCGGCAAGGATTTGTGTGAGGGTTGATTTGATGGCAAATTAGGAGCAAAAATTTTCCATTGTTGTCTCTCCTATGAAATGCATTTGGCAAAAGTCTACATACGAAAATTGGATTTTTATTGCTTGACTTGCTTTCGCCAAGGACATACTTCGGTGGTTTGTAGAATTGGTGACAAACGTAAAGAAGAGGGGAAACAGAAGGAGAAATGCATTTGGCAGTCTAAATCAAATAAGGTTGTGGGGGAAACTTCTGGTAATAATGAAGAAGTGGCTATTGAGAAATGAAATGCAGTGGATAAAGAAAAACGACCTATGGTGCAAGTTATAGCAAAGGAAGAAGATAAAGTAGTGGAGAATTGTACTGAGTATAATAAGAGGATTAAAAACAATGATGCTGAGAAACCCCAAACTGATGTTCAAAATTCGGGGGGAGGAAGAAACCAGGTTGATGAAAATCTTGCTGGAAAACCAATAACTATGGGTGTTGATCAGATTGAAGCCAGCAATAAGGATCAGTAAGCAGGCTCAGATATAGGAAATCATGTTCAAGAAGACAATAGTGACGATGGAAGTCAATATGAGACTAGAGATGAAGAGTGTGAGAAGATTTAGCATGATGAAGAAGATGAAGATCAGGGGAATTTTGATAAATCGATCGATGTTACTCACATAGTGCAAATAGAGGATTGTCCTAGTGAACTGACTACACTGGGGATGAACAGAGGGCCGGGCATTGAACATTGCCAAAAAGATTTAGATGTGGGTTATTCCTCAGCTGGGGAAAAAGGTGAAATATCGTTGGTTATGGGCAAAGATAAAGCTTATGAATTAGAAGGAGACGCTCGTGTGGCTGTCGAAATAGAAAAATTAAAGGATGACAAGACAGTGAGAAAGTCCCAATGGGTTCATACCCGATCTAAAAAATTGAATTTATGATTGATACAATTTTTTACTGGAATGTCCAAGGGCTGGGACGATCTAGGAAAAGGTTGAAATTGTTGCTAAACAGGAATAAGGTTGCTCTTATGGCGATTGCTGAACCATTTGTTAGAGAACAGCGTATGGTGAATCTTGAGAATTTTTTGAATTTAAATTTTTTCAAGTCAAAAGAGGATGAAGGTGGTAAATTATGGATATTTTGGAAGGAGCAAGATGCTTTTGAGGTACTATTTTGCACCCCCCAAATATGTTTCTAGTTGATATGTTTTGGCTAATCAACGTATTCTTGTTAGTTTTATTTATGTTAAATGTACTTATGTTGAAAGAAGAGAGCTTTGGAAAGAATTGGAAGAGAGGCATATAACTGATCATCCTTTGGTGATCATGGGTGATTTTAATGCTATTCGCTCAAATTCGGAAATGATTGGTGGAAGCCCACGACCTTTGATTTCTATGACCGAATTTGATGCGTGTCTAGACCGTTGTGGCTTACTTGAAGCCACTAGTAGTGGTCATTTCATATCATGGTGTAATGGACATGCAGGAGCTTTGAGAAGCTGGGCTAAATTAGATAGAGTGGTTATCAATAATTCTTTTTCCACTCACTTTACGATGGCAAAGGCTGAGCTTTTTAATAGAAAATCGTCTGATCATTGCCCTATGTTATTATATATGGAGACACCTTTTTCTTCTTATGGACCAGCCCCTTTTTGGTTTATGAATATATGGTGTTCGCATGATAATTTTTTGCCTTGTGTGAAGGAGGCTTGGAACCATCCAGATTCAACTCGTGGCCTATTGAAATTTGCTATTTGATTGAAACATGCTAAATTAGCTTTGAGGGGTTGGTATAAAAATGTTTTTGGCAGAGTACAAGAGAACATTCGAGTACTGGAGGAAAGACTGGAATATCTAGATAATAATTTGCAAACTGAGTATTCAGAGGCGATTCAAGATGATTATCTAGCTACGAAAATTGAACTTGAAGCTGGGGAAAAAAGAGAAGCTATACAACTGGGTCAAATTGCTAAGAAAAAATGGATGACAAAAGGTGACCAAAATTCCAATTTTTTCCACTCTGTTATTAATCAGAGACGGAAGAGGAGTCACGTCTCTAAGATGGTGCTATCGGATGGTCGAGTTCTGAATAATGCTGAAGAAATTCATGAGGTAGCTTCAGATTTCTATAGGGGTTTTCTAACAAAGCTGAGTGATGTAGAGAGATGTGATCTATCAGATACTCTCGATAGAGTTATTTTGGAGGAGGATAATGTGATGCTATGCAGTGAGCCATGAGAGGAAGAAATTAGAGATGCTGTTTTTTCTATTCCGAAACAAAACAGCTCGGGTCCTGATGGCTTTGGTTAGAATTTTTTTATGACTTGCTGGGATATTGTCAAGGAAGATGAGGTAGAGGTAGCTAGATGTTTTTTCAGTGGTTTGACACTTCCCAGGTTCTATTCTTCCTCTTTTATTGTATTAATCCTGAAAGTGCTTGATCTTTCGAGTTTTGATAAATTTAGACCCATCAGTTTGTGCTCAGTGGCGTATAAGATTTTTTCCAAAATCATTGTAAGTCGGTTGATTCGAGTTATTCATAAGTTGGTCTCTCATGAACAAGGTGCTTTTGTTCCAGGATGTATTATTTTTTAAAATATTTAGCTTGCACGAGAAATGGTCCAATCTCTAAATAAAAAAACTGTGGGAGGAAATGTGATGTTGAAAATCGTCATGGCTAAAGCATATGCTAAAGTTGATTGGGGCTTTCTTTTGGAGGTGCTGCAAGCCTTTGGCTTCTCTAATAATTTTTGTAAGCTCATTGAAGTTTGTGTGAAGTCCTCGTAGTTTTCAATGATGATGAATGAGACATATAAAGGCTATTTCGAAGCATCTAGGGGATTAAGGCAGGGGGATCCGCTATCACTTTATTTGTTTATTGTGATGGAGGAAATCCTTACTAGACTTCTTAAGAAGAATTTTGCCACAGGTCGTATTGGGACTTTTTCACACCCTGTTGGGGATCCTCAGGTTTTGCACTTATTATGTGTTGATGATCTGTTAATTTTTGCTAATGGAAGGAAAAAATCCATTAAATCCCTGGTGGACACTTTGGCTACCTATGAAAAATGGTCGAGGCAGATAATTAGTAAAGAGAAGTTAGCCCTTTTTATTTTTACTCTGATCAATACTCCATGTAAGCATGGTTTGTTAAGGATTACGTGTTCAAGGAAGGTAAATTTTCGGTGATGTACTTGGGTGTACCTTTGATTCTGGGAAGGTTGACGGCTCGTATAATTGAACCTTTGGTTGAAAAAGTCTGGAAAATAGTTGCAGGATGGAAGTTCAAACTACTCTAGCAAGGCGGTTGTTTAATATTATTGAGACATGTCATATCTATCATGCCCATTCACTTATTATCAGTATTGAACATTCCGATGGACTATATCATGTACGTCACTACAAGAAAATCGAATTTTTGTGATCAATTAATAGCAACGAAATGACTATTAGCAACCAAAATTAGTTGCTAATAGTCATTTCGTTGTTATTAATTGGTCGTAAAAGTTCATTTTTCTTGTAGCATGTATTAATTCCATAATGACGAATTTTCTATAAGGTGAAGCTGATGGAAAGAGGAAGGTGCACTAGCGATGTTGGCCGAAGGTTTGTAAACCCACTAAAGTGGGAGGGGTTTGGGTACGAGAGATCTTAAAGAAATTCAACGATCATTGCATATGAAATTTACCTTTCGGCTTCTAACTACAAATAGCTTATGGGCTGAATTTTTTAAAGCTAAATATGTGAGAAATGGCCATGTTGTGAGGCATGTTGGAAGACCACAAGGCTAGCTAGCTAGGGAGGTTCATTTCTCAACGTACATTTTGCGCTGCATGTATAAATTAAAGTGGGGGAGAATGCAAGCAAGCAATGTTATTGGTTTGTTTTTATCGTGCAGGACCATTCAAAATTAATGGAGAAAAAAAATCTTATCTTTGGCGAATGATTATTGATCATATATTATCTGTTTGGTTTGTATCTGACATCCACCATCGTCACCACATATATACAATTGTCTTTATCTCGATCGTATACATGATTCTATTTCTATTGGGCCACTTTTACTAATATTTATTATCATGATGATCCACTTTATATAAAATGCGCTTCAATTTTTACATTATATATACTCATCAAAGGGTGGCACTACACCCACATTTGTTGGAAGTAACTTCTAGTTATTTTGATTTATATTTTTTTTAACTTTTTTTATATGT
This sequence comes from Carya cathayensis, assembly GCA_011037825.1. Classification (NCBI taxonomy): domain Eukaryota; kingdom Viridiplantae; phylum Streptophyta; class Magnoliopsida; order Fagales; family Juglandaceae; genus Carya; species Carya cathayensis. Next base: position 509,030 of record QGSO01000418.1, on the reverse strand, counting down.
ATTTTTTAAAAAAAAAATTATAATATTATTGAAAAATACTTCTTTAATCATGAAATTAAAAAAAAAATGCGAAGACTAGCTCCTGCTCGGATCGATAAGACTAGCATTATTTATATGGAAAACACTATAGCCACCGCTGGTGGCTCCTGCTGGCCAAAACTTTTTCTTTTTTTCTTTTTCTTAATGATTAAGAAAAATTTGTTTAATATTATTATAAATTTTTTATATCTTTTAAAAATGTTTAAAAGTATTAAAAAATGATTTTTTTTTTTTTAATTTTTTTTATCTAGTGATAACTCCCAGCGGGAGCCACCAACGGTGCATGTAGCACCGTCCTATTCATATATACTCAAATAACTTTTTACTTTTAATATTATTCAGAGCCACCCAAATTATTTAAGATGGGACGGAGGATGTGAATACTATTGGTCCGACACAAAATATGGAAATAAAATTACGGTGAGTAAGGTATTTTTGCAGTTAGAGATGCTTTGGTACTTGAATTTGGATCTCAAATTTGTATTTTGAATGTAATTTTTTTATTTAATAATTAAAATAATATTTTTTTAATGATGTTGTGAAATTTTTTATTTTTAAAATTATATTTAAAAATATAAAAAAAAATAAATTAAAAAAATTAAAATTTTTTCACCTTATCCAATGGGTTGTCGGGTTACATCCCTTTAGCACTAACTCTTTTGCAGCTGATATTTCTCGACCTTTCGTGTCAAATCAGGTTATTCATTCCACTTGCAGACCTACCTCTAATTACATTTTCAGAAGCCGGTCAATATCTATCTAAGAAGAGAATGATGGTAGAATCTGATTAATCTTGTAATGGTTTCGAGAAGAACAAGACGTGTACTTTGGGAGTATATATAATTCACTCGTCTTTTCAGATATTCTTAAATCTGGACACTCAAAATCAACATTGCTCTTTACGTTTAATACAAAATGAGACGTCAATTTTGTTCCCAACTTATCGTCCCGCTTGAATTGTTGCAATAATTGATGTCCACAGGAAAACAAAAATTCCAATTATATTTTAAAAATAATTCTATCCATAGATTCCTTTTTATAATTTTGTGAAAGAAGAAGTAGACATGCATATACATGCATTCTCACGAATAGTATGACATATCAAGGTCGGGCCTAAATACCCGTTTATTCCGAAAAACTTTTCGGATCGGCTATTCTATTAATTGGCCAAAGGCCAAACGGAATAGCTCTAGATAGGGTCAAGTCGGAAGAGTAGTTTTTGGATCGGGTTCGGGTAAACAGTCCAATCACCGCATAAAAATCGTTAACAAATAGCTTTTTTTTCTTTAAAGAAAACATAAAATCAAATATATTTTTACAGATTAAAGTTGGGTTTAGGTAACGAGATAATCTCAAATATTCTATAAATAATAAAAAAATGATAATACAAAATAATATTAAATAATAATAAAATAATAAATTATAGTGTGATAACACACCACCCAAATGGCTCCAGACAAAAAATTTATTTCTTAAAAAGATCCTTTTATGCCTACCGTTGGGAGCTTCCGTTAGATTTAGAAATTTTTTCTTTTTTACATCATTTTTTAATACTTTTAAACATTTTTAAAAAAATAAAAAAATTGATAATAATATTAAACAAAATTTTCTTAATTATTAAGAAAAAAATAAAAAATCAAATGCTGCCGCTGGGTATTTAGTATTTTCCTTCTTAAAAGAGCCGTGCTATAGGCACGTTGGTAGCTCCAACCATTAAGCTAAAAAAAATTTTGGTATTTTTGTTTTTTTTTTCAAATCATTTTTTTATATTTTTAAATATTTTAAAAAAATATAAAAATTTTATAATAATATTAAATAATTTTTTCTTAATGGAAAAAAAAAAAATAACCTGCGGGAGCCACTAGGAGTGGCTTTAGACTTTTCCTTCTTAAAAATGGAGAAAGTAATAACATGGAAAGTCCGTCGTATATGTCAGAAACACGTGGATGCCCATCCAAGTTAGGCCCTCAAGCACGTTTCCAGCAGATGATTGGTAGTTTTTCTGTCTTTTGAGCAAGTTGATGATCATGTGACACCCCCCATCTCCACAACCGTTGGATTTTTTTTGGGTTTCCAATGTATTAGTCATGGATGTCATTTGTTTGATTATATCCTGACTTTTCGTGCCCAGATTCCTCTCGAGAAGTCCATTCCAGGATTGAAATTTTAGACTCGGCAAACCCATCATTTCTGTGTCAAAATAATTAAGATAAATGTTAAATAAAATATTATTTTTTAATATTATTATTATTTTAAAAATTAAAAAGTTTTTATTATTTATTATATGTCATATAAAAATTTAAAAAATTATAATAATAAACTAAAATAAAATGAAATGAATTAATATCACTTATCTATTGGGGCCTAATACGAAAATCCATTTTTCTCTATCAATCAATACCTAAACAAGATATTAATGTGTAGCTTATATATATATATAAGACACGATGTCCAAGTCCAATTGAGTTGCCTTGACCAAATAACTAATACAAATTTCATATGTCTGTTTAATCATTGCAAAAAAACAAAAAAAATGGTGATTAGGAATGTTTAACCCAATACAAAACACCCATCCCTATCATGTGTGTCGGGTACTGTTCTGAGATGGTAAAATTCGACCGTATGACATGTACAAAATGATATTTAAAACTTTTCTCCACAAAAGTACTATTCTGTAGCCAGCTTTAAAATTGAAGAAGATAGTAAAAAGTTGAAAAACAAAATATCGGAACATTTATTTACTTAAAATGGCGCCAAAATTAAAGACTCGTAATTAATGATATTACCAATTCGTCGGATTTAAAATCAACACTCTTTTGAAAAAAAAAATGGATGAAAAATCAATTAGTAATCATTTACTGCATTAATTTCTACAATTTAGAATCAAGAACATAATTTATTTTCCGAACATATATAAATATATCTTACATGACCTTCGATCAAGATCAAATCCGTGCATGTCATTAGTTTTTCAAGTAATGAAAATTAAGAACATCGGTTTCGAGTGCAAAAGGAAATAAAGAAACTACCAACTCATCATCCCGACTTGTTCACCGATATGTTGGATCAACGACGTCACATTCAAGTAAGAAGATCCACCTTCTTCGACAGCCTTCTTAGCCATTCCTTCAAGCGCTCTTGCTCTCTTTCTTCTCTCTTTTCCTTCCTCTCCTTCATCCATTAAACTCTTTATGGCCTTCTTTACATCCTCTCTCTTCACCAACACCCTGCCCTTATCTTTTTCTTCTTCCCCCCAGTGCACACACGCCCCAACTCCCACTCTCACTCCAATCCCCAATACTTGGACGATTAACTTCTCATTGTAGAACTGCTCCGCAAACATCGGCCATGTTATCATGGGAACCCCGGCACTTACTCCTTCTAGCGTGGAGTTCCAACCACAATGCGTCATGAATCCTCCAATGCCTGGATGGCACAGTATAAGCACTTGCGGCGCCCATCCTCTTATTATAAGGCCCCTCCCTTCAATCCTCTCTTCAATCTTTTCTTCTACCAGCCATTTCTCTAACTCTGTAGAGTAATCTCCTTCTCTAATAACCCAAACGAATGGACAGTTGGATGCTTCTAAGCCCACAGCAAGCTCCACTAGTTGTGAAGCTGTCAAGTTACATAGACTACCAAAACAAACGTAAATGACAGAGGCGGGCTCCATCGAGTCGAGCCACCTCAAGCACTCGGGCTCACCAATACAGGGCTTGTTTCCCCTGTCAAACTTGTCTGATACCGCCTTGTTACATAGAGATAGGGGTCCGATGCACCAAACCTTCTTAACCACTTTCTGATATTCTTTCACGTACCTTGGCTCTAACTCTTCAAAAGTGTTCACCACTATCCCTTGTGCCGAAAGCTCTGCCTCTATGAACTGGTCGATGAGGTGTTTCCATTCATCCGAATTTTGTTTCATTGGTTCAGGCAGCTGGGCTTTAGTGAGTTCAATTCTATCTGGCATGTCGGGCACCAGAAATGACTCCGAGTCAGATGTGACTCTCTCGAGCACCTTGGAGCGAGATATGTTATGACTGCATAAGCGTGCGAAGCAAGATATTCCATGGAAGACAAGCCTTGGAATCTTAAACTTGAGAGCAACATCTGACGTCCAAGGAAGGCATATGTCAGAAATAATGCAGCTGGGACAGGATGCCAACTCCCCCAGCCACTTTTCTAGTGGTTTTTGCAGCATGTTGCTTGCTTCAAAAAACTGTGGTATTAAGTCCGGAGAAGGGAGGATGTCCATGTTTTCGCATCCTTCCGGCAACCCAGCTTCTTGGCAAGGAAAGCGTAGTGAAACAAACTCGAGGTTGAGGTTCGAGGCATTTGCGTGATCAAGGATTTTGTTGAACCGGGCCGCATTCTGGGGTGTTAGGATAAGGGTAACTTTTATGCCACGGTGTGCAAGTAGTTTGGCCATATCTGCGAAGGGAATGAGATGGCTTTGGGACATTAGCGGAAGGAGGAGGAAGTGAAGCTGGGCAAGTTGGGAGCCCATGGCTGAAAGAATATTGAGGAGTAGAGAAAAGAATGAGTTGAGCTGCGTTTTAAACAACAGTAGGGAGTGGAGTCGTGTTGTTTGCAAGCCACGTACTGATGAGTCAGCAGCTTGTCAACTCGAATTAAATATATAAAATATTTGGTATGAAATAATGAGTAATAGTTTGTTTGTAAACACTTTTCTTTTAAATTAAATATATAAAATATGTAGTATGAAATCACGACTCACGAGTAATGTTTTATTATATCAATACATTTAAAATTATTTCTTTAATCATTAAATAAATAAAAAATTAAAAAAAAAAAATTTTTAACCAACAGTCACTTTGAACGACATGAAAAAAGGACACTCAATCATTTTCCTTTATTTTAAGCACTTCTTTCAAATTGGTAAGGTGGAAAAAATGGGCCTTTGCGTCATGACGTAGTCCATCCAATTGGATCCATCGAGTTTCTATCGGCCATTTGGGTCTTTCTTGTACTCTTGTGTCCGCCGAGTCAATGTGCGTCTCACGTCAAATGCAGAGGCAAAGGATCTACTTTCACGTTGTCCCATATGAATGGTCGGATATTGTAGTTAAAGAAATGGACATTGCAAGGGCAATTGATCAGAAAAAAGTGCACGAGTCGGCTGCAAATAGATATAATTTTGTGAATAAATAATAGGAAAGTTTGTGAAGAGTAATAAAATAGTTTGAGTTGAGTATTTTTATTATTTTGATAAAAGAGAAAGAAAATATTAAATAAAAAATATTATAAAATTAAAATATTGTTAAAATATAATTTTATAATATTATTTTTATTTGTGAATTTGAATAAATTAAATTGTTTTATATTTTTATATTTTAAAATTTTGAAAAGTTATAATAATTAGTTGATAAATATTTATGTTTGAATTATGTTTAAAGATTAGATAAAATGAAAATTTTGAAATGAGATATATTTTCAAACACGCTGGTTAGGGATTGCTTTATTTTTGGCTCCATACACGAATGTGAAGGCCGTCATGTCATCTCGTGGACAGGTGATGATGTGTACGTAGACACTACGTGCATGTGATCGATTCACCCTTATTCTAAGCTTGTTGAATGAAGTGGTCCTCAATATGTAACACGTACCGAAGGACCAATATATATTGATGATGAGTATCTACGTACGCACGAGGAATTTGATATTGATTGTTTCTACGGCAAGTACTGGTCATGTGCTACGCATAAAATTTTTAAATATTAATAAAAGAGAACGAATAGTAAAGAAGAAAGAAGATAAAATAAAAGGACTCTATTAATCTAGTATCAGCTGGGTATAATGGCTCTGAATCAAGTGGAAAATAAATTGGAGACCTATGTTAATGGAAGAAGTGTGCCAGCTGTCACAAGGTCAAGGGCATTTTGGCTGAGAGAATGGGACCACTCACAATCCAAAAATTCGGAAAAAATCTTATCAACATGTTCTCTGACAGCTTGGAATCTCTATAGCTCGATCCTACCGTGGCACCAGGCTTTTGTGAAATTAAACATTGACAATAGTTACTGGGGTAACCCAGGGCAATGTGGACCTGTGGTGGGGGTGGGGTTGTTCGTGCTCTACTAGATAGACTAGAGCTATGTGAAAGGCTCCAAATTAATCAACCAAGAGGAAGTGGAAAATGACTCCATGCTAATATCAACGTGCTGGAAGAATAAGGGGGTGGTACCATGGTTAGTTTTGGAATATTGGGAACTGGTCATGAAGAATTGGACTAATGACGGAAGATTTATTCTACGCCAACATGTTTTTATAGAGATCAACCAAGTGGCGGACTTCTTGGAAAAACAAGGGGCAATTGGCTGTGAGGGCATTTTCTTGAGGAACTCTGATCTACCGCAAGTTTTAGTTAGCATGTTGAAAATAGACAAGGTGGGTTTACCTATCCTTAGCCTTGACTGAGGTTACTTATGTAAGTGTAGTCGATTGTCCGATCCACAGATATTAGATTATAATCTTACATATATATATATAATACTTTGACCTTGTCAAAAGTGAATGATGTTTTAATACGGTTTTCCTCAAAGGTTTTTCATCAATAAAATTACATTTCTCTATTAAAAAAAGAAAAGAAAAAAAAAGACCCAATAACAACGTAGAAATACTGCTATAATGCTTTTTATTTCGGACATCCGTGTTCTGGTTGCATTACGAGCACTGCTTCTTAGTTCTTGCCGTTGCGCGCCGGTCTTCGAAAGATCGATGCTGTTTATCGTGGACATTTATTATTATTATTATTATTATTGGAAAACTAATTAATGTGGACCAAGATTTACAACAAATCGAGTATTTATGCAATCAATTTTATAGTACGATATATATGGGTGCATGAGTGCATTAATTAGTCGTTGACTATATATTAATTATTTTTTTTTAAAAAAAAAAAGTAAACTTGGATGATTTTCTGTAAATGAACACTTGAAGTGCATTTAATGAAGTTTCTAATTTCAAGTTTCAACGACAGACAATAATAGTAATGCGGTCGAACTGATCAACCGGCCAAGTAAAATGAGATCGGAATACGTCCGCTAGCTAGATTGATTCTATGCGTCCTGTTGGTTGAACTTGCATGATATCTTGAATTAGCCGTGTCATGTCCATGTGGGAAGAACCCCCATCTTCAACAGCTCTTTTTGCCAGCTCTCCAAGCCCTCTGCCTCTTTTCCTCATCTCATCTCTTCTCTCTCCTTCATCCATTAGCCTGTCAATGGCCCCCTTAACGTCTTCCTTCTTTACCAACACCCCCATCTTCTCCTCCTCACCCAACTGCAATGGGTCCTCCACCCCAACCTTCACACCAATTTTTAGTATCTGCACAAGTAGTTTCTCATTCATAAACTGGTCCCCAAAATGCGGCCATGTAACCATTGGCATCCCAGAGCATATTCCTTCTAGGCTTGAATTCCAACCGCAGTGCGTTAAAAACCCTCCAACCGAAGGATGTGATAAGACTAATAATTGCGGAGCCCAGCCTCGAATCAAAAGGCCTCGCCCTTTGATCCTTTCTTCAAATCCGTCTTCTAAAATCCACTTCTCCAATTCTTCCGAGTTTTTTGTTTCCCTTATGACCCAAATGAATGGCTTGTTTGACTCTTCTAAGCCCAGCCCAAGCTCTATCAACTGCGAAGGTATAAAATTACAGACGCTGCCAAGGCAGGCAAAGACAACAGAGAAGGTTTCCTGGGCATCAAGCCACGTCAAGCATTGGTGTTCTTCAATGGCGGAGTTGTGACCTCTCTTTGCCTTATCCATGTTGTCTTCGTTGCAAAGCGAAACAGGACCAATACACCAGACTTTTGCTTCTCTTGCCATCCTAATTCCTTCGACATACGCAGGCTCCATCTCTCGGAAAGTATTGACAATAACCCCGTATGAGGCTAGGTCGGCTGCTACCATTTGCTCGTTAAATTTGATCATCTCTGGATCCGTGGGCACAGATAGTTGAGATTTTGTGAATTCAAAATGATCGGGCAAGCCGGGCAAGACAAAGTACTCGGACTCGGAGGATATGCTGTCGAGAACCATACTGTGAAGGTGCGAGTTATGGAGGCACAAGAGTGTGAGGCAGTTTACTGTAGAGAATGGAAGTCTTGGGATATGAAACTTGCGAGCAACATCAGCTGTCCAAGGGAAGCTCATGTCGGAGATTATGCAGCTTGGCTGAGGTGCCAGCTTCTCAAGCAACTTCTCCACCGGCTGTTGTAGCAAGCTAGTTGAAGTCAAGAACTTGGTGGACAGTCCTAGTGAAAGAAGCTTGTCGACAGTGTCACACCCTTCTGGAATCCCTGCTTCTTGGCACGGAAACTGAAGTTGGATAACATGGATTTGAAGCCCAGATTCAATGGCGCGAGAAATGCTCGTTTCCAAACGAGCCACTTTAAGTTTAACGACGACCATTGTGACAATAACACCACGCTGTGCCAGCATTTTGGCCAAGTCTATCATCGGAATCATGTGGCCTTGGGCTATTAAAGGAAACAAGATAAAGTGAAGTTGGTGGGGTTGAGAAGCCATGATTCTGGGCTGGAACAAATTATGCCAGATGATGCTGATGAGCTTCTCTAATAATTACTTGAGTGTTTGTTATATAAGAAGATACTTAAACGCGGTAATATTTAGTGCCACTTATGGTTATTGTGGTTATGACGCAACAGCTTACGTAAGTTTTACTGGGTAAACACATTACATTTATATATATATATATATATATAGAGAGAGAGAGAGAGAGAGAGAGAATTAATGATAATTCTCTTAAAAGGTTCAATTATTCATGTGTTAATTGGCTGATCAATCTGCATTTAATTATCAGGTGCGTTTAATTATTGGATCCAAGAAGGGATGGGCACTCGCACGCTTCATTACTTCTATTGGTTTCTGGAAAGAGTGTTGAGTGTGCATGTTGGGTAAGGAATCAATGTCAGCTTTCCTTTAATGCTAATAAAAAGTGTATAATTCAAACAAAATTTTAAAAAATATATATATAGGAATATTAGAGTACTCCTTAATTTATACCAGAAGGAGCTAGCAGCAATATATTGCCACTAAACTGGCCTAGCCTCTCTTTTTCGAATGGTATTAATATTTATAATGGTACTGTGACACTACTTCATGTATATGTATTCAGATTGGTAATGCATGAGATAAAATTCAAACAAAATCCACGGACCATTAATGGGGAGCCCCTTATTCTTTTTAGGCATCTACGTATATATTAATAATAAAACTACTAGAAGGAATATTATAAGCACGTACTAATAGTGGAGTAAGTAACAGTAATATTTATAACAAGCTGGTCCTACGTTATTATTAATATATTATTAAATAAAAAAAGGGTCTTACGTTATTGGTTTAACTGCAACTTGAACCTTATACGTACCTAACACAATATAGAAGTCCAACGACTCTTCGGGCATTCGATTTGTGACCTTTTATAAACGTATTTGTAATTATAATTTGTCATCTTCAGCTAGCGTTTCTTGCAGAGTTGAAAAATAAATAAATAATACTGATCTACTACGTACTTGTTCCTCGGAACAGTTGTAGATTCATGAACATATAAAGCTCCCTCCTAAGTAGTACTGTAGTTAAAAAAAAGTAGTGGTGTTTCATGGCTGCATCAGCAAGCAATCCTGACGCTTTAATTAATTTATTTATACAGCCCAAACATTAACATCATCGAAATACAGGCACTGATCTCTTGATAACACACATGCATGATACAATATGGTTTGCGCTTACCTTTAGGAGATCGATCATACAGCTAACTAGCGCAACAGACAGTTTCTTTTTATGTGTTGAACTTGGTTTGCTTCTTTGTCAGCTGCATGATATCTTCGACAAGTAGTGCCATGTTGAGGTAAGAAGATCCTCCCTCTTCAATCGCCCTCTTACCAATCTCTGCAACCTTTCCTACTCTTTCCCTTCTCTCTTCTGTTTCTTTCCCCTCACCCATCACCTTGTCGATGGCCTCCTTGACATTCTCCCTCTTCACCACTACCCCAAACTTCTCTTCTTCCCCCCATTCAATCAGCACGTTGGCTCCCACCCTCACACCAATCTCTAAAACTTGCACAATAAACTTCTCATTAAAGAACTGTTCTTCAAACAAAGGCCATGTTATCATTGGAATTCCAACCAGAGTGTTATGAACCCACCTATTGCTGGATGGGATAATATTAGCAGCTGTGGTGCCCAACCCCGGATCAGCAAGCCTCTTCCTTTGACCCTTTCCTCAAAACCCTCCTCTAATAACCATTTTTCCATCTCTTCCCTTCCGTACTCGCCTCGTATAACCCAAATAAATGGCTTGTTCGATACTTCCAAGCCCAAACCTAGCTCTACCAATTGCGGAGGTGTAAGACGATTAAGGCTTCCAAAACATGCATAAATTACTGTTCTCGGTGGCCATGAATCAAGCCACTTCAAGCACTGGGTTTCATCAATGGAGCCCTTCTTGCCTCTCTCAGCCATATCCAAGGTGTCCTTGTTGCATAGCGAAACAGGGCCAATACACCATATTTTTTCTCCTATTGTCTTCCGGTATTCCTGGACATATGCCGGTTCCAATTCCTCGCAACTGTTAACCAATACTCCATATGCTCCTCCTTCAGCTTCCCTAATCTTTTCTTGAATACCACTCATATGATCTCGCCGGTTCGAGTCGCGATTGAAGGATCGAGGAGGTAGCTGATCGAGCTCTCGTGAATCCAATCTGATCTGGCAATCCGGGTACTGTAAAAAGCTCTGAATTGGAAAGTACTGTCTCGAAGACCTAGCTTGGACTTGTGTAAATTGTGAGAGCACACAAGATTGAAGCAATTTGTACCATCGAATAAGATTCTTGGAATGCCAAACTTGAGGGCGGTATCACCGTCCATGCAAGATTTCTATCAGATATGATGCAGCTTGGATGGGGCTTTAGCTCTTCGAACATGATGATCTGCTCCAGCTGTTGCTGCAACATGCTCACCGCTGTAACAAAATTATTCACCAGGTTTGGCGAAGGAAGAGAATCTGTATTTTCGCATCCTTTTGGCAAGCCGGCCTCGGCATATGGAAAATCAAGCTGTAGGATTCGGATGGATAGTCCAGATTTAAGGACACGATCAATGGTAGTACTGAATCTAATAGCATTGAGAGGTGTGGTGACTATAGTGACTACAACTTTGCGCTGGGCCAATATCTTGGCTATGTCTATCATAGGAATGAGATGGCCTGGGGACATCAAAGGTATCAATAAAAAATGAAGCTGGCCGGGATAAGACATTAATGTTGAATCCATTCTTGCAATTCAGATAATTAATTGATGTTGATCAGCTTCTGGTGCCCGGTCTCTTTCTTGTTTGGGTTGTTTCTCGTTTATGGTACTTCCAGTGACGTAAGAGCATACGTAGGCTTACCATATGTATGGTGAGTTATACAATTTGTGTCATTCCTGATAAAGTATAAGCATAAGGACATGTGGTGAATGAAATTCTATATTTTTTGAAAATGAAAAGTTGATGTTCTTTATAAGATTTTAATGGGACTCTAATTATATTATTGATTAGTCATTTTAGAGTATCGCTCATATGGTTTAGGCTTTCTATAGAGGCATTACAAATAATATCAGAGTCTATCTCTATTAAAAATATAAAACTTAAGTCATGTCATCTATAACAGATAGGGGTGTAACCGGTCCGGTTCGGTCCGGTTTTGGACAAAATTTAGTACCGAACCGGTATGTACCGGTTTTGCATTTTTCAAAACCGATTATGCATCTGTTATTCTCCTAAACCGGTACTCCGGTTTTACCGGTTTCCGGTCCGGTTTTACCGGTTTTAATGTACTAGATTATATATTATATAATATAGTATATTATAGTATATAATACTATAGTGATAATATATTGTAGTATATTATAATATAGACTATAATGATATATTATAGTATATTATAATATATAGTGATATAGAATTAGTATAATTATTAATATGCACTATATAATATTAGTATAACTATTAATACAATAAGCAAAATGATATAAGATTTTAAAATTTAATGCTATATTAATTAGTAATTTATCATATAATACAAAACTATTTAATTTATATATATTTATATAGTATATATAAATATTATATACAATATAAAAAATTAATATATATATATATATAAATCGGTCCGGTCCGGTTTTAGAAAAAGAAAAATTGAAACCGGACCGATTTTGACCGGTTTTAAGAAAACTAAAACCGGTACCGGACCGAACCTACCTTGGGACCGGACCGATGCCACCGGTTTGATCCGGTCCGGTCCGGTTTACCGGTTTTTTTTTACACCCCTAATAACAGACAGGCCTGACGATGACATCGGAAATTTAAGGATAAAAAATTATGATACTCTATGTGACGCCCCCAAATTCCGCTTGGGATTGAACGGACATTTGAAGCGTCGAGACATGCAACACAAGGTTACCTGCCCCCGTTCATGACATATAAGATGCAATGTTCCTAACATGCATCTAGCATTATGCAATATTCGCAGCGGATAATTTTTTTTCTTTAGCAATACTATGCACCAAACTAAAAATATCCCAAATACTTAAACATATTTCATACATAAAGGCATACTAAAAAGCCGTGATCACCACACTAGTCTAAAATGGTTGTGATCAAAAGAATACTTGAAATACAACTCCAAAAGTACAAGTATTAACCTAAGTTAAATACTATACCATCATCAACATCGCACCGTAGCCTAGATGACCGTATTCAGTTGGTCAGATTCCAATTCTCCTTTGGGTCCTGTAACAAGATCTACCATTCGGGGGGAATGGTAGTTGGGACTACCACAGTGAGATTTGATTACAAATCTCAGTAAGTTAACATAAAACTCACACACAGGTTAAAAATGCATGCATGGCAGTAAAAGCATAAATGCATAAGTATAGTCATACATAAGCATAGCATAACTTGACATATAGCATGACTTAACCAGAACTTAAACGTGAACTGAACTTGACTTAACATGGCATAAACTTAAGCTTAAAACATAACATGAACAAACAACATAACATGAACGTGAAACATAACATGGACTTGAAATATAGCATGAACGTAAACATGCATAACATAAATAAGAACTTGAAAATAAATAAACTTGAACATAACATGACATGAACATAACATATACGTGAGCATAACATAACATGGACTTGATCTAAAACTTGACTTATCATGTATTTGATCTGAAACTGGACTTAACATAAACTTGGAATATTATTCAATTGTCTTGATTAATAACGTGCGTTAATACGTACTCCACAGTTGTTGTGGCCCCACGTATTCAAGTAACATAAAACATAATACGTACTCCACAGTTGTTGTGGCCCCACGTATTCTACGTGTCACAATTGCTGTGTCTCACGTAGTGTATGCTCCACAGTTGTTGTGGCCCCATACTTCATGTAACATAAAATATAATACGTACTCCACAGTTGTTGTGGCCCCACGCATTATAAGTAACATAAAATATAATACGTACTCCACAGTTGTTGTGGCCCCACGCATTATAAGTACATAAAATATAATACGTACTCCACAGTTGTTGTGGCCCCACGCATTATAGTAACATAAAATATAATACGTACTCCACAGTTGTTGTGGCCCCACGCATTATAGTAACATAAAATATAATACGTACTCCACAGTTGTTGTGGCCCCACGCATTATAAGTAACATAAAATATAATACGTACTCCACAGTTGTTGTGGCCCCACGCATTATAAGTACATAAAATATAATACGTACTCCACAGTTGTTGTGGCCCCACGCATTATAGTAACATAAAATATAATACGTACTCCACAGTTGTTGTGGCCCCACGCATTATAAGTAACATAAAATATAATACGTACTCCACAGTTGTTGTGGCCCCACGCATTATAAGTAACATAAAATATAATACGTACTCCACAGTTGTTGTGGCCCCACGCATTATAAGTAACATAAAATATAATACGTACTCCACAGTTGTTGTGGCCCCACGCATTATAAGTAACATAAAATATAATACGTACTCCACAGTTGTTGTGGCCCCACGCATTATAAGTAACATAAAATATAATACGTACTCCACAGTTGTTGTGGCCCCACGCATTATAAGTAACATAAAATATAATACGTACTCCACAGTTGTTGTGGCCCCACGTATTATACGTAACATAACATGTCTTATCTTTCTTAATGCATGAGATATTATTTAATATCATATACTTTTCTAACATGGCGTATACTTGTAAATGGCACAATATGATTTAATCATAAACATTTCAAGGCATACATGTATCAGATGACATACTTAACATGGCATAAACGATAACATACATACATAAATTGTAGTTCCCTTACCCATCACACATACACAATAAACTGATAGTAAGTTAGAGGCTAACTTACCTCGATCGTCGCGTTCTATGAGAATAGAGCGCGAAACACGAGGAACTGCACAACAGCTGGAAGAGGAACACTCAAGTCCTTAAGATTTTCACTTCTGAACTCAATTGTCATATTATGAGCACTTGCAACACCACGGGCAACTTGAGGTTTCACTATACCCAGAAGAGATAATTTGACTTCAGAAAGCCTTTGCACTAAAACAAGTTCATTAAAATTATCAATAATAACCAAACAAACAATTCCTTTCTCAATCCATATACTCTTAGCCATAGTCAACCACAAGATGACACCAGTCACCCCGGACTATAATCCATAACACCACTGCTTCGGGACACTGTCATACAGTTTCCCAACACTACACCATACGCTCTACACTTCTCTGTTACGCCATCCAACCCTTCGTGACACGCCATCCGGTGTTTCACGACTTAATACAGAGTACACTCACGTGAACTCTCTTCCATCCACACTGCAAAACCCATCACTGCGATACACGTCTCACGGTGCATCGCTACGCGACACGGAGTACGCGCTACGCGTACTTCCTTCGCTACAACACTCATCAACACGATGCACATCACACGATGCATCGCCATACAACACGGAGTACACTACATGCGTACTCCCTTCCTTCTACGACACACATCACTACAGCGCACGTCGCGCGGCGCGTCGCTGCATTACACAGAATACGCTACACGCGTATTCTCTTCACACAACCCGCCGTATCACATCTACGGCATCCATCTCACGCCTATACTTCACAGCACAGTCCACAAAACTACAAAATCAAGCCTAACACTTCACAACCACACTTCGTTTCACAACTACGCAGCGAACTCCACAAACACTAACTACACAGTCTACAGCCAACCAAATCAACTATGTTAAACATAAATAACTAAAGATAGAGGGTTATACCATCGACGGGATAACCCGTGCGTCGCTCGCTGCTCGTCACGAACATGCGTCGGAGGAGCGTACGTGGCGGTACGGTGTCTGTCCACCACATAAAGTGGTAGTTTGGGCTTGAGAAAGGCTAGGCGTGGTCTTGGAAGACTCACGGTCGCCTCGTGGTGGTCAAAGGTGACGGAGCACGGCGGCATCACGCCGTGAACAGTAACTCCGAACGGTGAGCGGAGGAGACGCGAGGTAGCGAAAAGCCATAGAACTTCATGGAAAGCTAGGGAAAGGTAGAGGAACATGTGGTGGAGCTGTGGTGGCGAGGTGGTGGTCGGACGGTGGCTAACGGCGGCAGATCGGCCGTTTGAAACCATTTTTGGCCTTGGAGAGTGCGGGAGAGTGTGAGCTCTACGAAGCTCCGTTGGCCATGAAATTTCTTGGAGAGGTTCATGAGGATGAGAGGAACAAGATGGTGGTGGTGAAACACCACGGGTGGCCGTGTACGGCGGCGCACGGTGGTGCAACCGAACGGGTGTTTTGAGAAACCCATATGAGAAAAAGTGAGAGTTAGGGAAAAAGAAAGACATGGGGAGGAAGCCCTTGATGTGGTGAATCCAATGGTGGTGCTTGGTGGCTGATTTGGCCGTGTATGGTGGTCCAAAATGGTGAAAAGCCTTAAAAACCCATTTGTTTGGAGGCGAGAGTGGCGGCTAACGGTGGCTCGGATGGAGGTGAAACTTGGAGGGGATGTTCACCGGTGAGAGGGGAAGAAATCTGGGTGGGTGGTGTAGTCCACGCCGCCGGCAAGCGGCGGTTCTGGGCGGAGAAAGAAATCGGCAACAGGGGAGAAAACAGGGCAGGGGCAGCAACTTCCGGGGGCTCGTGGCGGCTAACGGCTGGTCCGATGGCTCTGAAAATTGGAGGGGATGAACTTTGGTGAGATTGGAAGAGAATGGCGGGGGTGGTGTACGACACCTCCACCGGACGGCGGAGAAACGGGCGGTCAAAGGGGCGGCGACGGTAAGGAGAAATGGGGAAGGGAAGAGCATGGGGAGAGAGAGAGAGAGAGGAAAGAGAGAGAAGAAAAAGGAAAAAGGAAAAAGTGAAGGAAAAAGGGTAGGGGCCTAGGTAATTAACTTCAATCCTACGCTTCGGGATCCTCAAATAAACCAACAGTGAGTTAAAACACTGATTAAAACGCTTAAATGTTTTATTTTAAATAAACACTTTAAATAAAACACTACGATGAATTAAGGTAGAATATTATTTTATAAACTAAAATTTATAAAATAATATTTCTTCATCATTATATTAAATGATAAAGTACCGTTAATTAATCGAAGAGGATAAAATCATTTAAATTAATAAAACACTTAATTACTACACTGAGAAGAATTAAGATAGAATATTATTTTATAAACTAAGGTTTATAAAATAATATTTTCTTCATCATTATATAAAATGATAAAGTATCATTAATTAATCAAAGTGCATAAAACACTTAAATTTAAATAAGAATTTTCAACGTAAAATTAAACCTCTTAATATCTTAAAACAAATAAAATATTTAATCTAAATAATTATCCACAATTATAATATTTTCAGAGCTCATTAAATTATTATAATTGTGCTATTTTAAAAACAAGCTTATCTAATACTTTGAAATTCGGTGGATAAAATCCGGAAAAACGCCATCGAGGTACAACGCTTAGGATAAAACTGTTCATGATTTTACAATTGTCGGTGAAGAACAAATTACGTGATTTACAGAAAAGATAATCTATGCGCGTGATTCCAGATGAGGGTAAAGACGAGAGAGATGTGATTGCTGTCGGGAAAGAATCTAAAACGGATTGTCTTGCCGTCTACTATGCGTGAAAAGAAAAGAGAAGAGAATGGTACAGAGATAAGAATTAACGGGCTGTTACACTCTATATGATAAAAATAATGATAAATAATATACGTGATATAATATTTCCTCATAATGAGAAAATCTTAGAATTTTAATTATATTATTGATTGATATTTTTAATATAAACGATATAATTTGAGCTTTTTATTGGGAGAGGACAATTTACAACCATCATTATTAATCGACGCCATCTGAACACGTACTGGCTTGTTTACTTTCAGACTCCTTTTTGTTTAGAGAGGCAATTGAATGTTGTATTTGAAGTCAATGAGCCATCGACTTTTTTATTTAGTGATGATTAAAAAAGGATTTATTGAGTACAGAAAAGAATTGAACATAGAGGTAGGTAATGCATACGTAGCCTGTACGTACACGAAGTGAATGTATTTTACACTTTTTTTTCTTTTTCCTAAGCAAACATATTATATATATAAAACAATAATGACTGTTTATATAAATTATTTTATCTCATTTCATTATTAAAAAATTTTTAACCTCACACAAAAAATATAATAAATAGTTTAATTTTTTAAAATATCAAAATAATAATAATATTAAAAAAAATATTCTAACAAGATTTTATTTAATTTTTAATTTTTAATTTTCATTTCATCTCATCTATGCAATTAAATGAGATTTCAGAGTAAAAAAGGAAGAGGCTCCAACATTCATTCCAAACTAGCTAATAAATAAAAAATAAAATAAATAAAAAAAGGATGATTAGGAGCCAATTAGATCGCCCCATCCATTTCATATAAGGGTAGTCACTCGAAACGGTTTTGATACAGTCCAAAATTCAGACTGTGATACTACGACTAAAAAGTTGCAGTGATTTTTTTATGTCATATTTTGCTAGTTTGTATAGGCTGAAGGGGACTTCCATTTGCTTTTTTCCACGACATTTGGTTAGGAGAAGCGAAAATATAGGAAAATGGAAAGTAATAAATAGTTCAAATGACTGACAAACAACTATAAGTGGCACACACGCCACTATTGGAGAGAGGAGGTTGTATAGATATGAAAGATTCAAGGCCTATCATTCTACTAGTGCTGTGCAAGGCGACAAAAAGCTCACCATGGCACCGCGACACGTGGATTTCATGCTCGATTTTGACCTCGATCGCATAAGCCACACAAGCCTTTTCTTTTACGATCTTCTACTGACAGAAGGATCGACGAATGGGGAGTCTTGTGGAATGTGGTGTAGTGTGTGAAGGTTGTACGTTGCCAAAAAGTAGTAGATTGGCCCTTCTTCGTGCTATATTCAGAAAACAAGAAACGTAATCAAGAAACGTTTTTGGATAGTTCTGGAAATGAGGAATGAGGGAGGAGTTGAAGGTCTTATTGGGTTAGTGGAGCCTGGTTTTTATTGGTGTGTCGGTCTGATTTGATGACCCAACCCAATAAGGATGCCTTATGCTTTTTTGCGCGACTCAAACTGAAGCGAAAGCAACATACAGAAAGTTCACGTGAAAGGTAGCTTGAGCGAAGCTTAGGTAAAGAGTGCGCTTAAATCTCACTTGACAAGTCACTTGAGCGAATATCGGACAGAGAGTTCGCTTGGGGCGAACTTGACACTTCGCGCAAGCGAATAATGCAGAAAAGTGAAATTAGAGTTTTCGCCATGTGATACTATAAATATGTACTTGATGAACAATTTAGTAGGTTCTAAGTGTTTTGAATAATGAGATTTCGCCTCAACGTATATTTTGTAATTCTTTAGAATAATAAAATCATCTACAACTCTATGAACTATAAACACGTTGTCGAACCACGTTAATTTTGTGTCCCATCTCCCTAGATAAAGATAAGGAAGTGGGTGGAGAAGTTTTGGGAGGAGAGAGAAAATATATGGGGAAATAAGATGGCTTTTATATTTATCATAGTTACGTTGTATACTAAACTTCTCACATTTTTATTCTATTTCTATAATTCTTAAATTCGTTCTTATTTTGTAAAATAAAAAATTCAAGAATTAATAAATAATATCACATTATTATAATATGATAGAAGCAAATGTGGATGTAGCATATTGTCTTTAAGAATATTTAGTGTAAATATAAAAATCTTAATGATGTGATATTTTATAATAAGAATGAAGTATTACACATAATATTTTTTAGAGTATTTGGAAATTTTTCATTCTTCTCAGGGGTCTAGAACCGGATTGGGATCCGGATAAATAGCCATAACCATATCGATCTGTATCCGAGCCCTAAAAACCATATGGTTATCCGCCTAAATAAATCGGAAAGGAATCCGGACCGTAACCGGATGTGAACCTGTAACTGGATATTTGGGTTTGTCACATGTTGTTGGATAGGGCTGTACAAATAAACCGCAAATCCGACCCGGACGTTTTTCCGAACCGACCCGGACCGAAATATCGACCCGTTTACTTGCAAAATCGGAAACGGGTTATACCGTAACCGTTTATATTTTTATCGGGCAATACCCGTAACCCGTTTCCACACAAAATGTGCAGCTCGCTCTCCCTCGGCGTTGGTCTGTTTGCAATTTCCACAGTTGGGATTCTCTCCGTCGGCGTTGATCTGTTGTTCAGAAGGTCTCCCTCATCTATAGGTATTACTCTCTCTCTCTCTGTTATTGTGAATCTGTGATTTTTGTACGTGTATGCGGTATGTGTGGATGTTTTCTTTGGGTTATCTTTTCTTTGGGTTTCATGGGAAGGGGGTCATAAATGCTTTTCTTCAGGTGTTGAAGTTATCCCTTGAAGAAGGTGGCTACTGACTACCTACATCTCTGCTTGAACAGAACAAACACAAACCTATGGATTCCTATATTCCTGCGTCTCTACCTACTTTGACTAATTATGAGTTGCTGGGTTTCTTTGATTTCTGATTTGGGATTGTTTTTAATTATGAGTTGTTGATTTTGGTTGATAAACAACGTGAACAACACCATTGGTTATCAAAAAAGGAAGAACTAAATGGAAGATTCAAATGCCAAATAATTTGCCCATAAATTGTCCTAATGGACACCACAATTTGGTCGTAAATTGCAACTTTAGTTTCTTGTCCTTCAAATGAAAATCAAGCCCAAACCAGACAGCCAGAAGTAGAATATGAAGACAAAAACACCAAAATTGGAATATGAGATCTTAAGCAGCAAAAAACGACCCACCCAAAAGAAATGAGGATGCGAGCGTTGTTAGCATCAACAATCATACTTTAAATCAAAAGCACTTCAAAAACAATATGTTTCTTGTTAATCTTTTATGCAATTTTGTGGTCCTGAACTGAACCAGAAAAACATACTTATAATTGGCGTGGCAATAAAAGTTTCTTGAATCAGAAGATTTTGGTCTTTTGTTTCAGCATGCTGTTTGTGGGGGATTGTTGGGATTTGGTTTGAGTTTGTTGGTGGGTGGATCCGAAAGATTCTGTGTCATTTCCTTTATTCAAAGGTTTTTTTTTAAATAATAATAATAATAATAATTTAATG
Organism: Carya cathayensis; assembly: GCA_011037825.1. Taxonomy (NCBI): domain Eukaryota; kingdom Viridiplantae; phylum Streptophyta; class Magnoliopsida; order Fagales; family Juglandaceae; genus Carya; species Carya cathayensis. The sequence continues at coordinate 488,240 of QGSO01000418.1, read as the reverse complement.
TAATGGGATACAAAGTGGTCTTTCAAAGCCTGACCAGGAGACAATTATCATTTATTTATTTTTGGTCTTTCAAAACCGATGAGAGTTTTGAGACTTGAGTCGAGCTCATGGTTATTAATATAATGCTGCATGCTGTTGAATGCTTTTGAAGATATTATTGGGTGGTTGCTTTTTTTAAAACTTTGGCTCAGTTATGCACATTCAATTGCAGCATGTATCCCTGAGAAGGTAACTTAGTAGCAGATTGCTTATCAAGTTAGGGGCTAAAGGTCTTAGTCATGTCCTTTTCTCTGTCTCACTTTCACAACCTCATAAGCAAGTTCTAGGTCAATACACGATGAAATAGGTTTAGACACATGAAATACTTTGATTGATTTCATAAAAATCTTTATAGTTTCATTAAGGTGTTTTAATGGTTATGTGTTTTGTTTTGTATAGTGTGTGTCTCTGTGTGTGTGTCTATATATATATATATATAAATCTTTATAGTTTCATTATTTTTCATGCATAAAAATAGAGAGAACATTTTGCATGCTCAACTATATATTCAGCTTAATATAGTATAGATATATTTATTAAAAAGAATATAGTGTAGATTCACTTTCATGGTTTATACAGATTGTTAACCAATAAAAAGGAAAGACAGTAGACAGTAACATTAATAAGTTAGGGAAAGGAATTTGGATCACTGCTTATCGTCTCCCTATCATTCCATTTTAATTAAATTTTTTTAAGATTAATTTGTTCTGTTATGTGTTGGGATGAGAATTTTTTGGTAACTTTGTCTATAGGAATCAGTTAAGTTAGAGTTTTCTGACATGCTGACTTTGAGCTTGGGTGATTAATGAACTGTTAAACCAAAATTGATTGGATCGGTTATCTTAACCAATGATTTTGATCGAATCTGCAATCTGAGTCGAATGGAAGTTGGGTTTGAGCATATTGTATTTATTTAAGTATGTGAAACCAACATGCATTTTTAGACTTTTTTTCATGTGCCATTTTCATGTCAGTTGGTTCAAAACATAGCTGCTTAGTGCTTCCAAACTAGTTTCCACACGATTTTTTTTTTTTTCCTTAGCCCTGTGTACATGTTCTTCACCTGCAGGGACTTTCAATCCTGCTAGCATCTTTGATTGACCAGATTCCGTAGTGCCTAAAAATGGGCAAGCTACAATGCAGAACTGACGAGAATTTTGAGGAAGTATCAACATGGAAATCGGTTCAAAATAGGCTGGATCCTCTGCAGAACTCAGGCTCGCTAAAGTCCCAGTAAAAAAAAAATTAAAAAATTAAAAAAAAGGGTCGGAACACTATTCCGAAAATACTGTTCACTCGGTATCGGGTAACGGGTGATCGGAGGTGCCTCAATCGGGTCGGGTCGGAATATCTTGTTGTCGGGTCGGGTCGGTGGGCAGCCCTAAATTGTTGGATATGAGCCTGGATATCCATATATGGTTTAATTAAATACTTTTTTTTTTTTTTTTAAAAAAGAAGACTTTTTAAAACTTTTAAATATGTATCTCATTACGAAAATATAAAACTGAAAAAAAGGGATTGCAATTCAAAAGGTTTATGAAAAATATTATAAACACTTTTTAAAAGGTTTTGTCTTTTTTTTTTTAAAAAAAATCTATTTAACAATTCAAAAGGCTTTTTTTATAGGCTTTTATATTTACTATTATTTAATACAAAATAAATAATTATACATCAGCGCAAACACCCAATACATGCATATTGCATACTATATTATTGTTTACATCACAATGCAAAACATCAATTTATAAAAAATAAAATAAATAATAATACATCACAACTAATTAGATTAAGAGAAATGCTTCAACCACAAAGAGATTATGCAAAATTAATCTCACAAACTGATATGGCTTTGTGTGATTCGTTAAATTGTAAAGTTACTTTTATTATAAAGTAGATTTAACAGATCAGATAAAGTCACGTCAGTTTGTAAGATTATTTTGTATAATTTTTTTTATAAATGTAGCAGTACTCTTACACTAATACAATGCATAATACTACATATTACATATGTACTAATATTGTTTTGAAAGCAACTCTTTCTTTAGCTTCTCTCCTCTCCTGCCCACTGCCATCATCTCCTAATAATGCACAACCAAAGAAATCAAGTCAAGTAATTGTTAAGAACTTACTACTCAAAGCTAACATCTATAAAAACAATAAAGCTTAGTGATCTGACAAGCATGTACAAATCTTATAGTTTTAAATACCTCATAGTTTTCAATTCAGGATTGGGGGGCTAGATTTACCACTTCCCTTTTATTGAACAGATCACCATATCAATAGATTTTAGAGTTTCCTTCAGAAAATTTAGTTATGTTTAGAACCAAAAGATAAGTAATGAAGAAAAATATAAGTTCACAAGATCTAGTAGGAACATCTTGACACACCATTTTCCCATACTCAATATTTAGCTCATTTGCACATATTTTAAACATGTCAAGTCTTGTCAGTGAAGACCTAACAAATCTTATTACATTTCTAATATTATTTATAGAATCATTTTTTTAAGAGTAATGTTATATGCAGTCACTTTTGTGTACTTTTTGCGCACTCCACTGATGTGGTTGGTTAAATTTATTTTTTTTAAACACAACCAATCACATCAGTGGAGTGCGCAAAAAATACGCAAAAGTGTCTGTACATAGAATTTTTAATTTTTTAAACCATCACATACAATAAGGTTTAAAATATGTGCAGCATATTGCACATGTATAAACTCGCCCCCCAAAATTGTGAACTCCTTTTCTCTTATGCTCCTCATCGCATGATCAACTGCAACATCATTAGAGAAAGTATTATCATCTATAGTGATCGTACAAAGGCGATCAATCCCCCAATCTATCATGCAGGAATCTAACATCCAAGCAATGAATGAACCTCTATGATTAGGTATAAGATTTTTCTATTTCGGACCGAACCGAAAAAAAATCATGCCCGGTTCTGCACCCCTAATTCTTGTCATATATATGCACTTAATTATATAGACGATGGCCTATATATATATAAATATATTCATCGTCATAGTACATATTATAGAAGAAATTTAATTATATATACAATACATATGAGTGGATTTTTTCCACTATAAAAATCTAATAGATATTGAAGAATAAAGATAGGGGAATGCTTCCATATATTTGGTTGAAAGCTGCCGATTGCATAAGATTATACGCATATCAATTTTCAGATTAATGAACTTTTTGCACTTTTCATTCATCAAAAGAAAGGAAAAGATATTCCATGAATCTTATGATAGACTGCGCGCATTGTCCAATCTGTTGCGTAGTTTCATTGTGAAATTGCCTGTACCACCAGCTTTGAGTCTCCTTCAATGAGGATTGTCCTCAAATTCCTATTTAATGCATCCTAAATTGCCATTAACGATGCTATGGCTTCTCCAAAGTTTGGATTGATATCGTTTATGAATCTTGTGTAGATAAAGAGAGGCTTGCCAATTAATGTCAGACATGCAAATCGATACTATTGTGCTTACAAACCAATTTGATGATGGATAATGAGATAGAGCTGTGGATTACCTGGTTTCTTAAAAACCAAATGTTATCCAATATCCATGACTATGGTGGCAAATAATTGGGAAGAATGAATTAATGTCTTCTTCAAGTATTGCTAATCCGGTTTGAGATAGGTTGGGATCTGGCAAAGTGATAGATATTTGTGTGTGTTGTATTATATTATATCGACGGGCGATCGAGATTGAATCGTGTATAAATTAACCTACATTAATGCCGACATCGACCGCGGCTCTTTGTTGTACGGGCGATCGATATTGGATCGTGTATTCTGTAAAAATATTCCATGCTTACAGAATTATCAAACATTGTTCCGTTCACGGAATCCAAGCGATAAGATCGATCAATATATATGTTGGCATATTGCCAGCAATAAATTAACCCTTATATAGCAGCAGGTACTTGATTCTCAAAATAATTCCAACATGATCTAGTACTAAGGTCGATTCAAAGGATCCTTCAACAAAAACCCTGGTACAATTTGTGTAAGTTCATAAGAAATTAATCTTAAAAAGATCACCAAATTAAACAACCAAATCTGAGATTTTTCATAATCGGAGGAGTATTAATAGAAAACGAACCAGATGAAGACAATTAATTTCCCGATCATGATCAGATCGATCAGTGGCTCTTCCTGTTCCTGGGGACGTTGGATTGGCTAATTATATATAATATATATATAGATCACTTGTTAATATAATATGTGTCATGTGCTTCGTATAGAGAAACTGACGTACGTGGAGGCATATCTCTATATATGCATCAGTGTGTATATATATATGTTATTAAATTTAGCTAGCTAGGTTTGATGCATATATGCAGGCCATGTGACCTTTGTTTGTCTCTATTATTTAATTTGTGGGACTTCGTGTTTTGGTTGCACTAGGAGTTACCTGTTACCTGCAATTTGCAGTCTTCGGAAGATGCTGTCTTAGCTAGCAGGGAGACCGTTTTATTTCTCTTTTACAAACCGTGCCTCTGATCATCAGTTTGCAATACTAACCCTCAAATAAAGTTTCTTATGTCATGATATAAAAAAAAGAGCACGCACCTATCCAAGCCGTTGATGATAAAATGCGAGCTAGTGGAAGCTTGTTCTGTAAATGCATGTTTTTAGGGATTGCTTAATGAATCTTCTTAATTTCATATCATGCAGGCAGCAGGAATAGCTAGCTAGTATAAATAAGTACGCCCACTATTATGTAACACTCAACAACAGTGACACTCAACTGGCAATTATAATCACGTTCAAATTAGCCAAAACAAACTATGTCAATCACCAATAAGCATGATATCTTTTAAGATGAAGGGAAAATTACTGTCTCTGATTGAGTTGAGATATTGCATATTTTAGCTATTTAAAACCAATGTATTTCAATTGCTTCGTGACATTATTTATTGGTTTTAGATGGAAAAATAGTTAATAAACATAAATTCGAGTTGTGATTTTAATTGATTAATATCATGTTTATGCTTAATTTTATAACTATGATTTAATTGAAAAATATTTCCTCAAATATATAATATATTTTTAATAATTTTCTCTTTTCAATTTATTTCGAGTGTTATTTTAATTTTTTCAGTTCAAATAAAATTCACGAGATCCGGTTCTGAGTCACGACACATGCAATATCAAAGTCTAAGAAGGGGGCTGAAACCAAATGGAAGAACTAGATTTTCAGAATTTACGAAAAAAGAATCGGTGGTGATTTAAAGAATTGGCTGGTTCTACTCTTTTATATTGGAGGTGCCGTGATTTAAGGAAGAGAAAGGAGAGACGTGGGACACTTGGTCTTGACGTTGGCGGAAAGAACTGGACTCAATGGGGAAGGATGGGACTCAACTCTTGCGGCATTGTGTTTGTCTACTTGTGTTTATTTCAAATGATTTACTTGCTGTGCGATTGTCAGGCATGGGGAAAACAGTGAAAGAAAAAAGTTTGTATACATACTAGCCGTGATATACGTGCAGTAGCAAGTCAGCTGGTTAATGTGTGGTTTGAAGTCTTTCGCAAGGAAAAAGCTTCTAATGGTGGGTTAAAGTTGAGGCAAGGAAGTGCTGTAGATTCAGCAAGGAGAAAATCTCTTAAAGATCCATTAATAGGAAAGCCGCCTCTGCACACACATCATGGTGCTTTAGAGAATAAAGGAAGCTTGCAGGTCTTTGCATCTGCTGGAAGTCATTTACATTTGAATGCAAATGTGAAGAAAGTGAGTGGCAGAGCAGTCAAACTTGAAGCTGCAAATGACTAAAAATTGGAGTTTACATCAAGGTCCCAAGGTCCAACAGACGCACTGGATACTGAGCCCGAGGACAGCAACACTGCTATTTCTGAAGAAGCAGCTCGTGCGGCAGCACTTGCAGCTGCTGAGGCATATGCGTCAGAGGCCAAGTGTAACCCATCGTTGCAGCTACCTAAGATACCGTCATTTCACAAGTTTGCTAGACGAGATCAATATGTCCAGATTGATGAATTTGATACTCGAAGGAAGTGGTCTGGTGGTGTTTTGGGAAGACAAGACCTCCTGCAGAAAATGCAAGAACCACTCTCACGGCAACTCTCACACATGCAACAAAGCAGCAGAAAACTTTGACTTGGACAGCATATGATGCAGAATTTTCGGTGGAAAGAGCAGATGATTTTCGGTGGAGGGACATCAACTTGTAACATGTGCTATTTTTCAACCAATAGCAGCATCACGTGGACAGCAACTCACACCATCACTCGGCTGGAACTTGATGCAGCACACCACATGCATGAACTCACAAATCACGGCACCTCCACCTCAAAAGTCAATTACAACATGCAGAAACCATAAACTCAGCACATGTAGCTCACGGCACTTAGCAAATCATGGAAGCACATGCAGAAAGCTGAAACATGCACCTGGACAACAGCAAAACAAGCACTCGGCATATGCAGAAAAATGATGCAGAAAAAAAACATGGAGCCCACACACATGCAGCAGCTTCAAGCTGGAAATCATTGACAGCGCACCTGCAGAAAGACAAAGCAACTTGTAACATGCAGTCAACACATGCACATGCAAAAAGGAAAAGAAGCAAACTCATACACGGCAAACCAGAAATGCAGTCAAGCAAGACCTCTAGAAGAAAATCAGCACACATGCACCGAAAACATGCATCATTCACGGATGAAAGCAGTTCGGCACATGCAGCAGAAAATCAATTCACGGCAGCAGCAACTACCACCTGCAGAAAAATACTCAAAGCATGCAGAAAAAGTCAAGAACAAAAGCAGAAAAATTAAACACGGCATCTTCACTTGGATAGCAGCAAGTTTCTCATTCAGTCCACCGAAAACAGCTCACCAGTTGAAAACACATGCAGAAAACCAACGGCAGCTCACACAGGAATCACTCGGACAATAGAAGAAAATGAAGAAGCATCAATTTGCATCAGCAGACAAAAATTGCAGCAGATAAAACAGCAGCATCATGCACCGAAAACATGCAAAAATCACGGACAAAATTTTCTCATGCATACTCTATAAAAGCAGGAGAGGGAAGGAGGAAACACATACGGAATTTACACACATTTTGACGTTACAGCAGAAGCAATTTAGTTTTTCTCCTCTGTTTTATATTTTTTTTTCATGTTCTTTGTATTCCGTTTGTTCCACACTTGAGAAGAGAAATAACTTTAAAACTTAGTTTACATTTTCAGTTTTATTTTTATCTCAAGTTTCAGTTGTTGTTTCATTTTATTCTCATTTTCAGTTTCATTTCTTTGGAGAAGCATTCGGTTGGGGTATCATCTTTTTATTTTTTTTGTTTTTTTTTGGTTTCTCGTTGGAAGAAAGCTCTCTCTCGGCTAAGTTTTTTTTATTTATTATTAGGTGGTATCCTTATATTTCTTTTCTTGCTTTATTATACTCTGTTTTCGGATAGACCTTAGGAGAAATGGAACCAAGTTTTCAATTATAGTCTTTAGCATCTTTCGTTCCATACGGGAGGTAGCGAGCAGCTCTTTTTATTTTTATTTTTATTGTTTTCTTACATTTTCGTTGAGTAGAGTCGACGGAAGTTACTAGTTTTTTTTTTTTTTTTTTTTTGACTACCTTTCGTTCAGTTTTTATTTTCTTTCTTTCATTTGGATTGGGCATAGGCGGAACTCTTTCTATGAGCAGTTTCATTTTATTTTTTTATTTCTTTACGTTGGGATTTCTTTAGAGAAGCAGAAGAGATCAATTTAATGGTTCTTCTTTAGCTTCTGCAGTAGAATTCGAGACCTTATGTGGGAGGCGGCTAGTTGTTGTATTTTTATTGTTTCTCTATTTTGATGGTAGACGGACGATTATTTTTTTTTACGTTGAAGCATTTTACGTTAAAGATGGAAGCTAAGAACTTTGAATTTAATTTTCATTCAGCATTTAATTTTTTTTCTTTTGGTTGTGGCATTCGGCATATTTGATTTTGTTTTTGGCATCTTTAGTTTTATTTTTTTTGGACGCCGGGATTCATTTCTTTTTACCTTTCATTGTCATCATTTGTGGAGTTATTTTCATTTCTCTTAATTTTCATTCGGCGGCCAGTCTTTATTTTTTTTCTTTTCTCTTCTTGTTTACGATATCATTGTCCAGAGCTTAGTAGTCAGATTCATTTTTTTGGCTTTGCTTAGATTAATTTTTGTTGAACAAGTCTCATTTTTTCGGCAGCTTTAGTTTTATTTATTTATTTATTTTGGATATTTCGTTGAGTAATTTATTTATTTATTTATTTATTTTTTTGTTTACTTATTACGTGTTATTTATTTTTTTCGCATTTCTTTAATCTTTCTTGTCTTTGAGTATTTTCAATTTTTAGTTCGTATTTTAGTTTTATTAATTTCTGAATTTAATCTATTAGTCATTTACATTTAAAATCCGACAATCAAAAATCTAAAAACATGAATCTAGTCCATGACTAGTAAAATTTCCATCCATTGCACATACCATTTATTTTTTTTTTGTGAAGTTTTTTTTTTTCACAATTTTTCAACGAGTTTAAATTTTGAGTAAATTTTTCCTGAGGAGACGATCTAGGAATTTATTACTAATTATTACAACGACATCCTCCTGCACTTGAGAGAGCATTAGTGCTACTCATTTTTTGAGTGAGTCAATCTCTCGTATACCTTATCTGTTAGGTACATTCTCTGCAACCTGTTTGTAGCATGATATCTCGAATTAGCAGTGTCATCTCCACCTGAGAAGATCCTCCATCTTCAACAGCTCTCTTTGCCATCTCTCCCAGCTCTCTAGCTTTTGTCCTCCTCTCTTCTCTTTCCTCTCCTTCATTCATTAGCCTCTCTATAGCCCCCTTAACATCTTCCTTTTTCACCAACACCCCAGTCTTCTCTTCCTCACCCCAGTTTACAGGATCCTCCACACCGACCCTCACACCAATTTTTAGTACCTGCACTACTAGTTTCTCATTCATAAATTGGTCCCCAAATAGCGGCCATGTAAGCATTGGCACCCCAGCACTTATTCCTTCTATGCATGAATTCCAACCGCAGTGCGTTAAAAACCCTCCCACTGAAGGATGGGATAAGATCAATAATTGCGGAGCCCAACCCCAAATCAAAAGACCACTCCCTTTGATCCTTTCTTCATATCTGTCTTCCGAAATCCATTTCTCCAGTTCTTCTGAGTTTTCCGCTCCCCTTAGGACCCAAATAAATGGTTTGTTAGACTCTTCTAAAGCCAACCCGAGCTCTATCAACTGTGAAGGTATTAGATTGCATAGGCTCCCAAGGCAGGCATAGACAACAGAGCAGGGTTCCTGGGCATCGAGCCACTTCAAGCATTGATACTCTTCAATGGAAGCCTTGTTACCTCTCTCGGCCCTGTCTAGGTGGTCCTTGTTGCAAAGCGAAACAGGGCCAATACACCAGACTTTATCTCCTCTTGCCTTCCTATATTCTTTAGCATATGCTGGTTCCAACTCTTGGAAAGTATTCACGATGACCCCTTGTGAGACTAAGTCAGCTGCTGCCATTTGCCCACTAAATTCCTTCATTTTGGGGTCTTCGGGAAAAGGCAGTTGGGATTTAGTGAATTCAAAATGATCAGGCAAACCGGGCAAAACAAAGTACTCTGACTGGCTGGATATTTTCGCGTGAATGTTGTGAACGCGTAAAACGTGAAAAATCAAGAGACAGAAGCAACTAACTCCAAGAAAAGAAAATCTTGGAATATGAAACTTGCGAGCAATATCAAGTGTCCAGGGCAGGCACATATCAGAGATTATGCAGTTGGGGGGAGGTGCTAGCTCCTCAAACAACTTCTCCACAGGGTGTCGTAGCATGCTAGTTGAAGTGAAGAAGTTTATGGCGAGTCCTAGTGAAGGAAGCTTGTCGAGATTATCACAGCCTTTGGGTATTCCTGCTTCTTCATAAGGAAACTGAAGTTGGATAACTTGGATTCGGAGTCCGGATTCAACAGCGCGAGCAATGCTTGTGTGGAAACGGGCTGCGTTATGGGTTGTGGTGACAATGGTGACAATCATGCCTCGCTGTGCGAGCAGTTTGGCAATGTCTATCAGAGGAATCATGTGGCCTTGGGCCATTAAAGGAAACAACACAAAGTGAAGCTTGTGGGCTGGAGATGCCATGGCGTATAATGGGGGGGGGGAGGAAAACGAAAGAGATGGAGTGATATTTTATACAAGAAAACTTGCTCTTACTCTCCAGCGCCGCTTTGCAGGTGTCAGCAAGAGCTTACATAAGCATATTTGGTTTAGAATTATTCTGGGTTGATCTGTTTCCCAGTTTCAAGTAATTTTAACTATTTGGCCCATCGCTTTAATGCCGAAGTTGTCCGTCTCTTCAATATTAATTACAGACGGTAATGTCATTAGAATTTAGAATATTTAGGATCCTCACAACATCAATATAGAGACTATCTGCCTAGCTAGGCGGAAGCTGATTTCAATCAAATATATAAATAAATTAGTAATGAATAATGATGAACTTGCATCAAGATCCAGTCAGTTATAGAGATTTTATCATCCATAATTCTGTTTTCTCATTGGTATAATAAAATATAATTTTGGAAATATGATTAAAATGATATATATGCACATTGCTGTCTAGATGAGAATGCTTAAAATCGTGACATGTATGTAACAAGGAAACATTTGGGTGAAGAAACCTCAAAATTTGACATCGGTATTAGTTAAATCTTCAACGTGTCGCCGCTAACAGAAGATAACAAAAATGCCAAATCCATGTAACTTTTGCTTAAAATCGTGTGGGAAGCCATTAAAGAAAACAAAGATTAGGGATAGCATGGCAGTTTGGTTTTATAGGGTGGTGCCTTTGGTGAGCTTCATTTTGTTAATACAGAAAAATGTGTCTGGGTGTCTTGCCTGGTAACGTTATTTTGGATTATCTGAAGATGATGATGAGGTTTGCTGATAGAACTCGAATTATGTGGATACAGATTACTTGCTTCTCAATTTTTTTTTTTTTTTAAAAAATTAAAATTAAAAAAAAAAAAAATTGAACCTGTGTGTCTAGTAATAGCCACCCCACACCACCTCTCTCTTTCTTTCTCCTCCCCCCACCCCAAAATGGCAGATTTTGTCCCAGCAATCTCAACCCTATATCTCTCATCATCGTCAATTCCTAGTAGCTGCCAAAAACGGGTCTGCCTTTTCTCTTGTATAAGCTAGCAGCTCGCACAACTGTCTCTCTCGTCTTAAACGGTTCCGCTGTCACTTTTGAATGAAGCTCGTATTCATCCTTGACCAGCAAAAATGATGCTTTACAAAGAAAAACAACAGATTTTATTCAAGTAAATGAGCCTTACATTTATGTTTTGTTTAGTTCTGTGAACAATTTACAACATATGCAACTCCAGCAGAACACAAACAGATTTGATTCGCCGAAGGTATCGACTGGGGAATGGGAAAGATTACGACACAAAAAAAAAAAAGGACCCACGTTGTTCTCATCCCGCATACAACTTTAATATACAGCGCTAGAGTTACCATCTACACAACAAACCTAAAGACGAACAAGATACAATCCACGCAGCTTTCTCAGCTAAACACAACGAACCTTTCCTCATCTTACAAAACTGGAGCTGCAAGCTCTCAATATATTACTCAGTGCGCTATAGATAGAGTCCACGCAATTTTACACGTTTATGAACATTGATACAGAGCTCCATGCGTTGTCAATTGGATTCAGTTGCACTCACTTTTCCTTTAATTGTAGCCAACCAGGACCCAGTCTATTCAATCACTTTTGTAACAACAATGGGGGCAGGTCTCAAAGCTCCCATGTCAAAACAATCATTTTCATCCACCTTTGCAAATTGCTACTTCTTAGGAGACTCTGAGTCTGGGCCCCTTCGACTTGAGTCCCGATCAAGCCGTTCTACTCTCCATGAGAGTAAATTGGAAGATTTAAGTAACAAACCCAGGGCCAGAGAGCATGTGGCTCTAACTATTGCATCTGCTGAGCGACTCAATTTCCCTATCAACATCCCAAATACCTGAAAGAAGGCATAGGTTTTTGTAATATGCTCAATTATAAAAACATACAACTAGTACCTACATCCGATTATACCTGTGCATAGTAACGAGATAAAATGTGCTGATCATCTGAAAGAGAGAGCATGCTACTGGAGAAGTAAATAGCATTTGCCTGAATTACTGGCCACGGTGCATCAAAAGCCTGCCTCAGCACAGATGTAGACAACTCAGATACTATCACTTTAAAACAAAAAAGTAACATAATCCTATGATACACCTGAGAATTTTATTTTCCTTGGTTCCAGAACCATGAACTTATATCTCGAAGTTGAATGCATATTTAAGAACCAATACAAAAGAGATTCTTATTGATTGAGACGGCACAAGAAAAAAAAAATCACAAACAGAGAGAGAGAGAGACAGCAGCAGCAGAAGCATAAAAATGCAATGGATTTGATCGATTTTTGTTGCTGCAATGGATAGGATTGCTACAAGGCAAGCTATATTTCAGTTTCCAATATTGGTTGGTCCAGTAGGTGTCATGAACCTAACAGACCAGAACACCTTTTCCTCCCTCTCTCTGCAACTGTCTTTCTCCTCTTTGCCACCAGCCGCCATCACTGCCGATTGAAACCCCTCCCTTTCTGCCCCCAGCTCCTCTACAGTCCACTAGCTACAGAAGCATCACTCTGGGCATTCACTGACTTATAAAGGCACGCTTTTGTGTTGGTTCTTAGATCTGTGTGTCTGTGTGCAAGTCTAACTTTTTACCCTGGGCTAGAATAAGGTATAAGGAGATCTTAAAAATTCTGGTTGATAATCTGACCTCCCTGGGCTGATTTTATTCACGCCACTAATCTTTAAAATGCTGTTTTTCTTTTCTTTTGATTTCAGATCCTACAGCTTTGGTGCCGTCTAGTTAATGAAATTTTGTGCTCTGTTTGGTACAAAGAAAACTGGCCAACCCCCAATCAACACTTGGTGTCAGTATGCTTCAACAGATATCCCATGATCGGTCTGTTCGGTGGGTGGTTTCCAGCAACTGACACCGACCGGTCCAGCCATTGGGAATACGAAGCCCCATGTGAGTCAAAATACCAAAGATACTATATTCTTGGTCACCTCCCCAAAGCATATAAAATATAGCCATGGTGTGGGTGCTAGTGTTACGATGTCGAGAATCACGATGAAAAAGATATCATCTGAAGCATCTACATTAACAAGAAGCTAGATATGATGTCAATTGAAGATTAGTAAGCTAAGAATGTTGGTGTTTTGCTACTAAGAACTTGGGAAGATTAAAGAAATAAACTCTTCTTCCTCGGTAACAATGATTGCACAAAAGAGGAAATGAGAACGTCAAGTTGGAGGAACTAAAAAGAAGACAGGTCTAGAATTTAAGAAAAGAGCTGCAGTGAACTCAAATAAGACGTGGCTCATCTGAATACAATCAATTACCGTATGATCCAAGGCAATATTACTTCCTATTTAATATGAAAGTATTTCAGAAAATTGTGAACCTGTATTGTTGCTGGCATGTAAGTATCAACCCTGGAGGGAAGATGTTGAGTAAGGTGCTTCGTGACATCTCTGACAAAGTTCTCATAGTCACTTCTGAAAAAGACAAGGAACTATACTGTAAGGTCATACACCATAATAAGCATTAAACAATTAATCTATATTGTTTAAGAACACGGCCAATTAAAGTCTGTTAATGCGTACCTGTGATCAGAATTGAAACAATGTGTGTTAAACACAGCAAGGAATCCTTCCATTTCCATTAATGGACAAATTCGCTTAAGGGTATTCTGTTAATTTGTAGGCAAGGGAGGGAGGGAGGGAGGGAGAGGAGAGTCAGTAATATTCAAGAATCTCCAGTAGGCTTCATGTCATAGAAAACAAGAAGGATTGTAAGAAAATACCCGGCATGCCTGTCGAACACTAATGTTATCATCATGAAGATGCAGAACCAATCGGGGGATGGCAGCATGTACCTGAGAATGGTAAAAATGAAAAAATATGCCAAAAATCACACATATATCCATTGAGCACCATAAATGATTGATCAATAAGAAATAAATAAAAATAAAAATTTGCCATGTTTCTGTCAAACAAGAGATTATCCCAGAGCAAAATGTCGAAAACATGTAGCATGACAGGTAAAGATGAAAGTAATAAAAAGCCTAGTGTAAATATATACTTGTAAATTATGAATCGAAGAATCAAAACAGAAGAAACTTTCAAAGCAAAATATGGATCAAGGGTTATATCAGAAGCTGAGACCAAAGACACATCTCACATAGCATTATCAATATCCAAATCTATCAACAACGGCACATAAGATAATTGATGAAAATCTTACCCAACGAAAGGAAAGGAATAAAAAACACATCACTGGGATACAAAACAACAACAACAACAAAAATAATATTGACAGTTCCCATGCTAAACAGACAAAATGCAGTGGTAAATCAACAAATCCAAAATTATTATACTAGAAAGACCAGTTCCATTTTGGTGGTAAAACTACACTCAATAAGAGACCTGTTCAAGAAATGCCTCCCGCTGCGCCCCAAATCCATAGGTGCTTAAAGCTCCAAATGCTGCAAAAGCATTGGCTCGCATCTTACTGTTCATGGATATCTGTACCAAATAACTTATAGATTAGCCTATTTATTAGCTTTATATAACAATAAGCATGTTCCAAGCAAGAAGCAACCTTAGATCAATGAATCACTGGTCTAGATTTACTCTTACGTGCTGAGCTAGAAATCCTCATATCCTGTGCTTCATGATGGTAAAACAAGTACAAACTGATTCATTTTTCCTAAAGCCATTAAGCTGTATTTCCCAGCAGATTTTTAAAAAGCTTGGAGAAATTTCCACTTTCCTAAAGGAGATTTATGATTGGACTGGGATAGCAAGAGAGTTCCAATGGACTGAGCAAAAATTATTAACATGCCAAGGCTACAAACCATTGAAACCAATGGTAAACTCGATTTACATGCCCAATGTTGTACAAATAATAGGCTGACTGCAGTAGCTCCTGTTGTACAATTTATTAGTTTGCATCTTTGATCTGTTTTATTGTTTATTTTTCAGACTGATTGTACTGTTTATTTTGGGATTTATGTTATTTTTAGTGGGGCCACTAGAACAAATACAATTAGAGTAAGCATTTAATCTCGTCTACTAAAAAATGCTCATGTAAAGGGAAGACTCATAAAAAAGAAAGTCTGAATATTCCACGGGTATTGGCAAGTTATATCTGGTTTCTCCTCTCCTTCCCATAGCTATGTTCTTGCCTCTTCTTCATGCTACTCCTTCTATGCTTCTTTTCTCTCTTCAAAATTTCTTCAAATATTGGGTTATCTGCATCAGTTTTGGTACCAGAAGCAGGTTTTCATCCTGGGACATGTGGGTTATGGCCCCACTTGCTTCCACTGCAAACTGAAAGGGAATTGGGATTGATGCTTTCTTCAGCCCAATTTGCTCATATGCATGAGTCCTTGTAAGGTCTTCCGTGGTTATAAACCTGGGAAGCCTTTAGACGACCTCCCCATGTCTCCATGTGCTAAGGTTTCTAAGTCAACCGAAGTATTTGAACGATGAGTTCGTGAGTTGGATAGTGAGATTAAAAAATAAATTCATACAAGTAATGCCCAATACAAACTTCAGATCGCATCACAATGCACTTAACATAGGAGATTATGACTACGTTGTAATTAGACCTGAGCGCTGCCCACATGGATCCATTGAAAATCGCAAGCTCATGGTGTTGGGCCATTCAAAGTATCGCAAAGGATTGAACCCAATGCATATGCCATCAACATTCTTCCTGACCATGGCATTAGCTCCACTTGTAATATAAAGGATCTAGTTGCCTAAACGTCAACATTTCCACTCCACCCATTGTGATCATTCACTTACCTATCTCTTACACTCCCTCTACAATTTAAATGACATTTATTGCATAAAATCCCTTTCGATTTTCAGTTCCTGAAAGACCTTCCAATTTCCACTTCCTGAACCCTTCAGGTTTCACTTCAATCATAGTTACTACATAGGAATAAGGACTTTTTTCTTTTTCTTTTCCTGTAAATACAAGGACTTCTTTCCTGCACATAATGTGGGCATGCAACTAGTTTAAACTAACAGACGAAATATGGCACAGTTGTATCTCATTGATTAACCAGCAGATATTAACAGTGAAAGCAAACACGTGTGCAACAATTTTTTCGGGAAATATTCTGAGTATAGGAACGCACTTGAAGATTGCGGAGCCGTACAGAGAGGTTAAGCAAATTTGGTTCCACTGCTGCATCATTTGGGAATGACTCAAGCATCTACGAAGAGTCAAAGAGGTGCAACACAAATGAATTAGGATGGCAGTGGACAATAGAATAGTGCATTACATATATTGTTCAACACACATGAGTACGAACACACAAACAGGCCCAAACAATGGAGCTTACCGTTAGTAAGCATGACACTGCAGTTAATTGCACAGATTCATCTAAATCATCCAGTAAAGCTAATATTACACCCAACACCTGTGTTGTATACTGCAGAATATGAATAGATGGAATCTGCAATACAGAATTTGCATATGTCAATGTCAGGAAGAAAGCAAATCACAAACACAAACATCAATGCACATTCGGTTTTATGGAATGCATCAAGTATTAATTATAGAATATATCTCAATACCAGATCAAAGATGAAAGTTTTCTTTAGAACTTGCAAAACCAGATCAAATACAAAATTGTTTCTTGACATAAAGGAGTTTACATCAATAAAATCATCCACATAGAGAACGGTCAATGGGAGGGTTCAGGGATTTTTTCTTTCATACATTGTTACTTTGGGCTTCAGCTTTTGTATTTAATGGAATTAGTTTTAATGACTTTTATGCTGCTTTTTACAGTGCTTAGCTTGTAACTAGGTTCATCTCTTGTATACTTCATGTGTACCTAGGCCATGCCTAATTATGTGGATCAATAAATTCTTCTTACTTATCAATAAAAAGTTACCCACATAGATCCATTTATGTCTAAAACAGTAATTTGGCTAAAACAGAGCTTTAAAAGCCTTGTAAGTGTACATGGATGCCCTCATTTCTATGCAACTGCAAGTTGGATGTGAGCACCATAAATACATACAGATCCAGTATTTGGTGAAAAATACTAATTTCCAGTATTTGGTGAAAAATACTAATTTACTTTCGATGATTGATAAAATCAGAATAGAAGATGATGACGTAGCCAAGTTTTGAATTTTCAATAATTAAAAATATAACACAAGGAAAATGAAGTATACAACTAGATCAAAGCTATCACCTATAACAGAATTTAAGGTTTCAGTACAATTTTAAAGTTGGCACAAAATATAAAACCTGTACTAGTCCTCTCAAACACAGACGTCTAACGTTTGGAGACTCATCTGATACATGTCGACACAACACCTCCACCATCTCCTCCAATAGGGAACCAAACCCACAGCTGCATTATTCAGAATATTAAATTTGAAAACTTGAAATCATATATATGCCAGGATCATTAGCCACCATACCAAAAAGAAAGGTAAAGAGAGGTAATGAACTAAGATACGCAAGTGATGGATACAATTGAACAAAAGAGGTAATATGGATCACCAAAAATACAGCCAAATAAACTAGACGACTTAACAAATGCTGAGCAGGCTCAAACCATTAGCATGACCCCACGTAATATGAAAAGAATCCAAAAATAACATTTTTTTTATAAGTAAAAATATTATATATATCAATAGGAGTAACCAAGTACACTGGACGTATACAAGAAAATACCTAACTCATACTAGAGAGCTCCTAATGACCCAAAAAGCCCATGAGAAACTACTCAAAATACACCAAGCCCGAATTAGAATAGAACACACCTCCCCAACCCCAACCCCTTGTTTCCCGTAAGACTAATACTCCACCCGAAACTCCCTCTATGAGAATGTCTTCATAATGCCCTCCCTTTAGTCTTCCCTCAACTTGAGCTACCACCCTTAGCGTCATAGTTGATTGCCCAAGAAAGACGATTTAACTCCCTGCTTTTCTTAAAACTTGATAGAATCCAAAAAGAACATAGAAAAGGCAGTCTGGATAAACAAGCAAAATTGACAAAAATGCTGTAAGAGAAATCCCATCACAACAAGAATCGCCCACCAACAGCCATATGCACTTCTTCAAAAATTACATGAGGCATGATTCTACCATTCTATTCACCTCAAGAAGAAGAAGAAATGCAGCTGCAATTGCAAAATAGATAGCATCAACCACAATAGCAATGACTACATACTGTACAACATTAAATAACTCACAGCAAAATACACCCACTGCAAAAGGGAAAGCACTAATTTGTATGTAAACATTCAATGCATACCTATAGAAACAATCGCAACACGTGGAAACAATTAAAATAATAGCATTGACAAAATTCTGTAAAATATTAAATAGTTCACAACAAAACCCACCCACTGAAAAAAGGGCAGCACGAGTGTGTATGTAGACCATTCAATACATACCTATAACGAACAAATTCTGACAATGCGGCAGCTGCAGCTTCCCTTTGGTATCTTTGCCGTCGACTCAGGGATTTACTCAAAATTATACAAATACTTTCAACCTGAGAAATTAACCACAAAATATCAAACATCAGTAACAATTTTGATAACTGCAAACCTAGTAAAATGTAATTTGGTATGAACTACAGCTGAACTTAGGTTGACCTTATTAGAATATGGTTTGGTGGGGTTTTCAAATGTAAAAAGTGTTACGTAGATATGATTTGGGCGTAATTCTTGTAGTTTAGTAATACTTTCCTTTCTAGTTCCTTCATAGATATATTATACATAACTGTCAATTCCCTTGTGAATACTTACCTTGTATAGAAGATTTAGGCGCTGGAAATCTGGCAACAATTGTGTAAATATTCTTATATAATGAAAGCAAACCCTATGGAGAGGGCATTCAGACCAAAATTGACATGGTATCAGAGCCCCTCTTCTGATTCCTTCGTTTCATGGTCTTAATCACTGGGTGCGATTTTCATCGCTGTTCTTGGGAGAATTTTTTTTCGGTTTCGGCAAGTTATTTCTTGCTCTTCGTGGGAGTCACTGCTTTCTGTGAAATCAAACCTTGGGGGTTTGAGTTTTGGTGGCATTTTTTTCAGCATTGCGAACTCTGTTCTTGGTTGCGGGCTCCTTCTCTTGGTGGTTTTTCGTGGTGGCTGTGCCTCTCTAAGTCTGTCGGCAGTTTCTAGTGGTGACTAAGTGGTGGTCAACCACTTCTGGGGTGGCTGACGACGGTGCTGGGTGCACCTTCTTCTCTGCATGGACTCTTGGCACTCTAGTTGACGATTCTTTCCTGTGCTGGGCAGGTATCCTTACTTCGGCTTCTTTCTTGTGGGCCTATTGTGGGCTTATTTTATTGTTACCTAGGCTTCATTGCTGTTGGTCCATCTGTTTATTTTTTCCTTTGCCGTGACTGCCTGAGTTATTTTTTTTTTGGTTGGATATATTCCTACTTTCTACTTGAATTTCATCATGTCTATTGAGAATACTATCGTTCGCTTTACTGGAAAGAATTTTCCTACGTGGAAATTTCAATTTAAGATGTTTTTGAAAGGGAAAAAATTATCAAATCATATTATTAGCCATGCTCCCGTTCGAACTGATGAAAAGGAATTGGCTCAATGGGAGGTCAAGGATGCTAAGGTGATTTCTTGGCTGTTGGGAACGATTGAGTCTCACCTTGTGACCAATCTTCATTGTTTACTACGGCTCAAGCTATGTGGGATTATCTCCACCGTATTTACCACCAAGATCACAGTGCTCAGAAGTTCCAATTGGAGTTGGAAATTAGTAATTACAGTCAAGGTAATTTATCTATTGAACAATTTTATTCTGGTTTTATTAATCTTTGGAACGAGTATTCTGCTATTGTTTATGCTAAGGTTCCCCATGTGGCACTCGCAGCTCTTCAAGCGGTTCATGCAGAGAGTCAACGCGATCAGTTTTTGATAAAATTTCGACCTGAATTTGAGCTTGCTCGAGCCGGTTTATTTAACCGTAATCCAGTTCCTCCTTTGGATATTTGTTTGGGAGATTTATTACGTCAAGAACAACGGTTATCCACTCAGATGGGTATGACTTCTGAGAAAGTCTTTTCTGAGACTGTGAATGTAGCCTATGCCACACAAGGGAGAGAGAGGACCAAGTTGCAGTGTTTCAATTGCAAGGAGTTTGATCATATTGCTCGCAACTGTCCTAAGAAAGTTTGTAACTACTGCAAGAAAGAGGGCCATATAATTAAAGACTGTCGAGTGCGGCCTCAAAATCGCCAATCCCAAGCTTTTCAGGCTGCTGTTCAGTCCTCTTCTTCTGCGTCACCCACTATACGCTCTAATTCATCTATTCTCACACCAGCAATAGTCCAACAGATGATTGTCCCTGCTTTTACGGCCTTAGGCCTGCAAGGTACGGGTCCTAACTCAACTTCTTGGATTGTTGATTCGGATGCTTCTAATCATATGACTGGTCATACGATGGGTCTCCATGGTGGTCGTACGTATAGAGGCACGCAAAATATTTAAATTGCTGATGGCAGTACTCTTCCTATTACTGTTGTTAGTAATTTGGGCTCTTCATTTCACGATGTTTTTGTCTCTCCTAGATTGTCTACCAATTTGATTTCTGTTGGACAATTGGTAGATAATAATTGTGATGTTAATTTTTCTCGTGGTGGTTGTCTTGTACAGGATCAGGTGTCGGAGATGGTGATCGCGAAGGAGTCTAAAGTGGGACGTTTATTTCCTTTACAATTTTCTCTTCCTAATGTTATTTCTCTTGCTTGTACGGCTACTGCCAATAATAATGAAGTCTAGCATAAGAAATTGGGTCATTCTAATTCTGTTGTCTTGACTCATCTTATGAAACATGATTTTTTGGGCAATAAAAATTCATTTTCTTCTTCCCCTGTATCTTTTGATTGTGCTACTTGTTGTCTTGGTAAAAGTAAAACTTTACCTTTTCCTACTCACGATAGTCGTGCTTCTAATTGCTTTGAGATTGTGCATACTAATGTTTGGGGTGTAAGTCCTGTTATTTCTCATGATCAATATCGTTATTTTGTGACGTTTATTGATGATTATAGTCGATTCACTTGGATATATTTTCTTCGTTCTAAAGTTGACGTGTTTTTTGTCTTTCAAAAATTTGTTGCACTTGTCGAAACGCAATTCAACACTTGTATCAAAACTTTACGCTCCGACTCAGGGGGGAGTACATCTCATTCTTTTCAAAATCTTCTTCAGCAAAAGGGGATTATTTCCCAGAATTATTGTCCTTATACTCCTCAACAAAATGGAGTCACTGAGCATAGGAATCGTCATCTCTTATATGTCGTTCGTACTTTTTTAATTGATTCTTCTGTACCTTCTAAGTTCTGGGTAGAAGCTTTATCTACTGCTGTCTATTTGATCAATCATTTGCCTACTGTCACTCTAGATTATGATTCTCCCTATCTTCGATTATTTGGTATATCCCATGAGTACCAATCCTTTCATACTTTTGGATGTGTTTGCTTTGTTCATCTGCCACCTGTTGAACATCAAAAGCTTGCTGCCCAGTATGTCACGTCCTACTCAAAAAGGATTTATTTGTTATGATGCTCATGCAAACAAATTCTGGATCTCCCGAAATGTGATTTTCTTTGAAAATCAATATTTCTTTCAGTCTCAAGTTATTTCTGATCCTCCTATTATTCTTCTTCCAGTTTTTGATGCTGTGTCATCTTCTATTGAGCAATTTAAACCAGGTGTGGTGTATCATCAACGTCCTCCTCCTTCTTCAACGCCCCTTCCAGACACTGATCCATCATCTGATTCTACAATTCCAATACCTCAACGCTCCACCCTGGTTACACATCCACCGGATAGGTATGGTTTTCCTCATACCTCGCTTATTGCTACTCTCGACACTGTTTCTGTTCCTCACTCTTATACCCAGGCAGCCACCCAAGCATGTTGGCAGCAAGCCATGCAAGAAGAAATCCAAACTCTTCAAGACAATCACACTTGGGATCTTATGACTTGTCCCTCTGGTGTCAAATCTATTGGCTGTAAATGGGTGTATTCAGTCAAGTTTCGCTCTGATGGCTCATTGGACAGATATAAGGCCCGTCTCATGGCTCTTGGGAACCGGCAAGAGTATGGTATTGATTATGAAGAGACATTTGCACATGTTGCCAAAATGACTACTGTACTATCTTGGCACTTGCTGCATCGCAAGGGTGGTCTCTCCGGCAGATGGATGTGAAGAATGCTTTTTTACATGGGGATTTGAAGGAAGAAATCTATATGTCTCCACCTCCCGACATGTTTGCTACACCTTCCTCAGAGGTTTGTCGACTACGCCAATCCTTGCATGGACTGAAATAGGCTTTGCGTGCATGGTTTGATAAATTTCGCTCTACCCTGCTTGCTTTTCATTTTACTTAAGAGTCAATTTGATTCCTTTCTTTTTCATCACAAGACTTCTACAGGAATTGTATTGCTTCTTGTATATGTTGATGACATTGTGATTACTGGATCTGATACTGCGTTGATTAAGCAATTACAACAGCATCTCAAGGCCTCTTTTCACATGAAAGATCTTGGTCCCCTGCAGTACTTTTTGGCCTTGATATTACTCTGACTGATACGTTGTTACACCAGCACAAATATACTCAGGAAGTGATTTCATTGGCTGGTCTCCAATTGGGTAACTCTGTTCTTACTCCCTTGGAGGTCAATCTTAAGCTTCGTCAGGAGGAATGCGAGCTTCTATCAGATCCATCCTTGTATCGGCAGCTTGCTAGGAGTTTGAACTGCTTGACAATTACTCGCCCTGATATTTCTTTTGTTGTGCAGCAAGTTAGTCAATTTATGCATGTTCCCAGACATCTTCATTTAGCCGTTGTCCGCCGCATTATCCGCTATCTGAAGGGCACCTCTAATCGAGAGATATTCTTTCCTCGAGTCTTCTTTACAGTTGGTGGGATACAGTGATGCTAATTGGGCTAGTTGTGCGGATACTTGTCAATTTGTTACTGGGTGGTGCATGTTCTTAGGCAATGCACTTATTTCTTGGAAGAGTAAGAAGCAAGACCGTGTTTCCAAGTCCTCTACCGTGATACCCCCATATGATAAGATTGAGAGTAGGTGGTATATGAGATCCCACATTGCTTGGGAAGGAGAAGTTCTTGCTCTTTATAAGGTTCCAATGGGGCTCCAATTATATCATTGACTAGTCCTTTTGGAGTATAGGCCATGTGGTTTGGGCCTTCCATTGGGACGTTACATCTACCGAGTCTGAATATCATGCTATGTCTTCTGCTTGCTCTGAGATCACGTGGCTTCGTGGGTTATTAGGTGAACTTGGATTTCCTCAGCATCATTCCACGCCTCTCCATGCTAACAATACCAATGCTATTCAGATCGCCGCTAATCCTATTTTTCATGAGCGTACGAAACATATCAAAGTTGATTGTCATTCCATCCATGAAGCTTTTGACAAGCATGTGATTACTCTTCCTCACATTTCCACTTCACTTCAAACGGCTGACATTTTCACTAAAGCTCTTCCTCGGCATCAACATCAGTTCTTGATTGACAAATTAATGCTTTTAGATCTTCCAACATCAATTTGAGGGGGGATGTTACATAGATATGATTTGGGTGTAATTCTTGTAATTTAGTAATACTTTCCTTTCTAGTTCCTTCATAGATATATTATACATAACTGTCAATTACCTTGTACATACTTACCTTGTATAGAAGATTTAGGCGCTGGAAATCTGGCAACAATTGTGTAAATATTCTTATATAATGAAAGCAAACCCTATGGAGAGGGCATTCAGACCAAAATTGACAAAAAGGTCTATGGGCTACACCATAGGAACCCGATCATTTTTAATTGATATACTGTACCCATTGACTTTGGGTTCTACTCCATTTGACTTCAAAAGAGGAATACCTCTCATAAAGATATATGAAACTCGGTAAAGGAATTTCTTTTCTTTTCCATCAGTAAGCAAGTTTACTAATACAAATAGGCATAGCCCAAGTATATGGAAGTCAATAAAGGATTATAAGGGGTTTAATAACAAACTCTACTTATAAAAAAAAAGGGGGGTTTAATAACAAACTTTGATGACTTATAAAACAAAAAATTGCATACCTCCTATATACATGGGGTACGCCTATTTACTTGATTCGATAAAATTCTATTCTTACTTATCCAAAAAACAAAACTATGGTGACTTTTTTTTTTTTTTTTTTTTAAAGTAACTATGGTGACTTCAATACTAGAAATGCAATAACTTTCATTAGGAAGGTAAATTCAAGCACAAAAATCATAAATCATATATTCTTAGAAATGTGAAGAAGTCGGGATGCTTGGGAAATTAGATTAGATGAGATGAGAATTTTGTGAATAGTAGTAAGATGGTTTGTGAATAGTAGTGAGATAGTTTGAGTTAAGTAATTTTTGGGTTTTGGGAAATGAGAGAGAAAAAGTTAAATAAAAAATATTATAAAGTTAAATATTGTTAGAATATTATTTTTTAATATTATCTTCTTTTTAGGATTTGAAAAAGTTGAATTATTTTTTGTTTTTTGTGTGAAAGTTTGGGAAAGTTGTAATGATTAGTTTGAAAGTGTTTATATTTGAGTGACGTTTAGGAAGGAAATGAGATGGGATAAAATGAGATGAGATGAGAATTATTTCCAAACATCCCCTTAATCTATAGCCTCTTTCTCTCGCAAACCCTTCATTTCATATTTTAGTTCCCGACTCTCTCCATGGCCCCAGAGAAAATTAAAAAAAGAAACAACAAAATGTAAAGGAAAAAGAACGCATAAAGTTATATATCCTATTATTTTGTCTTTTCTTATAAAGCTGCTAGTGAGGTGAATGATCAACTACTTTTTTGCTGCCAAGATTTCACATGAACTTAAACCATAAGTATGAATTGCTTCTTTGCCTATATCCAGTGACCATGTTCCCATGCTTAATTTAGTTCTGTACAGTTTTCCCAATGTCCTACTAAAATAAAATGCACACAAAATATCATGTAGTATCCTTGAAAAGATCATCCAAAGTGAATTCTTTTACCTCTTTCGGTCTCTTAATAGAAATGCAGCTGGCTATGTCTCCAATAAGATTGATCCACCTCTCATTTTCATTTTGCTCTCCATCTCTGGCCAAAATCTATGATGGAAAAAGAATTAATCACTTTTCCTTCCCTTAATGATAAAAACCCCAGTACTTGAAGTCTCCATTAATTGTATATTATTATGCAAATATGGTGGTTTACCTTTCCCATCTCAAGGTCTCCCACACATTCACAGAATGCCTGGAATGCAGGTAGAAGAGCCCTGCAGAAGTAGAAAAGGGGGCCATTAAAAAGAGTGCCGAACTTAAACAACAAAAGGAGTGCATAAAGATAGGTTTACAAGAAACAAGGATCAGTATATGCGAGTTCCTTACCGTAGTGGTCCATGCTGACCGGTCTGAACTAGACCATGACAGCTGCCCAACTGGAGAATCAGTTCTACAAGAACAGAAGCATACTTTTGTTCGACAGCTTTCTTTCCGACTTTACCACCACCTCTGCCACAACATCAAACATTGCAAAATTTTCCAACTGTATAATAGTGCAGAAACCGAAAAATGGGGCAGCTAATAGACCTGAAAAAAGCTGTGAGAGCAAAAATAGCAGCTTGCAGAATGTCTTCCTCTATCTGACCATCGACAAGATGACTAGAGTTCTCTCCTTTCCTTGAATCACCTTTAAGAATTGGAGTCTGGCTAAGGGAAAATATCACATGCTCCAAGAACAAAGATGAAAGCACTGTATGTTGGGAGAATGCCTATAAAATATTTAAAAATATATGTATAAATAATCTAACCGTTGATAGAATATAAATTATTGAAATGGGTCATATAATTGGGAAGGAAAGAGATGATAATAAAGAAAACCAAACAGGGCATATACAACCACAAACTGTACATGGATGACACGATCACATGTACAAGAGAGCATCCATGAAACATGGGAAACACAATTCAGTAAAGGTTGCAACACAATAAAATATAAATTAATCCACATAAAAAGAGAGAGAGAGAGAGAGAGAGAGAGAGAGAGAGTATAATTCTGCTGACCCCATGAGTCATATTTCGAAGGCATGGTGAATTCCCTCTTACCAAATTATTTTGCCAATAAAAGGCCAGCATAAGATTTAAGATCAGAAGTTAGCTGGGGGAACAGCTTTTATTCATTCCTCCTCCATATTTTTTAATCTCCCAGATCTCACTAGCCTGATATATATTTTCTTCTTAATGTCTGCCATTATCATTGAACAGCCTCGATACTGTAATAATAAAAAATCCAAAAACAATCTCAATAACCTTAAGTATGGTCTGATCTGATCCTTCAAAACACAAGTTACAACAAAATCCAATGTCTCATATGAAAAGACAGGAAAATTGATACTAGATATGACACAGGATACCTCTTTCTGAAGATAAAAACCACTTGGACCAAGAGGGATTAAAGGAGAAACTTGTTTAAGGAGTTTCCATTCACTGGTTCAAGACCAAACTCCTCTTTTTCAGGAAGATCAAAATTTATTGTTTTCTAAAAGCACAAATAGGACCAAAGAGGTACTTCCGCTTTAAGATAAGATGGTAAAAAACTATTTAAGATAAATAATCACTTACAATAACAATATTCTCGCTGTAAATAAAAAAGCACTCACATAAAATGCATCCTGCATTGACCAGCCACCACGAATTCTAGATATATCCTTCGTGACTATATCCCTCCCAGCGGAAGCCAATACTTCATTGAAAACCACTTTTGAACTTGTGTTCTCAGCTAGAGAAGAAATCTTTTGAAATTGGAGGATTTTAAGGAGAGACAGGAACCACAAAAAGAAAATGCAACTGAATTGTTGATACAGACAAGCCAGACAGTTGGAAAAACTAGTAAGCAAAAAAGAGCTGCCAACTTTAACATCAAACATTAATAAATTTAAATGAAAAAAGGATACAGCACCAAGTGTTTCCAGTCGTAAATGTTTGTCAGTTACATGAACTGTAGCAGAGAGCAAAGATTGGGTGGTCCTGTCGACATAGAAAATTATCAGTCACACCAAAAGTACAGCAATCTATCTTTATAAGAAGATATACACACAATTTAGTTAGTCTTAAATTTTTCAGTGTTATAGCAGTTTATCAGTAGGAGAACCTTGAAACATCACTTTCATTCAGCTCATTCCTCCTCTTTATGACAAATTCAATGACAGCTTGTATAACCCCTTCAGCTGACTGCTTGATCTTATCACATATAGCTACTGCACAACCATTCAGAGTAGCAACAAGCTGCAAGAAGCCTCGATAGTAAGAAGAAGCTGTTGCAATGTTTATTCTAAATTTTTAATTGAATTTAAAAAAAAACAAACACTTACCTCATCCTTTGTCAACAAAATACATACTGAAGAAACGATTCTGTTGAAAACTTCTGATGGATCAATAGATGCATCCTGATTACATATATAAAAACAAACAGAACGTTTTAGTTTCAGAACGGAAATGGATAAATAAAGAAAGGGAATGCAAAGAATTGACGATGAACTTACACTCCTCAGGATGGCGATAACATCCTCAAGGGAGGACAAAGCACCATAGGATACTTCTATATCTGCACCAAAATTAGAAGCTGCAGGCCTCGGAAGCGAAAGAGAGATGCTGAAGAGCTGATCAAAGATCTAACCAAACAAGAACTGAGATCTTTCACAAACTTGAAGAGAAAATGGGAAAGGATATTGCATGTGCTATACTCTTTGAACTCTCTATGACAGTTAGTAATGCAGTACAGAGAATAAACTTATTTGACACCATTAAAGCTTCCAGCCAATCACTTACCTCTGCAGAAACTTTTCTAACTTCAGAATTAGTGTCTGCACAACGTGGAAGATACATGACTACCCTATCTCCCAAGCACAATGCTTCACGACTTGGCAAGACAAATGCCGCTGGAAGGTGAACCAAACAATAGTATAAGATAGTGAAAGAAACAAATAATTGAGGAGTCTCTTGGGAAACATTTTACATGGTAAGTTGGAAATATTCCCATGTACAGCACGGTCAACTTGCTTGCTATGTGTGCAACTTCCATGGCAACCCAGAGTACAATATCCACCTATGCAAGCCATCCTAAACTTGAGAAGCATCTCAAACACTGCACGGCAACCTCTTCTCCTTTGATATTCAACAGGTGAGGCAACATATTGATCAATTTGTCTCAACATATGCAGTAGCTGCTCTGCCCGACTTCTCCCATCCTCTCCACTAAGTGTCATGATTGTGATGATTAGAAAAGGTATATATAAAGTCTCAAAGGAAAATCTAGTAGCATAGGCATTCAGTCAAAGCTATATATGAAAAGCAGGGGATGGAGAGAGAGAGAGAGAGAGAGACTTCTTAACATAAAAAAAAAAAACAGCCATTGTCCTCAAACCCAACATTGTTATACAAGAGGTCACACACCACACAGGCGGCATAGTAAACTACAGCCATTTAGGGCTAGTGAACACAAGTGTTCTCAGCTATTCTCACATATTCTCACATATTTCCTTCCCAAACATCACTCAAACACAAAACACTTTTCAATCTCAAATCGTCAACTTTTTCATCTAATCATTACAATTTTCCCAAACTCCCAAACAAAATACAAAAAACAATACAACTTTTTCAATTTTCAAAACAAAAAATTATATTAAAAATTTATATTCAAACAAATTTTTAATTTTATAATATTTTTATTTAGATTTTTTTCTCTCCTTTCTCAAAACCCAATAAAACATCTTAACTCAAACCATGTCACTACTATTCACAATCATTTCACTACTATTCACAGATCTTCTAAGTGTCCAAACGAGCCCTTAGAGTAAATCCACAGAATTAACACTCCATGTTCAAGAAATGCAATCTTCTACGATTGTATATATTTCCAATTATTTTTCAATCTAGTATCGAATATAAAATTGGGACAATGGAAGCAAAATATCATCTCCGTTCAAATATTAGACAAAGGTCTTTTTTTATGACAGGGGAACCACCCCATATCAAAGCCCTTAGGACTCACCCATGGAAGCTAAACCCTTGGGAAGACTAGCACAGCAACCCACCGCCATGGCCTCCCACTTAAATCGCACTTTGATCCCAAGGGAATCAAACCTGTGATGTGGGGCTCATGCACACAAATTCACTCTTACCACTTGGGCTACCCATGGGTGGGTAGATATTAGACAAAAGTAACGGCAGAAAATAAAAAATCAACACTTAATGTAAAGAGTTCGACCTGAACTCCTAAAGACAATTAACTCTACCGTTCCAGAAGAATAAGCAATTCAGGAAAAGCATCAACCTGTCAAATATAGACTACCTTGTGAGAAGAATTGCACACAAGAGAGTGATGAGGTTGTCAATAAGGGGATTGACAACATCTACCGGATCATTTGGTAGAGCAAAGAACCCTAGGGTGGCCTGTAGAACTCATCAAAGATTCATGACTGATTAGAAATTTCCAAGGAAAGAATTATCACTGATAATGGATTATACTCATTCGGATATGTTCCTCACCTTCATCACATGGTTTCGTGTTTCAACCGTTAGTTTTGGCTCCACAGAAACCAAGGTAGTGCAGGCACTTAAAGCAAGGGCCTGCAGAATCACCCATAAAGAGGAAAAGTCAAAGAGCTTCCAACAAAATGCGCACAAGCACTACCTTTAGAACACAACATTATAAGTTGATCCACTAATATACCTGAGTGCGAAGAAGTTCAAGACTGGAATAAAAAAATCCTTCATTGTCATCTCGGGCCTCTCGGCCCATTAAGGTCAATATATAGTCAAGCATTTGGTCCCTTCGTTTTAATGGAAATGATGCACCATTCTCTGCAGTGTTAATGACAGCACGACCTGCATTATCAACATTACAGTAATGCTATCACCTTCACAAGATTTATAATCAGCAAACAGAATATGATCATCTTTTCAATGGTTTAAAATGTGAATATGATATACTATAAATGCAAAGCAACAAGCATTTTGATTAGCAGCTCACATAAAAGGACATTTTTTTAAAAGACAATGTAGTATTGATTGAAAAGCACCCGAAGGCAATCTTTTGATTTTTTTTTTTTTTTTTGGTTCTTGAGAATTCTAGGCCTTCTTCACTTTTAGGGAGGCTTGAATCAACTCTGAATCCCATGCTTGAACTCTTTCAAATGCCTATGGTCATATGGACACTTTATGAAGGTCAAAATGACAGCATGTAGTCCTCGATATCCATGATGCGCAAATGCCTATGGTCATATGGACACTTTATGAAGGTCAAAATGACAGCATGTAGTCCTCGACATCCAAGATGCGCATTATCTCCGTTGTTGAGTGCTACTAAATATTAATCAGAAAATTTCAGCATGAGATAATTATCTTAACACAAAAGCAGCCAAGCCTCTTCAATGAAATTATTTTCCAATGTGTCCCCAAAGATGAACCCCTCTGCTTTATTGCAGTTTTCATCATGTAGTCCTCGATATCCATGATGCACAAATGCCTATGGTCATATGGACACTTTATGAAGGTCAAAATGACAGCATGTAGTCCTCGACATCTAAGATGCGCATTATCTCCATTGTTGAGTGCTACTAAATATTAATCAGAAAATTTCAGCATGAGATAATTATCTTAACACAAAAGCAGCCAAGCCTCTTCAATGAAATTATTTTCCAATGTGTCCCCAAAGATTAACCCCTCTGCTTTATTGCAGTTTTCATCATGATTTTATGTCTAAAGCCGGTATGACCAAACATTACATACATCTTGGTCTCCCTCCCCCACTACATGTGTGTGCAAGCACATGCTCTGATATATGCGCACAACACAGATAAACAACCATGCATGGCAATATATTGGCATATATCTTCCACATGATTATTATGGAACTTGATTGCTGATAATAAATTGGACAGCTTTAAGACATTATATTCAATTTCAACCTTTTTTTCTTTGGGCCATTAGTATTTCCAATTTTTTCTTTAAATAGTAATATTATTTTATGATTTCCATAAGGTAATATATAGCTTTAAAACAAGAAAAATGCTAACTGTACTTGAGAAATACTTACAAAAATAAATTACTTCACGTGTCAACTATTGATATGTTGAAAATTATAAAATTTAAATTTCAAAAGGAAACTGACAACATGAGTCTTTAAAAGTTTTTTATAGGTAAAATTGTAAGTACATGTAGCACTACTCTTAAAACAAATCAATTTATTCCGTTTGTCAAGTTTTAAATAGACAATGGCAAAACTTTTTAAACGATATCCTAATTGAACAACCCTATAATAGCATGGGGCTAAACATCGAGTGAACAGCTCACTGAGAGCACCTTGAGCAACAGCACACTTTTACAATAAGTTTCCCACCCTCTCATCCACCACCCCGTGTCCACCGCCCCGGCCCCGCCCATAGGGAAAAGAGGGTGAGGGGACAGGCTGGGCTAAACCCAGCTCAATATATATATATACAAAATATTCAGGGAAGTGGGGGGATTAGGGTTGATGTAAACCCACCCCCCCCCCCCCCCCCCCAAAAAAAAAAAAAAAAGAGGGACACCGTTTCAGCATTTATGTTGTTTTTTTTTTTTTAAATATTCGTTACCAAAACAACGTCGTCCGCAGAGGATAGCACCCCCATGTGGAAACCCCATCCTCCACCCATACGGGAGCCGAATGCGGGAACGGGGCAACTCCAGTGAGGGTAGCACCCCTACCTCTCATGCAACCTCCAAAGGTTATTTGGAACAAGTCCATCACCACAATCCAAAAACACAGACAAACAAATCAAAACTCCATGTTTGGAAAGAAGAGAAAGAGATAAAGGTAATTTCAGGGTCCCGCAGATGATAGTAAGACACCAAATTTAACTTAAAACAAACCTAGTAAATCAATGGCAGTTATAACAGCCTGCTTTGCCGTAGGGTGGCGCACATGAAGAAGCCGTGAAAGCATATTAGTCCCCTGCAAGGAGAATAAACTAGTCAGAAATAACAGGTGTCAACTGCATTAATTGATGTTTGTACTCAGATCTCCATGGAAAAGCAATGAGAGAAAAAAGCAAAAAACCATACAACAAGTGCATCTATTCTGGCTTCGATAACTGTAGATGGAGCATATTTTGCGGCATATCCATACATTAATGCCAAAGCAGCATGAATATCATCAGACTCTTCTGTTCTGAAACTTTCGGAGAAAAAAGATAGGAATCTGTAATAGAAGAAGTAATGACTGGTAAAAAAAGGGAAAAAATAAACATTGATCAAATTACTTATAAAAAGAAAAAAGAATGATAATCTGACCTAGAAGGTATAGTATCACCAAAAAAAATTACAGCTCAAGTGACAATCAGAAAAGTTGTGACCATATCTTCTTCTTTTTTTTTGTCTAGATGCTTTTAAAGAATCAATTAAGGCACAATTGAAGCTCTCACCTGCATTAAAAAGGTATGGACAACCATGCATATTGCAATTTCCATGCCCCAGATTTTAATATTACTTTCCTCTTTACTTATCAAAAAAAAATCCATGCCCCAGATCTCGATTAAGAAAAAAAAAAATTGCTTTTAACTGTTGGAATCTACCAAACATGACACTATAACACAATTCCAAGGTGCCTAAACGCCTTTTCTGCAAATTTGTCCAGTGGTATTAAGTTTATTTGTTCAATCTTAGCAAAATAAGGGAAAAGCTAGAATTTATACTGCATGTCATGCTATCAAGAAAACAAAAACAAACGAAAAAAATTTCCATGAAACAAAGATTATCTCCGCTCCTTGGGACTAATAATGGCTGTGACAGGGGAGAGCTTGGTAGAGCAAAGAAGATCAGGCTCCTCTCAGAGCAAACAAGAACTACAGAAGACAAAAAAAATTTACCCTTGAAAAATGAAATAAAAAATTAAGTCTTGATCGTTAGATGCTCATCAATTCCTTTGTAAACCTTTCTGCATGATACTCTGGTAAATGATGTTCTCTCACTGTCATTAAGAAGTTAGATGTCCAAGGTCGATAATTTTTTACAAGTATTAAAATCTTATTATACCTTATAAAAGAAACTAATTAAAAAATGCAGAGGGACACAACCCTAGTATACAATAAGTGTACAAGAGAAACCCTATACAGAAGAAAAAAAGCATTCCATTGGAGCTGGGCTATTTGTTTCGTGTATAATACACACGTGTGTAAGTATAAAAACCCAAAAAAGAATGGGATAATACTTTCCATCTTATAAAAATTCCTAGAATGTATTTAGATGTTTTATTTTGTATACTTCCTGTGTACATGGGCTTCGCTTATACATTCCTTTCTAATAAAATTTCTTCTTAGTTATAAAAAAATAACATTAAAATATGAATAAACCTTTTTTGCATAAGTAGAGCAACCTTATTCAATGCACAGAGGAACACAACCCAAATACCAGGAACAGGAATAAACCTTTGAAAGATACTTTGCCCAACAGCATCTAGAATGTATTTCAGTTTGTCCAATACAGTATCCAAGTGGGATGCCGCAACCTGTGGTCAAAAGCAATAAGACATTAATACATTGCAAAATGGAAATAGTAGACAACATACAATGAACTCTAAGATACCAGTCCAATGGCTTTTGCCAAACCAAGCCTGTTTGTTGGAATTGCAATGTTAGCATGTTTATACATCCAATCTATCTGATGATGAACATAAGTCCTGTCATTGACCTTTTGGAGAAGCACACCCAAGCAACTGAAAAGCAAAACGAAAAACAAAAATATTATATGCAGCTCCGAAAGTTGAAGCTTTTGTACCCTTACTGGGGTGGGCAATGGTCATAAGGGGTTTCATGGAAGTGCCAGCAAATCTAGAACCAAAGATTTATGCTCACTGAAACACCTTACACATCATGCAATCAACAAAAATTCATTACTTCAACGTTCAAAAAAAGAAAGAAAGAAAAAACCATGTCAGTGCCAGTGCCAGTGCAAAAGAATGCAATATCATTTTTTTTTAATTAGTGAATGAAATATCAAATTCAATGGTGTCTCCTTGAACCAATAGACTAATATAGGATTAAGATGGCATCTATACCGGTGAAGAAGCGCAGAATGTTCATCCTCGGAAGTATAGAGCTCATATTGTTTGCTGAAAGCATCACCAAGAGATATCACCCAATTGGTGTCTTGAGTCACATCTAAGGACTCTGCAAGAAACTATCACCCAAAGAAAAAGACACATAATAAAGACAGATGTTACAATTACAATAAGGTACCTTAGATTCCAAGCAAATATCTACTTCCATTATGGCACTCAGAAACGTGTTCACTCAGTCTATAGCAACATTAGAGTTATATTGTTTCTTCATGCACATCTTAAAAATATACATATTATACAACTTTCAGAAATAATTCAGACAGTTTTGCTGGAATATCTGTCACTTGTTTGGAAAAATTGGTTTCAAGTTCAAATGCCATGAAAATCAAATTGAAGAATATGATATAAATGTTACTTCCAACATCCCCATACAAACTACAGTGGACTTATAAGATGCTAAGCAAGCTATAATGACGATAGGAGATACAGATATCATCTGAACAATAAAGTCAAAGACTTACATTTATTATCATGTCATCCCAAGTCTCTTGATACGAATGATCCTGTGTTAGGTCTTCCGTGTCACTAACATATGCCTTCATTTTTGGAATCTAGAGCTTAGTAAAGACAAAATTAATTAGATTCTAATGCAAAATCATTTTATCTGATACGACAGATCACGACAAGATATAAATTAAGAAGCTTAACCACAAAGGATTGCCAATTTGAAGTCAAAACAATTCATATACCATCTAAATCAATTAAATTATTGTCACAGTGACAAAGATCTTCCTGCTAATTGGGTGTATCCTTTTCTAAACTTTTTGTCTAGAGTTCCTCCGTGTTTTTTAATAAAATTGCATTGCTGATAAAAAGGAGGGGGGAGTCCTCATAACCCCGTCAAAAAATCACCCGTTGTGCGATCACCCCACAAACTATCAGTTTCAGCAATCATCCCCAAACTACCAAAAGTGCAATGTTCCCTCCGTAAAATAGGTGATAGAGCTACGGAGAGAGAAAACCCAAGGGCACCCAACCAGCCGCCACCCTTCACCCACCCTAGACCGGCGAGTGACACCTCACACCGTCATAGACAAGGTTGACGGGCCCAGCAACTTCGCTGATGGCCGCCCGGCGTATCCGGTGACCTAGATTTTCGCAAGATTTTCTTCTTCTTTTTTTCTCAAGGAGACATCGACTGTCAAACCTGTGCCTCCGCCACTAACACCGTCACAGATGAGACCAACAGGCTCCGGAGACTCCTTTGAAGGCCCTCCGACGTCGATCCTCCTACATCGACCGGAATTTTGATTTGCATTTTTTCGTAGCAGATCTGGTGTACTGATATGCATTTTATTTTCGTATAACATCTTT
This sequence comes from Carya cathayensis, assembly GCA_011037825.1. Taxonomy (NCBI): domain Eukaryota; kingdom Viridiplantae; phylum Streptophyta; class Magnoliopsida; order Fagales; family Juglandaceae; genus Carya; species Carya cathayensis. Next base: position 452,547 of record QGSO01000418.1, on the reverse strand, counting down.
TTCCTTGATATGACGAAGCGGTAGATGATCTTGTGATTCGAGATCAGATGATGACGACGTGTGACATTGATTCATCTCAGATGGAAGGTGAGAGGTGGTTGAAAGTATCAAACACTTTCGTTTTTACAAAAGAGGGAGGAAATAATTTTTGCATCTCTGAACGTAGTAAAAGAATGGCTAAGTTCATGTGTCTAGGTGGGACGGCAACTTCATGGGTGGCCAAGGAGATACAAGATTGTTTAGAACTCAATTGTCACAAAGGATTCTTCAGGAAGCTAAGGATAGGTAATGGAATTCTAATCATTCAACATCATATTGACACAAGGGACAGCTTTTTGCAACTCTCAGAATTCTGGGATGAAAGGAGGAAAGGTTTGTTGGTGATACTGAAATACGCAAATGGCATTGGATGGAAAGATTTTATGCAGTCCATTCGAAGCATTATTGGGTCCAAAGCCGCTATTCTAAAGCAAGCAAATAGAGGAGAGTTTGTTGATGGAAAGACAGTGGGAAGGCCTTCCTCGGTCAAAGGTGTCTCTTACGCTTTAGTGTTGAGGTCAATGGCGGGTAGTCTGGCTGAGATTAGCTCCATGGCGGAAGTAAAGAGTAAGGCACTTGTAGGGATACAAAGGCTGTCAGGTGACATTGGGAGATATGGAAGGGGTCTTGTGGGCTGTCAAAACTCAATTGACAGGAGTTATGGAGTATCTGTAAGATCTCATGATTAAAGTGGATAAGGGGTTGGACCTAGTCGTGGGTTTCAGTGGTGGGTCGAAAACGGACGAGGGGGGGCAGGGGGTAGATCATACGGGTTTGAAGAGCATTCCGATGCCGTCACAGATAGGGTCATTAGACACTGACATCACTGTTCACGTCAGTGTCACTCAAGACATCGGTAGCTTGTCGTCTAACTGCCATCAGTCACCAGTTTCAAATGGGATTGGTACTTTTTTACAGGGCTCACTTTCAATTGAAGAAGGGGGTCCGGTCTTGAGTACTATGGAAGAAACAAACGAATCTCTTTTAGAAGATGAAAATGGGGTAACATGATGTAGTGCTTCCCCTACATGTTCTATGCCTTTTGAGGGAGCAGTGGGATCTAACAAAAGGGCACTGAAAGGATCGCCAAGAGTTGGAGCGCATACAAGCAATGTCCTCGTTGATGGAGGGGAGAAACCTTTAATGGTGACAGAAACAATGGACAGTAACCATATAGCTGTTGAGGAGGTTCAGGATTTGAATGCGGGATATGGCAGGGAGGACATAATGGGTTTGTCGTTGGTGCCTTGTGAGGACGAATGTCTAGAGTCGGGAGTGCAGTTGGATACTGTGTCTGGGGATAATGTTGTTCCCTTGGTTTCTCTTCCTTTGATAAACAATATAGCGAGTTCACCATCGGATTGGGTTCTGCATATGGTTAACAAGATTCAACATATCGTGGGGCTTTCACATGGAGAATGTGAAGATCAATTTAAAGCACTACTCACTGTGATTGAGGCGAGCCACGCGCTTGAAACCAAATCAAGTTTTAAGAAAAGTAGTGAGTTAAAGCGTCTTTCTTGGGCAATCAACTACGACGCTAAGGGTGATAGCTCAAGTCAAGGGAAGACTAAAGGGAGGGCATTGTGAAGACGTTCTCATAGAGGGAGTTTCGGGTGGAGAATTAGTTTTATGGGAAACAAGGGGTTGGGGTTGGGGAGGTGTGTTCCATCCAATTCGGGCTTGGTGTATTTTGGGTAGTTTTTCACGGGCTTTTTGGGTCATTAGGAGCTCTCTAGTATGCGCTAGGTGTTTTCTTGTATACGTCCAATGTACTTGGTTACTCCTATTGATATATAAATATAATATTTTTACTTATCAAAAAAAAAAAAAAAAAGGTGACAAATACCATTCTTGAAAATTTTTAAAAATTTAAAAAAAAAAACAAAAACAAAAAACAAAAGAAGCTGCCAGCACTTTTTGTTTATAATTTTTTTAATTCAATGGGGTCGTCTTTTCTTTAATTGTTACGGGAAATTTCGAATTTTCTAAAGAAAATGGGTACATCGCAATTATTTGGTACATTTGGGGGGATGATTGCCATAATTGATAGTTTAAAGGGTGATTGCAAATTAGGCGGTAGTTTGAGGAGATTATAAATTATTTCCCAAAAATATAAACAAAAGGCTTGAAACTTGGGTTGAAAAAAAAAATTCCAAGTGTAAATTAGTGTTGTGCAAGGCTTAAAACTTAAATGGAAACAAACGTCCACATATAAATCAGTGTTGTGCAGATAGCGATATACCTCATCTTGCCAAAACAAGATGATATCCTTTGGGAAGAGAGGTGCTAGATAGCAAAGTACCTGCAAGCCAATGAAAACACTCAAAACAGATATTTCACAGATCAATAATGTTTCTCCAAAACAAAACAAAACAAAAAAAAAAAAGTTATTTTAAAGGAGCAAGACTGAGAAAATATTGGTGAAAAGTAAGCATAGTGAAGGGACAGGCAGCAAGCCAAAGAAATGATAGCCAGCCTCTGCAGGATGTGACAACCAGAAGCCCAAGTGACAGTGGGCACAAAAAGGCTCTGCAGGGCCATGCTGATGCATTGATTGTAAGCCCTGCACTACTGGGGCAGCAAATTCAAGGGTGGTTTAGTCCTTATAGCCTCAGTTGTAGACATTTGACTAAGAGTCCAAGTGAGAATTTGGATAAAGGGCCTTTGTCTCCCCTTGTACCGAACAGTCTGAATGCAAAGGTTGGAAGGTGCTTCTCTCATACAACTATATTGAGCTGTGTACCATGTTTACTACTGGGTGAAAACGTGTGGGTTTGGCTAAAACTACACAAAGGCTGTCTAGTAGCATCATGAGAACAGAAAGTGCTGGTAGAAAACCTACCCACAACATAGTTACATGATCCACAAACACAGGCACACTTCAAAAAAATAAAACAGAGCCAAATATTCTCCTTTACATTTGATACAAAAACCTCCACTTAGTATTTCACCCATCCTTTCAAGTTTTTCAAAAGTTCCTATCAATTGTTATGGTATATAAGTACTACCAGAGAACACCACATTGCAAATTTCTTGTTGAAACATAGAAAGTGTCTACATAATCTGCACTAAGAGAAGCCTACCGTCAAAATCTGAGTTGCCAGCTGCTCCCTCGCTAAAGGATCATGTAATAGCACCACCAAGCGAGCAAAAAGCTCCTAGACACGTACACCACTCATATTGTTGGCACTATGTCGTATTGTGCAGAAGAGAAGTAGAATTAAATAATTTAGTAACACCAGCAAAGATTCTACCTCGGGACTTGGTATGTCAGAACGAGCTTTACATTCACTGAGAATGGTATCGCTGTAAGAGGGTTTATGCCTGCACAATTCTGAAATACATCTGCAAACCTGTAAAATCAGCTGTGTAAGAATTCATAAAAAGAAAAAAATATGTCAATATAAAACTTTGAGCCACCTCTCATACTAATTGCATCATCAATTTGGAATCCAAAGTTTATACTCCCAACAAGAAAAGGCAGCATCCCATTTAAGGAAAAAACTACGAACACCAAGGCAAACAAAAAAGAAACGGGCAACCCTGAAAACATAAATGAATTTCCCTGCATGGAAGGAATATGAAATGAATTATTGAGAAAATCTTACGGTGGCAGCTGCACCAGTATAATCTCGTGGAATAATCATCTTCAACAGAAACGGCCAAAGAATATGCTGTACATTCATATATTATAAAAAGAAAGATGTCATATTCGGTTTAGCAATATCAGTCATGAAAAAAAAAACCCCACCAAAGGTGAACTCAACTAAGATTTCCGCATATGTAGAGTTAGCAATAATGACATACCTCCATCTCAGGAATGGTAATAGTCAACAAAAGAAGTCCTTTTTCACAGATTGCTCTCAATTCCGTCAGAAAAACTGCCCCAATTTTCACCTGAAAAGAAGACTGAGCTACTGGTAAACAGCTATAGTGGGCAAAGATGACTATAACTTCAAGCACCATCTATTTTCACTAGAAGAATTTAGAGCGCCATAAGAAAAAACCTGGAAACAATGTGCATTCACTAGTGTTGGATTTACCAATATCATCAAAATTTCATCCATTTTCTTTTGAGCATATGACACCATCATTTGGGCCATCCGAAATTGTAAATATGAACTTCTCTTCTAAGAATCATACCACTCCAAAAATTAAAATTGAAGTTTTCTTATCTATAGAAGTCAGACGTAAACCTCGCTCTCTTGTACTGGAAAGGAACATATGTGCCACTAGGCCCAAACACTTACCCTCGAGCTCTCAAGCTGGCTTCTATCTTGATCTGGTAGAGCACAATGCCGTACAAGATATTCAATGAACTCCTCCCCAGATGGACCAACCAAATAACAGTGCGAAGCCATAACCACAATCAACTAAAACCCAGAAAACATAATTTAATCAGAAACAGGGATTTTTAAAAAAAGTTTAAGAAAAGAAGAAACTCTAGGTCTATCAGCTCATAACAACCTACCTCTGAGAGTGCCTTTCGTACACCTAAATTTTTCTCATCTAGTAAGAACTTAACCACATCAACCAGTAAAGGCCTTTTACTGTGCCATGCTTCAGACAACCTGCACATAGAAGTTATAAGGAAGACAGCTCCTGCAAGAGAATCAGTAACCACAAATATAGAAAGAAAAGAAACCTGGGCAATAGATGCTTTAAAACGCTAAGCACACCAAAAGTCAAAGGTTCTTCCTTCAACCTGCATTTCTGGAAGCAGATATATCCAGAAATAAAAATAAGCGCACTATATTAAAGCTCTAAATAAGTCTTGAACCCCTACAGAATGAAGAAACTATTTTAAATGTTTTATGACTGTTCTTAATTTAAAAAGAAAGAGTAAACAACAAGTGAAAAATACATATATAATCTTAAGAACAGATCCTCAGGGTATACTAAATTAAAGGACTTTCATTAAGGCATAAAACAATCTGAACTGGAAGGGACTCACATTCAGAAGGAACATAAACAAATCCTCGGGGTATACTAAGCCAACTGTCAGAAAGCAGCGCTGAACCTCGTTATATGTCTGTCATAAAGCAAAAGTTTTCTTAAATATAGAAAACTAGATGTCTATTGCAGGATTAGAAAATTTATCATCATCAAACAGGAGACATGGCAGACAGCATGGTAAACACAACTTAAAAACATCTTAAGACAAGACAAGTCAACATTCCTTCGAAACACGGAATGTCGGAAACAAGATTTTCAGCTAATGAACATTAGCCAAATAATAACTTGCTCCCAATCCTACTGAGAAGCAAAGCCAAATTACAGACTACAAGCAATTTCAAGAATAGAACTCATAATTTTTTTTTTTTATCAACAAGTTGACCACTAGGCTGCACCCTAATGGATGGAAAGATGAGTTATCATATCCAAATAAGTTGCACAAAACTGAGTTGGTCATTACACCTTAAGTGCAACTGAGAAATCTGAATGCTCTTTGCTTTCACTATTCATGCAAACCACTGGGAGAAGTGTTGATAGAATTATTGTGAGCTCCTGCAAGCCATCACAAAAGTAAACCAGCACCAAATGAATTATATTTGTCCAATAGTTTCAAATATAGGATATCAACAATTTCTGTACTATAAAAGAAATTGTAACAGCTTATAATTAAAGCTTATGAAGACACAAAAAAAAATAAACCAAGTATATGCAAATACAGCATCTTTTTAATTCTCACAAATCCACGAAAGTAAATTCTGCATCCTCCCAGTCCTATGAAACCTCCTATATATACTTCTGCAATCAAACATTTTGCTCTTCCCACATTGGTCAAGTTGACAAAGTTTCAATGGATAAGACAAATATCTGTCATGTATATAACCAGGAAATACAAAGAAGGAAGAGCACATTACCTCAAAATCAAGCAAGGGAGGACCACTTTCTGACAGCAAAGAGCCATATAAGAGATTGTGGAGACTACAAGTAGCTAGAAAGGCAACATCTTGATCCTTTTTATATCTGAGAAACAGAAAATTGCAGTGCAATGATGCAATTGCAGTTGACTCTCATGTATATGAATGAGATGGATGATGATGTATGTAAGTCCATGTTCCTGATAATCTAGTGTACAACACTATTCTTACAGTTCCAAAATTGTAGGGACAAGTCTTGGTAAAGCTGCCTTTAATTGTGCCCGGGTGATAAGGCCAACCATCTGACCTAATGCTTCCACAGAAGATAGGCGAACCTGCTCCAAACAAAAATTAAATCGAACAGCATAATCAAACCATGTCTATAAATTACCACAAATATAAACAAACAAATGCAAGACATGTATAAGACGTATAACCAACCAACCAGACAGAAAAGTCAAATATTTTACAAATAGTAGTATAATAGAGATATAGTTGTTCACCAACATAGAAAATTTCACCTTGAAAAACATGTTTTTTTTCTGGTGAAAACTAAATTTTTCATTAAAATATTCTTTCAACATCTCACTGCAAAATAGTAAGGTAACTGAATATAAATGGAAAAATAACTGATGCCAAGATAGAGTTGTATCTACAAAATCAAGGTTCAAAGTAAAGAGCTTGCAGGCAAAAAATAACAATATCCATCTATAAACATATTACAAACCTTTAGATCCCTTGAAGCTGCCCAGACTCTCAATAAAAGCTCAAAAGCAGAATGCAGAAAGGACCTGCACTAAAAGACAGTTCAGACAAAGCATGCTGAAAATATACCAAGGAAATAGGGAAACAAACTAGTAGAAATACAAATTGATCTCACATGACATCACCATCAAGAAGTGAATGCAAAGGAAAGTCCACACTATATTGCCAAACAGCCTGACACCAACACTTGAATGCTGGAACAGAAGAACATATATTACGTCTTTGCAGGCTAACAGTGTAGGGAAAAAATAGCAAATGTCTAAAGCAAAATCAGCTCCCGAAAAAAGGTGCATAATATTTTACTCACAAGTTTGTAAAACAACTTAGATGTGTGTGTGTATTCGAATAAAATTCTTTGCAAACAAACTTCCAAAGAACTCATAATGTCAGAAACAGAGAGCAGCCTTGTAGTGAGTGAAAAAATGATGGCCACTCATCCAATATGTTCATTTGTAATTTCCGTATGAGCACACTTGCTTTTGTAAGGGTGAGAAAAAGTTGATTGCATAGAATTACTTAAGCTCAAAAACCCAACCTAGAAATATATTTGCAGAAAGAGCAGATATCAAATTATCCATGGTGAACGAGTCAGGTTAACTATGAGATTAGAAGTTTTTCTACTTTTAATGTTAACTAATAGCCTTGGAAATGATGATGTTTAAATTCAAGTTAGGGAGTACCGAACACAGGTTATGATCCAACCTCAGATATATTTAATAAGTAGACCTCAATTGGAACCACATCTACAAAACTAAGCCAATGATCATGTCATTTTTTCCTTAGGCAGCATAAATCTTCTTCAAAATTGACAGACAATTGGAATCAAAGCCATAAGAAGAGGTCCTTATAAAAGTATCGTTGAACTTTTATTTTGTTCACTAACAACAATGAAAGCTATAATTCCATTGCTTTTCCTTTTGTATTTCTACAAAATTGAATAACCCTTTTCTATAATGCAAAGAACCAAGCCTGTACTGGACATTATGCACGTGATATGCTAATTTGGCCATTTCCAAAACATCTATCAATCATGCAGTCTGCCCAGTATATGCCTCGCAAACCAGTCACTCCAACCCTGACTAAAGAAAGCCAAAAAACACAGATCCGGGATTCAGAAACAACTCACAACAATGCATATCAACAAATATCGCATTTTCTAGACTTTGCATCATATATCAAATGTCCCAATGATGAGTCAGAGAAATTCACCACACCATTTGCAAAAATTGGTCGGTGGGGGTCTCGAACATTTCCAATAATTGGCAAAACTCGTGAAAGCACACCTTTCAATCGTGGAGTGAACTGCAATGCTTCAATAGAATTAAAGAGTATAATAACAGTTTAGTTGAATCATAAAAGTACAATAAACAAGAAACATCCATATTTGGTCTAAAGCACAACGAACAAAGAAGTTTGATAAATAACCATCAGCAGAAGCAAAGTCTGCGAGTATTTGAACCATAGCTGGTAGAGCTGGATTTGGCCCCGACAAATGAAGAAATATTTCCTCCATCATCTGCCAAACCATGAAAATCAGTAGTCACATAATTGATCAAGAATATTGTGGAAAGCCTGGGGGAAGAGAGACAAGACGGTTAAATGAGGACCCATTTGATGCTATATCAGAAATATCTGATAAGAGTGTTGAGAAAAGCCAAAGTCACAGCAAGTTTGGTCACAAAGTGCAAAAGTTATATGGATCAATATGACTTCAAAAGTGGGTCACCCCAAAAAAATAAGAAAAAGAAACAATTAATCATATATAGTATTCCATAGTGATCTGATAAGATGGGGAAGTAAATAGATCAAGTAAACAACTTAGCACCATATTGACTATCTGTGGGTGCTAGAAATGTGCAGATCCAAACCATTCTACCAGTCACACTACCAGAATTGATAGACTGCTGATTGACAGAAGCCTACACTTTGATGCTGTTTCTAGTTAAAAATGTTCCAGAAAATTCTTATTGCATGATTTGATTAACTAAAGAAATTCAAGAAAAGATCCTTCACAATATTCCAAGTTGCTAGCTCTTCAATATGCTAAAAGAAAATGCTGGTCTTGAAAGAAAGAAATGGAGGATTTGTTTGCAGTTACAATGAAGACAATAAATACTGGTAGGATATATTCACAGTTGCAAGTGCCATTAAAGATTCATTGTACTCTGGCAATAAATATGGCTTTCAAGATACACCCACTTAAACAACCAAACACTTCAGCATTTTGGATGAATCTTATAGCCTTTTGGAATCTATTGCAATGCTTCACAGAACACGTGTCACCAAAACTGACACACTCAAATATAGTATTAAACAAATTGAAGAGTAATACTCCTGACGTTACCAGCCAATTTGTCCCCTTTCTTAATGTCTAATCAGCTTCGTTTTCTAATAATAAAAATTCCATAACACATCCATCTTGTACAAGAAATTTCCAATTCAGCAAACTTTCCTTTTGGTAATATACAACAGGAATGATAGTCCATATGATCTCGAGAATTTTCAATTCAAGAGAGTTTCTATCTATAATATATATGGGAAAAGTTAATATTAGTTTGGTGAAATATATTAAAAAAGAGTACACTTCACATTGCCTATATACTGTCAAAACTGTTCAGAATAAGCAACCAAGCAAGAAACTCACCAAGTCAGGCAAATGTGAGCCTATCGAAACAAGTAGGCTTGCTGCAGCTCTTTGCCAATCAGCATTTAGCTCCTACATCAAAGAGAAACATAAAAGTTACAAAAAGGAAAAGTCAATTGAGTGTGAAAAGACCACTTGTAATTTTTTTTATAAGAAAATTAATTAATCCTCATAATTAATTAGGCATAGCACGTTCTATAGGGGAACTTAGGGAGTTTTTTCTTAGTACTCTAAGCTTTTGGGTGAAGAATCTTGTAAGGAATGGGAATGATTGTACTGTTCTGTCTTAGTTATTTTCTGTTTAAGCTAGTAAGTAGGTGTTCTCATTTGTATACATCCTGTGTACTTGGGCTAAGCCTATTTACTTGGAATAAATTTCACTTATTAATTATGAAAAGTATTAATTAGACATAGTCCAAGTACACAAGGAGTATACAAAAGAAAGACACCTAATTAGAAGCTAGGAGCTGGAAAAAACTGCATAAAAGTCATTAAAACTAGTCCCATCCAATACAAAAAAGGCCACTCATAAATGTGAGCAGCAAGCAACAGGATCTCCAGGGCAGGGGCTTTGCAAGTCAAAATTATGAATTTCAAAGGATGCTGGTTATCAAGGCCCAATTATTTCACATGTCACAAGATATCCATACAATGGCACATATTTGTAGAGCCTAAGAATCTCTTGGAACCAGACGTGTGAAAGACAACTTAGAGGTCTTAGAAGACTTATTTAATAATGACCCTTTGACTGACTCTTTACTAACATGACTAGATTTTCCCATCAGCATGTTAAATACAAACAATTCTTATGTCTGGATAAATGTTAAATTGTCTCCACTTATCAAAGTAATATTCAATCCAAAACATCTACTCTCTTTTTCAATATCAGGCAAGTCCCACATTGAGTGGCTGAAACGAGAATGTGTTGCACAGGTGCAAGCCTCACATGATATCCTTATAAGGTAAAATTGGACTTTATTAATGATTCTAAAGAGTTCCAATTATCACTTTGACTAGACCTTTTGGGGTTTCACATGGATATGATTAACACTTTCCATGGATCATGAAAAAAACACCAGAGGCAATACATTGCTTAGCATCAACAAAACAGATTTCAGGCATGGTAATTATAATCAACAAACTCCTTAGGGTTTAACAACTTAACCCAAGTTTGGAACCAAACCTTTGTATTGAAGTTGGCATGGGCAGATGGACATTTAGGCCATGTTTGGACACTTGGATGAGATGAGATCTCATCTCAAAATATTTTATAATTTCCTTCACAAACATCACTCAAACACAAAATATTTTTCAATTTCAAATTTTCCACTTTTTCATCTAATCCTTACCTAATCACTAAAACTTTCCCAAACTTCCAAACAAAACACAAAAAAACAAGACAAGATTTTCAAATTTTAAACAAAAATATATTAAAAATTTATATTCAATTTTTCACTCTCCTTTCTTAAAATCCAATAAAACATATTAACTCAAATCATTTCACTATTATTCATATAATTCTCATCACATCTCATTACCCAAGCATGCTCTTATCAATTATTCCAACGAAGTTATGGCTTTTAAGCTGCCAGGCCTGGTCAGACAACTGATGTAACAATCAACAAATAAGCCAAGTAGAAAATGAAGGCTTTCACACAATAAAATACCTTGGACGAGATCATCTCGGCCGTGGCAATCTTCGCCAGCTTTGCCATGAAAGAAGGATCCACGTCTTTCTTATCCAAGGCGCGCACTCCGAATGCCATCACTTGAAAAACCCCGGCCATGTTTCCGAAACGCTGTTGAACATTGATAAAACCTCTAATCATACCGCCCCGCAAATTTAACGCAGAGAAAGGAAAAAAGAGTGGAGCAAGCCCTAATTTCTACGGTGGGATCCAAAGCAATAGAATTCAGTACCCGGCGTCCTCCTCGCGATACAGCACAGCAACAGTCAAGGACTAGAAGCGGGTTCCTGCAATTGCAAAAGCAGTTTAGGTCCAATTAACAACATAACTCTACTGAATATATATTCATATAGATAGATAGATAGATAGATAGAGAGAGAGAGAGAGAGAGAGAGGGGGGGGTACAGTGCCGCGATGTCCTTGAGAGAAGCGGACGATGACTCTCTGACCATGGGGGACTCGTCTGCTAGCAACGATACGAGAACCTGAACGGCGTCTGAGAGACCCAAGAAAAACCAACAGAATGGGAGATCAGACACTGGGGAAGAAGAATAAGAAGAAAAGCGCGTGCACAAGGGACGTACCTGGTGCAGGGATTGAGTTTCCGACGCTGGACGACGCCATGGAAAAAAATTCAACGCAAGTGGCGAAGGAAGGAGGAGAGAAAGATGAATGAATGAATTGGAGCAACAACTAGCACAAGAAGAAGAAGAAGAAGAAGAAGAGACCGACAGGAGACAGAATCGTTTGTCCGAGAGGGCAGAGACAGCGCGGTGGTGATGAGGGCCCCCCCAAACGAAACTTCATACGGGTACTTTCTAACGAACAAAAATCGTTTTTATTTTTCTTGCTGCAGATGAAGTACTTTTTTTTTTTTTTATAATTGCAAAACAAAATAATATTACAAATGTATTGAGGCCATGGACATTATATAATAATAATAATTATCCGTATTTGATGATTCCTATTTTCTACAGAAAAGAAATCATGTTTTGATGATAAAACTAGAAGACAAACAGGCCGAGTTACAAATGTTAAAGTGGGATTTGACCCATCGCACTTCCTGTCGCTTTGATTTTGGCAAGTTTTGATTTGGATTCACCACATTGATATGATCTTTGAAGTTTGAATACAATGGCCAAGAACGAAGAAAATTATGGGTAATGTCCAAATTGTGAAAAATAAGCAGAAAAAACAAACCATATGTTAACCTATCCGTACCCACCTAACTTTCAAGTTCAAACAACAAGAAAAACTCAAAACAGAGTTGTATCCAGCCCTGCATCGCATAACCCCGGATATATATAAATAAATAAATTTATAATTCTTTTACAACCGTATTATAATTCTGTTTTAAATTAAATATAGTTATATAAAATTAAAATTATGAACTTGTCAATATTATCCGATAATTATGAACAGAACAGAGGAGAGAGCATTTGATCCATCGCCAAGAATATCTTGTCTCGAATTTTCTGATTCACCATACAAATTAAAGATTGAACGTCTCAATGCAAGCTTTTTCCAGGCTTTTGGCATGGTTCATGGGGTTCCCTTCCCTGGCGTCTTTGCCAGAGAAAAAGGTTAACACTAACAGAAGCAATGCCTTGTTATTTAAAGAAATTGGGATCTCAACCATCACTATCGTAATAAAGAAATCTTTTAAGTATTAGATGTCTAGCAAGTCGGAAGAGAGATAAAATATTAGAAATTATACATTGATTGCTAGAGAGGTAAGCGTATACAAAAGAAAGAGCCTAGGTACTGCATTATCCCTTTGCGGAATACTGGACCATTCAGATCTCGCACGCATATATTGGTTAAAAATTAATTAGATAGATAGCTCACAACATATAGAGTCTCACGTACAGACTCAGAAACATTTTCGTTAGGATACCTCAATAACTTTGTTATTTGTTTTTGAAATTGCCAAAAATCTCCAACAACAACATTGACATGGTAAATTTACGAGGGACAAAAGGTAATATTGTAACCCGTTACAGAAGAGCATTTATAAATCGGAGGTTGACTATCACCGGGATAGGTGTGGGCTAGTTTGCATAATTGCTTGAACCTTTGCGAGTACTCATTAGGCTGGCAAGCCTGTGGACCAGTAAGGTTTCCTGTGCAACAATATTTTGGATCTTTTAACCCATCACACGCACTGTAACACCCAACATACAAACCATCCTTGTTGGTGGCCACTAGGTTACCCGGGCACAGGTTACTCACATCTTCAACACAATCTACAATTGGGCACGACCCGGATCTATCGATTAGAGACCCCCCAACCGATTGGATTCCGACGGGCAAGTTGTGGCCGTGGTTCAAGCTCACCTCCTAGGAGACCACCGATTGCTTAATATCGAAGTTGAGTAGGGTACTGACGGGGTAAGTAGGTGGTGGGTTGTGGCAATATCTTGTGCCAGATCCAGAGTCTCCAATTTCGCATGAAAAATAATATGAGGTGTTGGTGGTGCACTTGGTCTAGCCCAAATGCTACCAGTCCATTAATCGGGCATAAAGAATATCTCTAAAGTTCCCGGACCACGCTCGGGATCAGCATCACCGATTGATGGGCTGGCTGCTGCAAGCCATACCGGATAAGTGCAACGGTTCTCGTAGTTGAAGATTAGGTCCGTGTGTGCACTACCTGAGCAATATATATACACACCTGGCTGTCAGATCAATCACAATATAAGACTAGATCGTCACTTTGATTGCATTAAACTACAAATCCCTGGCATTACAACGATAATAATGGTACATAGCATTATGCAAATAAAATTAATTTAAACTAATTAAGATAGATTAACATGATATATTTAATTTTAAACTACGAAAACGTAACAAGACAATGACAAATCACACATGCGCGCACACATACATATACAAGACTAGTTTTAGCCAGATCAGATCAATGCTGAAGGACGAATTAGTCAATAACCTGCAATGAGCAATAGAAGGCCGATTATAAGGTTGATATTGAGAGCTTTGATAGCCATTGATTATTATTATTTAAAATAGATCTATATAATTATTATAATATTTCTCTTCTAGAGCAAATTTTTTATAACTAGAGCATATTTTTTTAAAATAATATTACTCTCCTAATTATTGTATAACTAATATTATAAAATTACCGGCCAGTATTTAAAATAGAATTGTAAAAAAAAAAAAAAAAAAAAAAGTCTCTTGGATTATCAGTCATGTATAATTTTTTCAACTTAAGTACCGAAAAAATGATGTTGTAGATGAATGTACCAGCTTTCTTTCATTAGTACCACAACTATAGATATATTGTTTTAATTATTAAAATACTGAATATGAAATCCCAGTACGTACGTATGATATATATTGGGATGAAGATTCTGAAATCCAAATAATTAATATAAAATCCATCGTCATTATAATAAAACTAAATGGTTTCATTCTAGCTCGAATAAATTAAGATAATATCATCCAGCTTCGTGCATGCATATATGCCTTGGTGAGGTCATGAATTACGTACTCATCGACCTTACTAGCTAGCTAATTCATGTATTCGCACATGAACCAAGTACAATTCTAGTTATAGATCATGCAAGCGAGTACGCACTAAAAGGACAATTAAACTGTATAACTATGAGCAACATTAAATATTAATTATTCGTATCATTATAAATGATCAGACATTATTCGGCTAGCAAAAAGTACGATCATATTAATAATAATCCATTGAATAATGTTTTGTTATTGGCCGCGAAAATAAATCAAGCTTGCTTGCACGGCCTAATTATTTATCCATATATATATATATATATAGCTTTATTAATGTCTCATCATGTGTCTGTGAATTGATGGAAGGAATTATTATCATTGGAACAGCTTCAATTGATCCAACTTGTCAAGGACAGAATGTAATGAGATAATTAGCTCCACCGGTGCATGTAAATGTGCTAGTCTTGTCATCGTAGGCGTAACTATAAGCCTGGGGACACTGATCCTTGAAAATCTCAGCATATTTCGTCGGTGGACATCTCTCTGGTGTCCCATAATCTCCGGTGCAACAGTACTGCGGCTGATTGAAAACCTCACACCCGCTCTTGCAGGCGATAACCTCCCCGTTAAATCCTTTAACTGCCAGTTCCGGCGGGCAAACCTGGTTCACATCTTTGGGGCAGCTCGTGCTTTGGCACCCAACCGAGCCGCCTTGCGGTGTTATTGATACGGGCAAATTGAACCCATCCACGAGGCTAACATCGTAGAAATCTTGCCCGCCATTTTCTGCTAGAGTAAACTCTACGAGCGAGGCTGGCGGGATTCCACCCGCACCGTTGCATGTGATCTGGCCAGAGCCGCAGTCGGCTGTGCCACAAGTGAACTTGCCGTTGGTATTGGAGCAGTGGGATCGAGCCCATATGCGGCCTGACCACTTGGGTTGAACATCAAGGGTTAACGAAGCTCCGGAGTCTAGCTGGAACCCGGTTGATGATAACTGAGGCCCGCCACCAGTCAATGTTCCTGGCCATATCGTGTAGGGGCAGTTGTTTTTTATTATGAAGGCAACCGAGCGAGCCCCTACATGCGCACATGCATAATTAAGTTTATCAGTATCATATATATATATATATTATATTCCTCATACAGTGCTAGTGCTACTCCATATAATACATGTATATTTACGTTAATTAAGTACCATATATAACACATACAATGAAAAATCATAGTTAGTACTGGAGGAAAAAATCACCTAGCAAATTAAGGAAGAAATTAAAGAAAGATCACGAAGGCCATTTCAGAAAAAGTGAACGACGTGCATAAATGCTGGTTCATTACTATAATGCTTCAGAACCAGAGAAATATTGATCGAAAACCAAAAAGGAGATCGAGAAAGGGGGAATAATATCAGAGGTTCTTACTCGAGAATAAGAGGAAAGCAAACGTAAGACCGAAGAGTACTGCTTTGTTTTCCATTGCTCGGATGATGATTTTTGTGTGCGATGAGCTAGCGTGATGGTCAGTATGGCCGCATGCAGGCGCGCAGGAATGTACTATATATACTAGCTAGTATATATATAATATATATATAGTAATTATAAGTTTTCGATATTACAATTGACATGCAGTGGATATAATATTAATGTAGAATTTAATTCAAGATCATTGGCGGATTGAGTACTGATTGAGTGTAAGTATATAACTATGGGATACGCACACGATATGCCTGTTAATTAAAGTAATTTTTATATTTTCTCGTCCTTCTGAACAGAGATTAATCCAAGAATGTAAAATCTTATGATGTCACTGCGTGCGTCATAGTATATATAAAACATTAATACATAATAAATAAATATATATATATATATATAGTACTGACATATTAAGTTTAGAAATCCTTTTAAAATGTTAACTTTATTTGTTTTTGGCTATAAATGAAATAATTAGTGATATATGATCAGGAGTGATCAGGACACGTCATCAGAGATCATCACGACGATTCGCGATTTGAGCTGATCATGAAATTAATATTAGACATAATGATGCATGGTTATAGTAATTAATTAAGATTCAAATTAATGACCCTGCATGCCAATTGCAATTAGAAATTTAGAATCATATATGGCTGTCACGCGCCTCTTTTTTTACCTAGACTTAGGTGCAAGTACGCATGCATTATTAATTAATGCCTGTATATAGATAGCCCTTCAAGAGCTTGTGAAATATATAGCAGCTAGCAGCAATTCACTTTATTTGATTTCTTGTTTCCTTTCTCTTTTCAATAGTTTGCCCCTTCTAATTTTCACGATTCATGGCCCACGCAATCTGTCATTTGATATAATATTTTGTCCCTAATAAAATTTCCAAAATTACATATAATGGCTCCTGTGGGGTCAGGATAGTTAATTAGGATATTAATCTATATAAGTCCAGTTGGCCAAATATATCTCAACACGTGTAGATTAATCATTTAACCCCATTACAAGTTGAACAACATATTCCTTTTTATGCCGATCAATCACTTTCTTTAAATTCCCACAAGAAAATATTGGATTACAAAAACAACTTGGAATCGTTTTACAGTAGAAAATTCATCCCACACAGCTTGCAATCTATAGTGTAATAGGAACTTACAAAAGATTGATCTTGAGTCAAGGAAGTAAGATCTTTCTTTAGTTGTAACAAGCTAGGACCATTACCTTCTTGAGTAAATCGAGTCTTCAAGTTCTCCAAACCTAGTCATCAATTATGGGAATATTAATGACACTAACAACAGTTTTTTTGGTAAGGGAATTAAGAATCCATGAAAGGAAAGTGTGGTTGCAATGAAATC
The DNA here is from genome assembly GCA_011037825.1 of Carya cathayensis. NCBI lineage: Eukaryota > Viridiplantae > Streptophyta > Magnoliopsida > Fagales > Juglandaceae > Carya > Carya cathayensis. The sequence goes on along the minus strand of QGSO01000418.1, from coordinate 435,228 downwards.
ACATACTATGCAATGGTTCATATTGATCTATTGTTTAAGTGAAAGTTCCATATGCACAAAACTTTTTTTAGATTGCGATTGGATGCTAAGGTGATATAAGATTATTTGAATTGATACGTAAATAAATTAATAATAGCATTTTGTGAGTCTCATTTAGATGTATTTGAATGTAAATAAGTTGAGATATACATATTTAAATATTTGAAGTAGATTGAGATGAGTTTAACTTTTTTATAAAAAATTGAAAAAAGTAATAGATCCTATCAATGATTTATTTGAAATTTGTTGAAATCACTTTACATGTAAATACATCTTGGGGCACAACCAAACATGACCTTATTCTTAGCATTAGGAGCTATCAACATTGATTTACTCAATGTATAATAATTCTCACCATTTAACGGCTAAGAACTTAGAATAGAACAGAACTTTCTCATTGATAAAAAATAAAAAATAAGAATTTGAAAACTCTTCTATCAAAAAAATAGGGTTTGATGAGGAAACTATACTAAAGATGGACAGGAAGTCATATCATAAATTATTGCTCTATACCATATTAGAGGAAAACTCATAAGCCATCTTACATGTTGAATTCAACAAGAACAAAGCAGAAGTGTAGAGAATCTTGAATGAAGGAAAGAGAACATGTGTGTATTTTATTGATTATCAAAGTACATATATCAAGTCTCTTATATACACAAAAAGTAAGAGTAATCACGTACATACAATTATTTTATAACTAGTTTACAATTCATTTAAAATCAAATTGTAGTACTTCTTTAAAAAAAAAAGTTAATTTTACTTAACTACCTTTCATTTTAAGTAGAGTTGTAAACTAGTAGTAGACTAATAGTAATTTTATCATTTTCCATATAAGTTAATATAGGATGGTTGATGTCTTTTGAAAGTGTTGTAAGAATGAAAAATATATATAATATAAAATGTTGGATCTACGTTTATCGATAGATAGTATTTTTTGTAGAGAAATCTACATATATTATATAGCTATCTGCCTTTAAATTATAAAAAAATATTTATCTCAAAATTTTGTAAGAAATTTCAAATCAATGCGGTATGTATCTAATTTGAAACTGAAATTATCGGTGACGGACTTCAGTAAATTTTTTCTTTTTTCTTTTTTTTACTGTTAATGCTACTAGAGAAGTCAAAACCTATAAACGGTCGTGGCCAGAGGCTACAGTGTTCAAAGTTCAACGCTCTCCTTCCTCAGTGCTATTGGTACATGGTACAGCCACCGTCGCGAGAGAGAGAGAGAGAGAGATATGGATTTCACAGAGCTGAGAGAAGCAATAGAGGAAGTAGAAGCAGTGGACGCCCATGCCCACAACATCGTCGCTCTCGATTCCACCTTTACTTTCATCCATTGCTTCTCCGAAGCCGACGGCGACGCCTTGTCCTACGCTCCCCACGCCCTCTCCTTCAAGGTATTCTTCTTTACTCTACTCCGACACTGTTTACAAAGTGAGAACTGGGTCTCGGTGACTGTTTATTAAACGACTCAATCTCGATTCAAAGTGATATATCCCCTGTTTCTAACTTATGTTTCACTATTTGAAATCAACGCCATATTTCATTTTTGTTAATGGTTTTTTTTGCACTCTTCGATAGTCTCTGTTCCAAGGAATTTTTTTAAGCTAAAATTCGAATGGAAAGAAAGAAAGGTAAAAGTAAACAGGTAAATGACGTCAGTAGAGGACAGCATGACAATGGCTTCTGTCTGGAAAGTGTATTTAATAGCTTTCCAATACAATAACCTTTGAGAGGTGCCACATGACCGATGTTTTGAATACCGTACTATGGTGTACCGGTTAAGATTCTGGAATGAAATATTTCGGTATCGATACTGTTTCGTATACCGTTTCGGGATAGTTGATATATGAATAAATTATATATATAAATATATATATAAATTATATTTCAAAATAATAATCTATATATGAAGAAATTATATATGAATACATATATGTATAAATTATAAATAGTCTGGTATGAATTGAGGGTAAAAAAATGAGTTTATAGTATGAAGAAATGAAAAAAAAGAAGGAAAAAAAAGTAGAGGCCGAAATACCGGTCGGTACTGGTATGAAACAGGCCCAATATCTGTACCGGCCCAGTGGCCGGTATGGTATGTACTGGTACGATACAGTATTCAAAAGCATGGCTACATCCCCGAGGATCTATCAAGAAAGGCCAATTTTTTTTTTCTTTTTCCTTCTTTTTTTGGTATTCTTAAATATATTAATTTTTTTTTTAAATTCTTAATATCATTTAAAATCATTTTCTTAATCATTAAATAAAATAATAAAATATTATTGGGATCCCGAGCATTTCTCATAACCTTTTGTGATGTTTTTGTTTTCGGAATCAATTATTATTAGCGGCAACCTTGGAAAAATAAAAGGAAAATACTATAGAAACAAATGGATCCCACACACTCACGTGGCACACTACCAATGTGCCACGTGTCCCTCTATTTTTTTTGTTTCTCTATTTTTCTCCCCCTCCCCCGTGCCCGCCCCCTGCCCTCTCCCCGTGCCCCCTCCCCACGCCAGCCATGGTGCTAGAGGACCACCTCATGGTCAGGGACTACCTCGTTGTCTCCCCTCCCCTTTTTTTTCCCTCCCCCTCGCCCATGCCCTCTCCCCGCGCCGGCCATGGTCTGAGCCTACGGCTTGCATGGTCGACTGTGGTAGTCGTCCGTTGGCCATCTGTGGTGGTCGAAATCTGAGCCGGCAATGAGGGAAAGGGGGGAGAAAGAGAGACGGAAAGGGGAGAAGGGGAAACGGATGGGGAGAAGGGGGAAAAAGAGAAGGAAAAAAAATGACACATGGTACATTGATAGTGTGCCACATCAGTGTATAGGATCCCTTTGTGTTTCTAGCAGCTCCATAAATAAAAAGAGTTACAATGTGCATTAATTAAGTCTCTAAGCTTTTTCTCAAAAAATTAAGTCTCTAAGCTTACGAAGAATTTGGGTTTATGAAGTTATGAACTGCCAGTCACTTTTGCGTGTTAGGGTACTTCCATATTTTTGTAGTCATGAAAACAAGATTGCAAGATGTTGTGTATATGGGAAATATATGCGTCGTGTCTGTACTGTATAAATTTGTCTGAAATTGAAGTTGCTATTCAAATTCAGTATCAATAATGAATGCATACGGTGACCTGGGTCTTGGGACAAACCGGCATTAGTGCCTTTAGGGCCTTGGGGGATGTTGGAGAATGAGATAAGATGAGAATTTTGTTAATAGTGGTAAGATGCTTTGTGAATAATAATGAGATATTTTGAGTTAAATATTTTTGGGTTTTGGGAACAGGGAGAAACAATGATGAATAAAAAATATTTATAAAGTTAAAATATTGTTAGAATATAAACTTTTAATATTATTTTTGTTTTGGGATTTGAAAAAGTTAAATTATTTTTTGTTTGAAAGTTTAGAAAAGTTGTAATGATTAGTTTGAAAGTGTTCGTATTTGAGTAATATTTGAGAAATAAATTAGATGAGATAAGATGGGATGGAATGAAAATTATTTCCAAACATCTCCTTAGCGGTAAAATAACGTGTTGATTTCACATGATATGTCCTGGGCTCGTTCTTGGGTGCAAAAGCACTTTTAACGCCTGTGCTTCAAAGCAGAGTATGCTGCATTATCTTTCATCTGACTTAAATTTAGTAATATATGCTGCTATTACTTTGTAGCTGCATGGTAGTTGAGGACTTGAAAAAAATAATTCAAGGGCTTCCTTTCTGACTGCATTGCTTTGTGTGTGGCAGAGAAATTTAAGGCATCTTGCTGACTTATATGGATGTCAATTGTCCTTGCATGGGGTGGAAGAATTTCGTAGACTCTCTGGATTACAGACCATTAGCTCAACATGCTTCAAAGCTGCAAAAATCTCTTCCATGCTCATAGATGATGGAATAGAGTTTAACAAAAAGCATGACATAGAGTGGCATAAAAGTTTCGCTCAAGTTGTCGGTAGAATACTGAGAATTGAACGTCTGGCTGAGAAGATTCTTGATGAAGTAATATACATTTATAATTTTCACTTATCTTACTTGCATTTTATGGTACAAGAAAAACTTTGAGCATTTCATACCATTTGTAATGCATGCATATGATGTTCTTTTTATCATCCTCTTTGTTTTAGTAAAATGATTAAACAATGCTGAAGATATTATTTGTTCTAAGGCTTTATCTTATTCTTCAGCTGGTTGTACTTTTCATCTTGATGTCCAACTCCATCCCCCCAAAAAAGGGGGAGAATATGCTTGTTCTATGAAAACAGTTTATTTGCTTATGGGGAGGCCAAAATATTATTCGGTTTTCATTTTTATGAAACTTGATGCATCTGTAGTTATCAACTCTCTGTTGCATGTGTATGTTTGTTCCGTAAGTATCATTGCTGGAACTAGAGAATTGGCTATTGGTTATTTCTGCAACTTCTTTTGAAAGCTTAATGTCAATCTAAACAGAAGCAGTTATAATTGTTACCTTTCAAAATATGCTCTATGAGTACATTTCTACTTTTTTCATTTCACTCATCGTGTCCCCGTAATTTTCTTGTACCTTCTTTCGGAGTACTTCTTTCTGTTTCTTGTACATTTTTTATTATGCTTCCATGCCTATGTCAATGAGATATCGATGACCTGCATAGGCTTTTTTTCTTTTTCTTTTTTCTAGTCTAGATGTAAGCGACGCAGTATCTTTTTTTCTCCAGGGTGAGTTTTTGACAACTTAGTTTAGTTTCTTGCACGTATATTTACCTATCAGAAAAAGTTTCTTGAACATATATCTGTACTCCATTCATCAGCTATTGCTCTCTCATTTTCATTATTATTTGGGTATTATTGACTTAGCATCCCTTATAAAAAAACAAAAACAAAAGCATCCCTTGCTCTCTGCTCTCATGAACTCTTTGTTCTTTTAAGGAAGAGATCCATGTAATTTGCACGTTGTAATTTATATCTTTCATTTGTATTTTACTTTTTTTTTTCTTTTTTTTGTTCCCTAGGAGTTGCCAGATGGATCAACTTGGACATTGGATCTTTTCACCGAAACTTATCTGGGAAAGTTGAAGTCATATCCTTTCAGCTTGCTACGAATTTTCCGCTATTCTGTTGTCCTTACAAATACTAAAAAGAGAAGCATGTTTCGGTTGATTTCCTTATCATCTCTATCACAGTTGCTAACCAGATATATGGCTTAAAAAGCATAGCTGCATACCGCAGTGGCTTAGAGATAAATACAAATGTCACAAAAATAGATGCTGAAGAAGGTCTTTCTGAAATTTTAACAGGTGAGTATGGGTTGTAGAATGAGTTTTTGCAGTGTACACTGCAAGGTATACTAACTGATTTATCTTTCCAGCTGGAAAGCCTACCCGCATTACGAATAAGAGCTTTATTGATTATGTCTTTACACGTGCTTTGGAGGTTGCTCTATGCTTTGACTTGCCGATGCAGATACACACAGGGTAACAAAAAGTCTTCAAAATGATAAATTGCTTAACATTATGCTCTTAGTGATGGCTGAGAAGAGAGGAGCAAGAAATGAAAACTTGGAATCTGGGTGGATCTTTGAAAGGGGTTTCTTGGGAATCCTACTTACAGCTGGGGACGAGTTGCTTGCTTTCAAATTTCTAGAGATAGGGAAGGGCTTTCTCAAGTCAAATAAAAAACATACCTGAAACACACTGGACTTAATTTTATCTTAATGTTTGGGTTTCCATGACATAAATAAATGCCAGGGAGGTGGACCAAGTCTGGTCCACTTCTGGAAAACCAAGCAACTTCTAAGATTCTATGTTGTTGTTGCTTGTCCTTTTCTCAGCTACCAGAAAAAAGTACTAGAGCAGTCTGTATATTCTGAGAGTGTTATTTTTCCTACTAATAATTTTTTTTCCCTTTTTTCCTACAACTAGTTTTGGAGACAAGGATTTGGATATGCGGCTGTCAAATCCCCTTCATCTCCGGACCCTTCTTGAGGACAAGAGATTTTCTAAGTGCCGTTTAGTACTTTTGCATGCATCCTACCCATTTTCAAAGGAAGCATCATATCTGGCCTCTGTTTATCCCCAGGTCAAATTTTGTATCAGTGAATCAAACTTTTGGACATGTACTTTTGATAATAAACTTGGAAGTTCTCTTACAATCAATGCAATTCCATCACTTTCAGGTGTTCCTTGACTTTGGGTTGGCAGTTCCCAAGCTCAGTGTCCACGGAATGATATCTTCCTTCAAAGAGCTTTTGGAGCTAGCTCCACTAAAGAAGGTGATACCATAGGAAAGTCTAAATAAGACTTATTCAGAAGTTTAGTATAGAAAAGACAAAGGATATTTTGACATTTTCTTGCTAAATTAATCTCCACATCTACTTTGTGAGAGGAGCTTCTTTACACTTCCTAACTTTCCACTATTCCCTCCCCTCCCCTCCTTCTCCCCTTCCTTTCTAATCAATAGACTCGCTCACCTACTACTTGGTTGCGAAATGCATGCATGTTTACAGAACAAGCATCCTAATGCTTAGGAAGACGACAATGGTTTTCCTTATGTATATACACCTTTTTGTTTTTGGTTTGTACTAATAACAATTGTTGCTAATCATAAATGAGTTTGCAGGTGATGTTCAGTTCTGATGGCTATGCGTTTCCTGAAACTTTTTACTTAGGTTTGTTAAAGCGAATATGTTTGATACCAATTTATCCATGATCAAAATGAAATTTTTTAACATCAAATCATATCAGATGCCAACAGCGCTTACTTCAAACAACCAATTTTCATTCTTACAGGTGCAAAGAAAGCACGTGAAGTTGTCTTTTCTGTTCTACGTGATGCATGCATTGATGGTGATCTCTCAATTCCCGAAGCTGTTGAAGCTGCTAAGGACATCTTTGCACAAAATGCAATTCAGTTTTACAAGATCAATTTATCTTATGGTTTAGCGAATAAATTAACTCCTTACTCTGTGGAGATGAAGACAAATGCATCAGATAATGATGACTCACTTGTTCGCATTATATGGGTTGATGGTTCTGGGCAGCAAAGATGTCGTGTGAGTACTTTTTTTCCTTTGATGTGATTTGGGACGTGATTGTCAATGTCTGAGACAAGCATAGGAATATATTTAGAAGTTGATACAGGAGCACAAAATAGGTCTGTCAACTAGGAAAGAATGACTTAGGTTTTTTGTCCATTACAGACAGAAGAGATGGAAATTGTCATAGGGTCTCAAAACTCGTTATGTTCAAGGGTGACATGATTCATGTTTTGTTGATGAGTACTGTCTTCCACACTATGAAGCAGGGTGGCTTCCTTTATATTGTTTGGGACAGAGAAAAAGATAAATTAAACCCGTTTTCCTAATTATGCTAGCGGCATGCATCATGCTATGTATTTGTTTTTTTATGGAAGTAACTAGCAACACATTTGTGGCTTGTAAACTCATGTCATGACATTAATTAGCAGCATGATGTGTCATACTATGTATTTATTTTTATTATGCATTTGTTTTCTCTCCTGTGCTTTCTTCTTTTGCCTTGTCGTGATTGCATAATTCAATTTTGGTAATCAGATTAGGGAAAACTAGGAAAATACATTCACTTTTCATAGACAATGATCTAGGATTAGCCTATTAGCCTTCCAAAATTAAGCTGTAAGGGTTTTTTGTATAGATTTTGCAATGTATTTTGTTTCAGATTGTTTTTTGTGCAAGAAGTTCAGACGTGTAACACAATGTCTCCAGCATGATACTGTCTGTTGCTTAGATCCAGAGTCACATTGTCAATATTTAAGGAAAATCATCATAGTATAGTACAAACTTCCATCTGTTTTTGGGGCTTGTATATAACTATTTTGGATTTGGATAATGCTGATAAAGTCTATCTAGTTTGATTTTTTTTTTTTTTTTACCAATTTGTTGTCATTGTTTCAGGTTGTTCCAGGGAAGCGCTTCAACAATATTGTTAGAAAGAATGGTGTCGGTTTGACATTTGCATCCATGGGCATGACTTCTTTTGCTGATGGTCCAGCAGATGAGACCAATCTAACTGGAGTCGGTGAGATCAGACTAATTCCTGATTTGTCAACCAAGTGCAGGATACCATGGTACTAAATATCTTCGAGAAGCTGCTGGTCCATTTTGCATAATGTTTTCCTCTGTGTCCATTTTGAAATTCATGGGTAGCAGCATGTAAATTAGATTTCCCATATCCCTCATCTCCTTCAAATATTGGGGGGTGAAAATGGAGATTGCAAATCCCCTACATTTTTCTCCCCAAAATAATTAGGATGTATGATAATCTGGACTTCATTTTGATCTTTGATGAAGTGTGCAAAACCCAATAGTGTGGACGGATTTTATCCTTAATAATTTTAAAAACTTTATTTTCAAACTTCTCATTAAAGGTTCTGGAAACATCTCTCTCTCTCTCTCTCTCTCTCTCTCTCTCTCTCTCTCTCTCTCTCTCTCTCTCTCTGTTGACCTCTATCTAACATCTGGTTCAATATTTTTTATTTTATTTTTTCTTTTCCCCATTTCGACCAGAGTATCACTAATTAGGTTCATGTTAATGACCTTCTTTGTTTCGCTTTATTTATTTATTTTTTTGCTGGTATTTATGCCCAGTAATTGGGCTATGCAAAAATAGACCTACAACTGTGCACTCAATTTATTTGGTGTTTCTGCTAAGAGAGCATCTGAGGAACGTAGAATTATTTATCAGTAAACTATGTTTTATTTGCATCATATCTGACTCAGCAAATCACTTTCTTCTTCAACAGGAAAGAACACGAGGAAATGGTTTTGGCTGACATGCATCTTAAACCTGGTGAAGCATGGGAATATTGCCCAAGAGAGGCCCTGCGAAGGGTTTCAAAATTTCTGAAAGATGAATTTAACTTGGTATGGAGGATAATTAATATGTTAATTGCAATCTGGTTTGATGTTTAATTTTCAAATGTTGTGTCCAGGAAATGAATGCAGGGTTTGAGAATGAATTTTTTCTCTTGAAGAGTGTACTAAGGTATGTCAACCTAGGATCGCTAGGTCATTTCGTTATTTGTGTATCTTGTCAGAACAATTAATGTTATTTAAAACTTTTGCAGGGAAGGGAAAGAAGAATGGGTGCCAATAGACTCAACAGCTTACTGCTCTACATCAGCATTTGATGCTGTTTCCCCCTTATTTCGTGAAATTATTGCTGCTCTTGATACCCTGAATATTCCAGTGGAACAGGTACAAAAGATAACTCATAACGTTCATTTATGCTTATTTGCTTAATTTTAAAGCAGTTTTCTGTTGGAGATGATTGCACTGATATTGTTGATCTCTGCTTCCATCTTTAGAGGAAAGATATTTTGCATATTACTTCCGGATTTAACCCTGCGATGCCACTACTTTCCAAAGAAACTCAAAATTTCTGCAAAATTCAGTGTGAAGCATTTGCATGCCGGATCTTTTCACTCTCTGTCTATTGCTGGTCTAGGAATTGGCAAGTCATTTTCTACTGAATCCTGAGTCTATTAAGCCTGCCTCGGTGATGTGTTTGATAGATGGGCATTGAAATAGAAGTAAAAAGAGGATGTAAATCTTGTAAAACAGTAAGGAAACTACGGATTAACCTTCTTTCTATACCTCCAGAGAGGTCAAACTTGAGTAATCTATTCAGCAGATAGCCATTAGGCTTCCAAACTGGCCCAATCTGTCGAAATTGCAGCCTTAGTCCCTGAAGATCTTTTGCATGAGGAATGAAACATAACCATATTTGTTAAATGCATCTGTGTTGTCAAGCAGAATTTTACAAATGATTTGTGATAATGGCTTTGCTCGAGATCACCTTTTTTTTTTTTGCTTTCATCATTTGTTTACTTTTATTACCTCTAAACTTAAGCGTACCCATTGTTTTTCTGTTGACATCAGAACTGGAAGAAACCCTATGTTCTTTTATCTGTCTAATTTCATTTGTTCTTTGGCATGGGGAAGTGAACTGTGACAATCTTTTGTTAAAAAGAATCAAAAACTATTTGTGCCGATACTGTCAAGACTTCCACTCTATTATATTAGTCTTCATGTAGCAAATATTTTATAGTTTTTATACGTCAGCGCAACTTGTCTGAACTCAAAGCCAAGATTAATGACTGATTTTTTTTTTTGAGTCTGCTTCCCCCATTTCCAAACTTAGCCATTATGGACGAGACCAAAATGGATTGTTCAGCAGAGGCTGGCATGCCTTCTGTCTGCAGGACTTCTTCCCAGGTTTTTTATTTTCTATCTTGGTGATTTTGATTGAACATTCATCAGTCACTTTCCACATTTTCGCTTTGTTTGATTCATCAATGAAGCCATAGTATCTGTTTGTTTGCAAAACCCTGCTTAATTCTTAGAGGTGACTGCAATGCCTTCCTGTCTGTTCCTGTATGTTCCATTGTTGAGGGTTCTTGTAATTCGAGTATTAATTGCCTTGCCTTTGTTAACTCTTGTCGTATTTTATAGGTCCATGCAGAGTCTGGGAATGGTCAATTTGAGATGGCTCTGGGGCACACCACTTGTATTTATGCTGCTGACCGCTTGGTTTTCACCCGTGAGGTTATTAGGGCTATAGCAAGGAAACATGGACTACTGGCAACTTTCATGCCGAAGTAGGTGCCAAATAATAGTTATTTTCTTTCATACAATAAGAGACAGAATTTTAAATGGTTCCTGATTTCAAAACTTGGTGGGGAGAGGCTAGCCACTAGTGACTCCACATCCAATCGACAGACTTAATGTGGGATACAATTTTTTATGCTGTGATATCTAATGCTCAATACAAGTGAAGAATATTTTAATGCCTTTTATGTTTGTAGCATTTTCTTCTTAATGTTTCTCAATGTAGTAAATTTCACTGCGTAACATGGTTGACTCTACTTAATGGCCAGGTATGCTTTAGATGACATTGGTTCAGGATCCCATGTGCATATCAGTTTGTATCAGAGTGGAGAGAATGTTTTTATGGCATCAGGTGGAACATCTCGATTTGGAATGTCCACTGTTGGGGAGGAGTTCATGGCAGGGGTTTTGCATCATCTTCCTGCAATTTTGGCATTTACAGCGCCTGTTCCAAATAGGTAATTTATTTTTCACATGATATTGTACAATTTGATTTAGTTCTTATTATTGTCTCTGACGTTGTATTTGCAATCTATTATTGGCATATACCTACCAAGCTGAGCACTTTCATCCCGTTCTAAAAGAGAAGCATTTATGAAGTTAGTTTTTACTCTGAATCCGTTGTACTTCCACCACAGCAAATACAGCTTGTCAAATTTCCATACTACTTGTCAAATTTCGCAATTCTTTTTTATTACCCTTTATAAGTACAGTGAATAGATTACCTCAAAGCATCTTTAAATTGAGAAATTTGGGTCAATTATCCAAATAATGTTCCGGTCAAAAGATATTCTTATTCGTCTTCTTTATCTTTTCATAGTCTCTCTTCTCTCTCCCTATGCACGTGTGAATGTGCACGCTCATGTGGGAGGTGGGTGCACATGCAAGGCCACGTGTTGCTGCATGCCTAATGCTCAAGTGCATTTAATTGTTTTACTTTTTCCTTCCTTTTTTTCTTCTTTATATAATTCCTAAAGCCTCATCAAAAGTTCAACATTTTGGGGGCTGTCTTTGCCAGGATTGAAGTTCCAAATTTTCTGTTTTGTGAACTTTTTGTGTATGGTGGAACAAATTTGTAATGTAGATATTTATACAATAAAAGTTTGCGTGGGATGTAAAACTTAGTAGGAAAGTAGTATTATCAGGTGTAATTTTGTTCTTTATATGTTGGTTGTATGGTTAGAATTTTGCTTCATATGGGCTGTTTTCTGCTTTTTTAACTGTCATTAGCCTGCAGTTATGATCGAATAGTACCAAATACATGGAGTGGAGCATACCAGTGCTGGGGAAAAGAAAACAGAGAAGCTCCACTGAGAACTGCATGCCCACCTGGAATTTCAGATGGTCTGGTCAGCAACTTTGAAATTAAATCATTTGATGGGTGTGCAAATCCACACTTGGGATTGGCTGCTATAGTTGCTGCTGGCATTGATGGTCTTCAGAGGCATCTTTCTCTTCCTGAGCCCATTGGTAAGATTGTGGTCTCTGACACATGACAGGTTGAACATTTTTTTTTTATAGTTATGGAGGTGCATGATGAAGTTTGTTTATGAAACAGATACAAATCCTCATAGCCTTGCTGATAAACTTCATAGATTGCCAAAATCACTTTCTGAATCGTTAGAAGCTCTTCAGAAAGATAGTGTCTTCGAAGATCTAATTGGTGAAAAGCTTTTGGTTGCCATAAAAGGAATTCGCAAGGTATGTACCAAATAGGCCTTATGAATGGTGAGCTTGTAGAATTCATTGGCTGTCGGTTCCTAGGACTAGTTTGGTTACACAAAACTAAACTATCTCATATCATAAATCATTATAATTTTTTCAAATTCTCACACAAAATATAATAAACAATTCAATTTTTTCAAATCTCAAAATAAAACTAAAATTAAAAAATTATATTATAATAATATTTTATTCAACTTTCAATAAAACATCTCATTTGAATTGTGTAACCAAACAAGGCCTAACTTTGTCACTACCCAAACTCCTATATAATATATTGGTGGTTAAGGGAATAAAAACCACATTAAGAATAAAAGTAAGTTTGTTAATATCAAATGGCATAAAGCGTTCCAAAACATAGACCACCCAGATATGGACATATTCTGTATAACTTGCCTTAATTTTTCAAAGATGCCTGAGTTTATTCATAAAAAAAAAAAATCCAAAGTTGCCTGAGTAACTTAACTTTGTCAACGAATCTTCAATATTCCAAAACATCTTTCTTGACTGAAAAATATAAAGATTTCTTTGTTCCATGCTGTAGAACATAGCAGAGCATGCTCAGGCATCTTGTACTTTGCTTGGTATGATTCAATAGCATGCACAGATGCCTTGTAGTTCGCTTATCAATTAATCGCAAATATGAATTAGGAAATGTCAAATATAGGCTCAGCTGACGCATCAAAGGTATAAAGCACACTTTGAGTCCTTACTCTCCCAGATAGCAAAATTTATACCTGACAAATTGCAGGATGAGTTATAAAATGCTGTTATTGAACCATTATTAAAAGGTTTTTTTTTTCTTCAGTTTTGAATGCAAATTACAATGCTGTGTGTGATTTCTTGTTTGCAGGCGGAGATTGATTATTACTCGCAGCATAAGGATGCATACAAGCAACTTCTACACCGATATTAAGCTGATTATTTGCTGGTTCTGGTCAGGTTGGTCGATAGTTGAAAACATGTGGACAATCCCTTCTATGTGAACTTTGTATTCTCTTTGCTGCTTATTAGAGAAACAAATAGCATGGAACAAACATTTTTTTTTTTTTCTGCTTTAGTTGGTCCCTCGTCTCGTGTTGGAACAAACAAATCGATAGATAAATATTTTGGTTCTCTTTATAAACGTGCAGACCAGTCACATTAATGTCATGTAAATTGGAAAATCAACCAATTTAGTTTGATAGATATTATAGCATGCATTTTGAAGGAAAACGTCTCATACGTTATGGCTGCCATGAAGGAAAATGGATCCTACATTTCCCAAAAATAAGAAATAAAAAAGAACATGGGGCTATTGAAAGAGAGGTTGCAAATATAGCAAAAGTTTTCCTTTTTTATTATTCAATGTGGTTAGGCAGAGAGTGGGAAAGGACAAGCACCACCACCTTATAACTGCATCATAAAAATAGCACCCGTTCAAAATATAATTAACCAAATTGGGTATAACGAACTTAAGTTAAATCTAGTACCATATTTACGGGCCACCTCTATAGTGAAATTGGAAAAAATATAACAAAGGAAAAGGAAAAGCTATATAAGAGAAAGAAGTAGGAAACACCATCGCCCATCGCTCTCTCTCCCGTAAAAACCTTCCCATCGCCCCCACTCAGTTTTTGTCCCCATGGCTTCGCCATTACAAGCCCTCTCGGTTTCATTGATGCTGCTAATTGCAGTACTGCCTCATAATGCCAATGCATGGAAAAGGGGCGGTCATCACCATGCAGAGCGACCGACTTTGCTCAAGCACCATAGGCCCAAGTTCAAGCCCGGCCCCTGGAAGCAGGCTAGTGCAACCTTCTACGAAGGCGGCTCGGGAACATTCGGTATCACCATTATTAATACCCACCCTTTCTTTTATTTTGTTATGACATATGAGACTTATTTATCATTGCTTGATTTTCCTTTATTGGAAAAAAAATAAAAAATAAAAATTTTTTTAGATTCTTTGTTTTGGATATGTAGATGGGTATAATAAGCAAGAATAAGACAATTCTGGCTAATTTCTTCTATTTCTTATAAAATAGTTTCTGGCCGACATCACTTTTTTAGGATGAACAACACAAATGCAGACAGGTATTGCCAGGCCTGGAAATTCTAACTAGCAAGCTGCAAGTTAATAAGATTGATATTGTTTTCTATTTTTCCCTTTGCCTGCTGCCTGGTGCATGCCTAAATATGCAAATATTACGCAGATCATCGATTCATGCAAAATATATGCATATATTTATCAGTACGTAGTTGTACATGTGCTCGCTTAGGTAATTGGGAAAATTTAAGATGCAACTACTCGTACGTTTGTGAACATATATACATGTATGTATGCATGTATAAATAGGGGGAGCTTGTGGATACGAAGACGTGGTGAAAGAAGGGTATGGGCTCGACAGTACAGCAGCACTAAGCTCAGTTCTGTTCAATAATGGTCAGACATGCGGAGCTTGTTATGAAATAAAATGTTGGAATGACCCTCAATGGTGCAATCTGGGTCGCCCTTCTCTCTTTGTCACTGCCACCAACCACTGCCCTCCTAACTACTATCAAGCAAATGACAATGGAGGCTGGTGCAACCCTCCTCGTGAGCATTTTGATCTTGCAAAGCCTGCTTTCCTCAAGATTGTGCAGTCGTACACGGCTGGCATCATTCCTGTTAAATACCGCAGGTTAGTTAATTAATTAAATATTCCCAGCAAGCAGCTTGCTTCAAAATGATCTTCTTCATCGATCGGTTTCTATTTCACAATTAAATATATATATATATATATATATATATGCAGGGTTCCATGCCGGAAGCAAGGAGGCATTCGATTCACCATAACGGGGAATCCATATTTCAACCAAGTATTAGTATGGAATGTGGGGGGTGCTGGAGATGTGACGAGTGTGCAAGTGAAGGGTAACAAGAACCTTAAATGGACATTAATGAAACGGGGTTGGGGACAGAAGTGGGAAACCAATGCAATGATGGTAGGGGAATCACTCACCTTCAGGGTTAGAGCAAGTGATGGTAGATACTCAACCTCTTGGCACATTGCCCCCAAGACATGGCAGTTCGGTCAGACTTTCGAAGGCAAAAACTTCAGGTAGCGAGCTAGCATGCAAGCGTGCATGCATAAATATATATAACTCTATTGATTATATATTAAACGTCCTCTCCTCTCCTGATGATCTCCATCGCCAGCTAGCTAGCTGCATGCTACTACTCTTGTCTAGATGATCTGCAGCTCAATCTTCTTGCTTGCTTTAACTTGATCAGTGCTTGAGACGACATATTGTATGTATGTTGTTATCATGTATATCACTTTGAAAAGGACGGCTAGCAATGGACGGTGCTACTCCCACAGAAGGAGTCCACCGAAAGCTCCACCGAATAGACAAGTTTAATTTTATCTTCTTCTTTTTTTTCAGTATATTTTTAAATTCATTAAAAAAATATATATTTATAAATTCATTAAAAAATATTTACTTAACTATTAAGTAAAAAAAATAAAAATAAAAAAAGGAATCGGTGGCCACCATCGGTGACCACCATCTGTGGCCTAAGCAATTCCTTTCTTCAATAGCTACTACCACATTCCATTCACTGCCATCCCACGGCAATTGAGTCTTTCTTTTGATAGCAATTAAAAAATATAACTAGCCATTAAAATGAGTAAGAAGTCATTAAAAAACAAAATGATCCACAATAAAATAGTTCGAAGACTTCAAATTATGAAATTAATTTAGATGATGGCACAAAAAATAGAAAAAAAAAAGTTCAAAGCTTATGGCAGGCCTTCATTTCGTTCGGTACAGTAGAACGGTTCATTCTTTATCGCAGCCCTTACCTCGTTTCTCATTTTATCGCAATGGGCCTAGGAAATGTATCCTTTTTCTAAACCTTAAAAGTCTTGGGTTCAAACTTAAAAACTAGGACTCCACGAAGCTCCTGATGTTTGGACTCTAGGCCCTTCTTTTGGTTTGGTCATAAATGAGATACATATCGAATTTGGCATAAGTACTGCACTAAAAGTGTTCAATTTACATTGCGGAAACTATTTATCATACTAATTATTACTGATACAGAAAAAGAAGTGCATTTTCGGATCAGAATTTATAAATTCCTCTCCAATACAGAATATCCACAGTATAAGTGTGTTTTGAAGAAGCCAAGACTGTTTCTTGTAAGTTCTGTTAAGAAACAGTAAGTCACCGCCAAAAATAAAACCAAAAACTAACAAGTCATTCAAATTCCTCATGTGACAGCAACAAAACTTGTAAGCAAACAGCCCTCTTTGAATTACGGAGGTAAAAACCACCCGCCTTGATTTGCATGAAAAATATATATCTCTCGTTGTTTGCCTGATTGACCTTAGGATATGCTTGGTCCAGTTTTTCTTACCTCACTTGTCGTGTGCAAAATATGGAATTTCTTTTGAATGTATAGTAATCCAAGCCTTCAATTAACCAGTAACTTTAATTCCAGCTAGCATTGCTTTCACAAAGTCATATGCGCCCGAGCTTGATATGTTCCTCTCTAAAAGTATCAGGAACACTGTCTCACCCTAACATTCATGTCCACGCATGCCTATCACTTCATTTCTTCTGTTTCTTCTTTTTCCGCTTTTCTTCTTTTGTCTCTAACCTTGCATCTAAACGTTTTGAATGTTGTGCACGTATTTCTAGTAACTTTGATTTTGCATCTCGAAAGAGTGCATCGGATCTTGAAGCCATTAGTTGCTGGAATAACAAATACAAAAATCACCTCGTATCATTCATTTATTTATTTCTGGCCAAATAGCATATTTTGAATACAATAGGCGAGAGATTATGAATTAATCGCACCTTGATATGATCCATAGCAGCAAGGTTGAAACCAAGTGTGTCTTTGCATTCCTGACACAAATTAAACCATCATGTTGTCAAGAAAGCATCCTTTCTCTTGTTTTTCTTCTTATCGTGGATAACACAAATTGATACATATGCAAAAAAAAAAAATTAAAAAGGCAAGGTCCAAGTTCCTGCATCATGTATGCCGGATTTTCACCTTAAATTAAAAAAAAAAAAGTATTATACATACAAGAGTAATTATTAACATACATTACTGTCTCATCATATGCCCCTTGACAAGCAAAAATGTATGTGAGGATTAGATGAAGAGTTGATAACATAAAATTTGACACGGATCAGCAGGTTACAGAGGTACCAAGGGAGAAACTAAATGGTCTGTTTTGTAGGGACGGTTCTAGGGTGGACACTTTCTTGGGCAAAAGATGAAATTGTTGGTTTCCTTAGGAATCTTCTTAGTGGTACCTTTCTCTAAGGTACCATTTAGATGGATAACCTTTTATGGGCGTGAAAAGGAAAGTTTCCTATTCCACATGTCTTGACCTTGCTAAAGAAATTATTGATGATGAGATTCAAAATACTTTCTTCTCTAAGTGCAAAACTAAAGCCTATGATTACCTTGACTCTTGCATAAAGAATGCTCTTAAGAACTGTAAGCACGGGTCTGGCAGCAGGGGTAGTAACCAACTGATTATGATGTGTCTGCAACAGCACTGTAGCGACCCTGCAAATGAGCTCAACCTGCAAACACAATGCAATTAGTATGACTCCAACAGCTGTTACAATTTGAATACTTATAATAGAGCCTACTCCTAATATTCCAGGTTAGAGAACAAAACAGAGAAACAGAACCTTTTCCATGGGAAAGATTTAAAAGGACATACTACAAAAAGATGATGTGACATAAATGGTTCTAGAATTGAAAACACATACACCCTAAAATAAACAATGAAAAGATAGACTACAAAAAAAAAGGGGGATGATAATTATAGACCACTGTTAATTGGTAAATTACAGGCATTTGCAACATATGTATTTCCAAGCATGCCAATGTTTTTGCAACCTGATTTGGCAGAAACGTCTACCTTATCGGGATTTGAAGTCCAATCCTTCAAGTAAGATATAAGCTTCAAAGCATCAGAGAACGGTAAAGCCTGCACAGGAAAGATACTGTCAGTTAAACTCCATATCTTACCGACTAGATGAAAAAGGGGAGAGCCCTAACCAAACCAAGCGTAACGATTAATTAATACCTAGTAAGACAAGGTATACAAAGTATCAGTAAACTGTCCACTTAACAGGGCCGTTATTTCAACTTCTAAAACAATACTTTGTGGGATTAGAATAGAGCGGGTCAAAAACTACTAATTTTTTAACATAACAATTGTCTTTGAAAAAAATTTATGTTAGCTTTCTTTTTTTCTTTTTATAATTAATAAGAGTTATATTATCACGAATAGACATAGCCCAAGTACACAAGAAATATACAAAGGATATATGTTAGCTTTTACAAGCTGAAAAATATGTGACACTAAAACAATACATAAGGCAAAAGGGATCGGAAGTGTTCCTGAGGCAATGCATCAGTGAGCAATCCTTAACACATAGAACAGGGCAAAACAAGCACGAATAAGTTGATTCTGCCCAACAAGGAGATCCAGAGTTGGACAGGAAGAATCATGGTTCGACCATACTCTGCCGCATGCTTCATTGTACTAAGATAAAACGACAAAGCACTCAGATGGACAATGATTAAAACTCACCCTGGCAAAAGAAACTTAGTTATCAAATATTTAAGGTTACGAGTGCTCATCCAGGGAATTTCTTTTAAATTTAGTAGATCCCTTTCACACGAAATGGGAGGTGCTTTAGTACAACTGATTTACATGTAATTGCTACTTAGTTCAAGATAATATTGCAGCACACTTACCAGCAACGTCTGCTCTAGATCATTAGTGTGAACATTAGAAAGTGCACGGAGAACATAATCAGATGGCGAGTGCCCAAGCATGATGACATTTGGTTGGAATTCAGTAACTTTCCCCCTGTTTCTCTCATCCTGAAAGTTACAAAGCCAACCAAATCGAAATTAATATAAGAATGAACCCAAAATCATGTCATAGACATTCCATAGACAGAGTCATAAGTATGACAGATCCCTTCTACACAAAATGAATGAAGGGAAACAAGGGGGAGGGGGGCATGTGGGTTGGTTTAATATCCAGGAAAGGTTCCAAAATTTTGTGAAGAACTTTTGTTACAACTCCCCCATATAGTTTGAAATTAAAAGCAATTTTAGCAAAAGCACTGAATTGGGACTTCCGCTTACGGTACTTTTTCCATGTGGGTCCCAAATCACCTTTTGCTCACCTAAAACACAAGTAAGCCCCACCACAAAATTTCCTTTTGCAATCCAACCAGTGGTAATTAATGGGTATATGGACACATCATACCAACCAGAGTGGAACAATAATGGGAAAAAATAATGACCTCATGTTCAGCAATACGCTTCAGTTCTGCCTCTGCTAAGTCTAGTGCATCAATAATTAAGTCGGTTGCTGTAAGGGTTTCCTGAGTCTTCTTCCCTGCTAAGGCCACAGCACCCTCCTCAGGGACTTCTTCTTTGGTTGCATACCTGTTTCCAAATGCATTGTCAAGATCAGATTCGAACATCTCTTCCAACCTTTTTTCTTTCTCCTCCTGCAAAATCAAAAGGCAACTTTTACTTGGTTAAACATTAATCACAAAGATCCATATATATCTGAATTAAGGTTTCTATCTTTCTTTTGATTAAATGGAACAATATTAGCATGGAAGTAAAAAACCTCAATGAAAAATGGTTCTTCAGTACGATCCCAACGACGTATGGATCGGTCGTGAGATCCAGTGATAATGAAATCACCACGGTTGCTGACTGCAAGGCACCAAACATCCGCATGATGTCCCTCAAGTGTTAAAAGCAACTCAAATTTATCAGCATCCCAGTATTTTACTAAGCGGTCTTTCCCCACACTAAACATGTAATGAGTATTGTGCACAAATTGCACTCCCATAACACTGCCACCAAAATAGATTATCAGAATTGTTTAAAAAGATTTGCAAACTCTAAAAGAAATATCAGGTGGGAGACTGACATAAGGAACTCCCAAATTCCAATAATTTAAGATTATTTTTCGAGGGTGTAAACATTCTTATTCAACGCTCAACATCCATCAAATTTAAGTCTATCAATATGCGGTACCTATCAGCATGAGCAAAAATGGACTTATGGCAGTCACCAAAATCCAAGCCCCAGATCTTTAAATTTTTGTCAGCAGAGCCAGTCACAATCAGATCGCCATCAGATGAAATATCCATACATAGCACAGGTAGCTTGTGACCATATAAGGAAAGAAAAAATTTAAGTGAATCCACAAAGAAAACCTGCAAAAGGCATAGGTAACAGAATCAGAATGACATAACTGACACAAAAGCAAATTGAAATCCAACTTTGGATTGCGTTAAAATTCACCCATGTGGTAACTTATAAAAACAAAATCACCCATGTGGTGACACTTTCTTGGCACAAAGCCAAGGAACATGGGACAGCCAATTTAATTGGGAGCCATTTCCCAATTTGTGTTTTATTGTTTTTAAACTATGTACTAACTTGCTAGGGATGTTTGTTGGGGTTTTCCTCCCCTATTGTTTTACTACCCTTTTATTTAATATAACTGTCATATTACCCATAATTTTTTATTTTTTTTTATAGGTAATCAAAGATATCATATTCAAGGAAATAGGCAGAGCCCAGGTACACAGGCAGTAAAAAAAGACATTTGCCCTCCCCCATTGTTTGTACTATCCTTGTATTTAATATAATTGTCATATTCTTCTACATGGAACACATCCATCTAAAACAATGAGAATGTATAGAGTTGAGCTGATCAGACCTTCACCGTACAATCCAAAAGTGCAACAGCAATATATTTGGCATCAGGGCTTACTGCAACTGCAAGAACATCATCATTCATCTTCATAGTCCTCACATTTGAAACTGTTAGGTGTTTAGTATCCTGCAAAACACAAAGAGCTCTTTTTTATAAAGGTAATTGACAATTTCATTGACAAAAAAAATAGGCATAGCCCAAGTACACAAAGTGTATACAAGCGAAACACAAATCTCTAACTGACATATAAACATCCACAGGCTGCGATAATCATGGGTCAAAGCCCACGAGAATGTAATTTTGGGCCACTTTTGGAAACAACTATGGAAAAGGAAACAAACAGACTAAAAAGATTAGATATAAAAGAGAGAGAGAGAGAGAGAGAGAGAGAGAGGGGGGGGGTCTACAGCATCCAAATTAGCATTTCACCAAATGAGTCATCCATTTTAAATTCCACATGCTCATGCAATTTGAGCCTTAAACCAAAAAAAAAATGCCACATATTGACACTTCAAAGTGTGAAACAACAATTGCATCTGAATTTTGTCCACCCTAGAGATAATTTATATCCTTAGTTGAAATTCCCAATTATTTACAATCATCCAGAGAAGATAACTCAAGTTCACAAATCATTAGTGGAATCCATTAAGATTAAAAAAGGTTATAAGCTCATAAAAAATCATTTCAACGTGGAAACTCAAACTTCAAAACATATCCTTAAGCATAGGTACAACACAAATCTTAGAAATGTTAAGTGTGAAGAACATACTTGACCAGATTGCTGCTTAATCCGGTATTCCCAGAACTTGACATCATGATCAGCACTTCCTGTGACAAAACCATTTTCATTGGGAAGCGCTGCAATTGACCGAACAGAGCCACCATGAGCTTCCACTGCTTCAAGGCAAGTTCCACTTCCCATGTCAATAATTTCAAGAGTTCCTTCTTTAGTTCCAACAAGTGCATACTTGTTCTGAGGAATAATTAAACCACATAGTCCGTACCCAGAGTCAACAGTTCGAAGGCAAGAACCAGTACTTGGATTCCAAATTTTTACTGCATTGTGACTAGTTGACATCAAAAGAGAGTTGTCTGAACTAAGTGTTACACTTCTGACATCAGAACGGTGTCCTTGGAGCTCAAAAGAAAGTGATTTTGTGGCACCACTGTTATCAATGGAATAAAATTCCAATAGATTGTTGTTCAAAGACAATGCCAGAGTGGCCAGAGAGTTCTTTGGAGTCATTGGACAGAAAGAAATGGAACATATTTTTTTGCTAGCCCGCACAATATGAAGAAGCTTAAAAACATCAGTGGCAGTAACCAATGGGATATTTCCGTCCTCTCCAGTGCCATGTTTTGTGTCCCCATTTTCCATAACCTCAGCTGCCCCTTTTGCAGCTTCTTTTTCTTTCTTCCGATGAAGCCTCCGTTTTGCTTTACGCTTTGCTTTGGCCTCATCCAGTATGCTGAATATCTCGACTGTCTTTCCTGCAACTTGACAGGCAAGCAAATTCCCTGATTTGTTGAATTTCACAGTTGAGACTCTATCTTTGCTTTGTCGCTGAATTTCTCCAAACAGCTTCAAAACCTCCCATTTGTTTTGAGTGGATGAATCTCCATTTATCCAAGATACAGATTGTCCATCTACCAAGTCATGCTTGAGGGCGTAACATCGGAGTTCTACATCAGCAGACCCACTGACCAGAAATCTTTCCTCTGGATCAATGTCTATGGACCATATTTCACTGTGATGGCCACTAACTATTTGCATACAGTGTTGAGTTTCAAGATCCCATACTCTCAAGAATTTGTCTTTGGAGGAACTAACAAGTTTCTTACCGGAATCTAAGAAAACGAGGTCAGTGACCTACAATAAATGAAGCAAATAAACAATAATCATAATTTAAGCCTTAAGGAGTGCAATATATATTTTTTTTGATAAGTAAGGAGTGCAAGATATATAAAGTAAGAAAACCAGAATGGATGAGCCAAGCTAAGCCCAGTAACAGTTTGAATGTATGCAATACAAAAGCTGTATTGACAAACCTGATCACGATGCCCACGAAGGCGATACAGGCCAGTCTCGCCAACCACATCCCATAGTATTATATCATTATCCCTGCTTCCAGAAGCAAGCAAGGATCCAAGCTTATTGTATCGAAGTACAGTCACAGCCCCTTTATGTCCATTTAATGTGGTCTCACAGGTTCCTTTTTCGCTATCCCAAATTCTTATGCTACCATCTGCATAGCCACTGGCGATCTGCAATTAAAACTCTCTCTCATGTATCAACAACACACGTAAAATCGTAAATTAAGAATTAGGGAATGGTGGGGGAGACCGTCTTCTGGGAATAGAGAACAATAAAAACACAGGATTTAGCTGTTTCAATACCCCATATTCTCGTGTTGGCTACTACCTTTCCGCAACACATTAATTACCAATAAATTGACATATACATTTAGATGTTAAAACCTAAGTTATTGTAAATAAAAATCTGGAAAAGGAAATATACATCAAAATTATGAAAAAAGACGAAGTTTTTCAGCACTTTAAACCCTATAAAACTGAAGCATTGACACCCAAAGGTGATATTTTTTCACATTCTAGAGGCACCGAATACAGAGCGCAAGATTTCCTCTCGGTCAGATTTTCTCTCTCAAGTTTGGTTTTCTTCGCCTCACTTTCGCGTGGACCAAACACAACGCAAGGGAAAAGAAAATAGCAAAAAGTTGTCACCATTGAGGAAGGGGAAGAGGCAATGGAGGTGACGGCAAGAGAGGGGCCGCGAGAGGCGGGCGAAGGAGCAAGATATTTGGTACAAAGGCCCTGGCGCACGTGCCAGACGCCAACCTTCTCGAGTGCCGGAGCTAGGAGGTATTTGCCGGAGCTGTCGTAAATGATGTTGGACTCCACGGAGACAATGACTCCGAAGGCCGCCGCAGGTTCGTACCGAAGGTAAGCCTTCACCATGGCGGAGCTGGCGTGGCAGCTGCTTTGCTTGCTTGATTGCTTTGGGAGGTTTTAGGGTTTAAGAGTTGAAGGGGCTTAGGCCCAGCCGGCTAGCGATGACGGGGGCGCATGCCTCCCCTTTTTTTTATTTTCTTTCCTTTTTTTCTTTCGGGGTTTGATTGTTTACTTGGGAGATTCACATTGGCTGTCTATAAATTTCCTTCAAATTTGACTAAGTACAACTTTTTTAAAAAAATCTAGTTACAAGTATAAATATGTATTAATATGTATACCAATTTAATATAATTGATCAAAAAATAGATAAAAGAAAAATCTAGTTGCAAGCACAACCGTGTACTAATATGTGCACCAATCTAATGTGATTGGTCAAAAATTAAATTTTATTAAAAATACTGCTAATTTAAATTTTAAATATAAAATAATCAATATTGGTACGCAGATTAGTATGCAGTTTTGCTTGTATGTAGCATAACTCTTATTGAAAACAATACTAATTTAAATTTTGAATATAAATAAATCAGTATTGATACGCAGATTAATACGCAACGTTACTTGTATGTAGTAAAAATCTTTTAAAAAATAATTCTAAATTTTGTTCATCTTTAAAAAACTTTTTACATCTTATTCTCTATTATTTTTCTATTATATTAAAATAATATTTTTCTATTGTTTTTTATAACTTTTTTCTCTCACTTATATTTATAAATTTAACTACTTATTATTTTATATTTTTTCTTATATTTTAAACTATTATTCTTTAGAAAATATTTTAAACAAAAATTTAAATTATTTTTTTGCAAGTACGGTAAAATTTTTCAAATTATTTTTTCTTACATTTTCATAATTATTTAAATTATTACTTGAAACTATAATAAATATGAGGATGAGAGATAGTATTGATGATTGAAAAAAAAAAATTATTTATTAAAATAAAATATTTATAAAAAATTATTTAAGAATTAATAGAGGCTTCCCATATTTAGAGTGCTACTATTCACTTCTCAAAACCATTCTCTAAAATATAAAATGGATGGGGAGGAGCTTTTTGTAAAAACAAATTTAAAAAAAAAAAATTAAAAAAATTATAGACATCCAGATGAGAAAGCTCTTAGAACCATTGCATTTATTAGGTAACTCGAAAAGATGTTTACTCCAATTTCTTTTTATTGCTTCTCTCGTTTCAATAATTATCTACAAAATTTTGTAAATATTTTCATAATACAAATAACATTATCTGCTTATTATATATACTATGTAGAAGCAACATGCAAAGCACATTTATCTAATTTTATGAAATGGTTATTTGTAAAAAATAATATATATTTTATAAAAATTATTGATGTCACTTAATAATTTAAGGCATATTGGAGAAAATAAAAAAATTAGTTCAAAATATCATATAATCCAATACATGTTTATAACATCCATAATTTTAGCAAAGATGCATACGAAAAATTAAATAAAAGTCCAACACAAGCGGTAGTTCAAAATATGTGTCGTTTGATGTTTGTATTATAATTCATCAATTTATGTCATCTTGTAAACGATCAATAGAGACAACATTGAAATTCTTATTTTTCTGTTGATTGAGTCGATCAGGGTCAACATAAAGTTAAAACATAATATATTTTATAAAATTTGTGGTATAATATTTTCTATATATAGTATATATATAAATCCTAAAATATATTTTGAAGTTGTTGGCCGAATTTACTCTTTTTTTATTAGCTTAAGAATCACGACTTTTGTCATGTGCCTATCATAGTAAGCCCACACGACTTAGCGGAAGCTACGTCCTACTACCATGGGAAAAAAAAACACTTTGATTAAACACACTTGTATTATATATTATATGAGATTTTTAAATTTGGAATACTCAATAATTTGAGTTAATAAAACGTATAATACACGTGTATTATATTTAGGGATTCACGTCTTATGCACCTAATACACGTGTATATGTTAAGGAGAAATAGAAAAATATAATAACTAATCTTTAATTGATTATTATTATATAAACTATTAAGTATTGTAATTATTGTGATTAATAAATCATATAATAACATTGAATGTTATCTCTCTCAACATTTATGTCTTCATTCTATATGCCGATTACATTCATACATATTTAAACAGACGGTGTTAACTTTAACGGAAAAACAAGAAAAACCGTTAAAACAATATTTTTTGTTTCATACAGACTTTTTATATATAGAAGATATATATATATATATTTATATTAATGTTTCATTATACAATTATGTCTATATATATATTACATTTTAATAATTTAACATCTTCTAATAAGAGACAAATATTAAATAATTAATAATGAATCCTTATTGAAAATTCAAGGTTGGTCCAATCAAAAGTAATATAATCATTTTTATATTATTAGTAATGAAAATATACATTTACAAATTAGTATGAAAAATGCACACTCCACATCGTTGATATGACATAGTTTTTATTTGTAATACAAGTTTAAAATTAATTTTAATTTGTAACACAATGCGTCAACAACATGTAAAGTTTGTCCAACACACCAACTTGCGAGTATAAGAACTAATTCATAATTCTATATAGATGAGCATGTATCATTATGCAGTATATATGTTCCTTGCTGTCCTATGATGTAGTATATATATGTATTATGTAGTATTATTTTTCTTGTGTAATTGAATTATAATATATGATGCATATTGGAGTTAAGATTATAGCAATACAATAAAAAAAAATGCATTGAAAAAGGAGTACTATGTAATTTATTTAAAGTTAATAAGAAAAAGCAAATAAATTAAATAAATAAATGAAGTTAATAATTTGTTAAGAATATTATAATAATTAAATAAATTAAAAATATTTATATCCGTTATATTTTAATATTGAAATGATATGAATTAAAGTGTATACATATCTATCCAAAGCAGGGCTAGGCCTGAAATGTAAAATACAATGTAAAAACTCAACCATGAAAATGGTCCAGCAAATAAAGAATTGAGATCTCAAACAAAGATAGTCCTAGGCCTGAAATCAAAGCCCACCAGTACTATTCTCTCAATCCATACTCTGTATATTAGGCCTTGTTTGGTTAATTAAAACTAAAAATTTCATCTCATCTCATCTCATCTCAATTCATCATTACAAATTTTTCAAATTTTCATACAAAATATAATAAATAATTAAAATTTTTCAAATCTCAATACAAAATTAATATTAAAAAATTATATTATAACAATATTTTATTCATTATTATTCAAAACATCTCATCTCATCTCATCTATATATAAAAAGCCCGTTGGCGTTGGGACGCATGTCAACTTCTTTGTTTTAGTTTATATTTGTTAATTTGCATATGATTAAACTTTATTATTTTTGTGTTTAGATATTGGGATCGATTGATGTATATATATAAATAATAATTATTATTTTTTAAACTAATCCAAGGTCTTTATCATTTTGGGTAGTTGAAGTTCCATGAGACAGTATAATATTAATTAATATTTATTGGGGTTCGATGACCTAATCTTACTTTTTGTTACCTTTTTATCTAAGTTGTATGAATAAAATATTTAAATCGACCGTTAATTAAAAATGTTAAAAAGAACTTAATTAGTGAGGCCTACCCACCTCGATCGATCTCCATTAATTTATTATTATACCCAGCAGCTACCTAATATTGTTCATGCATCATGATCCATGCATGCATGCTAGCTTGGAAGAAATTAATTATTTCTGTCATTAACCAGATTTACAATATGCATCGAGCTAGCCAGCACTACTACTGCCCTATCTACTTCATATATAGTTGCTCGTTTGTTCATTGCTGAACGTACGTTATGATATTTTTACATAACTTGCGAATTAATAAAGAGATAGATGATCGATGTACGTAGTAAAAGCCAACCGACCTCATTTTTATATTATAATCGAGATATGTAATTTAAGTTAAAACTCTTGAATCTTGATCATCGTGATCGATGACTATTTATTAAACATTTAAATAAAAAAAAGTTATGGTTTGATCGGGAGATCATGTTCGATGGTATAAATGACTACTTTCTCTTAATGCACGTACGCCCGTCGTGCGTACTCTGGTCTAGAAAGATGAAAGCCGATAACTTTCTGATAACTTCATATATATATATATATATAAAATTTATGAGTAGTGGAAAATAAATACTACTACGTACTAATAATGTGACGTCTTATATATATATATACGTACACATGATATATAATTATGAGCAGTATTAGTACTGTCTGTCGATTTTAAGATGAGGCTGCGAGTAAGTGGAAGATTTTTATGTTTCAGCTGGCCTCACACAAACACGGCACGTGATGCATCGACACAAATGATATCAATGTTGAAGTTGGAATATTTTGGTGGAACTCATCATCATCATCATCATATATATATATTTCAGTACTTAATTGGCACAACGTCCAAAGCTGTAAGAATATTGGGCATCCGTCGGTTGCCATTTCTATATGTAATTAGTTTGTTGATGGATCATCACAATTACTGTAATAAAGGCCTCAACCACCCTTTGAATTGCCACCACGGCCACCACCCATGATGATCAATATTATTACCTTATTGATAATTATTTAATAGTAATAAATATCTCACATATATTTTAATACAATGTAAGTGAGATAGTAGTATAATATATAAAATTTTTTATATATATAACATGAGTGCATATAAATTATTACTTAATATATGTGTCAATATTCGTCTCATCCTATATATGTAAGTTAAATGATCAGCCAAACACGTACACAAGAAGAATATAGTACATATTCACCTAATCAATTACGTACGTACCACTTCACATATTAATGTATACATGTATCCACTCTCTAAATTAATTAGTCACATCACCTGTATCACAAATCCCAGCTTAGAACTACCCTACCAGGAATTCTTTATGCGCATCTTATCAACAACACCTTTATTCCCGCATATAGACCCCATTGATTGTGCTGATCATCACCACATATAAAAGTCCGTGCCCATGACCAAAAGGTTCTTCCACTAAGGCCTTCCCGTCGATTTATATATGGTACTACTTGATCTGTTCTTATTTGTTTTAACTTTTTCCTGGATGGTTTCTTTATATTTCTTTGTTTTGGACTAGAGAATGACTTTTCGAAATATCTAAAAGTATAGAGTAATATTAAGTATAATTATTTTTACATATATTTTTTTATATTTTATTATGTGATTAATTGTATTAATTTTTTATAATATACAATCAATTATATGTATAAAAAAATATATTAAAATAATTACATATAAAATGTTATATAGACAAATTATTTAATAGAAACGTATACATGAGAAAGAGACAAGTCCAACCATCGTAAAATATTATATAGACAAATTAATTAATTGATTAAACAATGTGGTGGTGGGTTGAGAGAGAGAGAGAGAGAGAGCATAACTCAAATGCCGACGAGTGACGATAAGAAAAATACAAAAGCATTTGTGAGAGAACCTTAGCTTTGGCCATGGGTCGAGGACAGTTATGTGAGATTTGTCTCGAGGCCGACAAAAAGAAAACATCTTTATCATTGGACGTTGTAATTTTTTAATTTTTTCCAAGATATATATATTAATTAATGGGTAAATGAAGGACAAAATAAAATGAATTGGACCAGATCAGTAAAAACAGCGCACTTTTCTTCACTACGATTTATAATAGTAGGTTTATAGTTTGTTTATTAGACCATATAAAAATCACTTTTAAACGGCATCTTATAATAAAATTTGTTAGGATCTCCCATTCTAAAAAATCTTGTATTAATATAACTTCGTAATTTATCTACGAAATATTTTACTTGTTGAGAAAAAAATAAAATAAAAAAACGAATTAACCGGCGGTGGGGGGATCAGGGAGGGGGCCGAGTGGTCGGCTAGCTGCAGATTAGGATGGAATTTTGAAACGTGGAAAGTGACAAAATTAATAAAAGATGCTCGCAGACCCGAATAATATTAGCCGACCTCTTTTTATTAATTTATATCATAATTAATATTATTCATGACCAATGACCATGATGGGACGATATATTGGCCCATCGTCACCATCCATCTCAGATTATATATAGCTGGCTCATATTCTCTGCATCCATGCATGCTAGTTAGCTCTTTCTGGTCTCTCCCCATCTATGGATGTAAAAAAATTCAGAAAGTCGGACCGAACCGGCATTAATCGGTTCGATTTTAGTCCGGCCCAAAACCGATTTTCGGAATATAAAAACCGGCCCCATCCAACTAGCTACCGGCCGACTGCCGACACACACTCATGTATGTATTCGGCCCCACGTGCCTTTTTTTTTTTAAAGCATCCTTCGAAGAATAATAGCTTTGGATGGAAGTAGTTGGAAGCACCAAAATCGACAATAAGTTCTGTCTCTCTTGTATCCGGTCGGCTCGTAACAAGAGGTACTTCAAGTGGTAAATACGATGAATGATTATCCGATTGTCAGATAGAGATAAAATAATCTATAAATAGGAATAGAATTATCTATAAATAATAATAAAATAATTTAAAAACCATTTTAGAACCACCGTTGGAGCTCCTGTTAGGTTTAGGAATTTTTTTTTTGGTTTTTTTCCACATCATTTTTAATACTTTTAAAACATTTTAAAAAATAAAAAAATTTATAATAATAATAAACAAAATTTTCTTAATCATTAAGAAAAATTAAAAAAGAAAAAGAAAAAAAAACACTAGGAAATATTTCTCATAATTTAAATGGATATATTTTATGAATTTTAAGAAATGAAAGAAAAAAATAATAAAATATTATAAACTTAAACATTATTATAATATAATTTTCTAAAATAATTTTTATTTTAATATTTTAAAAAGTTGAATTATTTTTTATATTTTATTTGGAATTTTATGAAATTTATAATAATTAGATAAAAAGTATAATATTTTAAAATTGAAAAAATGTTTATATTTATTGTGTTTGGATATTGAAATGAGATAATATATTGAATTTGGAAAATTATGCTATCCAAATTAAGCTTTAATTAAAAACTTGCACGCGGGGCCAACCATGGTATTGTAGTGTATATATATATATATAAAAGTAATGTTAGATACAATTTTATAGTCTATAAATCACGCATACTCTATTTAAAAAAAGTGAGGCCTATAATTAAAAAATATATTTTTATATGTGTATCCTATATTTATTTTTTATTTTTTAAATAATATTGCACGGAAGTTTCATATTTTAGAATTGTAAATATTATTTATACTGTATATATGTAAATTGTTGTTAATTGATATATTGAGCAGGTTTAATTAATTGATTTTGTAATTCCGGATAGGTTTTTCGTTAATTTTGTTTTATGGTACTTTAATTAAACAACGACGAACTAAACATCGACCGACACCGCAGAAATAGCAAAATCTTTGTCAAATTAATTAATACAGCCAATTGTAATATAAAATCTTCTTCTAATTATGTAAGCATGCAATATATATATATATATAGTTGTTGAAACTTGACCTGTTCTGTCTTCAACTAATTAAACCTTCTTAGTTTTGATATAATATTGTCGTTGCATTATTGTATATATTAAATATAGTTCATTATGTATCTGTCACTACCTGAATTCTCATAATATAAATTGGTCGGCTAGTGCATGCTTTATATATATATATATGAGATAACAACGTTTCTTGCTCTAGTTAATTTATATATAGATC
The DNA here is from genome assembly GCA_011037825.1 of Carya cathayensis. NCBI lineage: Eukaryota > Viridiplantae > Streptophyta > Magnoliopsida > Fagales > Juglandaceae > Carya > Carya cathayensis. The sequence goes on along the minus strand of QGSO01000418.1, from coordinate 403,370 downwards.
GATACGAACTGATCATGTCCACTTGAGATATCATGAATGTTGCAACCTGACTCAATATCTACCAAAATGTCAAGGATATTAATGTTTAGAAGGGGAGAGATATAGTTTCTCTTAAGAATAATATTATATACCACACTATTATTTTACTTACATCTCACTATATATGATATAGCGTATTTATGACTATTTAATAATAAAGAAGCATGTAATAAATGATTATTTAATAGTAATAAATGTGCCACATCTTATTTAATAAGATATAAGTGAGATGATAATACGCTATATAAAATTTTCATTTTCTAAATCTAATTAGTGAAAACAAATAATTAATAAGCCTAGCTAAAAGGCATATATAGTCAATCAATGGGCAATCATGCCCGGCCCCCTTTACTTTTACGCTCATTTAACAAATAAATATTTACAACTACCACAATCCAAAAAAAAAAAAAAACTAATTAAAAGTCCATGAAGGAGGCCCATTAGATTTATCTGTGAACCAACCAAAACAAACATACACCACGAAAAGTATCAGTCAACAACTTCCATATATACACGGAAGAAAGGCAATATGAATACAAAACAATATAGAGTTTTCAAACTGTCTAAAGTTCATGTTTGTGGAAGATCAACATAACTCAACCATTCGTTACGTTGATACATTTGTAAGTCACCTAAAAATTAAAGAGGAATATCTCATTTAATAAGCAATGCTACTTTTTCATTATGTATATATATATTTTAAAAAAAATTTTAAGATAAATATTATATTTTTAGTTTACTTGTAATATAAAAAAGTACAAAAGTGGCGTGGGTCAAAATTCAAACCCCAGACAGATTTAATTAATGTGAATATATAAGAAGGAGGATGTGGGTAAGCTACCAACCGGACTTTTAGTTAATATTTAGTTTTATTAAAGAATGAGGTCATAATTATTAGAAAACTGACCACCTAACCTCATTCTCATTCATATATATTCACAACAACTTAATTCTTCATAAATTGTTTTTTTTTTCTTTTTCAGTATGCTATTTAAATCATATGATTTTCATTATTTCTAATTTATTATTTTATATTAATTATTCTCTTTTTTTTTTTCAATAAAAACAAAACTCGCCGTAGCATAACATAAAGCCAAGACTGCTCCTGGATATTTACTTGGATAAATTTAATTAAAAATGTTTCGTTGGCTTTGATGGATAAAAGAAAGGGTAGGGCCCAGGGGTAATTTACTATTTACAGTTGCTAGTACTAGTAGAACCCAGCTTGGGATTCGATCCCATCTTCGTCAACGTCGTGAACGCTGATTGCTGCAAAAGTAAAGCACGGGGAAAACAGAGCTTCAAAAAGTCGCCCTTTGTAACCACTACCGCCCGTACCCATTTTCAGCACCCTTTTAACTGCTACGGGCTCTGCAACTTCCTCTTCCTATCTCTCCTCTTAAGGTTGTACACGTATACATAAGTTCTCTCGACATATTTCTACATCTATATGCATCCACGCGTGTATTCTTTTCGCTTTCATTCTCGCTCGTCACGTTTGTTGTTCGCTCAGTATGTACTGGTTTCCAGTTCCTTTTTGTCTAACTTTCACTTCACTTTTGAGATTATGTTTTCATATTTTTTGGTTTATAGGATATTCACTTTTGTACCATAATTTAGCTCAAACATGCGATCGTTTGGGAATCCGATGGGAAAAACTCACCTAAATGTGACAAAAATATTGTGAATTTGAAAGCTTTACTTTTTTTATTTTATAGGTTTGTTGCTCAAGTTGCGGATGATTTAAATATATTTCAGACTAAAACAAAAACCAAAGTATTATTGACAAACAAAATTTAGCTGACTAATTTTCTGAAAGATTAGTGACTTCAAATGACTGGATCTTGAGCTGTCTTTGCATCTGTTTGAAAATTAGATGAGTTTCGGTCCATATTAAGAAAATGATTTTTCCTTTTGTTCCCAAAACCTTAAACTTGGAACGGGGATACAACTACTTGTCAATAAAGATTTATTTCAGCTCCTTTACACTGGCCGGAAGAAAGAAGGAAATTGATTTCCAGAAATACATTTTTCCTCCGTCCATTTGGGTAAAGGAACTCAATGGAATAACCGGACAGTAGCAATTTTGAAAGAATTTTCTGTCTAGATATGTAATTTAAGAATGCAGTTCCGAAAATTGATAAAGACCTTTCTACTCACATTTTCAGATAAGTTAAAATCTCGATAATCAGTTCCTCCTTGTTCTGAGTTACTTTCTTTTATGTATATGCATCTTGTTTCTCTTTTTACCCATTTCTTTTTCCAATTCTTGTATTATTGGTTTTGATATATTAGGTGTGGAAATTCATTAAGAAATAGGTTTCCCAAGAGAATTCTTTTCCCATTAAGCTATCTTGTGCTATTGAAAGCTTCTATTCTGCCAGGGTACTCATAAGTCTCTAATATCTTCTGCTAACAGTTGAAAGGACGAGGAGTTTTAGAGGGGATAATTACAAGTCCACAATAAGATCTTTTTGCAATATCCAACATTGTTGGCTTATGAGAGCGTGTGAGACAGTTATAATATTGTAAGGAACTGTTTCTTTCTGGTCATTATGCATGTCTGGCCCTGTGGCCATCGTTGATAACGTGGAAGGAGCAGTTTCTCATGCAGAGAGAACAAAATCTCTTGATGCCATTTCCGACAAAGACTGCACATCCCTATCAACTAATGGTGAAGTTATTCATACTTCTGAAACTGCTGGCTTTAGAGTCGGGGAGCTCTTACTTACCAATGGGGAATCATATTCCGGCTCATTGCTTGGCAGCATCCCTGAGGGTATTGGGAAGTATGTCTGGTCAGATGGTTGCATATATGAAGGTGGGTGGAGACGGGGGATGAAGCATGGGAAGGGAGAACTAAAATGGCCTTCTGGAGCAGTCTATGAGGGTGAATTTTCAGGTGGCTATATGCACGGTACAGGGACATATATTGGATCTGATGATTTGACCTATAAGGGACGATGGCGGTTGAATGTGAAACATGGATTGGGATATCAAGTTTATCCTAGTGGAGACATCTTTGAAGGCTCTTGGATTCAGGGTGCAGCAGAAGGGCCTGGTAAGTACACCTGGGCTAATGGAAATGTTTATCTAGGAAACATGAAAGGAGGCAAAATGTCTGGCAAAGGAACTCTTACTTGGACGAACGGGGACTCATTTGAAGGAAGCTGGTTAAATGGAATGATGCATGGATTTGGAGTGTATACATGGAGTGATGGAGGCTGCTATGTTGGAACTTGGACATGTGGCTTAAAGGATGGAAAAGGATCATTTTATCCCAAAGGTAGCCGACTGCCTGCTTTACAAGAACTTTACATCAATGCCTTGAGGAAAAGAGGTCTGTTGCCAGATTTGAGAAAGCAGAACCTTGCACATATCCATCATGTGGCTTCTGTGGACATGGAAAATGCCAAGGTCGGTGGGAACCGGAGATCTCGTCATAGTTCAGATAAGCTCTCCAAGGGAAGTCTGTTGAATTTGGACCAGACTAGCAACAGGAATGTTTCCCTGCAAAGGCGCTGGAGTCTTGAGGTATCAATTGAAAAAGTGATTGGACATGATTCGTCACTAGGGTTAACTGAGTCTGTCCAAGAAGGTGGTGAAAAGGCAGTGGAAATGAACATTCCAGTCCTGGAACGAGAATACATGCAAGGGGTATTAATCAGCGAGCTTGTATTAAGTAGTAGTTTTTCAGCATCATCTAAAAGAGCAAAACGCCTACAAAAGAAACTTGCAAAAGAGGTTAAGAGGCCTGGTGAAGCAATCATTAAAGGTCACAGGAGTTACGACCTAATGCTCAGTTTACAGCTTGGAATCAGGTGCTCTCAAGTTTCTGACTCTAACTGTATCCCCTTATATAGGCTGTTTCAGTTATGACTTTTCATTACACTGCTCTATCTTTTTCAAATTTTTTTTTTATAAGTATCTACATTTTTCATTTGAAAAAAACCTGTGTTGTTTCTGGACAGAATTATTTTATTAAACTCTAACCCTTTCTTTTTAAATAAACAGTCGATTTTAGATGCATGATCTTTCGTTCTTCATATAATGAAAAGTATATGAAATGTAATTATCAGACCTTTATGGGAAAGACACATTCCACTCATTGCTGCAGAAATCGACAATTATTTTTGTTGTTTTCTCATATTCCGGTACTTTGCATTTTGGAGGTTAATGCTTAATGCTGACCATGCATTAGAATATGGACAGATACACTGTGGGGAAAATTACACCAATACAGAGGCGAGAAGTTCGGGCATCCGATTTCGGTCCCCGGGCTAGCTTTTGGATGAACTTTCCCAAAGAAGGATCCCAACTGACACCACCCCATCAATCAGAGGATTTTAAGTGGAAAGATTATTGCCCAATGGTTTTCAGGTGAGAAGTCGATCTTCGTTTCATTACTGCCGAGTTGAATCTTACATGCGGCCCATTTATTCTGTATGATGGTATGCTTGCAATGGTCGTTCCTGATGTTTTGTGAGCTCCTACGCTCCAATTAGCAACATAACCAGAACAATAAACTTCTTTCACTTGCTGGGAGGTTATGTTTTTCAGAAAGTTTTGTGATTGCAGTGTTCCTCTTACTTGTATTAATAATTCATGCAGGGGCATTTCTTGTTGTTAGTATGTATTGGAAGCTAATGAAAATGTTATTCACGTGTAGGAATTTACGGGAGTTGTTCAAGATTGATGCTGCAGATTACATGATGTCCATTTGTGGGAATGATGCTCTCAGGGAACTTTCTTCTCCTGGGAAAAGCGGTAGTGTTTTCTTCCTATCCCAAGATGATCGTTTCATGATTAAGACGCTACGAAAATCTGAAGTAAAGGTTTGTCTATTTGTCTAGTGGAAAAGACTATGTTAGATGGGAATTTTTTTTTTTGCAATTACTGGATTTTTTTAAACCTTCATAGCCTCATAGCTACTTATCTCTGATGGACTTTTCTTGGTAAATGATAACAATGTTATTTCACAAGGTTCCGATTTTCAAATAATGTGTTAAACTTTCATTGCCATCATATTCTCATTTCCTTCTTTTACCAGAACTCTTCAATATATGTTTGTTCAGTTAATTTTTTTATCCACCATTGTAAGCTTTAAAAAGCATCATAGACTTAGGGATATCTTTCTACTCTGTAGGCACCAACTTATACCATTAGTCCTTAGTTGCTGATGATTGTTGAGAATTGTCTGCTCACTAATCACTGCTACCAAGTTTGAATGTGGTGGTACTGTAGTACTTAATATACCATTGATGAAATTGCTCATTGATCTTAACTGAGACTAGAACCAGTTTTTATATTGGTAGCGAGCAAATGATGGATGACAAATGATTGATTTATGACTAGAAAGCCAAATAAAAGATTGAATCCAATCTAATGGGGGCAGAGAATAGGTATTATGGTGTGTGGGTATTTGCATATTAGATTTCAAAGCATGGGATTTATTTGTTCTTGAGACGAGGACCATATTTGACATCCCATCTCTACCATGAATAAGTTTTTGAGCAACAGTACATTTGCTATGGTTAAAATGTACATATAGTTTTTTCTTTTTGCCTGTCATTATATGCCCTCTTAAGTTATAGTGACCACAGTTTTGATGTGCAGGTTCTTCTAACAATGCTTCCAAACTATCATCATCATGTGAGGTTGTATGAGAACACTCTCATTACCAAATTTTTTGGCCTTCATAGAATCAAACCTTCAAGTGGTCAAAAGGTAATTGGCACAATAAATCTCCGTTCGATACCAAAAGCATTTTTCCATGGACTTTAATGTTGTAGCCATTTGTTCTCTCTTACCATTTATGATCCATAGGTTTGAACTTATTAAATTTTAATCTCATATTAAGTTGACTCTATCATGACTTGTCTCATGTTCCCTCTCATTAAACATACTTCAAGAATGTGTGATGCTGAGGGATGGAGGGAGTTTTCTCAACATATCGGTAATGATGTGGGCGATGGATCTATGATACAATTTTGACATGATACATGGTGTGAGGATCAGCCTCTGGGTCTTTATGAATCATTTTGCGTCGCTCAGGTTAAGGATGTATCGGTAGACGATCATTTACAGTTCTTAAATGGATCTTCTCAATGGACTGTAGACTTTATTAGTGTGGCACAGGATTGGGAGATGTATCTCTTTAACTCATTCTTTGCTCGGTTATATTCTGATCAGTTGAAACAAGACGGGGAAGACACGTTGGGCCATCTGGCCCATGTCTAAGAGATGGATGATTGAAGTCAAGTTGTTCTATAATGCATTGATTCCTCACAAGTACTAGCTTTCCATGGAAGTTCATATGGAGGAGAAAGGCCTCCCAGAGAGCGGCATTCTTTGCTTTGGAAAGGCATTAGGGAAGATCTTTACTTTGCAGGAGACATGTTATAGTGATAGAGTAGTGTTGCATTTGTAGGAGGAACGGGGAATCCTGGATCACTTCTCTATCGTGAGATAGCCAGCACTCTTGGCAAGCAGTTTTGGTATCTTTTGGTCTAACTAGTTGATGCCTAGACAAGTGCTAGATTCATTAGAATGCTGGAAAGGAAAATTTGAGAATCATCATAGTGGGCTTATGTGGAGATAATTCTGATTTGTTTAGTGTGGTGCATGTGGAGAGAAAAACAACGAGAACTTCAAAGATGGTATGAGGAGGATGGAGGAACTCAGAGCTTTCTTTTCTAATACATTTTACAATTGGATGGCTTCTCACTTATGTTTCTCTAGCTTTAGCTTTTAAAACTTTTTTTTTTTTTTAATCTCTTCTTCTCTTTTATCTCTCTCTCTCTCTCTCTCTCTCTCTCTCTAATCTCTTTTTATTTAGAGAAATGATATTTGCAGTCGTGGTTGTGCAAGCGGCGTGAAGTCGCTTTAAAAAAAGTGAATTAATATGGGACCTACATGAAAAAAAAACTATTTTTATAACTTTTTTTTATTCATTCTGTACAACCGTTTACATCCCGCTTGCATGTGCTGACTGCATCTAGCACTTCTGTTTTATTTATTTATTTTTGATCTCTTCTTCTAGTTTGGTGTATCTGATCTATACTCTCCACGTACTTGGATGGTGCCTTTTGATCGTTAATAAAATTAATTTACTCGTAAAAAAAGAATCTTATATCACAATAAGCTAATAGTTCATATTTAATTCCTACCATGCAGTTTCGCTTTGTGGTAATGGGAAATATGTTCTGCACAGAGTTAAGGATCCATCGAAGATTTGATTTGAAAGGTTCTTCACTAGGACGCTCAGCAGACAAGGTTGAAATTGATGAGAACACTACACTTAAAGATTTGGATCTAACCTATTGCTTTTATTTGGAACCCTCTTGGCGGGAGGCTTTGTTGAAGTAAGTGATACTATCAAAGCTGCTATGTAAATTTCTTTCTGACTTGAAGTTTACATATCAATTGTCTGTGGCTTGGATGATATGGCAGTAGACCCCAGGTTACAACCTGATGCTGGAAGCAAAAATATGAAGATTGCAAGAGAATAATCTGTCTATTAAGATAAGCTTGGGGAGTGAAATGAGATGAGAATTTTGTGAATAGTAGTGAGATAGTTTGAGTTAATGTTTTATGGGGTTTTGGGAATGGAGAGAGAAAATGTTGAATAAAAAAAATTATAAAGTTAAAATATTGTTAGAATATAATTTTTTAATATTATTTTTGTCTAGGGATTTGAAAAAGTTGAATTATTTTTTATTTTTTGTTTGGAAGTTTGGGAAAGTTGTAATGATTAATTTGAAAAAATTGTAATGATTAGTTTAAAAATATTTATGTTTGAGTGATGTTTGGGAAGGAGATGGGATGGCATAGGATGAGATGAGATGTGAATTTTGGGATGAAATATTTTTCCAAACAAGCCCTCAAAAGTCGTGCTTGTTATAGTTTCTGTCTTGATGCCATATTTGTGTGGAACATTCCAAATTCCAAGCCATTTTATCTTTAGCCTACTGACAAATTTTTGTTGGTTTTAGTTGGCATACATGTGTTAGGCTTGCTTAAAATTTAAAGTTCTAATTCTTTATTGTTTATTGTTCTTTTCTTCTTTTGTTGTTTTAAGTGGATTAGAACTCCGGCATCCATCTTATGATGACCTTAGTGCTTATTGTTAACACAGATATGGGCTACACTTTCCTCATATATATATATATTTCTTTAAAATGCAGGCAGATTGAGATAGACAGTAAGTTCTTAGAAGCACAGAACATTATGGATTACAGCCTTTTGTTAGGTGTGCATTATCGAGCCCCCCAGCACCTGCGCTCTCTCATGTTCAAGCAAAATATAACAGCTGCAGATAGATTGGCAATGCTTGCAGAAGAAGGTAGGTTTTATATTTAATGTATTCTGTTCAAAATTTGGTTCTCTTGCATAATCTGTCAATGCAACTTTAAGAAGGATCTTGATTAAGAAAGGTTAAAAAAAATGAGTAGGACTGAAAACTAGTGTCATGTAATACACATCTGGAGAATTATCAAGTAATGAGAGATTCTCCTTGAGCTATTTTTCAGTTGAATTAGATCAACACGCTGTGATCTGAAGGTGGTACATGTAATCCTGGGACATAGTTAGTAGTTTGACCCTTATCGTTCTTGTTCTTCTTTTTTGTTATTTTTACAAAGGTGTATAGTAGCAATATTCATTAATCTAGAGGACTAATATCAAAATTATGGTGGTTATGTTTCAATTCAGACCCCCAAGAGAATGAGATCTCCAACTACCCACAAGGCCTTGTTTTGGTTCCTCGTGGAACCAGTGATAGCAGTGTTGTCGTGGGCCCTCACATCAGGGGTAGCCGACTACGAGCATCCTCTGCTGGTGATGAGGAAGTTGATCTCCTGCTACCTGGTACAGCAAGGTATGATTTCTTGAAATGCCTAGTGTGTTAATCCTCACGGCAGTGAAGGTGTTTTTCTTTTTTTTTTTGTTGGGGGGCGATGGATGAAGTAACTGATGGTTCATATGCAAAGCTTTCTGTGAAGTCTCTTTGTACCTTTGAAGGAATATAGGAATGTTGCAAAGCACTAGACGGTTGACTTTAAGATCGTAAAATGTTTACATGCTTGATCCCTGCTATCAGTCGAGAGATTTTCTTTTTTAGAATATCTTTAAAGCCTCTTGAGTTTTCAGAATGAGAGAAGGGCCTCTACTTTCACCCATCATAGCTACTGTTGTACTTCCACAGAATTTGAATTCTACTTTTCTATTGTGACCTTGTTAAGCAGGCTACAAATCCAGCTTGGTGTGAACATGCCGTCAAGGGCTGAGCAGATTCCGGGAAAAGAGGAAACCCAAATGTTTCATGAGGTATACGATGTTGTTCTATACCTGGGAATCATCGATATTCTGCAAGATTACAACATGAGTAAGAAGATTGAACACGCATACAAATCTCTTCAGTTTGATTCCTTGTCCATCTCGGCCGTGGACCCTACGTTCTACTCTCAGCGCTTCCTAGAATTCATTCAAAAAGTGTTCCCTCCAAATGCTGTAACAAGTTAAAGATTTTTGGGTCTAAAAGCATAATATTTTTCTTGTGGGAATTCTTATGAGTTGTATAGGGGTAATAGTGGGCAGAAGCGTCGAGTTGTGTTGTAAGTATTGTCAAATATTTTAACCCCTAGGGGTTGGCTCAATTGATAAAGGTCTTGGGCTTGGGATATGTCCTTCCCATGTCTAAGGTTCAAATTCCCAGGCCTATTGTCAAATAGGCGAAAGTCAGCCCCCTCCTCGGCACATCTCAAATGTTGGTTGTTTGTGTGAATTTGATTTTGTTCTCAAGGTTAATTAGTTTTCTTTCGAAGCACATCCATTACTCAATTTACTTTCATCTCTTTCACACTCTGGTATTCACTAGTGTGAATGATAATATGACAAAAAATTTGAAATAGAAAAAATGAAAGCAGGCGATTTATCCAAGAATACACTGCCAGGCTCATATCAAAACTTTGGTCCGATCGTCCCAAGCTGAGGGAAATGTTATAAGAGGCCTGATGAGATTTGAGAGTAGTCGCCAAAAGCTTTGAGTTATACATCATGGGCTGGGTAGAAGAAACAGCCACGCATCCGTTGGACATAAGAAAGATGTATCGGATAGCCGTCGGCTTGTAAGTTTTGCTTATCTTTCATTGTCCGAAAATGTTTGCTTATCGGATAACATTTCGACTCTCACTTGTAAAAGTATAGGGTGGTGCTACTCCCACATATAGAGGCCACCGAGAGAGTCACCGAATAGGCAAAAAATTTGTCTTTTTTTTTTTTTTTCAAACATTTTTTTAAACTCATTAACTATTCTTAAAAAAGTAAAAATTGTAAATTGATTAAAAAATATTTACTTAACTATTAAGTAAAAAAAAATAAAAAAACTTAGTCGGTGGCCACCATCGGTATAACTTGGTAAACTCCGAATATATCCACCGAATCATGGTAAACTCTGCAAGAATCAATATGGTACATTACGTTCAATAACCAATCTGCCGTTATAAATTGGTAAAATCATGGTACCCACCATTTTTTAGGGGAAAAAGAACTCCAACAATGTTCATTTTCAGGAGCTACTAAAAGTAAGCTTATCCCATAAACCGGTGGCAATGGTTGGGACCCAGAAAGCCTACTCAAGATGATGCCATGGTGGGCTTCTACGTTTAACTTGCCATCTAATTAAGAAATGTGGGGGGGCATTCAAAATCGAAGGGAGCAGCAGCCTGCCCCGCAGAATAATTAAGACAAATCCACCTACAAACACCCCAAAGATGTAATCTTGTTCAGAGGCGCGCGCTCGCAGAAGCACAAATCGAAGGGAGCAGCAGCCTGCCGGGGTCCCGCAGAATAATTAAGACAAATCCACCTACAAACACACAAAAGATGTAATCTTGTTCAGAGGCGCGCGCGCGCAGAAGCATAGTATCAACCAGTGAAGATTCTAAAACCCGAAAATGTTGAACATGTAACCTTTTTATAACTTTTTATACAACTATACTATGTTTTGTAAGAGTTAAAAAAACATACTTTCCGAGCATATCATTCTCAAACATGCAGAACAATTATCTTCGTTAACACAAACTTGAACACCACGTACATGTTCAACAAAATCGCACTCTGAGGACAGACTTGACGTAGCCGAGGTGGTTGCCCATGAAATAGGTTTGGTGAGATCGATGGTCTCAACTCTCAAGGGCGTGCCTACAGAGACGCTCACGTCGGTCGATATAAGGCTTCGTGCCGCCTTCGCTACCAGGCTTCGAACCCCAGTCCCTGTCCATTCCGCGGGCGTCGTCGATGATCGAGACCGTATGCTCGATAGGTCCTCTGTCTGTCTATGTCTACGTCTATGTCTATGTCTGTGTCTCTCAGATACTTAATTTGGTCGGAGCTTAAGCTTGAGTGGGTCCAAGATCAGTCAAGGTCGGTGCGATAGGTATATAGAAAGAATAAGTCTTAAGAGAAGCCACTATTCCAACAAAGCCAGAATACACCCTACGTGTCATGGAGTAAAAAGACCAAAAACATCTCACAAAAACCAAGTCTTTTTTCTCCCTCTGTCTACCCCGTGTGTCGCCCAACCCCGCCCCTCCTCTACCCCCACCCCCACCACCCGTGTCGACATCCTCTCCCTCGACGTCGGCATCCTCTCCCCCACCCCCACCCCCACCTGCAACCTGCAATGCCATCCTCTCCCTCACTCGTACCCCTCGTCGCCCATTTAGGCCAAATGAGAGGCATGGCTGAGTATGGAGGGGGCTGAGAGAGGTGGGGTGGAGTTGGTGGTGGCTGAGGGGGGCTCTAGGTGGAGGTTGGAAGCCGTGGGTGGCGGCATACGGCGGGGTAAGGGGCAGAACCCATTTCGACTCTGGAAGCCGTGGGTGAGAGAGGCTGGAAGATGTGGGTGGCGGCATAATCATTGGGCTTGGTGGTGCTCGACGGTGGGGCTGGAGGCTGACGACGGCGGTGGTAGCAGCGGCAAACCGTGTAGGAGAACCCATTTCGGGTTGAGAGAGGGTGCTACGCATTGGGGCTTCCGTGGAGGTTTGAAGGTGGCTGGAGGTGGCCGGTGTGATGGCTAGTCGAATGGTGGTGGCTGGTGGCACTGCAGGTGGCGCACGGCGGGTGAGGGGAGAGGGAACCGGAGGGGGAAACGGGATTTTGTTATTTAAAAAAAAAAAAAAGGAAAAAAAACACGCCGACGAAGGTAGCTGGAGGTGGCCGGTGTGATGGGGAGTCGAATGGTTGTGGCTGGTGGCACTGCAGGAGGTGCACAGCGGGTGAGGGGAGAGGTAATCGGGTGAGGGGAGAGGGAACTGGAGGGGGATTTTGTTATTTAAAAAAAAAAAAAAGAATAAAAACACACCGACACGTAAGGTGTGCTCAGATCAGCCCTCAACAGTGGCTGATCCGTAGCAAAGCTCTATAAAAAATGCCTTTAGGTTCTTAACCTTTTCTTGCCCAACCCAATTCAGGAGCAAAATACAAGTAGTACATGTCAGGTTTATTATGTATATAATAGAGTTTCATAAACCAGGCAAATTAGGGGGAAAAAAAAATGATAGTGGGACTACTTGAAGGGGGATATGCGGGGTTGAACAATGAATGGTGTCCCTTTTTCATGTTTTAGGAGTTGGTCGTTAATGTTGCACTAATCCACTATTCATCTAAGGCACTTGCTTTGGTCCTAGACATCTATTACAGCATTGAAAGTCAAAATTTGGCTAAAACTAGATGTTTTGATTAAAAGTTAAAAGTTATTCAAGTATAACTCCAAATTGGACTAGGTAAAAATAAGTCGAAATAATAATATTTTTTTAATAATAATTTTTTTAATATTTTGCCACTACACTAAGCACATGTTAATTAATAATTTAGAAATTATTAAATTATTGGTTAACATATGGTTAATGTTAACGATTAAAAGTTTATAAATTAAATATAGGTTTGATATTTGAATAGTGATTAGCCAAGTTTGAACTTTCCTTTTCATTTACTGTAACTTAGTTTCACCTAAAACCCTTTATCTAGTCCAATGCAGTTCATTTAAGTAGAACTTAACTATATTTTAAACTTTACTGACATTTAGCTAGTCCTATGCTCATGCGTTCCTAATCTGCTTGTACCAAAACTTGCGCACTTTTACTGTAGTGAAGTAAGAAGAAACAAATCCCACGTGTAGAAGTGATCTCCTTTTAAAGACTATTACAATTTTGTAGTCAGTAACCTTAGTCCATTCGTACGGGTGATTTGTCTGCTTGTTCGGTTTGTGATGCACTGATGGCGATGTCGACGGCCTTCACCTCGGTAATATTAATTCCTTTTATTCTAAAGAAAGGGATGCATCACAATGCTATACATTTAAAAAGAAACATGGGAAATGAAGCAGCTCACCACCGTCCCCTAACTGATCTACGTTGGCCTGCAGGACCGACAGGCTCACCTAACAAAAATGTCTTCATGGAGGGTGAAAGCCATATCAGATAAATTTTTGAAGATTGTGGCCACAAAATAGGATTGCAGCAGCTCACAGAAAAGCCTGCAAATATTGAGTTTAAGCATAAAACAAGCTAATGATAATGGAGCGCCTTCTTGTCTAGCTATTTGATAATAATGGGGTCACATCTTTTTTAACAAACAATCAAGGTTCCTCTTCACCTGGTGGGGCAGGAAGTTTGGACACAAACACGTGTTTTCTTTCGTTTTGTGGAATTTTTTTTTTTGTTTCTGCTAATTGTTTATGCTTTTTTGCAAACAGAGTAACGATATTCACACCAAAAAATAAAAAGGTTTATCGGATTTAAAGTCACCAATTAAAATTTTCACGGTTACAAATATATTTGCTCATTAAAATTACGTTCATACTGGTTCTCTTTTGTCCCTACAAACAGGGGGGGATGAACCGCGAAAATGGAATGGAATAGCATCAGCATCTAAGAATAAGAGAGGAGGAAAAGAGAAGAATAAATACGTTGGAATCGTTTGGTTGTCAGAGGTGTTGTCCAGAATCCAGATAGCCGTTTCTTTAACTTCCCACTTTCTCTGTCCCAAGGGCCAAGATGCTCCCATTATTATACTTTTAGCTTTCCTCTCCTTTTGCTCTCTATCTCGCCCCAACCTTATAAACATTTATTTCGCTCTTCCTTTTAGACAGAGAAAGACACGCAGAAAAGCACTAATCCTCTGAAACACGCGTAGACAGAGAGAGAAGGTAGATACACAATCTTGTGTCTGAGGACTAATGGGTTCGTCTTCGGGTCAGAGCAGCGGCAGCTACGATCTCTCATTCAAGATCTTACTGATCGGAGATTCCGGCGTCGGAAAAAGCAGTATCCTTGTCAGCTTCATCTCCAACACCGTCGAAAATCTTTCACCCACCATTGGTGCTTTCTTTTTACTATTATTGTTGTTGTTTTTTAAGTTAGCTTTCACCTCTGTTATGTCCAAAGATACTAATTTTAAGTTCTGCTGGGTTGAGTTCTCTACTTTTCTTGGAGATTTAAAGATTTGCGATGAAGCTAATTTGGTTTCTCTCTTTCCACGATTTCTTAACAACCAAACAGAGTCCAAAACTGTTGGATCTACGACCAGATTCTTCAAAACTTTGATTTTCTCCAATTTCTAGATTAGTACAGAATTATATATAACTCGGTTGTTTTGAGTGTTTGGTTTAGCTGCTCTACAATTTGACTACATAAGACTCGTCAAAGGGGGATCAAGTTTATTAATTTTTTGAGTTTTTGGATTTTAAATAGTGTAAACCGTGAAAAAATCGGAGTTTTTTCTTCTTCAAAACTTTCTCCATCAATATAAGTTACTTTAAAAAGTTGCGTAATGAGTATGTATGATTATGTACCTTCGTTTACCTATTAAAAAATTATGTATGATTATATCCCTTCATTTTTTATTAATCAATGCAAGCATTTCTAATTTGCTACGCATTTTGAAGGACTGAGTAGCTTAAGTGGTCCATAAATAGAAGTTCTTATTATGTGTAGGCGTGGATTTTAAAATCAAGCTGCTCACCGTTGGTGGGAAGAAATTGAAGCTCACAATTTGGGACACTGGTAAGCTGTGGCAGTGGTGCATTCTGTCACCGTATGCTTCCAATTTCAAATCTACAACATATCTGCCTAATGTGAAAGATCCCAGCAAGATTTCGCTCCAATTCTTTCCCATTTTAGCCAACTTGTCAAATAAAAAGAAACAAAATTTTCAGAAAATATTTTGGTCGAGATAAATCCATCCACTGACTCTAGGTCTCTATTGCAGCTGGACAGGAGAGGTTCAGGACATTAACAAGCTCTTATTATAGAGGTGCCCAAGGGATCATTCTTGGTATGCTAGCAACAACAATTTATTCTTAAAATCATGCAAGGAAATATCAACTTTATTAAACTGGTGTATGGATGAATCTTTGTTTTAGTACACTTGCTACTATTCCTCCCATTTGAGACCAAATGTGTTATAGCCAAAGTAGAAGAGCGATCTTGGTGTCACAATCATGAATTTTGCAACATCAATTGTCCTTGCAATTGCAAAGTTAACTTTTGTAGTGTACTAAGTTTTTTAAAAAAATTCTGAGGAAAGCAGGGCAGAGGTGCTTTTATACAAAGCTGAATAAAATTAATGTGTATTGTCTCAAGCATGATCTTCTAGACACTGTTCTTTAATTTGTTGTTTTGGTAACTGTTTTTCATGTTCAGATATAGGATATAAAATTCACTGTTGCTGGAAAGTAAATTACAAACCCAATAGGTGTTAAGGAAAGGGAGTGCTTAATTAAATGATCCTGCCATGCTTAAAACTAATATTTGTGATTTTTATCATAAACATTAGATTCAGTTCTCTCTCCAATATTTTTTCTGCTATTGGCTTGTTGACCTTGTTCCTAACCTTTCAATAATCTATATTCTCATAATTTTAATAGAGATATTCCTGATTTATTCTCTTTTATTTTAGTTTATGATGTTACGCGTAGAGACACCTTTACAAACTTATCAGATGTATGGGCTAAAGAAGTGGAACTCTATTCGACTAATCAAGACTGTGTCAAGATGCTTGTTGGGAATAAAGTTGATGTAGTAAGTTTAATATTCTCCATATCTTACTTATAAAATAAAATAAAAAATCCTCCATATCTTACACATTCTGCCAATAAGTTTACAGAAACTTGGCTACACACTCTTTCTGAAATGACTTTTAATGTCGAACTTCTTAGCTAATATATCTCATTTTACATTAATCTTACTTCAAAAAAAGAAAGTAATGTCTCGTTTTATGTGTAACAATGGATACTCGTGTTATATCCCCTTGCTTCTTGAAATATGCCATGAATTTTCATATCTAAAGTGAGCTGTTCTTGGCATATTGTAAAGGTATGTGGTAAATTGCCAGGGGTATCTCCAAGAGTGTGTTTTTGCTCATCACTTTCATTGTTCTTTATTTTCTTTTGTAAATCCTTTTTTCTGCTGAGTCATCATTTACTGTGTGTAACTTTTTCCTCAGTTTTTAGCAGTCTATGTTTCCCTTTCAACTATTATAAAAAACTTCATGTGATTATTTGAAAACTTGATCATTACTTGTAAACTAAATTTTCTAATAGAAAGCTCTCAATTCATTTACTTAGTAGCTACAACAGCTGATATATACGTGGTTCCAGGCCTCTGAAAGGGTTGTAAGTAGAGAGGAGGGAATTGCACTTGCAAAAGGGCTCGGATGTTTGTTCATTGAATGTAGTGCTAGAACAAGAGAAAATGTGGAACAATGCTTTGAAGAACTTGCGTTGAAGGTAATGCTTATGCCATTTGACATTCCGTTGATCCATGCATTCACTTTATGGTGGGCTATAGTTTGGCTGGCAGCCGTTGGTTGGAACCCCCTAATTATGAGGGGAATGGTCGATTGGGGAAGGGTTGAACAAGGCTTGCCCAAAACTATGATTGCCATAAGTATGATTTGGCCATTTATTTTCATTTTTTAACGAATTTGAGATTATTTTACAGATAATGGAGGTTCCTAGTCTTTTAGAAGAAGGGTCAGCAAAAAAGAGAGACATTTTGAACCCTAAACCGGAAAACCAAGCACGTCCAAACAATGGTTGTTGCTAATGCCTCCAAAGTCCAAACAGTCGAGACTCACTTCTCATGAACTGATCATGTACATGTTAATGAAATATTGGCACTCGGATAACATGTATTAGCTTGTGTAAATCGTTTGTTTTTTTTTTTTTTTCCTTAAAATAATATCAGCCGAAAACATATACTATATGGATTTGCAATGGTTGAGCTGTCGTAGTTATTCAGTCCACAATGCAGCTAAGAGCAATTTCAATTTTTACAACTGCACTGCTCCCGTTCCTAGGCGACTTGCTCATCAGACCCAACTACCGTGTTGCCAATATCAGTCGACATATGATATGGTACTCCAAATGAAAATTTGGGTTAAAAACTTCCACCTTTTTATATAAAAATAATAATAATTAATGAATCACGAATTAGATTGAAAAATTATTTTTATCATAACGTTTCATATAAAATCACATCAGTCTGTATGTTTATTTATAAGCAAAGATGTAGCCAGGATTATAAGTTTAGAGGGCCTAATACTTTTTGGTCTAGAATAAATAATTGAATTGAGACTTCTAGGAATACTTTTAACGAAGTGATAAAAAAAACTATGTTAAAAAAGAAAAGAAATAAATATATGAATTTCAAATTTGTATTTTTCCATGAATAAGGGTAATTTTATATCTAAGTTTTTCATATATTGCACTTAAAATGTGAGGTTGAACTATGTAAACGATCTATTAGAAATTATATATAAAAAAAAGGTAATATTTGTAAATCATAAACTAAGTTTGTATTTCACTAAATAATGTATATCAGTAGCATATATTTTAAAAAATTTAAGTTTCGAAATTATACCACATAGCTAACTATTCAATGGTGTAAGGATTTTGGTTAACTATATTTCACTCGTATAATTGCAAGTTTTAAAAGAGAAATATTTTATTCTAATTTAATTTTTTGAAATAAAATAGAAAAAAATAGTACTATAATTTATATTACCGGCCATGGCCCTGCCTCTTTTTCCCTTGTCATTGTTTATGAGATTGAGATTGGTTGTATTATTTCTCTGTTTTTTTAAAGAAAGATGATAGTACCCTAATTTTATTGATAATTCTCACTTGTGCAAAGGAAAACCGTGGTTACAACTTGAGGCCTAGGGGTTACAAATATTAAAAAAGGACCAGACCCAAGTCTAAAAAAAAAAAAAAAATTCTTAGAAACTCAACCACAATACAATTGCCACAAAGAATACAAGAATTAAGAACATAGGAAACAACCTACAAGAAAAAAAAAAAAAAAACCACATGCATATAATAAGATAAGAATCAACCAACTGTAGAATTAAAATATACCTGATGAAGAAAACCTCAAATAAGTAAGACCAATTATGTCCATGCAAAGAAAAACTCTTAATTTATTGATCAATGGAACTTGGTCACCTAACCAATCCAAAGTTAACCCCCTGCACCCAGAAAAATTGACACTATGATATCCACAAATAAGAGAGACCGAGTTTATCCGTATGGAGAAGACCTTTTAATTTGTTGGGAACCATATTGCCATCACCATACCAATCCATGTTAGCACCCCCAGCACCTTGCTTAGCAAAAAAATCAACTACAACATTTCCTTCAAGAAAAATATGTCTCGCTCTATATTCCATGGAAGCAAGGTAACCATGTAACTTGTCCCATAAATCCTCTAAATACCATATGTTACAATTACCTTTGACGATCCAAGTAATAAGGATTTGAGAATCAATCTCAATCTCTACCCGGTAGAAACCTAGCTGATAGCACCTCTGGATCCCTTCTAACAAACTTCTCATTTCAGCCAAATTGTTAGAACCCTGATCTAAAAACACAGAGTAAGCTGCACACAACTGACCACAATCATCACAAATAACATCACCAACTCCTGCCAACCCAAGATTTCCCATGCTACTCTCATCACTATTAAGCTTCATCCAACCTGGCTGAGGCCAATTCCACCTCACCACACGAACCTTATTAGGATTAGGTAATAAAACCGGGATATCCATCCTATTTAAAATAGCAATATCTTGGCTTGGGAGCCTAGAAACTTTCATGATTCCATTCATAATTTGTTGAATCCAAAATTTAATCATTAGCCAAATCGAATCAACCGAATCAAGCTTATCTTCATATCTAGCTTTGCAACGCCTATCCCATAACTTCCAAGTGACAATAGAGGGATAAGACAAAAAATAGTCCTCAATTGCGAAGAATTGCTAGCACGACGAAACCAAAAATGATTTTGTTCTTGCCAAGTACAAAAAAAGACTCATATGCATGCCTAATTTAGTCGCAGCCAGGCGCCAAATCTGCCTAGCAAACTCATCTGTACAAAGCACATGAATAAGATCCTCAATATGACTAGAAGAGCAACAGTTGCATTTAGAAACCATAGGAATGCTAGCCATTTTAATCTTTTCGTCAACACTCAAGCAATTATTATAACCAATTATTTTCGTCAACATCATAATAGATATTTTCTTAAGCAAGTGAGTGTGCCAAATCCAATGAGCCCACTGTAAAGGATGCACCCGGACTCTGATACAATTCCAAGCACTTTTAGTTATAAAATTGCCATCATGTTCTTTCAACCAAATAAGAACATCATGCCCTTCCTTTCGACTAGCCAAGAATTGATATAGTTCATTAGCTTTTTGATGGCCCACTAACCTATCTAGAAGAGAAATATCCCACCCATTATCAAGACGGCACTCTTTAATTTTAATAAACGGTTGCTCAATAACCAGGTAACAAACATGAAAAGGACCTCCTTCAGCCCAATTATCGTACTAGAAAGATAATTTTCCACCTTTCACAACCCACTTAGAATTGTTAAGAACTTTCGGAATACTCTGGACAATAGACTTCCAAAACCTAGTCTCCTTATAAGGCGACAAAAGGGATAAACGATCATCCTTAACGTATTTCCCTCTAAAAAAATCCACCCATAGAGACTAACCCTTAATAAGATGCCAAGCAAGTTTCAAATGTAAGGAGTGTTGAATACCCACAAATTCCCTAATACCCAATCCTCCTTCTTCATTAGGTCTTCAATAGGAGCGTTGTATTATTTCTCTTATTATATTCACTATTTCTAGAGGTAAAAGGCTAAAGCATGAGTATTTGATGCCGGATGGGGCTTTCGTCTATAACTTCTCAGCAACATATTTGAGAACTTATCGTGTAAACATATTCTCTTATTGTTATTAAGTGATTAAATAACAATTTTCAATCCTCTAGGATTTATACTGATATTTGGGATAAAATCATTCATTTAAAAAATATGATTCCTTTAAGTATTAATCATATTTAAGAAGGAAATGCTTTAGCAGACAATCTTGCTGCTTATAGAATTCAAGGCCGCGCGGTAAGTTTTTTCTCCAATTTTGAGCTTCACAAACATATGGTTGACCTTTTTACTTTGGGTATTCCTAACTTTCGTCATTAATTTGTAATATTTTTTTGTTTTAAATAGAACTATATTGTATTTTCTAGCTTGTGTTTTTCAATAATATTTTTTTACAAGAGCCTGATTTTGAGATCTTTTTTTTTTTTTTTAACTCATTAATTATCTTTATATAAAGCATTATTCCGTCATAAGGAAGTTTTTATTAATAAAATTAAGATATATATATTTTTTTAATGTAGACATGATTCTTGAAGGGGGGAGAGAGCTCCAGGTCCTCGGGCTTGGGGGAGAAAGAGAGGGAGCTTGGCAGGTTTGGTAACCAAAATATCTCATTTCAAATTCAAAATTCTCATCTCATCATTACACATTTCTCAAATTCCCATACAAAATATAATAAATAATTCAACTTTTTCAAATCCCAATACAATTTTTTCAAATCCCAATACAAAAATATTACTAAAACTAATATTTTAAACTCTAAACTCAAACTCAAAATTCTCATCTCAACATCCAAGCTTCCCCAGTTGGGAGGTTTCCTTGTATCAACTCAAACCAGTCTAAACTCTGAAGACTCTCCCTTGCAGTAGTAATATCCTATCAAATATTACTGACGTGATTGGAGAAAAAAAAAATACTTACAATTAGAAAACGTGTAAATATTACGTTTTTTTATTTTTATAAAAATGAATAACATAAAATTTAAATTAAAAAAATAATTTTGTAATGTTATGAAACTTATGAATTTCATTAAATGTTATAGCGATATATATAGGAGTACAAAGGAGTTTCTATAACATTCTGGAGTATTCCAAAGTCGCTATGCATTTGACGACTAGCACTATGCATTTGACGGCTAGTACTATGCCTTTGACGGCTAGATAAAGGTGGTCATACAATACAATTTGAATTTGATTTCTAACACTCCCCCTTTGGATGACCACATATAAAGAATATGCCTCGTTAAAACCTTGTCATGGAAAAACCCAGTGGGAAAAAAACCAATGACGAAGGAAAAAGAGTACAATATTCTGTATATCGCCAAGTGCTTTAAGATTGCCTCATTAAAACCTTGCAAAGGAAAACCCAGTGGGATAAAACCTTAGCGAAGGAAAAAGAGTACAATCAGCACAAGTCTTCAAGACTTTACTCCCCCTGAAAAGTGCATGATAATATGTCTTCAATTCTCCGCATTCCAATGTTGCAGTTGGTAATGCTTTAGTGAATAAATCTGCCAGATTATTACTTGACCGTATCTTCTTGTCATCAATTTCAACTTTCTTCTCATGAATTGCAATGATCTTCTTGTGTGGATCTGATAGATAACTCGCATCTGTATATCCATCTAATTGTGGACTTGATCCAAATAATCACATATTCAGGGCTTCAATTGAATTGGAGATAAGGTACTTCAGGACCAAGAATTTCTCCATCGTCTTCAGGACGAAATGAATTTTTCTGCTTATCAAATTATCGAGTAACCATTGGAGTACTCAGGACTTTATAGTGAAATTCACCATATTGATCCAAGATCATTGAATTCACTACTCTTTCTGGAGTTGTGCTCTTCTGGAATTGTACTCTTCTGGAGTTCTTGTAAATAACATAATTACTGGAGGAGTTATCAAAATTAAGCCGCAAACCTCTATATTCAAAAACGGTGGCCATCTTTTTAGGCCAGACAAGCATCGCGGGATTTTACAGTTCTTATGTACCTGTCAGGCGCCGAAAGGCTATAATGCTACATCTGCTATCAGACGCCGCAAGGCTATGATGCTATGCCTCGTCTCTTGTAGAGAGATGCTTCACGAGGGATGCCGTGAAGCAATAGAGGTGCTTAGTTTTTCTCTATAAAAGAGATATTCAGCTCATCTTCATTCGCATCTCATCTTCTTCACTTTTCTGTAATCATACTGCATTTTTACTCTGCAATCTCTTTCTGCAATTTTATTCTGCAATCTCTTTCTGCAATGGCTCAGCAATCTTCTCATGGCCAATATATAAGGTATTATGCACCTAGCTCATCAGCTGTTCCTGCTTCTACCACAGGTGCTAATCTGACTAATAAGTCAGATGTTGAAGCTATCTATGAGCTTGTAAATCTCGGTGCCCATTACTCTTCAACTATTTATGCATTTTCTCAGCGACTACAATCCAAACCTTATGATTTGGACAAACTCCATGAGAAAATTTCTATCCTTCAGCGACTTCTTCAGGAGTCTAATATGAAGATAGAAACAATAAAGCAAGAGAATAGGAGATTAAAATCTCTGCTTAAGTCTTCTTTTAGATTGCCTACTCCTTTAGACAGAGATGCCATGCAGATTCTTGAAGAACAAGAGCGTTTAAAGAATGAGGCGAAATGCCTCAAATTTCTGTAATTTTTGCTTCAAGATAATAAAATTTCACAAATATTCATATTTGTGTATCTATCTTCTGGTAGCTATTCTGTGTGCTCCATTTTATTTCTCATGCACATTTATCTCCCCCTTGAAACCGAA
This sequence comes from Carya cathayensis, assembly GCA_011037825.1. Classification (NCBI taxonomy): domain Eukaryota; kingdom Viridiplantae; phylum Streptophyta; class Magnoliopsida; order Fagales; family Juglandaceae; genus Carya; species Carya cathayensis. The sequence continues at coordinate 380,317 of QGSO01000418.1, read as the reverse complement.
AGGGTTTTATATTTCAAATTCTTCTGATCTCTTCAGGAGTTTCAAGAAGATTTAAATCATCAATTGCAATAATAACAAATCCGGAATCTCTTAATAAAAACACATTGGCATATTGGATTATTTTTCAAATCCTTCTTTCAATAAATATTCGCTAATGCGTTTATACCACATGCGTCCGGATTGTTTTCTGGATGTAACCAGATAACAAGCTTCAAGCATTTTATATCCTTCAGGGATTTTCATATATATTTCTCGATGTATTCAGATTAGATGCTTCAGGCATTTTATATCCTTCAGGGATTTTCATATATATGCCTTGGTCTAATGACCCATATAAATATGCAGTGACCACATCCATTAACTGCATATCCAATCTTTTTGTGATTGCATCTATAACAGTCTGCAGTTTTCATGAGCTCTTCTGGAGCCTCATAATCAATCCCTGATTTCTACAGTTTTATGAGCTCTTCTGGAGCCTCATAATCAATTCCTGCTTTTTGCAGTTTTCATGAACTCTTCTGGAGCCTCAATGACATTTAAATTATCTATATAAACTGCAATAAAAGATAATATAAATACTGAAAATATATTGAAAATAGCATGTTCCACATACATTTACCTTGCATTAGATCATATAAGGATTTTAAGACTTGATAGAATATGTACTTCAGGACTATATGCTTCATGCATACCCAAACTTTTGGTAACTATCAAGTTAATACAAATCTCAATATGATCTCTTTAACTTCAGAAACATATCAATATTATTTCTGCAGGAAATATATTCGTGATTTATATATCACATTTTCATTTCCTTTATACAAATACCCACTGATATTCAACAAGCATCACCTCATAGGTGTTTGGACTTCAAGTCCATATGCATCACATGATAACAATTCTGCAGGAATTGTTTATTTCTATTTTGGCCAATATTTTACGTCGGTATTCTTCGACGGTTCTGAGCTCACTTTCTTTATTACTTCTGGTAATATCAAATGCCATCTTATATGAAAATACGTTGTCGACAACGGTTTTATTTCTCTCTATAATTTCTCATTTACTCATGAAATGTAATATTGAGATCTCGTTATTTTCAGGTACCTGTCCCTCTTCAAGGGAAGACATTTCATGAAAACCTCTTCAGGAGGTACTCTTCAAGAGTATTATACTCTTCAGGAGTATTCATTATGAGAGAATTTTTAGATGGACTTTATTGCTTGTTTTGTGGGTACGGCCTCTTCAGGAGCACCGATTTCTTTTCTTTGTGCTTTTCTCTTTCCGAGATGCTTTATCATTTGTATCAATAAGTCTCACATGCTTTCAGGCATGTCTTATATTCATTAGACTGCTAACTTTCTTAATTGCCCTGCAGGGACTTCAATCCTCACTAGGATTTTAGCAGCTAGAATATGAGACTTTTTATCTTATTGCATCCATAAATTAATTATCATATGAACTTCCAGTTCACCTATGATAATCAAGATAACGTCGAATTATTTCATCTTATTTGCTTCTGGCAAATTTTTTCTTTCCACTTCTGGTGGTAAGACTTTATAGTAAAAGAATCTTCTGGTTCTTTTATGGACGTCCATATGAAAATCATTCGACTTATCGTAATTGATTTTGGATGATCAAGATAATCATGAAAAGATACAAATATTCTGAATCATATCACTTTTGATTCATCAACATAATATCATCTCAAAGAGAAAGCTGATAATATTTTCAATACGAGCTTCTGGCTCGAAATCATTGAAATACTATAAATATATTCATCACCACGTCCAATCTTTTGGATTCTTTGAAAACAATTCGTCATTCTCTTCTGGGAATGATATAAATCCAATTTCATTCACTTCAGGGAATGATGTGGACTAGTAGGACGTGGCTCATGATTTCTTAGCAAAATCTCATTATTTTGCTTAGCCACTAGAAGACCAGATATAAATCTCATTATTATGAACTTTTACACTTGATATTGCTACTTCAGGAGCATACTCGATATTGCTACTTCAGGAGCACATTCGAGACGTTCATTTAAATATATATTCTTTAGTGGTTTTTCTCAACACACTTTCAATTATGCAACTTCAGGTGCATAAATCATAATGAGCTTTTTGGTACACATATTGCTCATTTAAATTATCTCACAGAATCAATAGATTCTTTATAATGAGATACTCAATAAAATTATTGATTTAAAGCGATCCTTCAGGGATGCTCAATTTCTATTCCAAAATAAATTTTATCATCAATAATTCATAACAAGTATATATAAAAAAATAAATAAAACTTGTATGTAAACTATGTAAATAAACATAGAATTTAATCAAATAATAATAATGAATATAATTTAAATACTCAAATTGAAAAACTTACTAGAAGTAGAAGGCCACAACTTCTTAATCAAAAAAACTTCATATTTTGTTCGCATCTGCTTCACCGTTCATTTCTCATGCTATTTTATAATTTCATATAAATTAGAGGGTGATTTTATTACCTTTGCCGTGTCGTGCCGTAATTGACGAGGTTGGCAAGGTGCCGCCCATTTGAATTTTCATATATTCACCAAGTTGAAATAAAAGACCACTTATAATAGAAGAGGACCCACCAGATTATGATCATGGAATATGGCCCAAGCAAGAATTTCTTCACTAGGATAAATACAAGCGAAGGGAAACACCAACTTGCCACTTTCGTGGTACCCACTTGTCCCCTTCATCCATTCTCCTTTTTGCAAAAAAGAAAACATCTCACCTCCGAAGTCAAGAACTCCTGCGTGCAACACGGCTGCAAATTCTGCAATACAATATATATATATATATATATATTTGTCAAAGACAACAAGTAATAAAAGCTAGTTTGTTTGATTTTGCCACGAAAGTAGCCGCCAGGAAATTCCCAATAAATTGTCTGACTGTTACTGGTGGATCCTACAGTTGGCGGTTAGGTCCTCTGAAGGTTCTAGCATTTTTTTTTTCTCGAAAAATCATCATATGAGCCAATAAGGTGAGGAAAAATGAGCTTTGCTTTTGAAACACAGTACGTGTTTTCCTGATAACGTGTTGTAGTAATCGATGACGTGAGGGATGACATCGGCCCACTGCCATAGTCCCATCTTCCAGAAATGAAAGAGCACACCCAACGAGCCTGTGAAGGCAGGCTTCATCGGAGCCAACGGTGAGCAGCATGAGGGAAACAGCACCATCAGAGCAAGTAGAGCCAGATCGTGCTTCGTGCTCCTGGCCTTTGTCACCCTACGGATCGATAAGTTTGATTGTGGAGCTTTAAGGATGGGTATCGGAAGAGAGTTGACATGGGACTTGTGAAAGTAGTGTTTTCCTACGGGCTGCTGCTGCGAGATGGGGGATTTTGGGTGGCCAAAGTTTATGAAAGGGGCAAGGTGATTGTCAGAATTCACGTGGGACAAGAGACCATCAGAGATGGCACCATCATGTACTGTTGAGTCCCCAGCAGGAGAAGAAAACCATATGAGAACCCCATCGTCTCATAGAAAGATAGAGAAGAGAGAGGAATAGAAAAAATAAAGCGATTCGTGCTTAAAGTTTTGAGTGTTTGAACAAGAAGAAATCAAGCCCTGGTCCATGGAGGTTATGACCTCAGATTCAGAGAATTGAGAGAGAGCGAGAAAGAATGAGAAAGAGAAAGACAGATAAGTGGGAGAGCATGTCGTGCTGATAACGTGTTATGAAACTTATGAATTTCATTAAATGTTATAGCGATATATATAGGAGTACAAAGGAGTTTCTATAACATTCTGGAGTATTCCAAAGTCGCTATGCATTTGACGACTAGCACTATGCATTTGACGGCTAGTACTATGCCTTTGACGGCTAGATAAAGGTGGTCATACAATACAATTTGAATTTGATTTCTAACATGTAATAATTAATTCTATTTTTTTTTTTTTAAAAAAAAAAGGAATGCAGGACTTGTAAAAACCATAACTATATCGTTGAAAAAAAAAAAACAAAACAAAACAAATACGAGAAATTTCGGATGTAAATACAGGGAGTTGGGCATGCGCCACGCACGTGTGACCCGAGCTGTATTTGGCATTGTAAAATCTTTCCTTGCGAGGTTTATACTTTATAGTATTCGTCTTCTGTTCTGGCAGAAAGGGGATAAGGCCGCCTTCTCCTTCTTCTTCTTCTTCAGAGGTACATTTACAAAAACTTCATACAAACTATTATAATCAAACATATTATACCTCTTTATTTCTTTTGTGTATAGAAAATCCTTTCTTTTCTTCAGGTAACCAAAATCTCCTTCCTTTCACATCTCAAATTTCCTACTCTCTATGTTCCTCTTAACTTAATTTTCTTTTTTGTGGGGTTTTAGGGTTCTATCAAAATTTCAATTTCTCCCATCAATCTCACCTTAGTAAATACATTTACGGATTTATTTTCTGGGTCTTTTTGTTGTTGTGTCAAGAAATTGTTAATTTTTCCCTCTGATAAGTTACTATCGGCATGCTGTGTGGTTGCTTTACAGATAGACAGCGAGCACTGGCTGTACATATTTTGCATAACAATTTCTTTATTCTATTTTATATTGGTTGAGGAGTTTTTTTTATTTTTCCCTACCGGAACGGTTGATTTGCTAGGGTTTAAAACCTGCTTTTATTTTGCAGTTTCTTTTTAACCTAAAGCTTGTTCTGTGGACCACTTGCTGATTGTTTATTTATACTTGGTTGGAGTAGTAGGTCACATTTTTCCATGGCGTCCCTAATACGTGAATGGGTAGGGATCAACACGTTCGCCTCCGCCACACAGACCAAATTGCTGGAATTGCTGGGAAAACTTAAGCAGGAGGTTGTTTTTCTCATACCTATATTTTGGGATCTTATTAACAAACGCGCTTGCTTGCTGGTGTGTAATTGACCATTTCACTAGAGCTTGGTACATGTGGTGTGTACGGTTTTATATCATTGGGTTTTGAATTTTTTTCCATATATTGGTGTAGAATGTGAACACATTGACAATACTTGTAATGGGAAAAGGTGGTGTTGGGAAGTCATCAACTGTTAACTCGATCATAGGGGAAAGAGCAGTGTCTGTTAATCCATTTCAGGTATAGGCTAAACTCCCTATTCTGGCATTTTCGTGGTATCCATGCTATGCTCTTCATATTGATGTATATGGATTTATTTGTCTTCTTATAGTCTGAAGCACCTACGCCATTTATGGTATCACGTTCAAGAGCTGGGTTTACTTTGAACATCATTGACACTCCGGGGCTCATAGAAGGAGGATACATCAATGACCGGGCACTCGAGATTGTTAAACGGTATGTTCTTTCTCGACATGAAATGGGTTTACAATTTCCTTATGAAGTATGTGCTGGCTATGCTCAAGGAATTGAAATCAATCTGTTTTAATGACTATTGACTTTTTTTTTCTTTTCAAAATTTTCTTCACCTCTGTTCACTGTGGCTGGGTGTGTGACTTGTTGTCTGAGCAGTTTCCTTCTGAACAAGACCATCGATGTTCTCCTCTATGTGGACCGTTTGGATGCATATAGGGTCGATAACTTGGATAGGCAGGTTGTTAAAGCCATAACAGATAGTTTTGGTAAAGGAATATGGAATAGGGCTGTGGTTGTTCTCACACACGCTCAGCTCTCACCACCAGATGGATTACCTTACGAAGATTTTTGCTTCAAAAGGTCTGGGGCTCTTCTAAAAGTTGTTCGGCTTGGTGCAGGGTTAAAAAAGCGTAATAAGCAGGTTTTTTTTTTTTTTTTTTAAATCTTTTCTTCTGATTCTACTTAGTACTTATGGACTCTCATTTTCTTGGCTTTGTTAGGCCTTCACTGTAGTGTCATTTTCTTTTTCTCTTTAGTGCATGGAGAGAGTTGGATGACTATTTGTTCACTCATGCATCTTATGGTGCTGGCAGGAAGTCCTGGAATATGATCTATCTGTTGTAAAATTGAAATCTGTTTTTGGTTGGAAGGCTGCTACTAGTTGATTCTCCTCTAATATGTTCATTTCTGAATCTTTTAAGTTTTAGAAGTTAGGCGTTTCTCTTTTCCTCCTTTTTACATACAAATTACACCACCCCCCCCCCCAACCAAAAAAACAAAAAGAAAAAAAGAAAGTTTTCATCCTTCTCTTCCCAAATTTCTCGGTTTTTTTTAACGAAATAAGTTCTACAATAAATTTCCATTTCCTAAGATATGCTTAAGTGTTCACAATTTTATTTCCTGGTAGAGTTCCATTTTGTGTAGAACTTATAGTTCCTTTATGTTGGAGCTTAGCAAGTAGAAAAAACTTTTGTTCGAAAAGAAATTTATTGATGAAATTTTTCTGTCGATTTTGTTTCTGGAAATTCATTTGTCTATTTTGCGTTTCTCCCTATAGGATTTTGCTCTCCCAGTTGTTTTAGTTGAGAACAGTGGAAGATGTAATAAGAATGAAAATGATGAAAAGGTTAGTCATTTCCCTGTTTCAGTACATTTAGCATTGATGTTTTTTATTCTATGAGAGATTTGAGAAGATGGGTTGTGCTTTTTGGTGACAGGTTCTCCCAAATGGAACTGCGTGGATTCCTGATTTAGTCAAAACTATCACAGAAGTCGTGTCAAATGGAAGCAAGTCAATTTTTGTCGACAAGAAGCTGATTGAAGGGCCAAATCCCAATGAGAGAGGGAAGTTACTTATTCCACTTATATTTGCATTACAAGTAAGCTTCTGAAATTTTCCAATGGTGTCTCTGTTCTCATCTGATGCAGGGATTGATGATCTCATTGATGTCTTCTCTTTGCTTGTTGACAGTATTTCTTTGTGGTCAAACCAATAGAGCGTGCAATCGCGGATGATATTGAAAAGGAGAGTAGACCATCATGGGATAATTAGGGTGTGACCAATCTTATGTAACCTCTGCTATCATGAAACTTAATTTTGTCAATGTTGGCTTTTCTATATTCTGCAGTAGTAGTAATCTGCGGCAGATGGGACTCCTTGGTGTTTTGAGAGAATTCGGTTTCTTGTACTTCTACTCTGGTAAATTATGCTCTTTGAATCGTTGTTTCTGCAACTTCATTATATCCCTCGTGACCTTTGTTTTTATACAAATCCACTTGTAGGGGGAAAATCAGCTTTTCATTTCCCTGTTAACTGACCCTTCAAAATGTCCAAATTGTTCGTGTTAATTGAAAAAAAAAAAAATACAAAGCTAAAAGGGGATAAATTGTTGGTTTCCTACAACTCTCTGAACCTTTGCTATCATGAATCTTCTTCAATAAGTACTCCGGCCGTCAGAACAAGGGGTATGAAAATTTGATGCTGACCTTGTGGATTTAGACCACTCAACGTCTGCGCTCTCACCAAAGTTGACCCCAACTCCATGAAAAAAAAAAAAAAAAAACCCTTATTTTTCAAAAAGAACAAAATTTCAATATATTATTTATGAAAAATAGAAATTTTTTTTAAGGTTCAGTTTATTTTCAACCCATCCCATCCCATTTCATTATTATTTCACAAATTTGTACATAAAATACAATAAATAATTTAACTTTTTCAAATCTCAAAATAATAATAATATTAAAAAATAATATTCTAATAATATTTTATTTAACTTTTAACTTTCATCTCATCTCAACTAACTATCCAAACTTAATATAAATTTACCTCTAAATAATGTAATATATATAACTATAGACTTTGATAATCACCCTTTCAAATTATTTAAAAAAAAACATATAATCTACAATGTAAAAAAAAAAAAAAAAAAACTTTGATAATCATACGCATGAATATATTCACGCACACGCGGAGGGCCTTAGCCCTAAAGCTAAAGAGTGAGCAATGAGGAGTAGATTATGCAAACACACATATTATAGCAATTAGAGCAGAAATATCAATAATATGCATATAGGTACAGGAATGAGGAAAGAGGACAATTTTCAATGTAAGCACTAACATAAAGTCATTCGACTTATGGATTCAACTACTGATAGGTGGGCAGAAAAGAAGAGCCTAGTTCAGAAGTAGCAGCAGTGACATGAATTTTTACAACTATGGGAGAAGATGCAAGAAAGGTTCAACCAAGAGAAGTTAGAAGAGATTGCATTAATTTTCGGAGGACCGTGACATGGAAAAAATAAGTACATTTTTTACATGAAGTTTGAGGCCGGAAGGTTTAAAGTTTGTTGCACTTCCCAGCTTTGCTATCCATTGAAACCATTATATTTTTCATGCAATAAAATTCCTCCTTTAGATGTATTCCAATTGAAAACATAGATAATGCAGTAACGCTTTTATAATTGGTGAGAACTTTTAGGTTTTGAATAAACTGAGTGCAGTCTAGGGCTTTTCTTCTGAAGCTAAAATCCCAGCGTACCTGGTAGTATGAGTGTTCGAGTGTTCCTTCTGCATGTTGAAATCCCCCCAAGTATGCATACCCATGCACAGCTACCTCATCATGTATAGCCACCCACCCACCGAAAGTCCTTTGTCCATATTAGGACATCCAATTCTCTGGCAACAATTTATGACCATAAATTGCTGCATCGATTCTCTTGGTCAAGAATTGTAGGTGTCTGTCCTTTATGGTTTCTTCTATAAAAAGAGAATTCATTTGTGTATATTGGTGTGGGCAAAACAGAGAGATAGTGGAAGCGAGAGAGAAATTGTTGAGTGTTTGTAATCTCATACAAACTCAGTGAATTTTGACTTCAGTGGACTTAGGTAATTTGCTGAATCACTTAAATATCGTTTTGTGTGATTTTGGACAGGCTAGAGTAGCAACACTGCAAGTTTCTACCGATTGTTCAACACCTAAAGGAGCAGACATTGTTCGACAAAACGAGAGAATAAGGAGGGGAGAGAGGGAGTGTTTGGCGAGGGAAGAGGGAAACCCAGGGAGAAAAGGAGAGAAAGTGAAAGGAAACTGGAAAAAATACAAATAAAAAATAGAGAGAATGGGAGAGAGGTAGTGTTCAGCGAAGAAGAAAGGTAGAGGAAGTGAAACGGGATATTGGGGAACTGAAATATGAGGGAAAGAAAATTATTTTTAGAATAAAATAATTCTTTAGAAGAAGAACAATGTATTGCCAAATTTAAAGGAAACTTTGGTGGTATTCTCTAGCTCATATGTAGAGTTTTCTCATTTTGATTATTCTAATGTAGATCATTTTATTGATATATAACCAAACTTTAAAAATGCATTGGCGTTTGGCTAAGCAATGCCAATGATCTATGGATATGTTGATAAATGATCCATAGTGACGGTCTGACCAAGAGGGGTGATGATCCTAGAGGAAGTGCGAATTGTGTGACTGATAATGCTTTATATCAATGGTTGATTTGCGTGGTGGATTAATTTGGTTTGGAGTGGTGCTAGGATGGGTCTTGATAAGGCCAACTGCTTTTTTATTTTTATTTTTATTTTTTTAAATATAAAAAAATCACAGTATTATTAAAAAATATTTCTTTAATCATTAAGTAAAAAAAAAAAGTTATCAGGACACGACTCTTGGTGACTTTAGCCTTTTCCTTTGATTTGATAATGTTAATTATGGTAGCAGCGTGGGTTTAATTCTGAAATCGTATTTATAGATTCGGTTTAGTTTTTTCTTTTACTTTTGTTTATACTCGTGTACACAATAAATGCTGGCATGATCTTGACCTTATTCACTTGACATCACTCATGAAAATGATAACTTATAACCCAAGTCAAACTACATTAATTCATATCATTATTTTTGTATAATCTCTGTGTACTTAAGAGTATTTTCCTTTTGTTTGAGATTGTTGTTCCATCACATGCGTCCTCCAATCCCTTTTCACCACCGTCCAATGATACAAGTACAGTTTAAAATTCTTTGTACGAGGTGTTTGGGCGCAGCGGGGAAAAACAAGAGAGTATTGACGAAATTGAGTCGTGAAAGATTCCTCTTTCAAGGGTAATTTGCATATTGAGCCGAACGTATGCATAGGAATCAAATCTGGGAAGTGTATGCAAAGATTCTCGTTGAAGCCAACAGTTATGGCGCACATAATTTAAGTCATCGTGGAAATAAAGTTGCTAGCTTTATGGTAGGATTTTCGAAAATCCATTCTCTCTAATCCCAATCCTCATCAAAACAATATTAAAGAGTTTTATTACTTACATGTTAGTGTGTATGCACACCACCCTTTGTGTGATTTATTGTAGTGTATATATATATATATATATATATATAAGGTTAAAACATCAATATTTTCTTATTATTATGGGACTACTTCATTGATGTATTGGGTGTTAAAAGACATTTGTAAATATATTTTTTTTCATCTTAACATTCAATATTCCTGAATCCTAATTAAAGCTGAGTTTAAATATTGAGAAATATTGTTTTTTATTCTAAATTTTATGGATCTGATCAGTTATACATGTTGATGTTATACATTTCAAGTGATTGCATACTCAAGTAGTAGATATACGAAAACATTTCAAAAGTATTGGATAGCATGTGTAATTAAAAATAACAAAGTTTAAGATGAAGAATAATATTATCTTTCAACATGTCAAGGAAATATTTAATCATTTTCCTTCAGACATTTCCCTCATAAGACAGTATTTATTTATTTTTTCAATTTGGTATAGCGCTTTGAATTGCAAAAATAGTCTAATTAGAGAAAAACGAAAAATAAGAAAGTTAAAAATGAGGTGAATGAACATGCAGCCGAATCCTATTGCTGATATTTAAATAAAAAAAAAAATTAAAAAACACCTTAACCCATCATTCTCATTCCAAGCCAATTCTATCAAGCAACCCACGGTCCCACAGCCTCCTCCCTCAACTCATGAGAGCTAAAAAGAGTAACAAAGGCAATAGGCATCTCTTCAAAGTAAAACTCTATGTCTCTAGATGTGCCCACACCAAGGACCAAAAGGGAGAACCTGAAATCAGACTCTTTCGAACGCAAGCCATTTGAGTTCACCTTTAACCAGACTCATTATATTTTAAAACAATTTAAATTTAAAGGATAACTAAATTATTATCAGGTTGAGTTTTATATTTAAACAATAGAAAAAGAGATATTTTGCAAGAATCCATCAAAGAGGGCATTCTCCTAGGTGGGTCCATCCTCCCTATTGTCACCCTTTAGGATTGATAAGAACTCAAATAATGTTATATCCCCTCCCCAGCTCTTGGCTTCAATCTTCACTCCAAGAACAAGAGGACGCCAACGCGGTGGCCCGCTCTTGTTAGTGATGGAAATTCCACACCAAACTCCATCATAGCCACCTTCTTTGATTCAATAATTCAAACCTCCTCAAACCACAAATTGTATCCCCTTTCTTTCTTCCATTTCCAAGTTCCTCTAGGAAATGGATCTTGATGAGTGGGAATACCTCCCAGATGATGGGTACCTTGATTTTCATGCAGTCGGTGAGAAAAAGACGTTCTGTGGCAAACCAAATTCAGATTCAAAAACTGTTTTCAACATGAATTACTTCCTATGCCCATCACCAAATTCCACGAAAATTACTGAACCACCGGGGCTGCCTGGTCAAGTTGTCACGGTTCCAATACATTTGGAACCCACAAGTGGCATCGGCAAGGCCCCCCAAGATGGTGAACCAGTGAAGGGTATCAACAAGGTTCCTACTGATATCAGTGTTATGAGACCAGTAGTTATCCTCGAAAGATCCAATGTTCCTAATACGGGAGTTATGGAAGCTGATCAAGACGTTGTTTCCCACGTTTTCTTCAAAAAGAAGGAAAATGAATTCGTCGACATGAAAAGGGACTCCCCAACGTCTAGTTCTAGGGGATTTGTGCCTCAAATTGACACAAGTACGTTTCAGTTTGAGGATAAAGGTGAGTCCTTGGAGAGCAAGACTTCCCCGAGAACCGAAGCTGAGAACAGGGATTGTTGTGACAGCAACAAAAAGGTCACTTGGGAAGAGAGTGGGGGTAGTCTTAACATATGGAAATGGAGCTTTACTGGGCTTGGTGCAATTTGCTCTTTTGGTGTTACCGCCGCTACAATCTGTATTCTGTTTTTTGGAAGCCACCAAAGAAACAAACAGCACCAACAGAGTCAGAAGCTTCAGTTCCGGATCCACAGCGATGAAAAGGTGAGCAAGTTTCTTATGCCTCTTAGCATTTTTGTAACCTACTTTTTTATTCATTTTTCGGTTTAACCTTATTGCATAGATAATTCAGAAATGTTGCCATTTTGGTAAATTGTAGGTCTGTAAAGCCAATACTAAATGATCAGAGATATATAACTCTGATTTCATCCTTCTTCGGTTAAAGTTGATTTTACTAGGTATGCATACCATAAGAGACATCCAGAGGGTCCATGAAAGATAGTAACTATCAAATTCTAAAAAGAAGAATGGGATGAGTGATGGACTCACTACTACTCAGGAGGAATGGGGTGATTCAAGTTCTTCCCTCTGAAAGCGTATATTGCTCATTGCTTTCATAGCAATGCAATGTACGGGGACATATAGACAACATACCATAATCTTTAATTTACACACCTATGATAGTACAACTTTATTTTAAGGCATGCCCGAGCTTAGCTTGCTTAAGTGAAAAAGGGCATGATGGATTAGTTTGTGGCTGAGGTGACTCCAATTATATGTGATCGCAGGGAAGGAAGGAAGGAAGTGGAGGTGCACAATTACCAAGCAAGCAAATTAAAGGACGCAATCTCGGCAGTAAGAGGAGTTCCCAATCCCATATCCAGAGCACACATTACTTTTGGTGGCTTCTCTGAGGGTATTTGAAGCAAGCACTGCTTCAGCAACTAGGAGACCTTTCCTAATTAAGAACAAACAATGGGATGGAGTTGTTATGCGAATTCTACTATTGTTGAATAAGGCATCTAGACCTTATTTGTAGAGATATTTTAGATACCAAACCCTCTTCGTATTCTCTAGATAGACACCTTATATTATTATGGTTTGAAGTAAAATGGGAATCTATTAGAACATTGCGGTTGCACAACTATGGCCTATTGTGGTGTTTTATGCGTAAGCCTCTGTATGCATAGAAATAGCCAATAAGCCCTCAGGAATTATTGAACTGAAACCAATAATAATAATAATAATAATAATAATATCATCTCTCTAAAAGGATTGTAGTCAAGTACAAGCAACTGGAATGGATTAGAATAAAGAAAGAAGCAAAATGAGCCAGCCCCTCCCTCTTTGAAAATATAATTTGATGTGATAGACCTACCCACAGCCCTTTTTTTTTTTTTAATCATTCGACAGCCGGGCTAATCATAAATTTAGTTTTGCATAGTAGAAAATTAAACACCGTAAATCATAAGAGAAGAAACGAAATATAAAAAAGGGAAAACTTAAAATATCCAAAGCTATCTAGGAAAGGAACAGGAAGAGCTACATAAAAAGCGTCCCTTTCCCTCAAACTGCTTCGGTTTACTTGCTGTGTGCCCCCGTCTGAACCAAACGGCGTCGTGTTTGAAGTTTCCTTTCTTCGACGTCTGGTTATTCTAGAGGCAACCCAAACGGATAGATAGAGAGATAACTGTGAAAGAAATACAGCCCCCAATTTAAATAAAAAATAAAAGTGAGAGTTAAAACATGCATCCTTCATACAAGAAAAAACGAAAGAAGAAGAAAGAAATGTCCAAAGGCTGATTGGGGGACCATTTGATGGGAAAGAAAAGAAAATCGTCCCCTAAAAAATAAAATCAGTTTATGAAATCGATCTGTGCCTCCAAACTAAGCCAGTCTATGAAATCGCTAGTTAGCTTCATAAGGCTACTCTTTGAGGCATTCATACAAAACAATCATATTTCAACAAACAGAGAAGACGGTCAGACAAGGAAGACAATAGAAGAAACACGGCTCCTCCTGAGATGAGAGCCGCCATCACGACTAGGGTTCAACTTCCACGGCTTGCGAGCTTATAAAATGCGGGATCACGCCCTTAATTACTAAGATGCCCCTTATTTTCTTTTTCTTTTTTTTTTTTTAGAAAAAAAAAAAAACATTAATAACTTGGGCTTCTATTTGTAGGGCTAGCCCGAAACGGTTGTCGTATAAGCCTATTATTCTTTCTTTCTTTCTTTTTAAATAATGTATAGGTCTATTTTTCTTTATTTTTCTTTTCCTTTTAATAAATTTTTTATTTTTTAGCAACACATTATTATTGTCATTTATACCAATTTTCAGTACCCACTTGCCAGAATTTTGTTTGCCAATAAATAGGTCATCTGGAGAGGAATTGATCCATTTTTCTACTTTGATCGTTAAAAAAAAGTTGTCCATCATTTAGGATTTGTTTGGGAAATAAGATGATCTCATCTCATATCAAAATTTCTCATCATTTTATTTCCAAATATTACTCAAATACAAACAATTTTCAATTTTAAATAGTCTTTTTTTATCTAATCATTATAATTTTTCAAAACTTTTGAACAAAACATAAAAAACAATACAACTTTTTCAAATTTCAAAACAAAAATAATATTAAAAATTTATATTATAACAATATTTAACTTTATAATATTTTTATTCAACTTTTTATCTTTCATTCTCCAAAACCCAATAAAATATCTTAACTCAAATAATCACAAACATTTAACTACTATTTACAAAATTCTAATCCCATCTAATTACCCAAATATCAATTATATATACCCATATTGATATATACATATGATTTTCAAAAAAGGGCAAAGATTTTAGACCAGGAGGCGCTCATCTGAATAATGTTAAAACAGAGGGGTAAGTTGCATGGTTCTTAACTTCTCTATTGAGTGTGTGCGCTTTTTTAGCCTGGATATGATCCCTCAATTGGCTCAAGCAACATCTGTAATTTGTTGAAAGATTGGGCTTCTTCGTAGATAAATTCCTCCAAGAAAATCATTTTCTTTTTGTCCCCCATACTAATTATGCATCTACCAGTTTTGATTCTAATGGCTATTTAAAGGACTCTTTAACCACAACAGCCTCTACAAATAAAACGCCTGAGCATAGATGAGAAATAAGAAAAAAGAACACCCATTCTATTTGTCCCTATTTCCACCAGAATTCTCCTTTTCGCATTTTTCATGATTTTGAATCTCTCCACGTCCAGAGAAGGCAATTGCTATGCGCTGCACGATCCAAAATAAACAGAATATGTTTGTTAAACGTGTATCTTCTCTTTTCTGATCTGAGATCAACCAGTTTGAGGCTTAGCAGCTTGAAGCATTTCCACTACAAGAGTCTTCACATCCCTAACAAGATACAAGAAGATGTTAATTTTCCAAGGTAGCAATTCACCCAAAACCAATGCCGCCGAACATAATGTTGGCAACCTTCTAAAATCATTAGCCTTCGTTAGAGACAATACCTTGTTCAAAACAAATTTCTCTATCAAAATGGAAGCTTAAACTTTCTGAATTCCAACTCCTAGAATCTAAACTTACGGAATTTTAATGTGTAGTCAAAGTGAAAATACAACCCACTGCAAAAGGCTGGGAAACGTGTAGTCTATAACTCTATATCATTATTATATTATGATTATGATATTTGCAATTTATTGGTATCAATGCATATTCTGACGACTTTCTAAAATGGAATTAACACCATTGAGGGCTTGCACCATAAACTCCAATAATTACTGCAAAACAAAAGTAGAAGCGCAGATATTAGGAGTTCTTTCAAATAAAGTGTCTCACTTCCTATCTTCTGCACGTCTAGGGAAAGGTACTCGAAGCTTGAAAGTGTTCCCTTGATAACCAGCCTAATAGAAGAAATAAGAGAGTTCAATAAGGTAAGCATCAAAACCCAGCAAACGAGTTAGAACAGAATTGAACAGATAGACTAGCATAGGGAAAAAACCCTAGAAAAACGTCTCGCTTACTATCAATTTTCATTTAAAGCAACTAACAAAAGAAAATGTCAAATACTTTGTAGAAACTCCATGGGCTTGAGAGAAGGCATGATTTTCTTAAATGCACAAAGAATAAGTACCAAAAAGAAATAGTTTAAGTAGGGGTGAATTCGGTCCGGTCCGGTCCGATCCGGGGAGGTTTTACGGACTGGACTGAACCTATTCGGTCCAGGGTTTTCCCACCCTGGACCGGACCGAATTTCTTAAGGACCGGTTCGGTCCGGTCCCATTCGGTCCGGTCCGGTCGGTCCGTTCGGTCCACCCTTCGACCATTTTTTTTTTTTTTTTTTTTTATAAATGACATTTTGTTTAATATTTATGTAATTATATTGTGATATATTTAATATATATACATATAGTATACTATTATATATATATTAGTAATACACTACTACTATTAGTCTATTAGTAATAATACTATAACTAATAACTATATGTAATAATAGTAATAGTGATAACTATATATGTAACTATATGTAATAGTAATAGTAATAATAGTAATATATGTAACTCTATGTAATACTAATAACTAATACTATTAGTCTATTAGTACTAATAACTATACTAGTACTAATACTATAACTAATAAATATATGTAATGATAGTAATATTATATGTAATACTATATTAAATAATATTAATACTCTTATTACTAATACTTTATGTAGTTATAGTGATTTAATAATAACATATTACATATTAAGCTAACTATACTAATACTATTATAAATTTACAAATATATGATATATTATAATTTATACTATAACTTTTATGATTAGTATAACTATATAATTGTATTAGTATTAGATTATTAGTAATTCAATTTGGCTATATTATATTAGTAATAGTAGACTATTAGCATAACTATATATTAGTATTAGTTATATTGTTATAGTGATTTAGTATAATATTATTAATAATATATTATAGCATTGATACAAATACATTATGGAATATATATTATTATATAATATATGGCAACACATTTATACAAAATACATTATGGAATATATAATACATATTATAAAATTATAAATATATTATAATTTATACCCTAACTCTTAATACTTAATAGTATTAGTAATACATTAAAAAATATAATAATACTTTAATACTAAATATATATAGTTATAGACTTATAAGTTATAGTGATTACTTATTATAATTAGTATAACTATATAATAGTATTAGTATTAGCCTATTAGACTACTGGTAATATAGTATAGCTATATATTAGTAATATTAGTTATAGTGTATTAGTGATTTAGTATAAGTTATAACTATATTAATTATTAGTATAAGTATAAGTTGTATAACTATAGTCTATACTCTATATTAAACTATTAGTATTTATTTTATTTTTATACCATATTAGAGTCTAGATTATTAGTATTAGTAATTTAGTATAAATATTTGTATTAGTATAAAATTATACATATATTGTAATTTATACCATAACTCTTAAGACTTAATAGTATTAGTAATTAATAGTAAATACATTAAAGAATATAACAATACTTTAATACTAAATATATATAGTTATAGACTTATAGTGATTACTTATTAGTAATATAGTATAGTTATATAATAACTATATAATATAGTATAGTTAAGTTAAGTGATTAGTTATTATAATTAGTATAGTTATACTAATATTAGACTATCATTACTATATTATATTTAGTATAGTATATTAGTAATTACTTAATGGCGAGTTAGTGATATAATTAGGTTAGATGAAAATTATAGTTATAGTATAGTTATAGGTTAGACTATTAGTAATATAGTATAGTTATAAACTTATATATATTAGACTATTAGTAATATTATTTATAGACTACCCACTTAGTTTTTAGTATATGTTATAACTATAGTCCATATTAGTATAAGTATAAGTTTAAGTTATATAACTATACT
This sequence comes from Carya cathayensis, assembly GCA_011037825.1. Lineage (NCBI taxonomy): Eukaryota > Viridiplantae > Streptophyta > Magnoliopsida > Fagales > Juglandaceae > Carya > Carya cathayensis. The sequence continues at coordinate 362,518 of QGSO01000418.1, read as the reverse complement.
CTATATTAGACTATTAGTATTTATTTTATTTTTATACCATATTAGAGTCTAGTGTCTAGACTCTAATATTAATTTACTCTATTAGTATTAGTAATTTACTATAAATATTAGTATTAGTATAAAATTCTAAATAATAGTATTAGTTAATAATTACTTAATGGCAAGTTAGTGATAGAATTAGGTTAGATGAAAATTATATAATTAATTATATACAATTATTATATAATCAATATATTATATATATAAATTATAAAAAAAAAATAATCATTCGGTCCGGTCCGGTCCGGTCCGGGGTGAAAAACCCCCGGACCGTGGACCGGACCGAATGACTTCGGTCCACTAATATTAGGACCGGGACCGGGATCGGTCCGGTCCAAATTGGCCGGTCCGGTCAGTTTTTCCGGTCCGGACCGGCCGACTTTCACCCCTAAGTTTAAGTATTTATCAATACCTTAACATTGAAACCAAGGCTGTCCAAATCCAGCATATAAGCAGAGTCCACCTACACGGATAAAAAATGCAGCCTTTATATTATTAACAAAAAAAAACACATATGGGTGTTGGTAATTTCCAATGGCATAATTAACACATCCAGGCAATTGAAGCCACCACATCACTTGTAATCACAGCTAGATCCAACCAATTTTGGCTTATGGTAACCAGTTCATTCTAATTTTGACCAGTGGGTGCAGTCTGAGTAATGATGATGATGACAGATAACCAGTGATGAGCTAAAAGAAAGAAAGAAAAATCTGCTGCTTCCTGCTTCAGATGGTAATAAGATGTCCGAGATCAAATTACCGGAATTGATGTCCAGTGTTGCACAATAACTTTTGTATCTTCAGCATGATCTTTATTCATGTGAGACTGAGAAAGAATAGAATTTCAATCAGGATGGTTTTGACAAGAAAATAACCATGCGGCACATTGGACTAAATAAGATGTCATTACCGTAACAGGTTTAGAAAACTGAGCAATTGGATCAACTTTGGCAGAATTATACTCTTTTGCACTGAACTCTGAAATATACAACGAAAGAAAGATGCATAAACTGAGTAGGGAGGGAATGTGGTAAAAGGTGTATAGCAACACAACATATAAATTCATGGGACGTGCTTAAAACATATACAGAACAATGCAACAATTCAGCAGCAAAAACATAAGTGACTTATCTTAATGGGTTGATACATCAATTCCCTCCTTCCCTCTCAAATATGGAAGGATTTGAAAAAGAACCAAACTATAGTTAAAAGGAAAACTAAAAGAGCAGTTGGTTCACAAACCTCCTGATCCTAATACGGCTGTGGCAACCCCTGAAACATACCGTACAACTTTTGGTATGATTCGCATAAATTGGAAGTCACCAAAGTCAACCTTCAGATCAAATTTTTCTTTCAGTTGCCCACTTAAAAATAGAAGTAAAAACATATTGTTGAGAGAAAGGGAGTAGAAAAAAGAAGCGTGTTACAGAACAAGAGTGCTAACTATACAAGTTACCCAAAATGCATTTGGATGCCTTGCCAAATATGCTGTACGAATGGCAGCTCTCTCATTTTCAGAAACCTATACAATTGGTACAAACCCAAAAACAAATGTGAAGTTCTTCATCTTAATATGCCATGAAGAGCATAATATAAGACCAAAACAACAGAGTAGCACATAAACAGAATCAATTAAGACACTATTTAACGCTTGATATAGGTTATAACTTACAAAAATAGCATCACCGTGCAGGGTGATTACTAAATCAGTCCTGTCCTCCACATCTCTAGCCACAAGCAATGAGCATTTCGGATTAGCAGTTAAGTCCTGTAAAAGACAGCAAGATGGGAATTTGAGAAGACTAAAATTTCTAGATAAAAAAGAAGAAAAACTTTACAAGATTTTTGAAGGTAACATAAATCTGTGTCCACAATGATACATTTATACATGCATAAACATATGTACTCACACCTAGAAACATGCGTAAATCTTTAGTCACAAGGAAGCAGGGAAAACCTAGCTTTCTGGCCTAACCTAGCATACATGGCATGCGTGGATAGTAACTGAAGAGTGCTGGGTTCAGCAAATACTTATGCAACCAAACGTTGACAGAAGTCAACTCCAATCGCCAGAACCTATTTAATATGGGAGCATTTAACTCATTTCACTTTGCTAATCTATTATCAATAAACTAATTCAAAATTTTAGCTGGGGATGGAACAAAGATTGTTTCAATTTTAACTGTATATGTGATGTATCATGAATCCCAAGAGAAAGAAACTTCATAAATTCAACATGAAGGTAATATTCAGTTATAAACTTTACAATCCTTCAACGTAGAGATATGTATTAGAAGTGCACAAACTTGTGTATGAATTGCCAGGCTGCTGACTGCTAATATTAGGGATCCATCTGCATCACAGGCAAAATCAACCACTGACCCCGATGGATAGCCCTCATGCTTCTGCACATGAAAGGAATTCAGAATATGATTAGGCAAGAAGAATTGGATTGGCTGAGCAGTGCGTAGCACGATCAAATATCAAGCAGCTTGAAGTTGCCAAGAACATCCGGAGTATATCAGAGCTTTCATTATAACATCACAAACATTTAGTGAAAGTTAATATATGAGTGATATTTTATTTCAACAGCCCAGGCACTCCGCACTTTTTGGGTAAACATCTAAGCAATACACTCTACCACAGTTAATTAAATCTACCATTTTTCATCAGCTTAAGCTTTTGAGAGACAAGTGGTGAGTTCACACATTTGAGGTCGAGTAAGCATCTATACCTAAAAGTAAATCAGCTGCTTATTTCAGCGATCGGAATCAAATACCAGAATCAAGTAGGAAACAGAACAACACCCGGACTTATTATTAATTTAAGTTTGGGTGATGTCAAAACCTGAGAAAAGGTAGATAGCATCCCGCGCACACTGTGATCAAGCACAGTTCGAATCTCCTCAATTGGAGGAAGGCGAGCAGCTTTTTCCTGCAAGAACAAAGAGTAAAAATCAAAACAGAAAAATTCCGAAAACGCATCGTCCATGTACGATGTTTCCAAGGTTTGTGATGGTAATGAGTTAGAAAGAATACCTGATGTGCTTGAATCAGTTGAAATACATCGGAAACATCTCCAGGTGAGGTCTGATTCAGAGAAAAATGCTAGCATCATTTTACCATTCAATCACGTGGCGGTTGAGTGTTTTTACTATTGGTTGAGCTATAAATTGTTCACCCATGAGAAGAATTATATAATTTCCTATTTGCTTCTTAAAACAAAAGAAATACATCGATCACTCATCGTAAAAAAAGGCTAATCGATCAAAGAAGTCAACAAATTAAATAGGGATAATAGAGTTGAATTTGAACGAAGGTTAAGAAAGCTGGAACCAAGTTTTCATTCATTCGATAAGTATGAAAGAGAATAAAAGTAAGTACCGGAGGATTGGTGATTGATGAAGGAGAGGAGGATGAAGCGGCCATTAAGAGAGGAGGAGTAGAACTTGAAAGCGGAGAGAATAGCTTAAAGGAGGGGCGGGAATGAAGAAAAGGAAGGGGAGTGGGAGGGGATTTTCTGAGGACATTTATGCGAGAAAATATGAAGAAGGTCTTGGTCGCCCACGGCGATACCAGAAGAGTCGTCATCTCTTCCCCTCGACAAGGCCGCAACTACCTACCTACCTTCACTCCCCCTTTATTTATTTATTTATTTTCTTTTTGTAGGTAATTTGTTTCCTTTTTTTTTGGTCTTAAAGCTTCAATATCCCATGATTCCCATCTTCCATCTAACCAGTTAGTTTTTGTAAAATTCTATCTCGTCTTTTTAAAATATAATAAATAATTTAATTTTTTAAATTTTAAAATAATAATAATATTAAAAAATAATATTTTAAATTTTTATCTAAATCAAAAAATTCTCACCTCAGAGTAAAAACTTAACTTGCGGAGTACTTATTTATTTATTTCCAACGAGTAACGGAATGGAAAAGGAAAAGGCTCTGTGTACATCGTGAAGTGAGATTGCATTGCATCTGATTTTCTAATCTACTCTCCTTCTCTGTTACCTTCTCGTCTAAAAATTACTTCAATTCCAAGTTCAGACAAAACAGGATTATAAAAAAAAAAAAAAAAAAAAAGGCCTCGTCAAATCGCATTACAATGATTTATTTAACAGATTGAACAATAGATACAGGGAAAAAAAATCCCTAACAATTGAGTAATGACAGATTTACAGCATTCCAAAAGAGTTACCATCATCGTTAAATTCAGGATTGAACAGAGATCCGATACAAAACTGAAAAACCCTCACCACCACTACTAATAACTATTTTTAAAAGTAAATTTCCCAAATCAAGGCCCCCAAAGAAAAAGCCATCCCTCAATGGATCTGTAATAAAACACTTTACAAATCAATAAAGAAAGAGAAACGGATTCAATCGGAATGGGAATAGTCGGTATCGTCGTCTTCGTGAAGATGGGAGGAAAGAGGGGGAGAGCAGAGAGAGAGGGCGATGCGGTGCAAGTATTGGAAAGGGACGCAAAAGAGGATGTGGAGGACGCGATCGCTGCTCAATCTCTCCGGATTGCACGCTATGTATTGGCATAAGTCTGCCGAAACGTTGGCCACCCAAACCGCCACATGGCTGTTCAACACCATCTTCGCCTTTCTTCTTTTCGTTGTTTTGCTCCGGAATGGGTAAAAGCGTGTTTCACACGAGACGAGGAGGCTTTGCCTTTACCACCTCTACATCTCACCCGCCGTGCTTTTGCCCTCTCCTTGTTGCCATTATATCTTTTCCATTAGAATAATAACAATTTAAGTTTAAGTGTTGCTTAGACGTAGGGGGAAAAGAAAAAAATTTAAAAAATGAATAAAATATTATTATAATATTATTTTTTAATATTATTTTTATTTTAAAATTTAAAATAATTAAATTATTTATTATATTTTATATAAAAATTTAAAAAAATTATAATAATTATAAAAAATAAGATAAGATAGTTTAATTTTGTGTAATCATACTGACCCTTAATCACATTTAGTGCATAGGATTTCAATTTCAAACCTTTTTATCTTTATTTTTTGGCGAAATATTTTTTGTGGATCTTATTTTAATAAATAATCAATACAATAATAACAATAATCAATCTAGAACTTTATAATTAATAATATTCTATATATTGTACATGGGCGATCGCTTATAATAGAATGATCATTACATACTTTAAAATGGTAATATTATACAATTTATTGAGAGCTAACAACTGCGACTAAACATCTTACTCTAAATTCTTATTTATGAGTAATGTTATATACAGTCATATAGTGTGCATCATACAATCGTTTTGAAAAAAAGTAAGATTTATTATTAAAATTTTTTTTTCATATAGATCTCATATTTATTATTATTTTTTTAAATAATTACATAGCACTTGCACATTTACGACTGCAAATATCATTTCTCTTCTCCTAAACTCACGGCTATAAATGAAAAGAGAAGATGAATTGAACATGAGAATTTACACCGTAAATACCACATCAAATGAGTTTAAACTGTGTTTGAATGTCGGGTTGAACTGAGTTGAGTTAAGTTAAGTTGAATTGAATAAAATATTGTTAGAATATTAATTTTAAATATTATGAGTGTATTGGAATTCTGAATAATTAAATTTTTTATTATATTTTATATAAAAATTTAAAAAAATATACGAAGATTTGAAAAAATTATAATGATATAAAGTGAATTGACGAGAATTTGGTAACCAAACTGGCCTGCCTCCAAACATTTTGAAATAAAAGCATCAATTCTGCAATTAACTACAATTTAATTCGGCATGCCTAATCTGCCAATCTCAAACATAATCAACATTGTACCTTCGATAGGTAGAGTGGGTTACCATCCCAATTTTCGATCGACGATCACCCTTTGAGATGCTACCACTTTCCATTGTCAGATCCACGATTTGCATTTTTTTTCTCTCTCTCAAAATCAAATCTAAACACGCTACTTCTACCAACAGTGTTGGAATGAAGATCAACAACAATAAACTCAATCCAACTTAGAAAAGAGCGCTTCACAAAGCAATTTGTCAGTGGTGAGCTTTCTAATCTCATACCAAGAAATATGGAATCAACCCAACTAGTTTAGAGCCATTTCTTTACTTGTATTGTTTTCTGGTTCTCTGCAATTTGCTGAATTTGAAAGTTTGTTGAGGTATACCGTATTCCACCCCACTGTATTATGAGTTATCATGTGCCAAAAAACTGAAAAAAAAAATACAAAATGACCTCAGTTACCAAATTGTGGTAAAAATAATGCACTATTTGTAGGAACAAGGTTTCGGTTGACCTGAAACCTTGGACACAGTGATTAATTGGTAATAAAGGAAGACAAGGTTGCACAGAGTTTACAGCAAGGATCCCATATTTTTCACACCCTGCCAATCTAGACAAAAAATCAGAAAATATTAACTAAAAGCAATATTCCTCATTTCAAACACTTCGAGCCCACTGTTTCTCTACTGAAAGCCCGAGGGTGTACAAAGCACGGTGTATGCCACCACTTGTGTTTAAAATGACATTCTTTACTTTGAGGGTGATTAATTGCTCAAGATCAGGCAAAAGGTCAATCACTGATCTTCAAGATATCCTTTCTCCTCCAAGTAAGACACTACTTGCACTGCCATGGCACCTGGTGTGGGGCAAAACCCATCTTTTTGTTGTATTTCAATCTGTAGAAAGGTGGGAAAATTATTCCTTAAAAAAAAAAAAAAAAAAATTAGGTTAAAAAGCTTACTCATTTATCGACTTTGATATCCTGGCAGACATGCATACAATTAGTTTTCAACTTTTCATCCTTCAATAAAGACGTACCTCACAATTCAACGGTGGTTCATATGGATCATCTATCCCAGTAAAACCTGCAACACAGTAAGGTTATTTGAAAGCAGCCAAAAGGTAATGGGCAAGAAATATCTGTTTATCACTGATATTATTTTACCCTCCAAATGCATATTACAAAGTTGGGAATTGGTGTCTTGTAAAATTAGGTAAATCATGTATTTATATGGTGAATTAGTGGCGATTAATTCTTTGAAAAGGAAGCAGTGGAAGACACCATAATTGAAGGGCGAAAAACGATTTAAATTAAAAAAATATAAAACAACAAGATAATCTGTGGTACAGTAATAACAGCAATGGACTGGATGAGAAAGAATAGGTGCTCCTACAGCACCTCCCTCTTGCTAAAGAAGAACCAAGGAAAATCTCACAAAAATTCCGGGAATTAAATAACATCAAGTTGGCAATTCACAATAGCATCATGATATGTAACACCCCAATGGAAGGCTCAAGCAATATGGCCTATATTTCAAAATGACTAGTCAATGATACAATTGGAGCCCCACTAGAACATTATAAAGAGCCAAGAACTTTCCATCCCAAGAAATGTGGGATATCATACACCACATACACTTATCACTTGTTAGAATGGAGTATCTCATTATATTTCCGACATCCTTGTCGGGCCAGTATGCCATAGATGGCATGGTTCAAGTCACACATTTCTAGTTAGAATAGGTTCTGATACCATTTGTAACAACATGGAATGCCCAAACCACATAGCCTACTCCAAAAGGAGTAGTCAAATGATACAATTGGAGCCCAATCAGAACATTATAAAGATCAAGAACTTCTCATTCCCAAGCAATGTTCTCATACACCACCTACCCTTTATCACTTATAAAACTGGGATATCACAATGTATATGGTTAAATAAATATTGATTGATGTGCATAACAGATTTAGGTGTCATTTGGATAGTGAGTTGAGATGAGATAAAAGTTGAATAAAATAATGTTAGAAAATTATTTTTTTTATAAGTAATAAAAAATTTTATTAATAAGCATATTCCAGGTACACTGGAAGTATACATGTGTTAGAATATTATTTTTTAATATTATTATTGTTTTTGGATTTGAAAATGTTGAATTGTTTATTATATTTTGTGTGAAAATTTGAGAAAGTTGTAATGATGAGATGAAATGAAACGCTTCTTATATCCAAACCAGGCCTTCGTTGAAGATACGATAAGAAAATAAATAATTCATGTGCCATGATCCAGAATCATGCACTAACAAGCCATACCACATGAGGTGGCTGTCAACTCAACTATGAAATAGTTGAGGGTCAGTTTTAGTTTCACTACCCTAATTAGTCACCAAATAGGGATTCACGTCAGCTGTTAAGAATGCTCATATAAAGTTAAAATAAGCTGATACATGATTTCTCTATAACTTAAAAAGAAAACTTTATTTACAAAAGGGCAATGCAACATGGGAAAAGTAACTACACTAAGATTCCTGTGGTGTATTCTTGGGTTCTTTCAAACTGATGATTTTTTTTTTTTTTTTATATAGATAATCAAGAAGTTTTATTCATAATACTAGGCATAGCCAAGTAAATAGGACGTATACATGAGTAATACCTAACTAGGATTTACAACTGAAATAAGAAACTCATGGACATTAAGCCCATTAAGATCTATCGCCCCCGCCCAAAGCAAACTGATGATGTAGAGAACACAACTTATAATGGCACGTAAATAGTGGCCTTTCTTTTCTTTTCTTTTCTTTTCTTTTTTTGATTGGCACCAAATATCTAGGAACAACGCCTGACTAATCCCAGGAGTGCACATGCCCTTGGCAATGAGTTTCCGGCAAGTGCACCTTGGGTAATTCAAGGGGATGATCCCCCAGTCAAATGGCCCCTAGAAATTTTTTGCATCCAGTGAGATTCGAACCTTGGACCTTGGAGGGAGCATACCACCAAGACTAAGGCCTTTACCACTTGAATCAACTCCTAGAGGTTGGTAAATAGTGCCCCTTTCTAAATAGTCTAAGGGGTTTTTAGTTACACATTGCAATTTGTTTTCTCCCCTTCTCTTATTGGGATTGATTTTCACATCAAAATAAGCAGACATAACTAACAGAACAGATAACGGGCACTTTCTTTTCTTTTGGGGGGAGAAGAAGACATCATGTCAATGCATCAAAAGTGCAAGGTAAGCATGTTAAAAAACACACCTTTGATCTTTCCAGCACGCGCCAGCTTGTAAAGGCCTTTTGTATCCCTTGCTTCACACAATGTTAGAGGCATGTTCATAAAAACCTGTTTACACACAGGTAAAAATGAATTCCTCCTTGAAAATAACAAAAACCAAGGCATAATCATGCTAAACCACACGAGGAGCCTTGCCTCAATAAAATTCGCATATGGCAACATTGCACGGCAAGCATCCCGATCTTTTCTATACGGAGATATCAGACTCGCAATACAGATCAGACCAGCATCCGCAAAGAGTTTTGCGACTTCCCCTAGATTAAATAAATAATAACTTAAGCATCATGCTGTACTGAAATTGACCAAATGCTAGCCTTCACATTATAATAGCCCTTAGTAAATACTCATTTCCCTAATTGCATCAATAGCATGGAAATTACTTCTGTTATGTCTTTATTCAACAACTGAAAGCACCATATCTACAGGTACAAATTACTGTGGTACTGCATCAGATTGGGGCTAGAAAATCTCCCCAGCTTCCAATGCAAAACAACAGGTAGCAACAACAGCTGTTACAAATGGTAGATCCGTGCAAGGTGGGAAATAATGTCAAAATCAGGCCAAGGAAAAAAAAAACAACTCTATACTAACCATAATTAGATTTATCTGGTTCTATCAAGAATCTTTTCCAAATTATCAATACTCAATGTTCATGACAGAATCACTATGAACATAAACATGATCACCCCCAGAGCAATGTGTGGTGTGATAGCCATTAAAAGCCACATTCAACTTCTATCCTTGTCAGCTGGTCATACAAGCCTTAAACAATATGACAGACAAATGAACTTTAGTTCAATACAGTCCAAAAAATTCAAAAACCTCCAAGTCCAAAAAATTGTCTTTTGTTTAGATAGAAAAAAAAGAAAAAAAAAAAAAAAGAAAAAAAAAAAGAAAACAGAAACTTACCAACTCTCCTTATATTTTCAGTCCGATCTTCTGGTTTGAAACTAAGGTCCTTGTTCAGTCCATGTCGAAGGTTATCTCCATCAAGGACATACGACAGCTTTCCCCTAGAGTGCAGTTCTCTACTTAGTGAACATGCCAGAGTGCTTTTTCCTAAACAATTTGGACAAAAGAGTTCAGCAAGGCATAGCATCTACATCGAATATAGCAGACTACTTGATCTGCATTGTACGTGGTCAAATTATCTCAAATTACCCTGTCTCATCTTTTCCTCAATGAGAGTTAGCTGCGCACACAAACATATGCATAAGGGAAACTAAGAGAAACGCCAGGGCACCTTCTAGTCAATAGATCACCCAAATTGCATCCAACACCAATGCAAGATGATAAAAGCGCAGTGGCCACAAAAGATGTAAGCCTAATATCAGATTGGAAATTTACTTTATATGCAAGCCAGCAAGAAAATAAAGTCAACAACCCAAAGTCCAACTTGGAAAAATACGGCATAATATCTACAACAAGAAAAATACCACAACACATCCTTAAGACCCCTGGGCAAGGTGCTAATCTAGGGTCCCTACAATATAGAATGTGAAAAAGAGGCTAGTCAGTCAGTTTAAAAACCGAACCTGATCCGCTGAGACCCGTAATCCATACGACACAACCTTTTTGATTAAGTAGCTTTTGCCTCTCAACCTTCCCTACTGGACATTCTTGCCAAAATATATTTGTTGAATTGCTCAGAGTAGACATCGGAAACTTTCCTTCTGTTCCTTCCCACAGATAAACGCCGAATCATTAACAGCAATACAAATATGAAGAATTTTAGTAAAAGATTTTTATCGTCCAGAGACAAAGATCTAAGGTTATAATCTTATGTTTTATGGTATAGATATAAGAAAACGGGAACAGAATGTATCAAACGAACACGAAAAAAAAAAAAAGCACCCAGAGAAGTTATGTAGACATATACATCGCACATATGAATATGATAAGAAAAGAACAAGAAATTTAGTCCAGCAAAGAGGAAGTTTGAAAATATGTATTCAGGGATTGGCTGGAGTGGAGAGACAACCCGTATAGTTGCCAACCAACGGTTCAAAAAAGGAACAAAAAGATTGATCGGGTTAATTTCCGGTCTTCCACACTGATCTAGGCACACGCTATTCTCTTAGTTTAATTTGAAGATTCAAGGGCAATGAAGAAGCAGAGAATGCAGATATATGGCTATACTGGTAAAAAAAAAAAAAGATAATGTCGGGGAACACACTTGTATCGAATTGAGAAAATGCCCTCCCTCCCCCCTTAATTTGATTGATTGTGTATTTTGCGGAAATAATAATAAAAAGTGCGGTATAAATATGAAATAAATGGGAAAGTGATGTTGAATGAAGATTATAATTGAAGACAGAAAGAGCACTGGTAATTGATGAACGTAGAAGCGTACAGTAGCACACATTTTCCGTAAAGGAAGCGAACACTTTGGGTTAGCATCACCCATGAAACAAAAACGATCGTATATCGGATATATCAGAGAGAGAGAGAGAGAATACCTTTTTGCTTGTTTGGGCGAGAGAGAAAGTAATGAATTGTGGAGACGGTGATGGAGGTGGAGTTAGAGGCGGTGGTGGTGCTCCCGTCCTTTTTGGGGGTTGCATTTTGTTGGAGGTATATATTGTTTTTGGTTTTTGGAATGAATGAATCTGGACGCACACCGAGTCGAGTGCCTCCACCTTCTTCCTTTTTTTTAGCTTTTTTTTTTTTTTTTCCTAAAAAAGACCTTCGCGACTTTGTGTATCAGTGTGAATGCTTCATCTTCGCCGTATCCAACGTAACCTTGGCTTGTGGTCAGAGTCTGGGATGGGTCCTAACCTTCCGTTTGGATGACGTGGAACGAGTAATTATATATGGTTTGATGCCGAATTTGTGCTCTTAGGTAAGATTAGTGTGGTATATTAATAAGAGAAATAGCATAAATAAGTCTTTTTGTTTTAATTAATATATAATTTGTTATTTTTATTTTATATTTAAAAACACATATATAGGATAGAATGGCAAAAATAATAAATTACATATTAATTAAATAATAATAAAAATAAAAAGTAAATAAAGATATATTAATAAAAAGATGAAATAATACAAGTGGAGAGAGAATAAATTTGAAAGTAGATGAATAAGGTGGCTGGTATCAATGATCTGTAGAAAAGGCCCAAGATAATGGTTGTGGTATATAAATAGCTGAGGTTTGTAATGGTTGATTGTGATTTAAGATAGATAGTATAACAACTCGAACCACCGATTGGATAGGTGAGAATGGACTTGGCCCATTATGGAAACGTCTACTTTTAAGTTAAGCATATGATTGATTACTTTCACCTTCCAACTTTTCTGTACAAATGATTAATTGGGCTTGATTCGGGTTCTCGCACTAGTATTTTTATTCTTAGTTTGGACTCCACCTAGCTCTACCAACACCAAACGGGACTTCCCTGATTTTCTACGTCAATATTGGGCCATTATTTCAGAACTACATTCACATATAAAACTTAAATATTTATTATCTAAACGTAATTAATGCCTGATTTGATTTAGTAGATGATTTCATATTATCATTATAATTTTTAATTTTTTTCAAATCATAAAACAAAAATAATATTATTTAAAAAAAAAAAAAAACATTGATTAGTTTGATTCACTTTGCCCAAGATGACAAAAATAGAAAACCAAAAGTTCTAAGTGCTGGTCTAAATGCAAAGGGAATCTATCCTGTGCCCATAATGGAGGAGACGGTGTTTGTAGATTCTGACACGGAATTCCAACAATGATTCTCTGTGGCTAGCAGTAGTAGGTAGTGGCAATTAACATTCTACTCTATCTTTTTATCATCACTACACTAGTACTATATGGTATTGGTGGCACTACAGCGACAGTTGGTGGGTGGCTTAGTACATTTTAAGTCTTTATTATTATTATTATTATTTTAACATATACTTTTAAATATTTTTTAAAATAAAAATTTACAATATTATTTAAAAACAATTCTTTAATCACAGGTAAAAATAAATAAAAATAAAATTTATAGAAAGCCTAACATTTTCCTATGATTTTGAATTACAGATTCACTTCCCTTCTAATAAGATTTTGTACCGATTTTCACCTTCTGTTACCCTTTTTTTTTTCTTTTTATTTATTTATTGCCGATTTACATATTGAGAAAGGTAAGAGGAAACCAACAGAGATTGGAAAATATAAAAGAAAGAAAGCAACCATTATTCGATGGACTTGTTTAAATGGACTGTGACGTCCACCTTGAAGAATGGAATAGGGCCTTGGGAATCATTTAATTCCTGTTTTTAAGCCCCCAACTATTGGGAAGGAACTAAAACATCAAATCAAAGTTCTTCCTTCCTCATAATCAAATCAATCATTGTTAAATTTAAGCTTATTTTGAAATTAAAAACTAATTGTTATCTCATTTTGAGTTTGGTGTATGGACATATATATGTATGTATGGGTGCTACACTTGTTTAATAATGTGAAGCGTTTTGAGTATCATATCATTGCAACTTTTTATGACTTGCATGTTCATAAAATTAATAATTTACAATGCATGAAGCATAATTAATTGTAGGCAAGGTATTGCATGGTGGATTGGTTTCTTATGTGTCTTATCTTTTTCTCACTTTGGAGCACTTTGAAGGTAAGGATCGATGCGTATGAGTTCTTAATTGGTGTAGTGGAAATCAACCTTTTGGCCCTCCATTCCTATTGGCTTCTGTGTCTTTCTTCCAAAGAAAAAGAGCTCCTCTCAATTATTATCTTTAATGGAGAAAAAAAATATCATTTCATGGACCACTGTTTTTAAGAGTTATTATATTTTCAAGTTAGTGCGTAAAGCATACTATCTACATCATTTAAATGATAATATTTGATTTGTAATATTCAAATTTTAAGATTTTTCTTCTATATCAAATGTGTGGACGGTATGTTCCCAATTATATTCTCATACACTTTATTGAGGATATTATCCACACACATTGACTTATGAACAGAATTTTTCTCTAAATATTATTAACAATGTTAATGATCATTTTAGTTAGAGGGAAAAGAGCTGGAAACAGATCAATTAAGTCTTGTGCTCCACTCGATCGGGTATATTTTAGATACATGCATAATATAATTAAATTTTTAGCTATGCATGGTTACATCAGAGATATATAGTTGTATCGTGATCGATCCACTGTATATATAAACACATTAATTCACTGACTATTGATCCTTTACTCTTTTTTTCAAACAAATAATAATAATAATAATAATAACGAATACAATTTTAATTTTTATAAACCTGGCATACGTGCATGTATTTGAATTGAAAAGTCGCTTAAAACTGATTCATTTCCATTTCCTTTATTTGAGTTTAAATCAAGGTATTTTTGTTTAAAAATGTACATACATTTTAATTTAAAAGATAAATAATACATTAATTGATGTCATGTAAACGGAAAATAAAAGGATTTTGGAAACGTGATGATCAATTATATATAAAACAGATAGATCATAGAATAAGTTGCAAGCACATGATATATATAATGATTCTCAGAGCGAAGGATGCTTTCGTTTTGAGAGATGTTCACCGAACAAGCATATTAATTAATGAGGCAGCCAGCAATAAAAAAGGGTCGGCTGGCATGCTAAAGTTTCTGATTATATTATATATATGGGTCATGACTATGCAGTCATAGGCCACAATATAAAGTCAGGGATTAAGAATACAGTCGAGAGCACGATCACTAATTAGGTATATGTTTTAAATCGGTTTGTATGACTATCTTTAGCCATCAATTAACATCATTTTTAGTCGTCAATTATGACCACCTTTAACCGTCAATTATGACTTAAGTTATACATAAACTGTCTTTGTACTACTATATATATGGATATCATTCATTTGTATAAGTTAAAGGTTTTCATTATTGAATAACAACGCTTTCTCTTATAATATTATTTTTTTTTTAGTTTCATTACACGTTATCAGTACGAGACTCTATTGATTCTGAAGCTAATGATATTCTACTTTAAGTAAGTTTTTCAATATATTATTTGCGGTCCTCAATGTGAATATTAAAAATTATATTACTTATTATTACTTGATAAAATTCTACATTTATTCTCATAGTTTACATTTCAATGATATTATGGTGAATTAATATTCCCATAATTTATTTTTCAGTTATTTCTGTGGGGAATATTATCTATGGTGAATTAAAATTTTCATAATTTACATTTCAGTTATATCTGTAGTCAATTTTTATTCACATAGTTTATATACAAGTTCTATTTATTTTTTATACTTGTTATGAATTATTGATGATAAGATTTATTTTAGAATATAAATGGAGCATCCCTGAAGGATCGCCCTAAACTAATAATTTTATTGAGTATCTCATAATAAAAGATCTATTGATTATGTGAGATAGTTTAAAGGAGTTATACGTGTACCAAAAGATCGGGATCCCTCCAAAAGCTCGTTATGATTAATGCACCTGAAATTGCATAATTGAAATTGTGTAGAGAAAAGCTACTAAAAAATATATGTTTAAAATGAATGCCTCGAATGTGCTCCTGAAGTAACAATATCGAGTGCTAAAGTTCACAAGATATTCTAAACTTATATCTTGTTTTCTAGTGACTGAGTAAAATAATGAGCTTTTGTTAAAAAAAATCATTAATCACGTCCTATTAGTTCCACTTCATTTCCTAAAGTGAATAATATTGGATTTATATCATTCCCATAAGCGAATGGTGCATTTTTTACAAAGAAACCAAGAGCTTGGATGTGATAATTAATATCTTTATAATACTTTTATGATTTCATGCCAGAAGCTCGTATTGGAAAAACTACCAGTTTTCTATTTGAGATGATATTATACTGTTATTGAATCAAATTTTATGATGCATCAAAAGTGATATGATTCAAAATATTTGTATGTTTTTCGTGATTAACTTGATAATCCGAAATCAATTACAATAAGTCGAATAATTTTCATATAGACGTCTATAAAAGAACCTGAAGATTCTTTTACTATAAAGTCTTCCTACTATGAGCGGAAAGAAAAATTTGCTTGAACCAAATAAAATGAAATAATTCGACATTATTCTGATTATCATAGGTGAACTAGAAGTTCAGATGATAATTAATTTATGGATGCAATAAGATAAAAATGTCTCATATTCTAGCTGCTAAAATCCCAGCAAGAATTGAAGTCCTTGTAGGAAAATTAAAAAATTTAGCAGTCTAATGAACGTAAGACATGTCTAAAAGCGTGAGAGACCTATTAATATAAAAAATAAAGTATCCTGAAAGAGAAAAGTACAAAAAAAAAAAAGAAGAAATTTGTGCTTCTGAAAAGGCCATACCCACAAAATAATCAATAAGATCTATCCAAACTTTCTGTACAAAATTTTCTCATAATAAAAACTCCTGAAGAGTATAATCCTCATGAAGAGCATCTCCTGAAGAATAATCCTCTTGAAAAGGAAACTATTGAAGAGGTTTTTCATGAAATGTCTTCTCTTGAAGAGAGATATGTACCTGAAAATAACGAGATTGCGATACATTTCATGAGTATTGGAGAAATTCTAGGTAGAAATAAAATCATTGCCGACAACATATTTTCATATAAGATGACACTTGACATTACTAAAAGTAATGAAGAAAGTGAGCCAAAAACTGCCGAAAAATACTTACGTAAAAATATTGGCCAAAATATAAATAAACAATTTCTGCAGAATTGATATCACTAGTAAAATGTGATATATATGAACTTGTAGTCCAAACACCTAAGAGATGATACTTGTTGAATATCAGTCGGTATTTGTATAAAGGAAATGAAAATGTGATATATAAATCACGAGTCGGTTTCTCGCAGAAATTATATTGATATATTTTTTAAGTGGATGAAATTATATTAAGATTTTTATTAGCTTGATAGTTACCGAGAGTTTGGGTATGCATGATTAACTACATATTTATATGGATCACTAGATATGAAATGCATGAAGCATATAATTCTGAAGTACTTATTCTATTAAGTTTCAAAAATCTTTATATGATCTAAAACAATCCAAACGCATATGGAACAAGCTATTTTATATATATTTTCAGTATCTAGATTAGTTTTTATTGTAGTTTATATAGATGATTTAAATGTCATTGAGGCTCTAGAAAAGCTCATGAAAATTGCACGTATTTGAAATATAAATCAAAAACCCTTTCGGCTTCGAGGGGGAGATGGATGAAATTATTAGTTCTGAAATACTATCTCTTAAATGCAATTAGTATTTCAGATTCATATTACGGTTTTATAAAAAATGTGCATGATTAAAGGAGAAATAAAATGGAGCACACAGAACATCTATCAGAAGATAGAAACATAACGTGAATATTTGTGAAATATTATTTTATTATCTTGAAACAAAATTACAGAAATTTGAGACTCTTCGCCTCATTCTTTAAACGATATTGTTTTTCATAAATTTGCATAGCATCTCTATCTGAAGGAGTTGGCAATCGAAAAAATAAGTCAAGTAAGGATTTTAAATTCATATTCTTTTGTTTTATTGCTCCTACCTTCATGTTGGATCCCAGAAGAAGTAGCTGAATGATGAAAATTTTCTCGTTGAGTTTGTCAACCTCACAAGTTTTGGATTGTAGTCTATGAGAAAATGCGACAATGGTTGATGAGTATCGGGTACCGAGACTCATAAGCTCGTAGATAGCATTATCATCTGACTTATTAGTCAGATCATTTTTGTTTTGTATTATAACACTTATGATAGAAGCATAAAAAACTGGTAAACGAGGTGTAGAATACATCATTTATTGGTCACGAGAAAATTGTTGAGTCATTGCAGAGTAAGAATGCAGGCTAATTATAGAAAAGTGACGAAGATGTGATGCGAATGAAAATAAGCTGAATATTTATTTTATAGAAAAAATTATGAAAGTAAGACAAAATTACATATATTGATAAAGAATACGCTAAATACAGATATCTTACAGTTATTTACTAGGCCGTAAAATTAAAAGTAGATTGCCCCTACTCTCTTAGAAGTTGGACTTTTTTAAATATCTGCGGCTAAATTAAATGCAGCTTATCCTTATTCTCTAAGTCTTTATACTTTTTCAAATATCTGTTGTTGCTGATCTTATATTTGAGCCCATTCTGTTTCCAGATCCTCTATACGTGGCTAAAGATCACGGACATACTATTTTAGCGTCTTATTCTCCTCCTTCAGTTTTCTGTTCTTACAACTTTTCGCAAAGAGTTTCTAACGCAATTAAGATATTTGATTATTGAGTTGGTTGACCTCATTCACTTTAACTAATAACCTCCGACACATGGTCATAACAGAAACAGAATATTGAGTACTAATAAATCTTGATTCTGAAACGACATCAGTATAACTATTTCCAAAAAAATGAATCTCTGCTCCTATCATAAGAGCAATATTCTTAGGTGAATAAAAATAATGACAAAGTATCTCTATTGATTCACAGTGTCTCTCGTGAAACTTTTCTCTACAAGAGACAAGAGATGTACTATCATAGCCCTGCAGCGCCTAACAGCTCCAGAAGAGCTATAAAATCCTACCGTGCTTGTCTAGTCTAAAAAGGTAGCCATCGTTTTTGTTAAATATGGAAGTTGGTGGCTTAACTTTGATGACTTCTCCACTAATTATGTTATTTACAAAAACTCTAGAAGAGTACAACTCTGGAAAAGTAGTGAATTTAATGTTAAAACGATCTTGAATCAATATAGCGAATTTGTTTACCAAAATATTACCAACTGCATCATTTAAAGTGTTGGTACACAATAATGAGATGCATCAACGCGAAGACCTTTTACTATAAAATCTTGAAGCACTTTTATATAGACAAAACTCATCCCCTGAATACTCCAATAGTTGTTCAATCACTTGATGTGCAAAAAGATTCATTTCGTCCTTGTGAAGACAATAAAGAAATTATTGGTCCTGAAGTACCTTATCTCAGTACAATTAGAGTCCTAATGTATCTTGCAAATTGCACTATGTCTGATATTGTATTTTCAGTTAATTTACTTGTAAAATATAATTACACATCAACTTGAAGACACTGGAATGGTATTAAACATGTCATTCGTTACCTCCGAGGTACGATTGATATAAGATTATTTTATCAACATGTATCAAATCCACAATTAGTTAGATATGCGGATGTAAGTTATATTCCAAATCCACACAGAGGTAAATCTCAAACTAAATATGTATTTACTTATGGAAATTCTACTATATCATGGAGATCTGTCAAGTAGATACGGTTAAGTGATAATTTGGCATATTTATTCACTAAGGCATTACCAACTGCAACATTTAAGAAGATTGTGCAGAATATTGGAATGCAAAAATTTCAAAACCTATCATAATGCACTTTTCAGGGGGAGTAAATGTTTTGAAAACTAGTGTTGATTGTACTCTTTTTCCTTCGCTAAGACTTTTTTCTATTGGGTTTTTCTTTGCAATGTTTTAATGAGGTAATCCTAAAGCGTTTGGCAGTACATATGAATATTGTACTCTTTTTCCTTCGCTATTGGTTTTTTTCCACTAGATTTTTCCTTAGCAAAATTTTAACGAGGCATATTCTTTACATATGGTTATCCAAAGAGGGAGTGTTATAAACCAATTTATATGACCATCTTTAACCATCAATTAAAACCATCTTCAGCCGTCAATTATGACTTAAACTATATATAAACCGCATTTGTACTACTATATATATGGGTATTATTCACTGTATAAGTTAAAGGTTTCATTATTGAATAACAACGATTTCTCTTACAATATCATTTCTCTTTTAATTTCATAACAGTATATACATAATCACACCCCTTACAAATATTTGGATATAAGAGATATGGAAAAATCTAGTTGCAAGCACAACTGCGCACTAATATGTGCATCAATTTAATGTGATTGGTCAAAAAGTAAATTTTATTGAAAATAATGCTAATTTAAATTTTAAATATGAAAGAATCAATATTGTTACGTAAATTAGTACGTAACTTTACTTGTTAGAAATAAAACTCAAGAAATATATATGTAGTGCTCCATCATTTGGATATGATATATATATGTCTATAAGATATTTATGGTTTTGGACTTCTTCGGTGGATATTCTTGATGCCCTTATTTTAACTTTTAAGCAATGCATAATTTGAGTGTGTACATTGATTTATAATACCATATAAAAAAGAGTTATTCTATTTATAAATTGGTATAAATGATGAATGATATATTTAGTAATATATTTATATGATAAAATTTAATTTATAATAAAAGTTTTAATATTTAAATTTTATTAATTAAATTTTATTATTTAAATAATGTGAATGAGGTATACTGCTACACCTATTTAAGAATATAATAATTTATGAAAAGAGAGATTCGACAAAGTTGAAACAGGAGAGTCAGGAGACTAAAATTAAAACGAAAAAGGAAAAAAAAGAGGCTGCCAATCAATTAATTTGATGAGATGACATACATAAACGTTCACTTTCGAATATTTCTTTCTACCTTCTTCTTCTTCTTCTTCCTTTTTTTTTTTTTTTTTTTTTTTTTGCTTTAGCTTTCCTCATTGTGCAATCTCTGTCTGACGACACCTTCAAAAGCAAATATTTAATATTAGATAACCTAATAATAATGATTATGAAAGCGCTCTCTCTCTCTCTCTCTCTCATCTCTCCCTCTCAATGGACGCACACACGTACACGCAAGAAAACACCGAGACACAGAGCTAGCTGTTAATCACTATGCCATTCAAACGGCAAGGAACGACCAGAGAACATTAATATGGCAGGGCAGCTACTTAACCCCTCCATCGGCCCTTGATTATGTTTCCAAAAATAACTCTTTTGCATAATAATATGGCTATCGCGTTGGATTGCACCTTCATCCATAACCATTTGTGGCTTTGCCTTTCCACTGCTTTGCGTTTCCACGTTTGATTATTCTTCTTCTCTCTCTCTCTCTCTCTCTCTCCCTCTCTCTCTCTCCCTACTGAGTCATTGACTGACGAGTGACGAGTGACGAGTGGCGAGAGAGTAGTAGTAGTAGTAGTGTGAGTGTGTGACAAAGGTTAATGGAAGATGAGTTTGATGCTGTGTGGTAAAAAGGGTATCATATTCTTTTGAGAAGCCCAGCACATGTTGGATGACGTTCATCTCGTCCTGTCATCCTATTTCCACAGCCTTCTCTTTTGTAATATTTATGTCAGCGTGATTCTGGATTTCATTTGCACTGATTCCCCGGCTTGGATTCCTCCCGAATTAGATTCTTATTCCTCCTCCGCGTCTCCTTATTTATTCCTACTTAGATTCCCTCTTATATTAACTTGTATCTAGCCCTCGTTTCAACCCCAGAATCAAATTCATTTGCTGCTGAATTTCAAGGTTCAATATACTCTCTCTCTCTCTCTCTCTCAATGTTTTTCTTTCACTCTCTTTTGGTAATCATTGTGCCACCATCTTCATTTGTGTGTAATCTAATTTCTTACTTGGTTGGAGCTTCATAATCTTCTACTTTTTTTCCCCCAAAGAAAGAGACTCTTGTCCGAATTCAAGCAGAGATCTCAAAAGAGATGCAGCCCTCTGGTTTGTGAGTGGACTTCGGCTGTTCTCTAATATCATGGGCCAAGTCCTGGGTTTGGGGCGACTTTTCTATTCTTTCCATCCATTTACATCTGTATCATTTTGGGCTGGAAACAACATACATAGTCGCCATGATCTACATATACTGACGTTTTAAAATATCTTCATGTATCTTCAGACTCTAATACAGGTCCAAAAATACGAGTATATACATTATTATATATATATATAGATATATATGTTATGCCACTTCCTGGACTTTTAGATAATACCAACCTCCCCAGTCCTCACCCACAAAACACACAAGACATACATACATACATACATACATATATTTCAATCTTTTAGATTAGATTGGTAACGCTGGGTCGGATTCAATCTTTTCTCAGACCATTAGCGATATGTTCAGAACAAACACAAGTCAATCTCAATATTTCAATTAAAAAGACTGGAGGGGCTTTGGGGCCAGGTACATGTTACGGAAGGAAGAAAATGAACAAAGTACCGCGACTGGAGAATTAGCTTACCACTCTGTGGATTACAACGCTGCATGGTGTCAAAATCCATTGGATTTTATTACCACATCGTGATGCACAGACGTTATATATTATATGCAAGGCATTTTAATATTATAAGAACACCATTGCCTGACATCTATGCTTTTCAATCTGCAATTCTAAGTTTCAAAAATCAATGGTACGAAGTATCTTTTAATATTGGCCAGGGTCTCCTGACATTGCGCGCATTTGCTACTTGCCTGCAGTTCTGAAATCTTGAGGTCATTTTCCTAGTTTTGTAGTTGCTTTAGAAATACTGACTAGAATTTTATGGAAATATTCAGACCCTTAAAATTGCTTATACATTAATTATCGAGCAAATACAATTTATACGGATATGTCACTTTTGAGTGACGACAAATGGCAAATGCATTTGAGGCCTTTGATTGCTTATTCCACCACAGCATGGGGGGATTCTTTCCTGTATTATCTTTGGTATTATCTTTGGTATCTCTTCTGAGAGACAAAGCAAAAATCTTTTTCAATAATGGGTACCTCTTTAACTCTTATATGAACAACTTTGTCTGCTGTTGCCTTCAAAATGCAAAGAAGTATTGGTGTTTAGTAATTCTGCTTGGCCACTGCAAGACGCACATCACGTCTCATATGTTTTCTTATAAATTATGATGTCATCTCTCATTTTATGTTTTTGCAGCTATTGCAAGTTAATGATAACTGTTAGCTACTATTTTGTCTGATTTGAGTGAACAAGTTTTTGATCTTATCTTTCTTGCCTACGTCTATTAATATGTTCTTGATTATTGTTTGGCATCGACTCGGACTAACTGCTATATATCTCTTGTGCTAATGACAGATTGACTTAAATTGACCCATCTTCCTTCCTTGCATCTGCAAGAGAGAGATCTGATTTCTGTGTTTTGCTTTACAGCAGACTGTTTTCAGACAACCATGAATGCATTAGTGGCAACCAACAGAAACTTCAAGCTGGCAGCTCGGCTTTTGGGTTTGGATTCTAAGCTGGAAAAAAGTTTATTAATTCCTTTTAGGGAAATCAAGGTGATTAAATGTCTTGATATTCTCGCCCATTGCAAATTCTCTCTGATAATACCTATGTTTTAAACCGTAATTGCTGGATAGGAAACAAACAAAAAGGATCACAAGAATGCTAGAACATTTTCATGAATCACTGAATGTCCTTTCTCAATTAGCTGTCAACATCCTTTCCGTTGTCTACTTATGTTCGATTTTTCTTTTTGTAAAAAAATGTTAGTATATATGGTCTATGCGGATGAGATTTAGACACTTTCGGTTAGTTATTTCAGCTGCATGTGCCAGGCTGATTATAGAGCACACGATATGAACCTTTCAGTGCTTAAAAAGGCCTATACTCAGCCCCTTCTCCCTCCTCTCTCGCAGCTAAATAGACCATATTGTCATACATAAACTATGATTTCATTGTTCATTTGTCCAATCAAATTTGACTTGGTGACTTTAAAGCCTCAATGCACACTGTTTATAGGAACTGCTACACCTATCAAGCGGAAAAGTGATCATAATTTGATGATTATTTAAGGATTATGCTTATGTTAGGATAACCATGACGCAGATTTCCTTATTGAGGATTCAAATTAATTGCCTAATTTTCCTTGTGCATACGGATTTGATCTAGTTTGTCCGACTCTTCTTTAACTGCTTTTGAGCAAAATTGCAGGTTGAGTGTACCATTCCCAAAGACGATGGCTCTTTGGCATCTTTTGTTGGGTTCAGGGTTCAGCATGACAATGCTAGAGGCCCAATGAAGGGAGGAATCAGATACCATCCAGAGGTTATTTACATTCTCATGTTTGAAATCTTTTGAAACAAGAATTGGGGGATGTTTCCTTTGCTAGGCATGTAATTATTTTGATTCCACGACGATACTTTGAAGACAGCAGTGGCAATTTTTATTTGCCTAATTTGGGTCTTAACTTGGATGATTTTATGGATGATACAGGTTGACCCGGATGAAGTGAATGCTTTAGCACAACTGATGACTTGGAAGACAGCAGTGGCAAATATCCCATATGGTGGGGCGAAAGGGGGGATAGGATGTGATCCCGGGAAATTAAGCATATCTGAGCTAGAAAGACTTACAAGAGTTTTCACCCAAAAGATACACGATCTTATTGGAGTTCACACAGATGTTCCAGCACCTGACATGGGAACAGGTCCACAGGTCAAATATATTACACTCAAATCTTGTTAAAACTGGCTGTTTATCTTTAAAAGGTGGAATTAGTTTGTGTTTCTGGACTGGAGGTATAATGAATTTTGAACTGATTTTGGGGCTTATATCTGGTTTCTTTTTGTTTGAACAGACCATGGCCTGGATACTAGATGAGTACTCGAAATTTCATGGATACTCACCTGCAGTGGTGACTGGAAAACCTACTGTAAGTTGATACGGAGAAAGAGAGTCCAGCTCTCGCATCCAATTGTAGCTATGGCTTTAATAGACCTAATTAATTCTTAAATGTTACTTTGTGAGTTTTTTTTTTTTTTTAATTCTATTATGTAGCACCTTCACTATGGAAATGAATTCATGTTCCCTCATTGTGCCAAGTGCAATGACATTCTGGTGAAATCACTGTGATTCTCTGTTTCCAATAGAATTTGGTCCTTTGTGTGACAAGGGTCCACATATTTTTTTTTTTTTTGGTCCTTATATTAGGACCTTGGTGGATCTCTAGGCAGAGATGCGGCCACCGGACGAGGGGTTCTCTTTGCAACTGAGGCTCTTCTCAACGAGCATGGGAAGAGCATCTCTGGACAACGGTTTGTCATACAGGTGAACCTTCCATATCATACTACTGTTTTGATCTTTTGGAAATGTGGTACTCTAATCGCTTATCATCCATCTAAGCTGTCATATTATGTATATAAATATATGTGTATATATATTCTCAGGGTTTTGGAAATGTGGGCTCCTGGGCTGCTCAATTTATCAGTGAGAATGGTGGGAAGATTGTCGCTGTAAGTGACATCACTGGAGCTATAAAAAACAGAAAAGGAATTGACATCCCAAGGCTACTGAAGCATGCAAAAGAACATCGAGGAGTCAGAGATTTCGATGGTGGTGATCCCATTGATCCCAAGTCAATATTGGTTGAAGACTGTGACATTCTCATCCCTGCTGCTCTTGGAGGTGTCATCAACAGGTTCTTTTTCTATATCCATATATAACACAACAAATCCTGTTTGTAACAAGTGAACCTTGTTTTCTTTCTATATCTAGAATGCAACAAAATTCAACCTCGATTCATTATTAGGAATCTAGGATCGGCTAACTTTCTGTTTCACGGATTAATTTTCAAAAGTGCCTAACTTTTGGTATATGATTGAAGGGAAAATGCAAATGAAATTAAAGCCAAATTCATTATTGAAGCAGCTAACCATCCAACTGACCCGGAGGCTGATGAGGTCAGTGCATCCTGTGGAATATAGTGGTAGTAGTAGTAGTAGCAGCAGCACAGTAGTAGTAGTTAGAAGTAGAAGAATATTATAATTCATAGCAATTACTTGCAGATATTATCGAAGAAGGGTGCAGTTATACTTCCGGACATATATGCAAACTCAGGAGGCGTTACTGTTAGCTACTTCGAGTGGGTTCAGGTAGTACTTATTTTCCTCCTGTACCGTCAACTCATCATTCTACCCTGGCCGCTTTCCTTACACGTGGTCGTCTCGTCTCTTATGCATCTAGTTTTCAGATTTTGCATTCCTTTTTTTATTTTTGTGTTCATTTTTGTTCCAGAAAAGGTGCATACAGATGCAGAAAGTAATGAATAACAAAAAGAAAGAAAACAAAGCCATGCTCTGTTCCGAAAATACCAAAGCCGGTCATCCATATGTGAAAATTCAAATACATGTAGCCCATATGCAAAGCATTTAGGACTTGTGCGTGCGTGTGTGTGTGTGATGGGCAGTCCTAAATGCGTAGTTGTTAAATATGGTTATGAAACTGATTTGGTGAATGAATAAATGCAGAACATCCAAGGGTTCATGTGGGATGAAGAGAAAGTGAACAATGAACTGAAGAATTACATGACAAAGGGTTTCAAAGATGTGAAGGAGATGTGCAAGACCCACAATTGTGACCTTCGCATGGGAGCCTTCACCCTCGGAGTTAATCGTGTTGCACGGGCTACTGTTCTCAGGGGTTGGGGAGCCTGAGACTCCCCAGACTATTACTTGCTCCTTTTTAATAAATAAATAAAAGATAAATGATATTTGCAGTCGTAATTGTGTAAATGTTGCGCAGCCTTTTTGAAAAAAATGAATTAATACGGAACTCACATGAAAAAAAATTAATTTTTTTAATCGTAAATTCTACTCTTTTTCAAAACAATTGCGTGATATTTACACACTCCACGACTGTACGTAACATTATTCTAAATAAAAATAGACGGCAAGCAGAGGCTCCCCTTATGTTGTCGTGTCGAGGCTTTTTGGTTGTGAACTCTTCGGAGGGCTCTGTCCTTGGCATCCACCATTAACCCTATAGAGAGTTCTTTTTTAAATTTGTGCTTTTCTTTTTCCTTATAATTTTCGAAGTACCTCTGTTGCACACTTCACCCATAAACTATATTGTACCCGTATTTCTTCCAATATTACGAGTGCAAAAAAAAATCCATGTCTTGCCTTCTTGTGCAGTTGTGTGCCCTAAAGAATGTCTGCCACGTAGCCCATACATAATATAGTAGATATAAACCGAAAAATACTTCTCTGGACCTTCTAATCCTTAACTTCCCCTCCCTCTTCCTCTGAAAACGTCCCTAGGCTCCATTGGCTTCAGTGCTAACTCTAAATCGTCGATGCTCCTAAATTTATGAAGACAACCTTTTTTTTTTTCTACAAATAAATATACGAGTATGTCTTCAAATATTTTAAGACATAACTTACCATGCACTCAAAATAAACATGGGTTCATCGCTGAATACTCCTAAAATAAAATAGTGGAGATTTAATATCAATAAATGATATTTGCAATTCTTGAATATGCAAATCCACCAGACTTTTTTAAAAAAGTAGTTAAATCTAATACCCACATGACAAAATCATTTTTTAATAATAGATCTCATTTTTTAGCCCAAATGAAGTATGCAAAACTTACACACTCTAAGATTGTACTCATACGTCCCATAACAACACTGAAGATATTCAGCCAAATAATGGACCGCATTGCATACATGCCAACCCTGGATCAGTAATCATGGATAACCTTCTAGAGGGACCCTAACCAAATCACAATTGTAACATTCTCTTACAAAATGGATTCTAGGCCATTGCAATTAGAAAAAGATTACAAATACTCCAAAAACATCTGAAAGCCAATATCCGAACGTGTTCAAATTCTGATTCTTGAGTCCATTAATAATATTACAGGCTGTTTTATGATCTTCCTCTGCCTCTGAAGCCACCACCTCGGCCACCACCTCTAGGAGGGCCACCTCTGCCACCCCTTGGACCACCCCTTCCACGAAAGCCACCACCCCCACGGCCTCCACCTCTACCACCACCTCTGAATCCACCACGACCACCTCTAGTTGCAGCTTGTGGCTGTCCCCTACAACAACAATCCACCATTGCAGTTAGATCAGACAGGCAGGCACATCGATAACAAAAGTCATGTTTCAAGGCATGACTTAGTATACATTAATAAGATACAGTATAACTCTTCCACCAGCATTTGGGGAGATATCACAGTGGTAAGCAAATGGATCAACATCTAAAATAAAGACGGCATTAAGAGTCAAGTCTCCAAAAGACAAAATATAAGCAAATCAAGAATGAATAACCATGTTATTATGGACAACTGAACACAATCAACTCCTTCGACACCCACAATATAGAGAACATGAGGGAAAATGACACTTGAGATAGCAGCTAAGACATACATTCAGTTATTATTAGAAGCACCTAAAACTAAAAGTGCAACATGAAAACAGCAAAGTAAACATAAAAGGCACCTTTTATTTATTTATTTATTTTTATAAGAAAATATATTGGTCCTCATACTTGGGCTGTTTAACTAAAAATAAGTAAGAAATAAACCATTTATAATTTTATCCTTGATTAGTTATACCAATTATTGTTACAGTCTAGGCTGTCTAGCACACTACTTATGAGTATGCTTTTCATGTTGAGAAGCATGACACGAGCCAGTGTTTTTCTCTAATAAGGTGTCAATTCATCATGGTTTTTTCCCTTTCATACCATGCACACAAAGTGTAACCTTGGCTTCGAAAATGTGGAGGCATCATGTTATATCTTGCCGAAGGTTATGCATTTTAGTTTTTTGAAGAATGCAAGATACAATCATGGGTTGTCCAAGCATCACACACTCCTTTTGAAAAAAGTGAGTAAATATGGAACTCAAAAATATTAATTTTTTAATGGTGGACCCTACACTTTTTCAAAAGGAGTGCCTGGCACTTGCACAACCCATGACTGTATCTAATATTACTCAAAAAATTAAAGTGCATAACACTAGGCAAGATATAACTTTGCACTCTTCTTCACATAGTGCTCCAAGCCAGCACATCCAGATGCTTAATTCCTGGCAGCCTGGGTGTCTACCCCGTTTGGCCATTCAAACCTGGACACTAGAATCTATCACTAGCAGCCTCTAAACCCATAACAGGCAGTTTCCATCTTTCACGTGTAATGAAAAATAGCCCTATATCCCTCTTTCACAGGCACTTGGCACAACAGTCTGGTTTAAAATTGCAATGCCTTCACCTGCTGCTACTTTCAGACCTACTCTCTCACTATAGGACTTTGGTATACATAGAGATCTATGCTGTAACCTCCAATATCCTACATACGCGCATTAAAATGGACAACCTTAAACGTACAGGCAAATATGTAGTACATTTCTTGCAGCCAAGGAAAATTTTGGAATCAGCTAAAAATCCAAATGATAAAATGCACCATTTTCAACAATATATGGGCTAGGAGAAGAATATACTTCGGCTGCGGCAGAAATCTTGCAAGAGGCAGAAGCTTTGCAGGGTCAATGTAGAATCTATCCCCAGCCGAATACGAAGTTGCAACAATTCCTTCCATCATTTTAATTGAAAAATACTGCATATCAAAACAGGAAAGTCCAGAAGCGTCAAAACTAAATGCGAAATGCATAAATCACAAGCAATCAGAAACACAATGCCAGGCAAGAGAATTCACAGATTCATTGATGGGGCCGAATATTTCATCAACTTTCCCTATCTGGGTCTTGTTCTGCAGGTATATTGGGGCGTTGAAAAAGGGGATCTTCTCGTTTGTGAGCCTTGTGACTGCATCACCCTCACATGCATGAAGGAACGTTGAAACCTCTGCAGACACCCGGGCATACATTACTACAACATGACTGATGAAATTGTGAGAATAAACATAAATCAAATTTTAAAAATCTAAAGTTTCAACGTAATTTGAGGACCAAAATGAATGGACTTGTTTCCATTGCTTAAGTTTCTAAAAGTAAGGAACCCAAATCGATCATGCAAGGCAAAAACTTCCCTTGTCAAAAGATCCTGCTCAGAAAACCCAAGCTGAACAATAAGCTAATATGGAAAAAGATCGATAAGATATGCAAACGAAAGTGATTTTCTTTTCTGCAAAGATGTCTCAGAAATAAGGTATTGCAAATAAGAGTATAAACTATACGTACAAATTTAAAAAATAAAAAATAAAAAAGAACACGATTCTTTTATGGGTTTTACAATACTTTGCATTGTTTTCTCAGTAAGTAAACAGAGAGGAAAAAAAAGAAACAGACCAACAACTTGGTCCGGTGGGCCCTCGTCGCGAAAGCCACCGCCGCGACCACCAAAACGGCCACCTCCTCCTCTCCCTCTGCCACTGCTTCCGCGTCCACCGTCTCGGCCTCCCCTAAAACCACCACCGCGGCCGCCGCCTCTTGGGGGTCGCATTGTTTACGGATTTAGCAGAGATTTGGAAAGACGAGGTAAAGGGTGAGTGCCAACTTATAGATATCATGGGTGGCATTAGGGTTTAGGGTTTTGTATGCTTCAAAATGACTGAATTGCCCCCAACCTCACCATAATATAACTAGAATAGAGGATTAAATTAAATGATAAATAATATTTTTAATTGAGTTTTTAAATCCGTATCATATTATTTTTGTTTTAATTTAACTATTTTTGGATTTTTTTTGTTTATATTTTTATGATTGCTTTCACATATTTCAGGTGATTTTATTTTATTTATAAATTTAATTTCTTTTGCATTTTTAAAATACGTTTAGTTATTTATATTAATTGTAAGTATTTTTTCTTAATTAATAAGCTATTACAAGTAGCATGTTGCATGGTATGCCACATCAACTTCTGTGGCGACCTAGTATCAAGTTGTTCCTCTTCACTTTCTCTTTGTTGAAAGAAGAGCTTGTCATTGTAAGGACAAAATTTAAATCAATTGTTTTAGGACAGTCTAATTATAGGATATAATGAGATAAAAGTTAAAAATTAAATAAAATATATTAAAATATAATTTTTATTTTGAGATTTAAAAAAATTAAATTGTTTATTATATTTTGTATTAGAGTTTAGAAAAATCTTAATAATTATATAAGATTTCATTTTATCTATCAAACCAAACCAAATCTTAATTAATAGCCAAATTTTTTTTTTTTTTTTTGAAATCAGGAAACTTTCATCGATTAAATCATGCTGTTACAATCTGAATGAACAACATGTCTAATACAAGATGGTATTTCCTCTAAATCATAGAGATCACAATCATTTAGAAGGACATCCTTGGCTAGAATGTGGACTGCCATATTTGAATCCATCTTCAATGATTAATCCTCCTTGGCTCCAATCCATGACTGTCTTCTGCAGTCTCTCCACCACTTGGAGTGAGTCTCCTTCGAAGATGACTGAGTAGAATCTTGCTTCTTTGCAAAAGATCACTGCCAGCATCATTGCATAAATTCAACAGTGAATGGGGAGATATTTAGATTTCTTCTTGCTCTGATTGTACCTAGAACTTGGCCATTACAATCCCTAAGGATAGCCCCAATACCTATTAGATTCAAAGTTTGGTTTAATGCAGCATCCCAATTCAGTTTGTAGATTCCCTCAGGTGGTGCAGTCCATCTTTAATGTCTTCTAGGGGTCTCTGCAACTTGGCCATTTACAGTGTTCTGCTTTGCTATTTTGAAACATTTGAGATCATCTTGTGCCTTATGAATGATAGAGTTTGGATGCCTAAACTCCTTCCCATTCACAACCTCGTTTCTTCTTGTCCATATTAGTCTCATAATTGAGCCTACTTCCTCCATCATTGTCTTGGGTAGCTTATCCATCATTTGTTGCCAAATTTCCTTAAAGGACTTAGCTTCTAGAGAGAGTTTTTGGATTGGTTTGCTTGCTTGGTTCCAAACATCTCAGGCTGCACTGCAATTCCAAAGAACATGACCTCATGTTTCTTCTGCAAGGCCACATATTGGACAGTTACTATTCTCTATGATCTTCCTCCTCAGTAAATTGGAGAATGTTGGCAGACCTTCATTGCTTGCCCTCCAGAGGAACATCTTAACTCCATTTGGGACTTGTAGCTTCCATATCCCTTTCCATAGCTCTGTTTGGACATTAGTAGTGGAGGGGCCAGCTTCATGGTTGGAGTGGATTTCTCTGTGAAGATGATATCCACTCTTCACAAAGAATATACCATTTTGAGTGCAACACCCCAATCAATCGATCTCATGTAGTTCCCAGGCTGATTGGAACAGTTTTTATCATCTCTATCTCTTGGTGATTGAACATGTCGAGGAGGCTTTTATCATCCCATTTCCTCAACGAGGGGACAATTAAGTCAGCAACTACCTTCCTCTGAATTGGGAGATCAGGTTCCTGCCTTGGGGCAAGGAAATGGAGTCGAGGGAGCCATCTATCCTCTCATATCTTTACCTATGAACCATCTCCAATTCTCCATTGCAAGCCTTCTTTTAGTAAAGTAAGTCTAGCATGTAGGCTTCTCCAAGTTAGTGAAGGTCGTGCACCAACTTTTGCATTTAGTATGGACCCCTATGGGAAATACTTCTGTCTGAGAATGGTTGCAGGGAGTGATGTAGTGCATTGCAGTATTTTCCAACCATTTTTAGCTAGGATAGCTAAATTGAAACTGTTAAAGTTTTTGAAGCCTAATCCTCCTTGATCTTTAGCTTTGTTGATTTGACTCCACTTTATCCACTGTAGTTTGGTCTGATCCTCACTGAAACCCCACCACAATTTCCTTAGAACCTGGTCTAGCCTGTTAGTGATAGACTTTGGTAGGAGGAAAATTCCCATTGTGTATGTGGGAATAGCTTGCAACACAGATTTGAGTAGCACCTCCTTACCAGCTGCTGATAATTTGTTTGTCTTCCAGTTATTAATCTTTGACCACATTCTATCAATCAGTCCGTGGAAGCATGCCACCTTTGTTCTTCCCACCATGGCAGGTAATCCTAAGTATTTCTCAAATGATGATGCGGGAGTAACACCTGCAATTCGAATGATATTGGCTCTGCATTCATTTTGTGTGTTTCTGCTAAAATATATGGCAGACTTCTCTTTGTTTAGTAGATGTCCTGAAGCTTGTTCATATACAGTCAGTATGCTTATCAATCTTCTCCATTCTAGTGTACTTGCTTTGCAGAAAATCATACTATTATCAGCAAAGAACAAGTAATTTACTTTGATTGGTCCTCTTCCCATTGGTACACTTGATATCCTGCCATTTAATTCAGCCTGAGATAAGAGATTTGAAAGGGCCTCAGTACATATGATGAAAGGTAGGGGGATATGGGGTCCCCTTGCCTTAGTCCTCGAGTTGGGTTGAAAGTAATCTGGGCTTCACCATTGAGGAGGATCGAGTATGAGACAGAATTGATACAGTTCATCACCAGTGCAATCCATCTACTATCAAAACCCATTTTGCACATCACTGCAGATAGAAAATCCCACTCCACTCGATCATAGGCTTTACTTATATCGAGTTTTAGGGCCATATAAGCTTACTTTCCTTGCATTCTTGTGGACATAGAGTGGAGAGTCTCGTATACCACCAGGATGTTATCTGTTATGGCCCTACTTGGAACAAAATTGCTTTGGTTCACAGAAATTATGTCAGGTAGTATAAGTTTAAGCCTATTTGATAATACTTTTGCTACAACTTTATAAATTACATTACATAAGCTAATAGGCCTATAATCAGAGACTCTGGTGGGATTTTTGATCTTTGGTATAAAGGATATGCAGGTGTCATTCACCTCCTCTAAAGAGCCTGCATTGTTTAGGATGTTGAGCACAAATTTTGACACTTCATTCCCCGTGATGTCCTAATTGGTTTGATAGAAACAAGCTGAGAAACCATCAGGGCCTGGGGATCCCATACCTTTCATTTGGAAGACTGCACTCTTGACTTCCTCTTCTGTGAATTCCTGGAGGAGCAAAGCATTCATGGTGGCAATGACTCTTTTGGGCATATCCTTTATGCAAGCTTCTATGCCTGAGATGGAGGAAGTGGTAAAGAGTTCTGAGAAGTAGCTTGTGAAAACTGCTCCAATCTGATCTTTATCTGAAATCATTGAGTTCTTGTGGTCCATGATCTGTGATATCTTATTTATCTTCCTTCTATGAGAGGCATGCAGGTGGTAGAAGGTAGTATTTCTGTCTCCTTTTTGCAGCCAATATTGTTTGGCTCTTTGTTTCCATTTCAAGTCCTCTTCAGCTAGCTCTTGATCAATTTCACTTTGTAATTCTCTGATAGAATCCAATTGGTCCCCTCTGTCTGCTTCTTGAAGCTCTCCTAGCATTTTTAGTTTCTATCTCACTTCTTTTGAGGCTCTCTTGTTGACTTTTGCATTCCATTTCCTCAACACAACAGCACAATTGTTCAGCCTTCTTCTTGTGAGCTCAGTAGGATTCTTCCCATATGTTGGTTTACACTAGGCCTCTTTAACTTTTATTTCACCCTCCTTTTTTAAGGACCAAGTTGCTTCATATCTAAAGCACTTAGCATGAGCTTTTGGTTGCTCTCGATGGTAATCCATAATAATGAGTAGGGGGGAATGATCTGACTTCAAAGTTGGGAGGACATAGCAGTAAGATTCATTGAATATTTCCAACCAAATTGGGTTAGCAAGTGCTCTATCCAATCTTTCCTTAGTAAAGGAAGGTTGCCTTCTGTTGTTTGCCCAAGTGAATATGGGACCTTTGGTCAATACTGAGTTCAGTGAGCACCATTCAAGGGTATTTCTAAAGGATTCCATCTGTTTATATGGGCGAGGGGCCCCTCACATCTTCTCAGCTTGACAAACAATTTCATTAAAGTCCCCACAGCAGAGCCAAGGTGTTCTGTCAACAAGTTTGAGGGACTTGAGAAACTCCCAACTCAGGTGTCTTTTAGAGGTTTCTGGGTTCCCATAGAAACCCGTGAGTAGCCATGGTTGTTCAGTTCCACTTCCTACATATGCACTAATATGCCACCTCGAGTAATTGTTGTTACATTATCCTTTATCTTCCAAAGTAAGGCCAAACCCCCACTGTTTCCTCTACTGTCCACCACTAGACAGCCATCGAAATTCAATATGTTACAACACTCTTCAATTCTTACTCTAGTACATTTAGTCTCCATGAGAAAGATCATGGTTGGGCAGTTTTCCTTAACAATGAGGTTAAGGGATCTAACTGTCTGAGGGTTCCCAAGCCCTCGACAGTTCCAAGTTAAGAGTCTCATTGGGTTTGGCAGGGCTGGAAGCCAGCCTTTGCCTTAGTGATAAAGTTCTCATTTGTATCCTCCCCCTTCCTTATTCTCTTTTGTTCATGTTCCTCTTTTTTTGTTTTTTCACATCTCCCCCTCTTGATCCCAATTCGTAGGCAGTAATTAGGTATGTCATCCATAGCTCCCCTCTCATTTTCTACGCACTTTGGTTTCTTTGCTCTAGGTTGTCTCTTCCATTTCCTAGCATGTGGTTCATCTGTTACAGTCTCAAGGCACTTACTTCCTTTGTTTGTGTCTAATCTTTGACTACAGCTCATATTGCTACCCAGTGGTCCCCTCTCTCCACTTATCACTCCATCTAGACACCCTAGAGTAGTGACCACATTTTTAAATTTTCCATAAGAGCCAAATGGTTTTGTTCCAAATCAAGTTCCATTTTAGTATAAGTCTCTGGTTTGCTTTTTGGTTTTGGTTCAGACTCGACTGAGCTTGACTTATTTTGAGGTGTTTCTTCACTGGCTCCCTGCAGTTGACTTCCATTCTGAGTTCTTTTGTGGTCCTCGAGTATAAAGCCTGTCCTTATGCTGACTTTTGAGGTTTTCTCTGTTGCCAACCTACCATGCCAGACATGAGTTGATGTTATCGGGTTTACCTCTACACCTTTCTGCTGCAGGTCTACTGACATGTTCTGCTGGCTAGTGCTGCTGCTTGTCCTAGGCTCTACCTTGCCCCCGCCTTCCTTCTCCCCTTGCTGCCCACCGTGGTGGTGGTTTTTCTTTGGTGAACCACCATACTTTCGGCCCTCAAATATGTTTGTGTTCATAGGCTGAGCTCGTAGTCAAGCCCCAAACTACAGGGGATTGTGGTCATCACTTTGTTGATCAGTACATGGCCTCATGCAAGTTCTTCCTTTGTGTGACAATGTACCACATTGGAAGCAGAAGTTCTGTAGTCGTTCGTATTTGAAGGAGATCCAGTGTTGTTTTCCAACAACCACGAGCCATTTGCCTCGCATCAGTGGTTTGTGGAGGTCCACCGCCACCCTTACTTGAAGACATCTTCCCCATGCTCGACCGTCTGCTCCTACTTCAACTCTTATCACAGGCCCTATCGAAGATGCAAACTCCTCACCAAAAGGCTCTGTCATAGTGACTAAAGGAAGGTTATTGAGCTGGACCCAAAATGGTTCATAGCGAAATTGTAGTGCATTAATGGACTTGAGTTTCATCAACCTCTTGTATGGCTAGCAAACACCTGTCAAAAAACCAAGGACGTCTCATGAGGACCTTCTCCTTGTCCACCATTTTTTGAAATTCTATCAAGAAGCTCTGGTCTCCTAGCTCTTTGAAGCTGACCCAACCCTCCAACCTCCATATTTGTGACATGGTGACTCGAAAAGCTTCACTGTTAACGCTCTTGTCAACCATTGTCTTTCCCACAATGCATTGTTTACCAAGTCCTTCGAAATCTTGATGGTTTTCCTACTTTACGTGAAAGCAAGAACTTTCTTCTTTTGATAGCTGCAGCTTCTCCCATCTTTTTGCTAAATCCTCAGTTACATCCATTGTAGGCTAAGAAATACTAGTAAACACAAGAGAAAACTCAGCTCAACTAGTGAGACATAAGCCTTTGAAGATCAAAGGCACTCTGGAACCTTACCCTTTCTCACGAGAGGAAGGAAGGCACTCTTCACCCCAACTATAGCCCTAAATTAATAGCTAATTGAATCATGAATAACAAACTACAATTAGATTCGAATGGTATCCCTTTTTTTTTCCTCCTTATGAAACTTTTCCTAGTTTAATTAATATTACAAATTTGCAATTAGAATGGTTCTATTTGGCAAAGAGTAATGATACATGTACAAGTTTTTTTACAACTATACAACTTTTGTTTTAAAATGAACATATTTTATGTAAAACGATGAATATAAAATATTTATTTATATATTTTATTTTTGCTTTTTTATATATTTTTTAATCCCCTTGAATATTTAAAACAAAAACAAAAATTCAGAATAGGTAGAAATCAACAAGAGAATATCTCTCGGTGGGATTATTGTTTTCTTAATTTTTTATTCAACTTTTAATCTTTTATTTTCTAAAATCCCGTAAAAATATGAATTCAAATTATTTTACTATTATTTACATATTTCTCATCTCATCTGCATAGCCAATCCAGACCTAAACTGGAAACCCACCGTTTTGAGACCTAAACCTTGCTTCCTCTCTATTCAAGGTCAAGTCCCACACTCGGCTAATCCCACCGAGCCACATCTATAAGGCTCCGTTTGATTGCAAGACTTAACTGAGATAAACTCAGTTCAGTCTAATTTTAAACTGAACCTAACATCTAAATACTAAACTCTTCTTAGATCAAAACCTGATATGAATCCGCGGAATTGGAATTCCTTGAACCCATCATCCCACCTCCTTACACATGGGACCCACAAGTTTTTTCAACTCAATGCATCTTTATACATGGGACTTACAACCTTTTTTTCAATTTTTTATAAATAGTAATAAATTTATCTTAACATCCAAGCAAATCTAAACTCATTTTAGATGGACCCCACATAACTCACTCCACCTACTTAACTCACTACTATTTATAAAGAACTCATATCAACTTTAACTCAACATCCAAATGCAGCCTAAATGGAAAAGAGCTTGAAGTAAAATGACAGAACAAGATTATCAACCACTGCATGCTGGAGAGTTTTGGATTTGCTACAAGTCTGGAACCCAACAATAAACGGCTCTAAACTCCCTTGGTGGCTTTGTTCGTAACTCCTTATGTGTAATATCGTCATCATCTCACAAATGCATGCCGTGCAACCGACAAAAAAGAAACGTTTCGGATGATTGATTCCTTTTACGTTAACCATAGTTCCTTGCTCATTTCATTTACT
Source organism: Carya cathayensis (assembly GCA_011037825.1). Lineage (NCBI taxonomy): Eukaryota > Viridiplantae > Streptophyta > Magnoliopsida > Fagales > Juglandaceae > Carya > Carya cathayensis. The sequence continues at coordinate 324,618 of QGSO01000418.1, read as the reverse complement.
GTGAGAGGGATTGATGAAAATAAATATTGCTCCGTTGTCGGAGTTCTAATTCTACAGCGAAGATTTACAATCTTGATAGAGGGAGAGTTGTTTAATGAGCTTTGATGAGGCGTTGTGGTGCCGGCAAGTGTGGGCTAAAATGGCTGGACGAGATGAATCTCCCTTGCTTGTGAAGCTTCCGGCTAGTGTGGCAATGGAGCTTAACAGAGAAAATTAATACGTTTGGATGCTGGGTGATCTCAAATTATATCTAAATAGTAATGAATGTAGATAATAGTAAATATTAAAAAAGTAGTTTAAAACTAACTTACCGAACACAACCTTATAGAGCAAGCAAACAAACTGCAAAGGTCTCAAAATCGATGGCTTTGGTTTTACTTTCGAAACGGTGGTTTCTCTTGCTTGGTTTTAGTCTGCCACGCTGGGCCGCTATGTCACAAATAGTAATTGAAAATAGATTTATATATATATATATACACACGCATTAGGTGAGGGTGGTCGATCCCATGATCTCCATTTTGGAGATGTGGGTTTCTCTTTACTCCTTGGTTGGCGATTCTCTTTTTTTGTTTTTCTCATTTAGTAGCTCTTTTACTTTTTGATATATTTTCCACTCTCAGGGCAATCTCAGGCCTCACAGCAGAAACATGGCCAATCGATTCGATTTAAAATTAAATAAAATTAAAAAACGAAAAGAAAAGAAAAGAAAATAATTTAAACGCATATCGGCCGTCATGAAACACCACTCTGGCTGCAATTGCCAGGTTTACCATCGCGTATATGTTTTCAACAAACCGTTATCCCTCTCACTACCTTAGGTTGGTCAAAGGCTACATTTGCTTTCCAACTCGCATTTTCTATTCTTTCTTTTACCTTTTCAAATTTTTTTTTTTCACATTCATCGCTGAGAAGCCTCGATTTTATGTAACCTGTACCCACCCAATCCCAAAATCAAGACTGCAAAGCTTGACTCACATCTGCTTGGGAGGGTGGGGTGATTTCCCCAAAATATACACTCGCCACGGATCAGCAAACAGTCCTTCCATAACATATCGAAGCAATGTATAGATTTTTCGACCACTTTTCCTGCAAAATAGTATACATATACATATGTGAGCAATCATTTTCGCATAACCTAAAAAAAGGAAACAAAGAAAGAAAGCAAACAGTCTAATAACAGATACTAACGGAACAATGAACCACAAAGACAATGAGAAAAATATGTTCCCTGGAACCACCTGGAAATCAATTAACTGCACTCAAGAAAATAAGCTCCTCTTTTCATATCTACTTTTGTATTTCTCTACGTTTATTCCTTAAGCAGGACCTTCCACGTGGAAGTAACTCAATATTACCGAGGCCAGACTATCTAAACCATCAATTCCCACAAGCAAGGCTAAGTCAAGAATGAGCAAGGATAATTTTATAGTTAGTTGAACACACACATCTCCCTTTACAACAGAACACGCTCAGCACCCAACTCATCGCACCTACCTTTACATGGGCACTTGGGAAGGCAGAGGTACGCAGAGTTTCTTGAGTTTCATCTGTCAATTTACGTTTTGGTATGCTCAGGATAAAGGCTGCTTGATCAGCAGTCGCAGCCATAGACGTTATCCTGTAGCCACTTTCCCATCGCCGATGAATTCCTTCACTTGGATACAAAAAATCAAGCTCCACAACCTTGTACCAATGAGAGAGAGAGAGAGAGAGAATCAGCTCAACTCAAAAGAAGCCTCAACTGTTGAACATTCATCAAGGCTCAAAAAGTCATTGGTATGATGTTAATTCGAATTTGAAGTCTTACCTGATCTGAGAATCCAGCATTCCGGGACATTACAACACCCCAACGGCAGCCAGCAGTTGTCATGGATGTAACATGGAAACCTTCTTTCCACTTCTTATTTATCCACTTGAACGGGAAAGATTCACTCACTTTGTAAGATTGCTGAGTGTAAGGAGTTCCTACAAGATATAAAAAAGCTCAGACAACAAAAGGCCTGCCTAGGGAATTGGATATTTAAGGAGACAAATACTACATAAAACAAGTGTGGGTTCCCTTGATCAAGTCAATTTTAGGCAGGGATCAGCAATTGAAAGGCCCAAAAAATCCTGCTTCATATCTGAACTGGCATCTTCCTCCAGTGGAGATAGGCATCATAATAGATATTTAATACATTAGAAGCCATGATCTAGAAATTCTTCCTCCATGGAACAATGAGAGGTGCCTTTTGTAGTGTTGTGTCTCAGACACCCATTTAAACATAAATTTTGACAGGGTAACATTCCTAAGATTGTGATAAAACTAAGAATGCCTGAAGGTATAACATTTAATGCCCATCAAGAAAGAAGATTAAATAAGCATGTCAAAAGGCCAATGCTCGTAAAAAGATATAGGGGAGGTTCGGATAGTGAGTTGAGATGAGATGAGACGAGATAAAAATTAAAAATTAAATAAAATCTTGTTATAATATTATTTTTGTTTTGAGATTTGAAAAAGTTGAATTGTTTATTATATTTTGTGTGGGATTTTGGGAAAGTTGTAATGATTAGATGAGATGAAATGGTTTCTGAATCCCAAATAAGACCATAGTGAAAAGAAGAAACGAAAATTTGAGAAATAGTACCAACCAAAGACAACACGCCAAAAACCATTTTATACGGTTTGGTCTGACTAGTGATACACTTCAGGAATGAAAAATATGGAGGAAAATTGCACACACAAACACACGGTATATGGTTCGATGAAAGCATAGATAGTTGCCAACCTTTGGACATAACAACCAAGGAACTCCCATTGGCCGCACCAGCTATTGAGCTGATATAGAAATTCTTTTCCCATTGTTCCATAATCCAGTCCTGATGAGAATCCAGACAGTAATTGAGATAGTCAATATATCTACTCATTTATAATGATTCACAGAAGATAATAGCAACCAATATTTTTTGGATTACAACCTTATGCAGGAATACTGCTGACAATTCATAAACCTGGGCAGTGAAACCCGTTCCAGCATCCATTATTAGGGCCCAGAGATTTGCTGCGGAAGCCACACAGCTGATATGCAATCCATCTTCATTACCCTTGTCTATATGCTGACGCAGCCTCGAATCTGCTACATTGTAGTGATATCTGCAGTCCAATAAATTTTTTAATTGGTGCCAGGAAACATTTTGCTAATTTCAAATGTGGAAAAGTTGCACTTTCCAGGACAAAAGTGGTCATCCTATTGCATTCAATCTCCAAACAAGCATGCATATATCTATTAATGACAAAATTGCACATCCTACTGTATTCAATTTCCAGACAAGCATGTCCATACATACATGTATTCACGTACAGACATGTTTGATAAGAAATTAACTAAGGGGGAAAGAGAATTAAGATGGAGGTCTTCCTAAGAAACAATATGAATAAAATTTAACACATAATTAGTTTAAAAGTTAAATTACCTGATAGCAAGAAAATTTCTCAGAAAATCAATAGTTATGAAAAGAATACTCATAAGCAAGAGGCATGAGGCCAACTGACACTCTACGATCATCTATCATTAATTGCTTTAACCATCCAATAACTTTCTCTAATGCAAAAATAACCCCCATTGCCAAACAAATTAAAATCATGGCTTCACATCATACAGTTGTTTCACAACTTTTGCCGCAACCTTAACTTTTACTTCATGAAGTACCAGAACAATTAGATTTCAATAGAAAGCAACAAACTCCAGTAACAAAAGTTTATGCAGGTATGAACATCAAACCGCAGTCATATACTCAATTTGAGATATTAAAGCCAGAAGTTTGTTTTTCAGGTATATTTGGTCAAGTTCAAATTGGGAAACTTTAACCTGATAAACTATTTGAAAATATATATATATTTTTTGTAAGTAATAAGATATTTTATTGATATAAAGATAGGCATAGCCCAGGTACACTGGAAGCATACATGTGAATACACCTATTTAGGAACTAGAAATAGTTACAATTTGAAAAAATATATCTATAGACTGAAAAGATACAATACAATGACATATGGGGGAATGATAAAAAGGTAATTAAGAAATCAAAGTGACCACGTATATTACCATGATGCAGGAATTTCAAAATAGGACAGAGATAGAGCAATATGTTATAGAGAAACAATCATATGAGCAAAGTAGGCCATAAACCAGAACATGCCAAATTAAATTAGTAGGTAAATTTACCTTTGCTTCATGGGACGACGTGCATTATACACTGAAATCCATTGGGTAGCAGGACTACCTAATCGCAATTTTTTCTTTGGTTGCTCATCTTCTTCCAAATTTATAAGCAATCTCCCCCGCTTTTGCCCAACCTAATTATGCAAAAGACGACCAATGTGGGCAAGAGAGCCAAATATAAAATCCAACTCAACATAGATACACAAACATATTTCTATGCATATATATATACACACAAAATATATATATATTTGCATGCCTGTATGTATATATAAAATGCGTGTTTACATATATATATGTATGTATAGAGAGAGAGAGAGAGAGAGAGAGAGAGCACGGTAACCTTAAGAGCTCCATCAATTCTAATTGGTCTTAATTGCGTGCAGGGTTCAATCAGGCTTTCAAAAAAAGATATCAGCTTCATATAATTTGGCTCCTCGTCAAATTTCATTTCGGTAACTGCTTCAAGGAACTGCTTGAAAGGGGCTGGACAATAGCAACACATTAACTCTGGAGAAGTCGCCATCTTTTTCTTACAAACAAGAAAACTCTTGTTATCTCCCTGTAAAATTTAAAAACAAACAGATGAAGAAAAAGAAATATATCAGATTAAACAAAGCCTCAAGATGAATGTGTCCAAGAAACACCACAAAACTTACCTGATATCCCTGCCAAGGTAACCTTCCCTTTATGAGAAATATCAACGTGTAAGCTAATGACTCAAGATCATCCCTTCGACTTCCCGTCCGACCTAAATGGGCATGTACACTTGCATACCTTATAGTTCCCCTGCCAGAAGAGGTATAAATTCAATACATAAATTGGGCATATATTGGTGAATATTACACAAACTACAAACCTGAATATGTCAGGCCTTTGATCATATCCAACGTGTTGACCAGATGATGCATCTTTCCATCTGGATGCTGAAACAGAAGGGTGTTAATGGCAGCATTAATAGATATTAGCATTTTGCTTGGCTGACATTCCATTATTTTGTAATTATGATAAAGTGAAGAGAAGATAAGGAGAAGAAAAAGAAACATTTTAATTATGTTCTTACTTATACCTAACTTTCTCTCAAAATGTGAGAAATTTTGGTGGGCTCAATAGGAAAATATTGACAGACTTTCCTCACTTTTTCTTTTCCCTCCCCCTTGAAAAACAAACAGAAAAAAATTATCCTCTTTTCTTTTTTTCTTTATGGGTGAAACAAACATAAGGTGAAGATCATTACTCCAAGTAACTTGAAAATCATAGTAAAAGGGGGGGAAATGCCCACACACACACACATACCCCACCACATGACACCATGGAATGCCCCAAAGCTAGACCCTTTACACAAGGAACAAAAGACTTCAAAAAGGCTAGCGTACCCAAACCAAGATCTATAAGATACAGCTTCTTCTCATCATGCGTTCCAGGTTGACCAAGTAAGAAGTTCTCTGGCTTCACATCTCCATGCACAAACCTTGTTCAAGGATGGGAAAGGAAGTATATTTATAATTGCAAATTAGTTAAAACTCTGACAAACAGGGGGACAGTAGAGAGAGAGAGAGGGGGGAAGGGGGGGGGATAATAAAAGTGAGCAAGAAAGGAATAACAGGACTAACCCCTTCAAGTGAAGCTTCTCAAGAATAGATATTGCCTCCACAGCGATGCAAGCAACCATATTTGGTGACATCCTGTTGCAGATACTAATGGATCAAAAGGGCAACTTCTTTTCATAAAACTAAATATATTTTATACAATACTGGGCATAGCGAACTCGTTTGTAGGTAAGAGAGAGAATCTATATCTCACGATTGGCCAAGAGAATTCCAAACATCCCAGAGACTAGGCCCAAGTATGTCCATGACCTGACAAATAGTAATATCCATCAGACACCAAGTTTGGAAATCCTAATCATGAGAGTCCAGATCAAATCTCACCAGAATATAAAACTCTCCTTGGCGACCCTTGTAATGGACCCAAGGAATTCCATAACATCCATTTAGAGTACTTGATAACATCCCAAAGTAAACAGGAAAGCAAATAGGTCAGATAATCAATATGGCACATTTAGCGATTGACAAATATGGCCTTGCTAAACCAATCCAGACAGTACAGATATACAACTTACCTATACACCTGCCATTCATAAGGAGGGCCATAATTGCAACCTTTACTACTTCGGTGCTCAAACTTCAATGCGACCTGGGAAAAAAGTATTCTTAAGCCATCACATCTCATGCAATTCATTATCTAAAATCCTTGTACAGAAATTGCATCAGCATAGACTTGGCCAACATAGAAGTATGAAGTCATACCTCAATTGCATCAGCATCAGTTCCACCACTTACCCTTCGGCCAACATAGACTTGGCCAAAGCCGCCCTTACCCAGCTTCTTTTCTATCTTATATACAGGAGAATTACCTACTTTTACCTGCATGTAACAACAGAACCACCATCTTAATAGAGAGACTCCTTTTGAGTGAACAACTAGTCAATAAGAAATTTACTAATTGGTAACTATCACAACAAAAGGTAATGCTATCTAAGCTTAGCAAGTTTACCCAAGAATGATATGGCACAACAAATGTCAAATTTATTTTGAAATAAAAGCACTGACATCTTCTTCTTCTTCTTTTTTATAAGTAAAAATATTATTCACCGAATGCAATAGGCGAAGCCCATGTATACAGGAAGTATACAAAAGAAACACCTAAAAGCACTGACATCTTCTCATTAGTATCAAACAGCCCATTCCATGTCAATATGACAAATGGAGTAAGAATGATGGAAAGAGACACATATTATCCCGACAATAACAGTCATCTGAAGAGAGTATAACAGAATCAAAGTACTCACAGTAGCTCTATTGCTATAAACAGCAACCACATTTCTGCGCACATATTTTCCAGATACAGAGTTTTAAAAGTTAACAATGACACCAAAAAGAGCAAATGAGTAAGCAGGACGTACCTTCTCAGGAACAGGAGTTGCGCTTGTTTCCTCTTCAACCCCATTTACTTTGTCAGCACTCCCACCCTCCATTCCAATACCTATATCTGCCACTACCTCCACTTGATTATAGAGGGGTTCTGCGGCTCCTAAAGCAACAGCTTCAGGAAGAACCTCACAGGGTTCTGGATCTAAATCTATCAATCTAATGCCGCGGCCTCTACCTGCTGCAGTTGGCCTGGTTGGTACTGCCTGTGAAGGCCCTTTTGCTAGAGCTGTAGCATTACCACCACCTCTCCCTCTTCCACCACCAACTCTCCTTCTGGTTCTGTTTTGAGCAGGCTGTAACCAATTGTCTCCTTGATCGATTGGTTGTGGGGTAGGGTAAAGATCATCAACACGCTTTGATCTTCGGGCTCCGCTTCTTAACTCTGGCATCATCACCCCATGCAAATCACTTCCAGTCGATTCACCTAAATCAGAAAATCCCTTCAGATTCTTTCTTTTTTAAATCAAGTGGACTAGATTGGAAAATTTTGGGGCTACGAGACTAAATTGGAAAAATTTAGGAGCGTAGCCCGCAACTTCATTGGATCTTCTGCAGCCCAATTTCGAAATTAAAATATAAAAAACACGTGATACAACCAGGGTTAAGCAAGCTTATACAAGAAAATCCTTGTCAACAACAAAAAATCGTCCTTTACTCCTTTTTCAGTAAAATAACTTCGCATTTGAAGAAAAATACAATGATCTAAAAGATTATGTGGCAACAATGACGACGTATACAAAAAATATTAGAAGACGCAAAACAAAAAAAAGGAACAAAAGAGTTGGCTAGGTGGCTGCCGTGTAAACGATCAGAGTAACGGAGAGTGCCGTACTGGAAAAGAAAAAGATACAGAAGATATATACTTTTTTCGGCAATAATTATCCCAAATTTTAATTTTCCTGATAACCAAACAATGATAAAGCAAATGCACCCAAATTCATGCACGAACAAATCTATTCGAACTTGGACATCTACATTAGCACATTAGACCAGTTTTTTCTTTTTTCTTTTTTTATATGACAGATGAATAGGGAGAGTAAACTACGTCAACAAAATAAATCAAAAACAAATTTTGATCGATGGCGCTCATACAATTCGAAAAAAACTAAAGCGGAAAAAAAGATACACATTTCAAACCAAATCCGATCATTCAATCCGTGGAAAATTCACAGATTTTAACGTATTCAAACGGATCATCAAAGCAAGCTGGGCAGTGCAACGGACAATAAAATCAAAACCAAAAAAGGAAAGAGAAAAGAGCAGACACAGATCGATCCCAAGAAAGAGCAAAACCAGAACGATCGGAACCAAGGGAACGCACCGGACACGAGTCAACAGAAGCCGATCGATCGCGTTGGGATCTTGTTTTTGTTTGTCAGTGAAAACGCACGCACATATTAAGCAGAAGCTGGAACTTTTGTTGAGACGAGAAAAATATAAGGTGGAGGTTTCGGTAGATAGTGGTGTTATGCGATAATAGAGAAAGGAAATGTGTATTCAAGTAAAACGAAAGTGGTGATGTTAAAATGGTGATGATGATGGCGGTGGCCTTTGGGTTGGGTTTGTGTGTGTGTGTTTGTTGTCTTTTCTTTTCTCTCCTTTTCCTTTCTCTCCCGTCCTTTCTCTCTCTCTTTTATCTCTGTGGTTATGGCTATAACTATGGCTTGTATTCCATGAAATATCAATGTACAGCGGTGTGCTGCCTCATGGACACATCTTCAGGCAACTGTGGCCTTGTAATACCCAATAGGATATTTATTTTAATTTAATTTTTTTAAGACAACTTGTGGCGTATTATTATTATTATTATTATCATATATCTCCTTTTTTTTCTTTTTCAACAAGAACAATTTATCGTTTTGTTATTATAATAATAAAAAAATACAGTATCTCAGATAGCTTTTGGTTTGAGTTTTTGGACTTGTTTGGTTTGGTAGATCAGATATCTCAAGTAATCGCTATAATTTTTTTAAATTTTTACATAAAATATAATAAATAATTTAATTTTTTAAAATTTTAAAATAAAAATTATATTTTAATAATATTTTATTTAATTTTTAAATTTTTTATCTATGTAAGGAGAAGATTTATAGGATACTAAAAGAAAAAAAAAAGAATAATGCACTAGGCTGTGTGGTCGTGGGTCTTCCAAGTTTTATTTCATTCTTGGGCCAACTTGTTTACAATTTTCGAATGCCATCTTTGTGCAAGAGTTTGAATGTGACCCTTTACTGTCTTTGAAAGATGGGCAATGATGCATGGCTTGGGTGCTTTTTGGCCTTCGTCAAAAATCAACAATATATATACACGCAATTAGCTTAAGTCTCATATACTGCGTGTTTTACTACAATTGGATTGGATTTTGTAGTTTAAAGCAAGCTAAATGGTTAGCGTGTGAAACAAAATTAGCTCCGGGTTTTTGGTTATTCGATCGGGCATCAGATTGATAAAATATATAGCCAGTGTTTGACTGTAAATTCATAATAGATGTTGCATACCACAACAAACACATTATATAAATTATTTGTTCTAATTTTATTACAGATATTGAAGTGATTGTATCTTCTTTTTTTCTTTTTTGATAAGTGGGTGAGGGTTCGAATCCAGATTTTTCATTTGAAAAATCGGACTATATGCTATCAGATCATCAGGCTCTTGATAATGTGATTGTATCTTTAATATACCACAACACGAGAAATGCTGGATTTACAAAGACTCATAAACATTTTATTCATTTAATGTAACATATAATTTACATTATAACCATAACTTTATAAAATTTATTCAAAATTTACAAAAACAAAAATCATTGTGTGTATACAATACGAATTAGTTAGCATCACTAAATAGTTTTATGGTTTTCAATAATGCTATGTACAAGTTTAGAGGGTTTAGATTTCGTGTGTAACTTTTTTAAAAGAGAGAAACTCTTTTAAAAATAGATTTTTCAATCAATCTCATTTTTTTCTAAGTAGCTTGCATGAAATTTGTAGAACCTAAACTTGAACAAATCATTTTCATTTTTAAAATTATTCAATTGTTAGGGATGAGGATCCATATCTCAGCAAGCGAAGTCACCTAAAAACCGAGTGGAAGATCGTTTCTCTTATTAAAGACATAACAATGGGCCTTAAAAGCATTTACCTTTTATTACTAAAAAAAAAAAAAATTTATCTTCTAGATAATACAAAATTACCAACTATGTTACACACAATCTTACTAGATGTCACAACATATAATTGGAAAGCATTCCAAATCAAAACATACCCCTTCACAACGTAATATGAGCCCCTCAAACACACACAAAAAAAAAGTTTATAATCTCTAATGTGTTAGAAATCAAATTTAAATTATATTGTATGACCACCTTTATCTAGCCGTCAAAAGCATAGTACTAGCCTTCAAATGCATAGTGTTAGTCGTCAAATGCATAGTTATAGAATACTCCAGAATGTTATAGAAACTCATTTGTACTCCTATATATATCGCTATAACATTTAATGAAATTCATAAGTTTCATAACACGTTATCAGCACGAATTGCTCTCTCGTCAAAAACTCTTAGCCTAGTTAGCAGCTGCCTCATCTTAACTCTCAAATTTTTCTTTTCTCTGAGATTTTTGTACTGTTGCTGCTACTGAGGCCGTGTCCTCCCCTTCATGTTTTTGATCTCCCATATCCGTTGCAGTCATCCAAAATCCATCGATCGTTGAAACACAGGTAGAGAAACGATCTAATCGAATCTCGAGCTGGATTTGAAAGACAATCCAATTTGAAGATCAGATCTTATGTTAATGATCTGGAAGTGTATCTGGCGCGCCATAAGTTTGACAATCGGATACAATCCTCACCACCAGATCTAACAGATTCCCAGCTCATGAACGGGGAAGATATGGTCCAAGCCATAGATCGCATAAATCTGTGTGAGTTTTAAGGAAAAATGGACTTGACCCTCTCAATATCCAAGGATTCATAGAGAGAATGAGGGACTCCCAGCTTGATCTGTAGTTTCATCTGATCGTATGTAACACTTGGTATGGACCCTCTTCGGAAGGCCGGAATCGAGTTGGAAGAGATGGCATACCTGCATCTCGGTGGAACCTCCATGCCCATGTTGATCGTAACCAACGCCCATCTCCACAAACAGAAGCTTCATCGTGGCCAGATCTTCCTACTGGGCGATCAGATGCGACGAACCTGCTTCCAGCTAAGAGACTACATGTGCAGACAAATATGTAGGCCAGCCATTGTCAAAGGAATACAGCTCAGACTCGAGAGGCTCACCAGCCTTGGCCAAACACGCTGCAGACAAGCTTCTTGATGGAGAACGATTGTATGGAAGCTGCCCGAGACAGAAAGTGCAGCATGAAGTTCTGTTGATTGAGAAGCTAGTGGCCTTCTACTTCAAGTAAGTTTTTTAATATATTATTTGCAATTTTCAAAGTGAGTATTAAAATTATATTCATTATTATTACTTGATTAAATTCTATGTTTATTTACATAGTTTTTATACAAGTTTTATTTATTTTTATATACTTGTTATGAATTATTGATGATAAGATTTATCTCGGAATAGAAATTGAGCATCCCTGAAGGATTAATGCTCTGAACCGATGATAAGATCTATCTTGGAATAGAAATTCAGCATCCCTGAAGGATCGCTTTAAATCAATAACTTTATTGAGTATCTCATAATAAAGGATCTATTGATTCTGTGAGATAATTTAAATGAGCAATATGTGTACCAAAAAGCTCAATATGATTTATGCACCTAAAGTTGCATAATTGAAAGTGTGTTGAGAAAAACCACTAAAGAATATATGTTTAAGATGAACGCCTCGAATGTGCTCCTGAAGTAGCAATATCGAGTGCAAAAGTTCATAATATATTCTAAATTTATATCTGGTTTTCTAGTGGTTAAGCAATATAATGAGATTTTGTTAAGAAATCATGAGCCACGTCCTACTAGTCCACATCATTCCCTGAAGTGAATGAAATTGGATTTATATCATTCCCAGAAGAGAATGACGAATTATTTTCAAAGAATCCAAAAAATTGGACGTGGTGATGAATATATTTATAGTACTTCAATGATTTCGAGCCAGAAGCTCGTATTGAAAATATTATCAGCTTTCTCTTTGAGATGATATTATGTTGATGAATCAAAAGTGATATGATTCAGAATATTTGTATCTTTTCATGATTATCTTGATCATCCAAAATCAATTACGATACGTCGAATGATTTTCATATGGACGTCCATAAAAGAACCAGAAGATTCTTTTACTATAAAGTTTTACCACCAGAAGTGGAAAGAAAGTTTTACCACCAGAAGTGGAAAGAAAAATTTGCTAGAAGCAAATAAGATGAAATAATTCGACGTTATCATGATTATCATAGGTGAACTGGAAGTTCATATGATAATTAATTTATGGATGCAATAAGATAAAAGTCTCATATTCTAGCTGCTAAAATCCTAGTGAGGATTGAAGTCCCTGCAGGGCAATTAAGAAATTAGCAGTCTAATGAACATAAGACATGTCTGAAAGCATGTGAGACCTATTGATACAAATGATAAAGCATCTCGGAAAGAGAAAAGCACAAAGAAAAGAAATCGGTGCTCCTGAAGAGGCATACCCACAAAACAAGCAATAAAGTCCATCTAAAATTCTCTCATAATGAAAACTCCTGAAGAGTATAATACTCCTGAAGAGTACCTCCTGAAGAGGTTTTCATGAAATGTCTTCCCTTGAAGAGGGACAGGTACCTGAAAATAACGAGATCTCGATATTACATTTCATGAGTAATTGAGAAATTATGGAGAGAAATAAAACCGTTGTCGACAACGTATTTTCATATAAGATGGCATTTGATATTACCAGAAGTAATAAAGAAAGTGAGCTCAGAACCGTCGAAGAATACCGACGTAAAATATTGGCCAAAATAGAAATAAACAATTCCTGCAGAATTGTTATCATGTGATGCATATGGACTTGAAGTCCAAACACCTATGAGGTGATGCTTGTTGAATATCAGTGGGTATTTGTATAAAGGAAATGAAAATGTGATATATAAATCACGAATATATTTCCTGCAGAAATAATATTGATATGTTTCTGAAGTTAAAAAGATCATATTGAGATTTGTATTAACTTGATAGTTACCAAAAGTTTGAGTATGCATGAAGCATATTGTCCTGAAGTACATATTCTATCAAGTCTTAAAATCCTTATATGATCTAATGCAAGGTAAACGTATGTGGAACATACTATTTTCATATATTTTCAGTATTTATATTATATTTTATTGCAGTTTATATAGATAATTTAAATGTCATTGAGGCTCCAGAAGAGCTCATGAAAACTGCAGAAAGCAGGAATTGATTATGAGGCTCCAGAAGAGCTCATAAAAACTATAGAAATCAGGGATTGATTATGAGGCTCCAGAAGAGCTCATGAAAACTGCAGAAATCAGGGATTGATTATGAGGAAAAATAATCTCCTGTTATGGATGCAATCACATTCAGATTTTTGACTAATTTGGTAGTTACAAAAATATTGGATATGCAGTTAATGGATGTGGTCACTGCATATTGATATGGGTCATTAGACCAATGCATATATATGAAAATCCCTGAAGGATATAGAATGCCTGAAGCTTCTAATCTGAATACATCCAGAAATATATATGAAAATCCCTGAAGGATATAAAAATGCTTTAAGCTTGTTATCTGGTTACATCCAGAAAACAATCCGGATACATGTGGTATAAATGCATTAGTGAATATTTATTGAAAGAAAGATTTGAAAGTAATCCAATATACCCATGTGTTTTTATTAAGAGATTCCGGATTTGTTATTATTGCGGTTGATGATTTAAATCTTCTTGAAACTCCTGAAGAGTTCAGAAGAACTGCACATATTTGAAATATAAAACCCTTTCGGTTTCAAGGGGGAGATAAATGTGCATGAGAAATAAAATAAAGCATCCAGAATATCTACCAGAAGATAGATACACAAATATGAATATTTGTGAAATTTTATTATCTTGAAGCAAAAATTACAGAAATTTGAGACATTTCGCCTCATTCTTTAAACGCTCTTGTTCTTCAAGAATCTGCATGGCATCTCTGTCTAAAGGAGTAGGCAATCTAAAAGAAGATTTAAGCAGAGATTTTAATTTCCTATTCTCTTGCTTTATTGATTCTATCTTCACGTTAGACTCCTGAAGAAGTCGCTGAAGGATAAAAATTTTCTCATGGAGTTTGTCCAAATCATAAGGTTTGGATTGTAGTCGCTGAGAAAATGCATAAATAGTTGAAGAGTAATGGGCACCGAGATTTACAAGCTCATAGATAGCTTCAACATCTGACTTATTAGTCAGATTAGCACCTGTGGTAGAAGCAGGAACAGCTGATGAGCTAGGTGCATAATACCTTATATATTGGCCATGAGAAGATTGCTGAGCCATTGCAGAAAAAGAATGCAGAAAGAGATTGCAGAATAAAAATGCAGAAAGAAATTGCAGAGTAAGAATGCAGTATGATTACAGAAAAGTGAAGAAGATGAGATGCGAATGAAGATGATCTGAACATCTCTTTTATAGAGAAAAACTAAGCACCTCTATTGATTCACGGCATCCCTCGTGAAGCATCTCTCTACAAGAGACGAGGCGTAGCATCATAGCCCTGCGGCGCCTGATAGCAGATGTAGCATTATAGCCTTTCGGCGCCTGACAGGTACATAAGAACTGTAAAATCCCGCGATGCTTGTCTGGCCTAAAAAGATGGCCACCGTTTTTGAATATAGAGGTTTGCGGCTTAATTTTGATAACTCCTCTAGTAATTATGTTATTTACAAGAACTCCAGAAGAGTAGTGAATTCAATGATCTCGGATCAATATGGTGAATTTCACTATAAAGTCCTGATTACTCCAATGGTTGCTCGATAATTTGATGAGCAGAAAAATCCATTTCGTCCTGAAGACGATGGAGAAATTTTTGGTCCTGAAGTACCTTATCTCCAGTTCAATTGAAGCCCTGAATATGTAATTATTTGGATCAAGTCCACAATTAGATGGATATACAGATGCGAGTTATCTATCAGATCCACACAAGAAGATCATTGCAATTCATGAGAAGAAAGTTGAAATTGATGTCAAGAAGATACGGTCAAGAAATAATCTGGTAGATTTATTCACTAAAGCATTACCAACTGCAACATTGGAATGCGGAGACTTGAAAACATATTATCATGCACTTTTCAGGGGGAGTAAAGTCTTGAAGACTTGTGCTGATTGTACTCTTTTTCCTTCGCTAAGGTTTTATCCCACTGGGTTTTCCTTTGCAAGGTTTTAATGAGGCAATCTTAAAGCACTTGACGATATACAGAATATTGTACTCTTTTTCCTTCGTCATTGGTTTTTTCCCACTGGGTTTTTCCATGACAAGGTTTTAACAAGGCATATTCTTTATATGTAGTCATCCAAAGGGGGAGTGTTAGAAATCAAATTCAAATTGTATTGTATGACCACCTTTATCTAGCCGTCAAAAGCATAGTACTAGCCTTCAAATGCATAGTGCTAGTCGTCAAATGCATAGTTATAGAATACTCCAGAGTGTTATAGAAACTCATTTGTACTCCTATATATATCGCTATAACATTTAATGAAATTCATAAGTTTCATAACATAATGATGGTTGTTGGGCTTGTATCTTGAATGTGACCGAGTCTTATGTTACGTGGCCTAGGTTGGGTCCTGCAGTAGTGAGTTTGTTTTTTAGTTATAATAGAGCCTGTATTTAAATGCTTGGCAGTATCAGTAATGAGAACAAACTTCTGAAATCTCAAAGATTGCTGGTTGCGGCGGATTTTGGCTCCTCGAGTTGCCATGTTACTTTACGTGTTCTAATTATTTAATTACATCACACATAACAGTAGTCTCAGAGCCGGAATTCCTGCACAATGGTTGAACGTACCAGCCATGCTCAACTCACAGGAGTTGTGTCCAATCTGAAGGAGGAAACAATGCACCTGCAAAAATAACAAGAAAAACAGAGGCAAATCTTAGAAGCCGTCCTACAACAAATTAATAACTTGGCTGCCAATTACGATTAATTGGTAGTCATGGCTGGAAATCACCAATTGGGAGAAAGGCTCTTCCAATTCTAATGTTAAGATCAGTGCTAATTTTTTATTTGAAGGGAATGAGGGAATTCAAGTTATAACTCTTAGATTGTACTTTCCTAAGTTTGATGGTTCTGAACTCATGGAATGGGTTTTTAAGGCCTAACAATTTTTTTCTTACTATAATACTCTAGATGATCAAATGTTATAAATAACATTTTTCTCATGAAAGGCAAGGCCCTTTCTTTGTATTGTTGCCTTATGGACTCTAACCCACTCCATACCTGGTAAGAGTTTGTGATAGTTCAAAATATGCATTTTGGGCCCTCATCTCAAGAGGACCCTATAGGAGCCTTTACAAAACTAAGGTAGACAGCAACTATAGAAGAATTTAAGTGCCAATTTGATGCTTTATCCAGTAGAACCAGTGGGATTACTAAGGAGTTTCATATTATTACTTTTCTTAGTGGGCTCAGAGATGACCTTAAGATTATTGTCACCGTGTTTAAACTTGCCAACCTATCAGCAGCTTTTGGGTTGGCTAGGTGACAAGAGGAGAAAGTCTTTCGTAGAACCCAAGGATTTATGTCCAGAAGTCCAACACAGAACTTCATTATCCAAAACTCCCTACTCCAGCCCTTATCTTAAGACTACTAGCCCCCCGTACCCACCAAGACCCAAGACCTCCTAACACAAACTTTCCACTCAACAATCCAAACAAAAAACCAACTCTACCTATTAGAAGGATTACTCCAACACAAATGCAAGAGAAAAGAGAGCGTGGGCTATGTTATTATTGTGATGAGTAGTTTCATCATGGCCATAGATACAAAAGTCCAAAGATCTTTTTGTTGGAAGGCATGGAGAGTGAAAAAGAAGAGCAAGGAAAAACTGATGGGACCTTGGTAGTAATACAAAAAGATGAACCTGTAGAATAGGAGAGGGAAGTGGGGAGCTATTAGGCATTTCATTACATGCTATAGCAAGCTCCTTAACTCCCAAAACCATAAGGTTAAATGGGATATTAACCACCAAAGTGTGTTGGTACTGATTGAAAAGGGAAGTACTCATAGTTTTATTTATGAGTGCCACTTGTATGGTGCGCGGCAGGGGGACCCTTCCCCGCACCATGTGGGCGAGGGGTTTTCAACCTCGCCTCCCACCCCGGTAGCCTGAGGGCAAGGTAAAAAATACCATCCACCTTGGCCAACACATTGGATCTAAAAAATTATTTTTGAATCCAAAATATTTGTTTGGATCTAAATTTTAATTTATAATTTTTATAATCTAATTTAAATTATAAATTAAAATTTATAAATACAAAAAGAATTTTAACTCATTAGAATAATATTTTGGATTGTCTTGACCTTCTAAGCTAACTTTTATATAGGAGATCAAGATAATACAATAATTATACTTAATCAACGCGTCACTTACTGCTATATTAAAATATAAGGTTTTAATATTATTTTTATTTTAAAATTTTAAAAAATCGTACTGTTTTTTAAATTTAGACGTGATGAGACATTGAGACGAACGTCCAAACGTTTGGCCTTGATTTAAGTTAGGTCTTTTTTGAGTCTTTTTCCCTCGTTTTCTCCCTGAAATTACACACAAATCTCTCTATCTCTCTCTCTCTCTCTGATTACATATATATCGTCACTTGATCCGACCATGGCTACCATTGCCCCACCGTCCGATCGTATCCTTACTACTTACTCTCAACTGGGTATGTTTTTTCGCCCACACAACCCACACACGCACGTTGCTTGGTTTTCCATAAGGCAGATCCTTAAAGTGCGTGTACGTGTTTTGGGCTTAATTAGGGGTTTTTTTTTTTTTTTAATAAGCTTAATTCGTGTATGCAGCCTTTGATTTGTTCTTTCCTTTAATTTTGTATATGTCCCGTATACCTGGGCTTTTGGCATTTGCTTCTTATGATCGATAAAATTTTCATTTAATTAGTTAATGACATTTCTATAGCTGTGGTGTGTATGAATTTGATAACCTTTTGGGTGCGAAGTTCCCCAGGCTTTCCTGGTTCTAATTGTCTTCAAACTCTGCATCTAACTTGAACTATTTAGTGTATGGTTATATTAGGCTGTGACTTGCTGACTCTTTGGTTCGTTCAAGGTTGTTTGTGTATGTGTTTGTGGTTTTTTAATTTGTGCGCTTGTCAATGGGTTTATTCCCCCTTTACTCCTGCCATCACAGAAACTGCAGATATACTGCAGAATTTTTTATTAGACTCTCAATCTGACGCCCTTGAAGTTACTAATCCTGCAAAGATGGTAGGTTCACCATTTTTTTTATTGGTTGGTTTATCAGTTTATTGGGAACTCAAATCTTTGTTTGTGGACATAAATATAGTATGTTCAGTAATATGATGTACTGATCCGTTGTGAATGACGTTCTGCAATGTAGTATGGGCTGGTGGATTCGAGTAACCACACTAAGGGAATGACCAAGCCGTTGAACCCAAATGCAAGCAACTTTCCTAATGGGTATCAGTCATCTGCTTACTATTATGTAGGTAAGGTAAGCTTTTAATAGCAGGCAAAAGCCATGTTAGGTCTCTTTGAGATATCTATTTCACAAATTCCTTTTCTGGTTGAAATTTACAAAATGTTATGATTTGATGTTTTTTCTTTCGCATGCAATATTACATCTTGGAGTGAAATGTCTCCTCAGGTTATGATAGGCAAGGTAATGAGTGGAATGACTACTCTAAATATGTGAATCCTGATGGTGGAATAGCTCATGTAAGTTCTACATGTTACTCTATCTGTATGTGTTCCTGATAAGTATGTTTATATTCATTGGTGGTATTGTGGATGTACCTAGTGATCTTTTGAACTTTTTTCTGCATCACAATGTCATCTTTTCAGTTCTTGGCTTTGGTTCAATGAGTTATTGTTAGGGACAATTGTTACTGTAAGTTTTCATCTGAATTAATGTGAGGAGATTCATCAAAGACTTAGTATGTTATGGGAAATCAATTCCTTTCAACCATGTGAGTCGGGATATAACCAATGGTTTGATTGGCGTATTTTTCCTTGATCTGTATTTTATATAGGTTTCATACCTTTTCTTTTCAGTTTTTGTTGTGGGTTTTGTTTCTACATTTGATTTATTACTCATAATTTGTTTTCTTAATTAAAAAGAAGATGAAGAAATTTGAGCAACCTTTTGATTATTGCCTATATTAATTTTTATTTTTATTTTGTGAATAATTGCCTTTTGTTTTGGTTGACTCAGAGTCTTTATGGTGATAATGGCTCTTTCATGTATCACCAAGGTTATGGTTACTCACCATATGGACCATATCACTCTCCCGGTTCACCCACTCCGACCATGGGGCAGGATGGTCAGTTGTGTGGGGCTCAACAGTACCCATACCCTATTCCTTATCATGAAGTCTCTACCCGGACTACTCAACCTTATGCAGCCAACCAAGTTAGAGTGCCTCAGGGAGAAATTTTAACTTCAACTGCAGCTGATCAATTACCCCCATTGGTTGCAAGTGGAGGAAACCCCAATAAGATAGCAATCGGTGGATGTGTAAATGAAAAGACTAGCTTGAAGCCTTGTGTCCAGAACTCATCTTTGAATGCATATGGTTCTTATGGAAGGGGAGGCTCTCTGGTGGGCATTCCTTCATTCCCTAATCCAGATCCAAGATTTGGCTTTGATGAAATTAGGCTGCCAATCCCTTCCTTCAATGCCTCACTGATTCCAGATGGTCAGTCAATATGTGGGGCAAGTGCTTGTTCCTCTTCACCATTCATGCATGCGAACAACCTCTCATTGCGAAGGAATCAAAATCTTTGTCGTCTTCCCCATTTCATGGTATGAAGTTGCATTACTAGTATATTTTCATTCTCTTGATATTATCGGTGGAGGCTGGGGCATAAAAAGTATGGGTGTAGGGAAAGCACTTGAAGTATCAGAAACGGATTATAATCAATTGACTGATGATTAGTTATAAACAAATAAATAGTTCATGGCAATTCTTTTTCTTGAAATTTCCCAAGCAGGGTCATATCAGGTTTTATACCTAACTAATAGTGAAGAAGTCATTTAGGAACTTTATCCTCCAATTTCCCATGATTTTTATGTTTATTGGATTGTCAGCCTGTCGATTTGGTGCTTCGTTGTAATTACATAATATATGCCCAACTTTTTTATACCTATTCCATCAATAGGTTGTTCTTTCAGCTATTCATTCTGTGGGTTTGTGCCAATCATATGTAAAGGTAAACTCTGTCTTAATAATCAATGATATGATGATGTTTTTTTGTCGGTAATGATTTGATGATATTGAGAATTAGATATATTTATTTCATCACAGAATTGGCACAATGCAAGACCAACATCTGGCTTGGGCATGGCTCCTGGAATCACGAACCAACTGTACCCAAGCAATGCAGTGTATGGTCAATATGGAAACACACTCAGAGCTGGTTCTGGTTTTGGCTCTTTTGGCTTTGATTCAAAGACGAGTGGGCGTGGGCTAGCTATTGATAATAAGTATAAAAAATGGGGTTGTGGACCTATCACCTTAGCATATGGCAATGAGAATTTGGATAGATCAAATGAACTGAGTAAGGGACCTAGAGCCAAGGGTTTTGATTTTAGGAACGAGAAGGGGTGTGGACATATCACCTCAGCAATTGAAGGAAAGAACCTCCCGGTGATTGAGAACGATAAAGAGGCTAACTTTCCTATAATTCCAAATAAGGAAGAGTACAACAGAGAAGATTCACCTGAAGACTGCTTAGAAGCAAAATTCTTTGTTCTTAAATCTTATAGTGAGGATGATGTCCATAATAGTATTAAATATAGTGTGTGGGCCAGCACTGCTAATGGCAATAAGAAGCTGGATGCAGCGTATCAGGAAGCTAAGGAGAAGCTCGGTGGCTGTCCTGTATTTCTGTTATTCTCTGTGAGTATGAGTAGTCTGGTGCCTTATATTAAGTTTGCTAGTGCATATTGTTTCTTGGTTTCACTTTTTCCTGACACTTTGTTTCTTTGCTTTAACTGGTTATTATAGGTCAATGGTAGTGGGCAATTTGTGGGTTTAGCAGAGATGATTGGCCCTGTCAATTTTGAGAAAACCTTAGAATGTTGGCAGCAGGACAAGTGGAATGGTAGCTTCTCTGTGAAGTGGCATATCATAAAGGATCTTCCTAATAGTTTGTTAAGGCACATAACACTAGAAAACAATGAGAATAAGCCTGTCACTAATAGCAGGGATACACAAGAGGTGAGAGTGTGGGTGTCAGTGTGCATGCACGGACTTGATCTCCTTTTTTTGTTTTCTCCATCATGTCTTCTTGGTGTTTCTACTTTTTATATTGTTATTTTAAAATTAACTGTTTGTTTCACCGCAGGTTAAGTTTGATCAGGGTATTCAAATTCTTAAAATCTTCAAGGGTCATTCTAGCAAGACATGCATTCTGGATGATTTTGGATTTTATGAGGCTCGCCAGAGGACAATGCTGGAAAAAAAATCTAAGCAACAGGAGCCTCAAATGCAGGCAGGAGATATCTTCTTTCCTGTTTTTTTCCACCCCTCTTTTGTTATTTATGCGAGCATGCTTTCATTAAATTTTCTCATATATGAAAACTTCAGTGCTGGGCACTTCCCTACTTAAATTTTAATACAATTGCGTTATGATGAGAGTACGATGAAGTAAAACATGATACTGAATACTTTCAGAGAGAACTTTCATCAATGCATCTTTTGGTGTATGCGGCACAAGCGCTTAATTATCTTTAGTAAGCAGCTTGCAATGATTTGGGCAGGCATCTAATGCATTTTAATTTGTCGTAACAGGTAGGGAAGCCGAGGGATGCTGCAACATATATAGTTAAAGAGAAATTGCCAAAAGCTTCAGATGGAAGTTTGATAAAGGAACTGGTGGTTGCAGAAGCCGCGTCGCTAGAGAAGGCAGATGGAGATGAAGCCCTTTCAGAAGGAGAAGGAAAGGGATCGGGTGCTACTCTTGGAGATGGCCAGGGAGGTTCGAAACCATTTATGGCGTCAGAAAGAAAAGGCGTTTGAAATGGAGTTGCTAGTTCTTGATAAACCTTTTCCCCCTTCGACGGGGTAGTTGGTGGATGTTATGGAATTGTTACTGATATTAGCATGCACATAAACGCTGGCTTATTTATTACTCGGGTCAGTGTTGCTATTTTGGAAATGTGAAAAATAAAATAAATAAAAATTGGCTAAAGGGATTAGAGCCATCGCTGCTTTCTTTCTTTTTATGGAATTTTGTCTCCCCATTTCTTTGAACTGGTTGTCGTTTCCACCGGTTGCTTTTGGTTCACTTCACTCGTTACTTTTGGATCTTTGCTGCTTCATTTTTTTAGCGGTGCCCACTATGTCGCTAAACTGAGCGGGGAAAAATCTCTGATTTATTACCTAGAACAAAAGGGAGCCAGATTTTTAATGTGATTTATTTCTTCTTGGTGAGATTTAACATGATTGGTTTTTAATTTATGGGTTAGGTTTGCAAAGATTTTATAAAAAGTGAAGTTTTCAAAATGATGAGAATATTAAATTTACAGTATAATATATTATAGTGAGTTATGTAACTTATGTTAGTTTGAATTTAATTTTGTAAAATATTCTGAACCTTTTTTTTTTTTAATTTTAAAAGAAAATTTCTATTCAGCATCCATACACTATACATCTACTCAAAGAAATAAAAAGTAAAAAAATAAAAAATAAAGACTCACGTTACTTAGTATAAGACTTTTAATTAGAAGAATTCATTTAAAAATATCTAACAAGTAAGATATTTGTATATTTAATAAATTACTCCCCTTCAATTGAATATTTGTATATTTAATCCCTTAAAATAGGATCAATTAGATGACAATATCTAAATACCCCCAACTTTTAAAGGAGCACGTTGTCCACTTAAAACATATATTTATTTTTTATTTTACAGTCTAAACTATTAAAAAAATATTCAATTTTATAAAAATGATCTCTATTTACGAAAGATTTAAACAATTTATAAAAAAAGAAAATTAATTCATCTTTCTCACTTTCCTTTCCTAAATAAAATGCTCGGCGTCACTGTGTAGCATGGACTATAATACCCGTGTACCGCTATAGCTATAGGGTTGCAGGGCATTCTGGATTTGAATTGTGCTTTTTTTGTTTTTTTTGTTTTTATAAAAAATTTCCTTCGTAGTTATAAAAGGCGTGCCAGTGAGAAAGGACGCATTTCTGCCTTGGTTAGGGTTTCTGGGTTTCGATCTGCGAGATAATGGGTTTCCAAATGCAGCCATATGGGATACAAACAATGCTTAAAGAGGGCCACAAACACCTCTCTGGTCTCGACGAAGCCGTCCTAAAGAACATTGATGCCTGCAAGCAGCTGTCCGCTATCACTCGCACCTCTCTTGGTCCCAATGGTTTAGTATATATTATCTCGATTCAAACACTTGGTCTTTTGATTGTAGTTTATGTTCTGATTTCATTATGTCTGAGTGAAACTCCTTTTATCTAGATTGATTGGAAGACTTCAAATATACGGACCAATTGGCATGAGTTAGTGTAACGCTGACGTAATTTTTTTTTACCAGTTTTTTAGTTGATGTATTTGCAAAAATATTCCCCGTTTGAAGGAAAATATCAATCCGGAATCATTAAGCATGAAACGGTGTCCCGTGTTCATGGGTTATCCCTACGTTTTCATCAATAAAATCTTAATTCCTTGTGAAAATAAAGGTGTTCGGACTTTGGACAGAGTTTAACCGAGTGCTGTGGATAGCTAGTGCTTTGCCTCAATCGACAGCTGCATTGCAGCTACAGACAATTGTAGTAATTTGAAGTCATGAAAGTCATAGATTATTTTCTTGGTAAGCGTGACATTCATGAATTTGGAATTTGGACAATTGCCTTGGGAAATACGGAGATCGCTTCTGTATGTCTGTTGTGGGATCAGAGAATTGGATGCCATCATATTTGTTTCATCTCTGTTGAACAAGACTAATGTCGCACTAGTTTTCTCTTCTTTTTCTTCTTCTTCTTCATTTTAATTCTTAATCTTCTTCTACTCAGGTATGAACAAGATGGTTATCAATCACCTAGATAAGCTCTTTGTCACGAATGATGCGGCCACTATTGTGAATGAACTCGAGGTTCAACATCCTGCTGCCAAGATTCTTGTTTTAGCCAGCAAATCCCAGCAAGAGGAAATTGGAGATGGAGCTAATTTGACGATTTCTTTTGCTGGGGAACTCCTCCAGAATGCGGAGGAACTTATCAGGATGGGCCTGCACCCGAGTGAGATCATCAGTGGATACATTAAAGCAATTAATAAGGTTTGCCGATGCTGTCCGACCTAGTTGGACTAGTGTTTTTAGTAGAGGTATAGCTGAATATTGTCTCCTGATTCAGTTTTTATGGTTTAAAATTGTCAGACAGTTGAAATCTTAGAACAACTGGTTGAGAAAGGTTCTGAGAATATAGATGTGCGAAATAAGGATCAAGTCATTTGTCGAATGAAAGCTGCTGTTGCTAGCAAGCAATTTGGTCAAGAAGATATTTTGTGCTCCCTTGTTGCTGATGTAATTATTTCCTTCCTATTACTTTTTGTTGTTGTCCATTTATTCTATTTAGCATTCTGACAGGGGGTGCTGACTTTACCTTTTTTTGGTTGGTTTTTTTTTTTTTTGGGTGGGGGGGTGTGTTTGCAAATATAGGCATGCATCCAAGTGTGCCCCAAGAACCCTGCAAACTTTAATGTGGATAATGTCCGTGTTGTTAAGCTCTTGGGAGGGGGCTTGCATAATTCTGCAGTAGTTCGGGGTATGGTTTTAAAAACCGATGCTGTGGGGAGTATAAAGCGAGTGGAGAAGGCAAAGGTTAGAATTTATATGCACTTGCAAAAGGAAAGTGATATTTTTTCATGATTTGTTATTTAGTTTATTGGTTATTTGTTTCCCTTTTTTATAATGCATTGGCCGTCATTTTTTAACACTTCCATTCTCCCTCAATTGGTTTGTACTAGGCGTGTTATGTTTAATTTTTGTTTAAAAGGACGAATTTCATGTTTGCTCTGATCATGTTCTGTAATATCTCATTTTGCTTGCATGTCTCACTTTTAGTTACTGGCGGCAAGAGTTATTTTTTATTTATTTATCCATTAGAAAACTTGATGTAGGGATGAAAAATTCTGTGACTATCTCAGGACAATGAGCACAATCCTCCCTGTTTTTATTTGCCTTTAATATGATCTATTTTTTTGCACTCGAAAAGAATAGTTTTGATTTTGAGGGATGGGGGTATTTGTCCTCATTTATCAGCTGACTGAAATTAGGGATGCTAACTTTGTCGACTTTCCTTTATTGTGTTTTCTTTTTCACGATATTGACTGCTTTTATATGTTTTTAATGCAATGGAGAAAGTACTTTAATTCAGGTTGTCAAAATTTATTTTCTTTTAATGTTTTCCTTTTAGGTTGCTGTGTTTGCTAGTGGTGTTGATACATCTGCAACTGAAACAAAAGGAACTGTCTTAATCCATAGTGCAGAGCAGGTAATCTTGGGGGCATCTCTTCTGGTCCAGAGTAATTAACTTCTTTATGCTTGCTTCATTTGTCTAATCTACTCTCTCTGCCTCTCTCTACGCTTCCCATTTTAATTTTTTATTTCTTTAAACGTTTAATTTATATCAAACTTGGCTCTTTTATGGTTGCTATTTGCAATACTCTGCAAAACATCATTATTGTTATTTCCTACAGCTGGGTCAATGAGGTTTTATTTCCAAATCAGAACTAGTTTAGCTGGGATCCTGCTCCTTTCCTGACCCCTTATTAGTAGCTCAAATCGATTCCTTCTTCATATCGTAATAAAGGAAATGGAAAGTAGTACTGATTGCATTGGATGTATGTAACCACTTGACACTTAGTGGGGAATGATCGTTCCTACTGGTTTACTATGGTTGGAGTTTTTCCATACTTGTTTTCACAATTTTATCCTTGTCTGTAGCAAGCAACATATTTGACTTTGGTTGCTGTACTTGTTCCACACTGAGATTTCTGCACAATTATCTTCCTTTCTTTATGGAATTGTGTAACTTAAGTAGAAACCTTTTTCTTTGGGTATTCTTGGCATCTTATAGCTAGAAAACTATTCAAAAACGGAAGAAGCAAAAGTCGAGGAACTTATCAAAGCAGTAGCAGATTCAGGTGCCAAAGTAATTGTCAGTGGAGCAGCAATTGGAGAGATGGCGTTGCACTTCTGTGAGCGTTACAAGTATGCCAAGTTTTTATTGTCTCGATAATTTTCAGTCATGCAAGTATGCATATCCATTAAGATCTTACTCATTCATGAATTGAGTCCTGATGAATATATATAGTCTGACAATATTCATTATAGCTTTTAATATTCTATGCTTGGGATCTTGCTTACTGATAAAAAAAATTATTCTATGCTGAAGACTCTGTAAGAGATATGGTATTTCTAATATTGTTGTGACTTGCATGCAGGCTCATGGTTCTGAAAATCAGTTCAAAATTCGAACTGCGTCGATTTTGTCGTACAACTGGTTCTGTTGCCATGGTAATATCATAGGACTTAATTTATGGACCCTTCTTCTTGTTGCTTCATAATGTTTTTTAATTGCATCAGCTGAAGCTCAGCCAGCCTAATCCAGACGATTTGGGACATGTCGATTCTATTACAGTTGATGAAATTGGTGGTGTGAGGGTACGTTGAGAGTGTGGCCTCAAGATAACTTTTTTTTTTCTTTTTCTTTTCTGAGTTTTGTTTCTTTACTTATTTTTGTCCGTTTGCATGATGCTTTTTTTCCTCTCGCTAAATAAATGTCTTTAGGTTACCATTGCCAAGAATGAAGAAGGTGGGAACTCTGTTGCCACTGTGGTTTTACGGGGAAGTACTGATAGCATATTAGATGACCTTGAAAGAGCAATTGATGATGGAGTCAACACCTATAAGGTAACTTCTCTGAAGACTAAGAGAAATTTGGTAATATTTTATAGGTGTTCATGTTTTACCTTTATAAATATAGTTGGATTAGACACACAATGTGACTTCTGTAGTAGTTATTTGCATCACCTCTTTTTTTTTCAGGCTATGTGTCGGGACAGCCGTATTGTACCGGGAGCTGCAGCTACTGAGATTGAGTTAGCTAGAAGAGTGAAGGAATTCTCTTATAAAGAAACAGGGTATTTTATTTGCTTCTTTCTCGTTTATCCTCCCTAATTTTTCAAAGCTGCCAGTTTGCTCAGTTTCGAAATTAATGCGGAAAAATGAGTTGGTCTTTTGTTTTTGTGCACTCAAATGTCTCCTCAAATTGGATATGCAGATTGGATCAGTATGCTATAGCAAAATTTGCTGAAAGTTTTGAGATGGTGCCTAGAACATTGGCTGAGAATGCTGGGCTTAATGAAATGGAGATCATATCTTCTCTATATGCTGAACATGCATCTGGAAATAGCAAAGTGGGTATTGACTTGGAGGAAGGTGTTTGCAAGGATATCTCAATCCTGGATGTCTGGGACCTCTACATTACTAAGTAAGCTGGTTTTCATGCATTATTCTTAAACTTGTGGTACGTGTTGGTTGCTTCTGATGTGTGATACAGTGCAGGATATAAAGGCTTATCTCAATAGTTTAGAGAGTGTCTGTAATTGTTTATAGGAGGAACACTCGGGGCCTTTGTCTTGGGGTGGTGCCTCTTTGTTCTCCTGTTTTTTTGTTTATTTTGGTAATGAAGTAGAACTCCAGCAAGGTAGGTCCCTTCAGATTCACTCCTGGGTGCAAATCTTGGATAAATGATCCTAGCCACGAGAAAGATCTTATATTTCTTCAATTATCAGTTTGGTCTGACTGAATTTGATGTGCTTCAGCTTTGTGCTGGCTATCAGCAGAGTCCCTGACTTAGCATCATTAGATATGTAGCTATCATCTTGGTATGAGATTCATGAATAGTGATTAAGATTATAGATTGCAAAATTGGCATTTATTTGATGTGGATTTCTGTGCCAAAACTTTTATGACTTGCCTATGCTTTGGGTCTTGATACTTCCATATGATAGTTATTACTGAAGACTTCTTTTTGGCTTAGGCCTAGTTTGGATAGAGAGATGCTTTCATCTCATCCCATCTCTTCTTAATATCCAAACACACTTTTCAATTTCAAGTCTTCAACTTTTTCATCTAATCATTACTTAATTGTTACTACTTTCCCAAACTTCAAAACAGAACACAAAAAATAATTGAACATTTTCAAATCCCAAAATAAAAATAATATTAAAAATATATATTCTAACAATATTTTAACTTTATAATATTTTTATTTAACTTTTTTTCTCTTATTTCCCAAAAATCCCATAAAACATTTTAACTCGAACTATTTTTTTTTATATGTAAGAAGTAAATTTTATTGATATAAATGAAATAGGCATAGCCCATATACATAGGAAATATACAAAAGAACACCTAAATACATTCTAGATTAGGGATTAACTCAAACTATTTCTAACTCATCTCACTTCAACTCAAATATCTCACTACTATTCACAAGCCATCTTAACTCATCTTATCTCAACTCACTATCCGAACCAGGCCTTAGGATAACCAACTAGTCTTATAAAATCTGCTGTCCAGATCGATAAATTTCAAGAATTTGGTGGAGCATTCTTTTGCCATTATTTAAAGTCGGAGCTGCTGTTTGTGTTTAACCAATATTCATTACGTTTGTGTACAAGAGTATAATATATTTTTGGGGTGGGGGGACTTTGTACAGGTTCTTTGCTCTCAAATATGCTGTTGATGCTGTGTGCACTGTACTTCGTGTAGACCAGGTAATTGAGTCCCTTTTAGATTGCTGTATGTATTTAAGATGAATGCGCTTTTATTGAACAAGTCACCAGAATGCCTTTTTGTTTATGGCTAAGCCATATTTGCTCCGTAATTAAGAAAAGTTATTCCTAGGCATAAGATATGTTTTAAAGTTGGGTAGTCCCTAAACTACGGGATTAGTTGCATTCTACCCAAGGTTAAAAGTTTTCAATTTTGATCAAAACCCTCATTATAAGTCTGAAATGAGTTTCATATGGAATAATTCAGTGCCTTATATTGTTAATTATAAATAGATTAAGATCCTGTAATTAATTATAAAACATTCTAAGCAGAATCTTAGTATTTTTTAAATCTTCTTTCCAAGCAAGTTTTATTGATGATGCCTTGCCTCCTTATGTCTCAGATTATAATGGCAAAACCAGCCGGTGGCCCAAAGAGAGATCAGCCTGCAGGGATGGATGAGGATTAGTTTCATGTGGGCCATCAATATATTGGTTTTACCAGTATCGCAAGGCAGGTTGCTGAACTGGTTAGGCATCCGTTGATTTAATTCAGATGCGAAAGGCTTTAGTTTGAAAGATTTTGTTTGATGTAGGAAAAATGTCTAAAAATTTATGCTTTGTATATGTCACAGCCCTTAGCCGTGTTATGGTTGTGAATGCTGGTGGTGTCCACTGTATCCTGTTTATACTGACTGTACTTGATCTCGAACCTTTCGAACCCCCCACCCAAAAACTCTGAAGGAATTACCGTTCACTATCTTGCAAGGGAAAATTATACGTTGGTCTTGAGCGCAAAGAAGATATGAGTACTGCAAGTTAAATCCATAATGTCGGCTGACTTGAGTTGTAAGTACAGATGGAGACATGAACATTGGATGTACTAGTTACGAACAGCCCTATAATGATGGAGGTTGTGGATGTATGTGGTCGTTGTTAAAATGGTACAGCTAGCTGCGCCGGTACCTTGTTGTGTGCCTTTTATCTGCGATGTTTTTCTGGTACGTTTTAACAATAACAACACTCTAGAAGGATGAAACTGAATGCTGCTTAAAGATGCAGGATATTTAGGAGAGAGCATTGAAGCAGATCAAATGTTCAAACAAAAATTGGAAATAAATGTATTAAGTTCAATTAAACACGAATTTAACTCTTGACGGATAGCGAGATGTACTATTGATTTTTGTATTTGTAACAGCCAATCTGAGCTCTCCATATACAAGAACCATATGTTTGGGTGGACGGCAGGAGGCATCAAGCTTGTGAATGTCGCAAATGTACGAGCACTGTTGCGATTTGGTGGGCTTGGAATGATGCTTCTCAGTTTCAAGTCTAGAGGCGTTTAGAATTCGACCGGAAAATAAAGAGTATTTTTAGTAAGGAAAATGCTAGTTTGTCCTTAGATTTGAACCGATTTAACCGTTAGTATATATTTAAACAAGGTACTGCTAATATATTTGTATACATTTTTGTTTGAAAGAAAAGAGTGCATTTGCACTATAGGAGGAGGGCATGTCCAACAATACATGCTAGGCAGCAGAGTAGCAAGATCTTTTGAAAAAGTAAAAACAATCTCTTTCAAAGAGAAATCTTCTGCTTCTTAAAAAAATTGG
Organism: Carya cathayensis; assembly: GCA_011037825.1. NCBI lineage: Eukaryota > Viridiplantae > Streptophyta > Magnoliopsida > Fagales > Juglandaceae > Carya > Carya cathayensis. The sequence continues at coordinate 293,835 of QGSO01000418.1, read as the reverse complement.
CTCTGGACTCCCAAAACTAGATTGAATTGAATACTAAATACTGTTACAGGACTAACATAGAAATCCTCCAATAAAACCCATATATTGTTAAAGGCTTAGGCTCATTCAACAATTATCCTAACACTGATTTACTATGATGAGAAATGAAATATCGTTATGAGCCGCATCAAGTCGGAACGAGATAGTAGCCTTCATCCTGAATATTGATCCAAAGTAGCGGAGTAAACAGTGCAAGTGAAGCAAAAACAAGCCCACAGACGAATTTCAAAGCAGGCTTTCGAACACCAGCCCTTTGAATTGGATTCTTACTGTCGGGAACAGCTTCCTGGGACACTCGCAAATCAGCATCAGTGAGAACATTATCAGTTGATGAAACTGATTCAGGACCTCCATTTTCTTTGCCATTATAGTTCAGGTCATGTGAAAAACAATTTTGGTCATATTTGGCAGATGGGCTCCACTGAATATTGCTCGAGGATAGACTTCTGAACCTTCTGCCTTGTTTTTGAAAAAATTCTGGGTTGCCATCATTTGGATCCTGAAGAGAGCAAATGAGTTTCCTTGGAGTCTTGAAGATCTTTATGTTTTCAACATCGATACGAGTGCGAGACCTCTGAAAAGTGTGTTTATTTGTCAAACAAGTACCACGAAAGAACATAGGGATCAAAACTGTGATGAGAGCTTCTATAAGCACAAGAGAAGACGAGAACTGCCAAATCTTGAAAAGTGTGTTTATTTGTTGAAATCAATTTAATTTATCTTAACTTAATTATTGATGGAATCACTAATTTTTTAATTTTACGTAAAAAAAAAAAATTAAATCATCTAAACTTAATTCCTACATTCAAACACATATCTCAATTTTTTTAACATTTAAACATATTATTACTTAAACTATACTTAAAAAGCATACTACTTATTATTCTACACAATACATTTGACATATTTTAATATTTTTTTTTATTTTTAAACTAATTGAGTTGTTCTATTTATCATTTATACACCACATATTTGTTATAAGAAAAATATAAAATTATTGAACTTAGGATGGAAGCTACATAAAGGTCAATATCACTTTTTTTAAAAGAAAAACAACCGGACGTTTATTCAAAATGGAAAAAAACAAAAAATGATAATATGATCAAATACCTGGGGACTACTTGTAGTGCTTCTCGAAATTCCACTTCTAGGATTTCTGGGCAAGAAGCCGGAAAATTCCTCGGCATAGTATTCACCATTATAAGCATATTCATCATTCAACGAGTGCGTATTAGACATTGGACTTCCCTGAACAATCTCTGAGAACAAACCATCCTTAAGAGACACATCAACCCCTCCATTCTCATAACTCCAAAGCTTCCGGTTGACACTCCTACGATCATAATCAGAATTCCGAGGAACCTGTCTCATTGAAATGGGCGTCTCACCCAATGAATCATATCCAATAAAAGAGTTCAGAGTCTGTGATTCAGGCGATGCAGATGAAGGAGATCTATCACCAGCACTACACAAATTCCTCCTATGCTCCCTCCTACTAAAATTTGACCCGGTTATTGAACCCGGACCATTCTCAAAATTCAAACCCTTCATGGCAGATATTTTTCTTGCAGTTTGCAAGGCTTCAAAAGCAGCACCTCTGACATACGCCATTCTATCAGATTGACACTTCTCCATCTCCTCAATTATCAACTCAAGCTCAGAGAATATGCTCCTGGGATCCAAGCTCTTCATCAAGAAATTCACCATTTGAATTGCCAACAAACGTTTCTGGGAATTTCCCTCTGCAACCCCAGCACTCAATATCTGCAATCCAGATTGTGTTAACAGTCTTGCATATGCTTCCACAATCAAACCATTACGCTTTGCTAGAACCATCACGAGACCCATATGTGAATTGGTCTGAGTGGATTTCTCTTCCAAAGCACCAGCAACGTTTTGACAGACCTTATTAACCATCTCATCTGAAGCAAATCTCCAATTATCAGAATCCACAAGAGCCTTTAAGCAAAGGGCAGCCCCTGAAGTCAGGCACTCTTGCGAACGCAAGAGAGCATCAGAAAGAGGCTTACAAAGCGAATGAATTATATGTCTCTTCTTGTCTTCGGTGGTAGTTGGGTCAATCCCATATCGTGCAATGGCCGGAACCACTTTCGAACAAGCCTGTTGCAGAGGAAAAGACCCAGCACTTGAAGCTAAGGTCGAGATTATGCATGTCATGATACTGTCTATCAAAGGAACAATTTTGACACCATGAACACGAGCAAGAACTTCATATAGTGAAATCGTGCACTCCCCAGACAAAGAACCAGTTCCCTTATTTTCAGAAACCTGGGCAAGAAAAAGTGGAATTGTCTTGGAGTCCAAGTCTTTCACATAAGATTTCAGCGCTTTCATTGCCGATTTACGACTGTCAGCATCTTTATCAAGATTTGCCAACTCTTGCCGTAGTATTGGGCCAAGATTCCGACCCATTGCTGACCTAAAACAACCGAAGAAAGGAGAAGAAAAGAAAAGAGTAGGGACTGGGGAGAGAGAGGGTGATTGGGAGTAGGGTTTGAGTGAATGGCGGTCGATTGTAAGGTTGGGAGTTGGAAATGTCCGATTAAGTTTGAATTTCCCCCTTCTTGCTTTCCCTCTCTTTTAACTTCTTGTCTTTTTTGTCCTTTCCCTTTTACTTTTTCAAAATGTTTCCCACAAATCCCACCGCTATCCCATCCTCGTATAGTTTCCACTTTTTATACTTTTATTGGACGATAATACCCCTCACCCGAATTTTTCGAGAGACCCAACAATGACATATACCGGTCCTTGTGCATTTTTGTATTTATTAGAGCATTCACGTCTCATTTCTTATAAAATTTCCTATAATTTAGTTAAAAGGTACATTTCTTAAAATTTAGAAAATTTTTTTCTAAATTTTACTCATCTTTCAAAAACCTCCTACATCTCATTCCCTAGATTTTCTATATTCTATTAAAATAACATTTATTTATTCTTTCTTTATTACATTTTTCTACTTCTTTTTATAAACTTAACTATAAACAATTTATCAATATAAAATAATGGTTTGGGGACAAACAGTAGATTCCCATATTTGGGGACTTGCTGTAGCAACCCTATTCTTAAACCGTAAAATGGAGAACCGGATGTAGATGTAAAATGAGCAAAACCCTAAAATTTTTCCCAAAATTTAGGGATAGGGATGATATAGGGAACCGGTTGGAGATGCTCTTAGTACTATATTTATAAAGAAATTATATAAAAATAATTCTATTAATTGACATAGTTTTATTTAATTAATTAGATTTATTTCATAATAAAAGTAATTTTATAATTTAGTAAAATATATTAAGCCACTTCAATTTATATTAATACTCTCATAATACCTCTGTTGATTATACATGTACAGAATTTTATTTACCATTACTCAAATTAAATACATTTATTAATCCTTTTCAATTTCTATTTTCTTTTATTTTTGTACAAAAAGATTGTAAGATTTATATGGTAAAAAGAAGAGCAATTCAAATTTTTATTTGGCCTCAGAATTTACAATGAATAATTTTATTTTCGTACGTGAGAAAGAAAATAAAAATCAACCATCTGCTAACAATTTCTTTACTACTACTATGATTGACTCTATAATACATACTAAAGCTTTGTTTGGTTAATATTTACTGTTCAAATTACTTAATTACTATTCCCAAATTATATATCACTTTTTTATTACTATTTATTATTTTTTCACTATTATTTACAGATTATTTTAGATCATCTCATCATCCAAATATCACTTTAACACAAATATCTTTCAATTTCAAAATTTTTCTTTTTTTTATCTAATCATTATAATTTTTCAAAATGTATTTCATAAAATATCTTTACACAAATAATTTTATTATTTGTTAACTCATATACTAGGCATGCTATAAACTAAAGAAAAATACTTTGGTCCCGAATTCTGAACCCAAATTGTGTTCTGAATACTTTTTTTTTTTTTGACTTAGTGATTAAGTAAGTCTTTTTTAATAATGTTGTGAATTTTTTTATTTTTTATTTTTAAATATTTTAAAAGCATTACCTTGTTCAATGGATTCTCGGACTACATCCGCCGAGGGATGTAGCAATACCCTAAACTAAAACTAGCTCAGCGCCAATATTTCCCGCCGTTTGGATTTTGAGCAAATTTGCAAAAGACAGGTTTGAACCAACCAATGCCTTCTCGTTTTTAATTTTTAATTTTTATCAAAATGAAATAAAGAGGGAGGAAGGGAAATGTAATTCTCTGTGTAGTTAAAATGAAATCTTTTATATAGAATAAAATAAAATAATGATATTATTTTTATTAAAAAATAAAGTTAACCAATTAAATAAAATCACTTCAATATGTAGAAAAATATTTATATCATTTCAATCTGCAGAAAAATATTTATATAATCTATTTATAACTATAACGCTACTCAATTTTAAAATAAGATGCAGTCCTTTTGCACCCTCCAAACAAAATTTGTCACACTATGTTTTTTATGATATGTAAAATTGACAGGCCATGCATAATCAAGAACTGATTTTATAAAAAAATTAAAGAAGTTAAATCCATTCAGATTTCACTGGATTCGGGGGTTGGGAGTAATTCTAGTATTTATTAGGTATTAGTCTCGATTAATTAATATAATGAAGTCTTTTTAGAAGAATGGGAATTTGGATGAGCTGTGACTCGTGAGCATTGAAGCAGCGACCCCATGATGTGAGTAGTATTTAAAAGATGAAATCATCTCAACTTATCTTAAATTAATTATTAATAAAATTCACTATTTTTTTAACTTTTTTATAAAGAATTAAAATACATCTCAATCTATTTTATAAATTCAAAAATATAATTTAACTTATTTACATTTAAACATATTTTAATGGAATTCACAAAATAATATTATTTAAATATTAATTTAAATCATCTAAAATTACCTTAGCATTTAAAACATGTCAACTTGTAAGATTATTTTTATAATTTCTTTGTAGTTAGAATATTTTCTTGCCAACTAAGATTAAATTACCGTGCATCATATAAAAAGGCACTTTTTTTAATGATACTGGTTGTGTTAGGAGCTTAGGGCTTGTCCAGAAAACTCATATCATCTCATATAGTAAAAATGTTTCATTTCATTTTATCTCATCATTACAACTTTTTCAAATTCTTACACAAAATGTAATAAACAATTCAACTTTTTCAAATCTCAAAATAATAATAATATAAAAAAAAACAATATTCTAATAATATTTTAATCAACTTTCAACTTTCATCTAAAACCATCTCATCTCATCTCACAATCCAAACTATACCTAATCTCATCTCAAGATTTTTCATAATTTTACTCTCAAACATAAATACTTTTTAATTTCAAATTTTCAACATTTTCATTTAATCATTATCTAATCAATATAGTTTTCTCATACTTCCAAACAAAGCATAAAATATAATACTACATTTTCAAATTTTCAAATAAAAATTATATTAAAAAATTATATTATAATAATATTTTAATTTTATAATATTTTTATTCAATTTTTTTATCTCATTTTCCAAAACACAATAAAAATTTTAACACAATCATTTCATTACTATTTACAAATTATCTCGTCACTATTCTCATAGTTTTCATCTCATTTTATTTTCCAAACATCCCTTAGACCTTGTTTGGATGTTAGCTGGTCTCATCTCATCTAATCACATCTCAACATCCAAACACCACTCAAAATATAAATATTTTTCAATTTCAAATCTTAACTTTTTCATTTAATGATTGCCTAATCATTAAACTTTCACAAACTTTTAAACAAAATAGAAAATAAATTCAACATTTTTTCAAATCTCAAAACAAAAATAATATTAAAAACTAACATTATAATATTTTTATTCAATTTTTTTTCTCATTTTCCAAAACCCCATAAAATATTTTAATTTAAACCATTTTACTACGATTCACATATTTATCATCTCATCTTAACATTAAAAAAAGATCTTACTCTACCATAACTATGTTTGAGAACGTAACTGTTCTTAGATATTCTTAGACTATTTTACTGCTATTCTCATATAATTTTACTACCATTCATAAACTACTTTCACTACTACTTACAAATATTATGAGATATTACTTTCTAATCTCACACCTTTGATTCTATTTATAACTACCATTCATAAACTACTTCACTACTACTTACAGATATTATGAGATATTACTTTCTAATCTCACACCTTTGATTCTATTTATAACACAAACAAATCTCTCATGCAATTGGCAATTTATATGATTGGAGTTATATAATTTTCTCTAAAATTGTTTGAAGAAAATATTTGTTCATGAACCATATATGACCTCATCTACTTCTTTTCTATTTTTCTTGGGGCGTAGGAAGAATCGACGGGATATTTGTGGGCATTTAGCGCACTGAAACTTTGTTAGTAACAAGACATGTTAATCATATTATAGTTAAAAAGCACTTTTCCTCCCTCTTTCCCCCAAATCCCCAAGCAGCTTCAATCGTGCAACATTATTGACATTCGGGCAACAGTTTGCAGGTTGGACAATACCATTTTCCTTTGAATCTTGTCTCCGGTGTCAGCCCCACACAGGAGTAATGGAACCATTCACCTCCTTGGCACTGCCAACTTATAAAGGGTTAGCTAATCCATACAAGTGAATAGAGTAAAATAATGATAACATACAAACTATGAACTGTTAAAATTGCCAGCAATCATTGTCAATCTGTAAGAAACTTGACTAATGTAGGATCTCGCGACAGAAAGGTGAACTTGTACTCTCAGAAGAGAAATTTTCAAAATATACATTATACACAGATGGATCCTGAGTCCTTGACATTGTTTGTTTATATGGAATCATGGATATATAGAAAGTGCTGGCAACAATCCTCGTGCAGAGAAAGCAATCCACAAACTAAGGTGCCAGTTTTCAGATATCTCAAGTTCCTTTCATTTTACACTGAAGCCACTAGTTGGGGGAATAAAAGATAAAATCTAAAGAGAACTGGTTTAGTAGGGGCTAATCCATAATTGAATGTCTTCAATTCATGCGGTCTTTACTAATGCAGTTATTGCAAAATTTTTAAGATCTCCCACAATGAACCAGATCAAATTAAATATGGAGTGTGGACCCACACAAGCATCTCTGCAAATTTTTTCAAGTAGTATTTTTTTTATAAGTAAAATTTTTCAAGCGGCTAAAGCTGAGACTTGTTATTGGTTAATAAAACTTTTGTATCTAATGCATTGTTGCCATCTAAGTAAAATGAAGCCGTAAGCAATATTATAACTAGATCACAAGAGGAAGAAAAAAACAAGGCCCTCAGAAAATGATACTCACGTTTTCATTGTCACAAGCAATCATATCTCCAAATGACACCTAAGAGATCAAGATAATTATATTACATTAGTAAACGAATCAAAGCAGTTGGAAAAAAAATTCCTAATAAATTCTCCAAAAAAGCTTTCAAATTGAATATGACCAAAACAAAACTGAAACAGAAGTCAGGACCTGATGACAGACACAGTAGGTGGGTTCGTTCGGATCAATAGGTTGATCAACATCCACTGGGGCAGCAAATTCCTTTCTATGGCTTCCTGGAGGAGGCATGAGTTCTAAATCCCTATCACGCTCCCGATCCCAATCCCTATCCCTGTAATCCAGCCTTTTTGCTTGAGGTGTTCCATAGATTGGCTTGCGTTTCTCACTTTTGGGGGCTATAGGTAGTGGGGGTAGGATTGCCCGTTCATCTGGAGCTAGTTTTCCCTCTGAAGAAAATTGGAAAATATGAAAAGAAAAGAAAACACGAGATAGGTAATAAACTTTTCCACTTTCAAAGCAGATTAATTCTTTGGTGTCTTTTATGTGCTTTCAGTCAAAAAAAGCATCTAATAGTTTGATATACTAGAATTGAACTTCTTTCAAAATCATTGAAGACATGATACAATATAACATAGAAATTTAGCTACCTTGCTTTAGATCTTCAGCAAAATTTTTCAGGTCCTCATCAAGTCTTTTTACATGGCTATCTATCTGAAGCAAATGCAAATTACAAGATACTCTTAAGGTCTCTAGTGATAGAAGAGGATGCTCAAAACCCACAATATATGAAGCTGTAGGTTAACAACCTAAGGGGAAAAAACTGCAGGTTAAAAAATAATCCACAAAGCTGGCTCTAAGGTCATGCAATATAGTAAAGAACCCACCACTGGTTGAGTGATTTATCATATGCGATAATCCCAAACTTGAGAAACTCTAAAAACCAACTATGAAGAAACAGATACATAAATGTAGGTATTGAAAATTGCGAGACATTTATTCAGGGTTGTTCTATGTGCAACAGGCAGACTTACAATTAACAAAAGTGGAGTTAGATATTCTTTAGGGTAGAGAAACAAATTCTATTTCCAAAAAATAATCCCATGCTTACATATCACTACCAATGCTGATATGCCAAGCATGCTCGTGCTACAATGTCAATATGTCCCTCAAGTGATCTCAGTGTTGCGTTCAAGTTAATGACATCCACATGATGTAAAAAATATCAGCTTTGATCACCGGTAATTTATCTGTTTATACATTCTATCGAAAAGATCCAGTGAGTTTCTTCACAAAAAAATAGGGGAAGATGGGGGAGACATACAAGTCTAAGCTAATTGTATGCCATCCTTTTTCTTTTTTTTTTATAAGTAATTGCATACCATCCTTATAATGCTAAGAGTCGAATAAAATTCTACACACCTCTAAAAACTATATAATACATGTAGAAAAAAAAAAAACTATGGAGAGCTATCATAGAGAGGACTGACTGACTTTCATTGCAAGCTTATGTTTGACCAGTATTTGACGTGTAGAAAGTGCACTTCAAATAAATTAGTAATTAATTAAGCATTTAAATCACAAGTATGTGTGCACATATAAATTCAATTTGATATATAAGAAACATTAGCCTAATAGAATAAAATGATTACCAAGTTGTAATGATATGATGGACCTTGACTTGAATAACACTCCAGAGAAACTTTTCCTAGAAGCACTTTAAAAAAAAAAAAATGCTTAAATCAAGTTAAACACAACAATCCTATAGTCAGATATGCACTTTGAGAGCTCAAAAAGTGCAGCTTATTCAATCTGGTTGTGGTCTTTAGTGAGATCATTCTGGTCAGCTAATATTTGGTTTTTCTTAGTTTTTGGGACAAGGAACTAACTTTATTGCTGATCTACTTTGCACCAGGCCCTTTTATTTTGTTTGCACTTTGACATCTCTGCAGTCACTATTGAAACTGATTCAGCTTTTTGGTAGCTCACTCGCCGTTCATCCTCCCTACCATGGTAACATGTTTATGGCAGGATATCCTGATTTTGAGCCCTTCCATGCATGTTAAATTTCAGCACTACACTTGTCAAATTTTACTCCCTGTTAGTTGGTTGTAATTGTGTGGTTTCTTGGATTTCAAATCCTTGCTTTTGGGAATTTTGTAACCGCAAGCTTTCCTTTTATTTTATTTTTTGACAAGTGTAACATGGTATTCCTCAGTGAGGGCTCTAAGCCTCTAAATAAAATTTGGTGTATTATCCTGTTTCTGAAAAAAAAAAAAAAAAAAAGTTGCGACAACAACCACACAGTAATTTTAGAACGCTTTAGCCCCAAAAATATATTGTCCAATTTGGATTCCCATATATCGAACAAAGCCACTAGTAGAGCAAACCAGTCACACCATCGTGAACTAGGGGCATTCTAAGCATGTCGAGAAAAGCACAAAACCTTTCGGCCATCAAAACCTACAGCGACCATAACAGATGGCCTCACCAATTACAGAAGAGAATAATCAAAATTAGGAAGACCCCAATACAAATCCATTAATAATAAAAAGAAGCCTACCAGGTCATAAGCTTGTCGTGCTAACAAAACCTTTTCGGTGCATAAACACAATGCACTGTCCTGATTCGACTCGACATCCTTTCGAATTTTCTCAATTGCCACCTCCTCGTCCTGATTATTATAATTGCTATTATAATAGTAGTTATTATTGGTATTACTATTGTAGTTCCCTTTCTTTGAGCTCTGTGAAGCCAGTCCCAAGCAGTACTTCGTCTGCTGCCTCGTCTGGTTTATCATCGCTTTCACCCAAAAAATGTCAACAACAGACAAAACAAAAACAAAAAATCACTAGTAGACACACGCAAAATAGATATGAGAAATAAAATTACAACTAATATATGAGAAATAAAATTACAAGTAACTGAAATATTGAAGAATTTAGGGAATTACATTGGGACCGTTCATCGAGTTCTCGGATGGTATTAAGAAGCCTCTGAAGTTCAGCGGGTAATGTGCTTGCGTCTGTAGAAATTTCAGATTTTAGATTTTTAACAGAATAAATTACGAGAGAGTTTTGGAGGAAAATTAGAGGGGCTTCGGGGATGATTACACTCTAAATAGTCGTCGACATATACTCCAGTTCGCGCAATTGCCATTTCCCCTTCGTCTTCGTCTCCTTCTTGTTCTTCTAGGGTTTCTGTGCAAGGTCCCGAAGTTTATTTTCTTTGGACATAAAACGTCGTCCGTTGAACGAATGGGGGAAATTATCGAAAGGAGACGGTAACAGGGTATCCGGCTAACTTAGAGGTCGTTTGGACGGTAGTTTAGTTGAAAATTAATAAAATATTATTTTTAATATTATTATTGTTTATAATTTTAAAAAATTGAATTGTTATTTGAGAAAATTAAATTATTTATTATATTTTTTATGAAAATTTAAAAATGTTGTAATTATTAGATGAGATGTGAGTATTTCTTAATCTAAACAGCCTCTAAAAGTACTAGCAGTGTTGATTAAGAAATTTATTTTTATAAATTTAACTATTGACTTTTCAATAATTATAAATAAAAAACTCTTTAAATATATCATTATTTTATTAAAATATTGATTTTGACATTTTTATGTTTAAAAATATGTGCAGAATGTTTTATGTTGTTTGCTATAATGTTTAAGGTAAGTTTAGATGATAAGATGAGATGAGATGGTTTTAGATAAAAATTAAAATTTGAATAAAATATTATTATAATATTATTTTTTAATATTATTATAATTTTGAGATTTGAAAATATTGAACTATTTATTATTTTTTGTATAAAAATTTGATAAAATTTTAATTATGAAATGAGATAAGTTGAAATAATCTTTATATCCAAACCTAGCCTAAATGTTGTAAATTGACCAGAAAATTAATTCATCTCTTTATATTGTGTTTAAGTAATGAGGTAATTTTAAATTTTTATAAACAGTAATGAAAAAGTAATTAATAATAATAAATAGTAATATAAAATAATAATAATAAAAGTAAAAAATATTGAACAAATAAAAAATAATAATAAAGTATTTCACCACCCAAACCCAGCGTTAATCTTTTCCATCCCCACTTTCAATCTATTATTTTGATCATGATTTGACCCTAAATAATACCTGAGCATCCCCATCCGGTTTTATTTTCCCATCTCTATAATTTAATTCAAAATCACCTTTTTTCAAAATTTTTCCTAAATTTTATTCATCTTTCAAAAACCTCCTACATCTCATTCCCCATCCCCATTTCTATTCTATTAAATAATATTTTTCTATTCTTTTTTTATTACTTTTTCTTTCACTTATATTTACAAATTTAACTACTCAATATTTTTTCTTATTTTTTGAACTATTACTCTAGTGAATATTTTAAACAAAAATTTAAATTATTTTTTTGTGAATATGATAATATTTTTAAAATTAATTTTTTTATATTTTCCTAATTAATTAAATTATTTTTAAAATTATTATTTAAAACTATAATAAATATGAGTACGAGAGAAAGTATAGATAATTGAAAAATTATTTATTTTATATATTAGAATAAAATATTGATAAAAATGATTTAGGGAATGAATAGTATTTGAGACTTACTTTTTATTCCCTAAATCTTTTTCTTAAAATAGGGATTCAGATATGAGGAGTATTTTGATCAAAATCTCAAAATAAATCTCAAATTATGGAGAATATGATTCTTTGGAAAACCGGATGAGAATGCTCTAATACCATTGTTCAAGTCCGTTCAGAAAACCAATTCTTTTTAAACAAAAAGTTTAATAAATCTGGATTAAAAAAGAAAAAAGCGCTAAAGCCAAAAACAGACAACACATCCCTTAACGCCTTTATGCATGCCAAATTCCAATAAATAGCATCTCTATTAACTTGTCTCGTGAAACTAACCGGGCAGTAGACATGTTATATCTCATGTAATAAGAATGATAATAGATAGTGAATAGGATTTCATATTATTTAAAAATAAAAAGTTTTTATTTTTTATAAAATTTTAATGAGGCTCTAATTATATTATTGATTAGTTTTTTTAAAATATATACTATATGGTTTAGACTTTCCATTAGAACGTTACAAATTGATATTAGAGCCCAAGTCGAAAGATTTTGTAGACTTTTAAAGGAAAGAATTCTAAGATAGGAAATACCTAAGATAACTCTTGGCCAGCTCGAAGTTCAAGAGAAGTTATTTACTATTATGTTTGATGCTTATTGCCATGTTTTTTATTGATTGTATGATTGATGAAATATTTGTACTACTATTTACTCATTTACATGAACTGTATTATTTATAATGACAACGACTATGGGTGTAACCTGTTTGGTCCAGTCCGATTTTAGATCAAATTTAGAACTGAATTGGTATGCACCAGTTTTACAATTTTCAAAACTGATTACGCACCAGTTACCCTCCCAAACTGGTATTCCGGTTTTCGGTTCAGTTCGATCCGATTTTCTGTTTTTAATATACTAATATAATATAGTATATAGTATATACTACTATAGTGATAATATATTATAATTGTATTATAAACTATAGTAATATATTATAATATATAGAAAAAAGCTATTCATAATCGACATGGGAAACCTTAGAAAAACCACAGGTGGCAAAATGAAAGGATGGCGTGGACTGATTTGTCATCATAAGCAAAATACCAAGACGGCCCATATTCAGTCTAACCTCCATTTTAGCCCTTCCATCATCTCTAGCCTCGTTCGTTTTAGGCTTTTCACTCTTGCACCTCTTAAGAATTTAGTTGTAGAAGAGATGATGTTGCTGGGAAAGAGGAAGCACCACCCGATTAAAAGAGAAGACAAATAAAATGGCAATAAAAAAACCCAATCTTCAAATATCGCAGAATACATATATAGAAGTAGTGGTTTTTTATCAAAGAATTTTGGAAAAACGGTGAACGTTAGAAAAAGAGGAAAAAATGCAGAAAATACTATGAAGTGAAACAGCCTCTCTCTCTCTCTCTCTCTCTTCCATTGAAGATCTGAAAATCTCTTCCTCTCAAAGTTGGCCTTTGAATCACATGCGTCAGTAAAACTATTTTTTTCAATCAAAACCCATTTCTTAGACCACTCGATTTCCCTCATATTCACACAAAAATTGCACCAGACCCTTTCCATGAAAACCAAGTTGCAAAACCTTTAAATCCAAACCAAACATAATAATAATAATAATAATCTAGAAAATAAACAAACTATGAGAAATGCCCAAAAATCAATAGCCCACATCCAAAGCCTCCATCCTGAGTCAGAAACTTCATACATGAAGCGCAGTCCATGACCACAAAGTCAATAAGCCTCTTCAAAAATCAATTTTTTTCCTGCTCAGTTTCCTACCCACGACAACGACATTGTAGATTCAATCCACAGCAACAAACACATATGCAGCTTTGGTCCTACTCACAACGACGACCACAGACGCAAATTCGCTATCCACGATGACAACCACCAGTGCAAATTCGGTCCTACCAACGATGACGACTCTCATTCAGTTTTTCTTCTATGTATTTTTCTTATTTTTGGTGTGTTTGTTGTTTTATTTTATTTTATAATATACTGAATAACGTGGCATAGTCGATTCCCCATTGGTTCCCCACCCCGGTTGTATATAGAAGCTCTGTAATATATAATATAATGATATATTATAATATATAGTGATATAGTATTAGTATAACTATTAATATGCACTATATAATATTAGTATAACTATTAATACAAAACTATTTTATATATAATTGCTAATTATATATAATATAAAAAATTAAAAAAATATATGTAAATCGGTCCAGTCTGGTTTTAGAAAAAGAAAAATAAAAACTGGACCGATTTTGACGAGTTTTAAGAAAAATAAAACCAGTACTAGACCTAACCAAACTTGATACCGGTTCAAACCCACTGGTTCGGTCCGGTCCGATCCAGTTCACTGGTTTTTTTTTTTTTACACCCCTAACACCAACTACTAGAAGCAACGCGTACCCTGAAGGGTTTGCAGAACCACAACCAAGCGAGCCTGAGATTTTGGCTGCTGCTGCTACCAGACTCCTCCAGCATTTTGCCGACAGTCACACGGTCATAGGAGTCAGGACTCCCATGGTCGGTTGCACTCTAAATCAATTTACACAATAGCATCCTCCAACCTTTGATGGCAAGTCGGAAGTACTCGAAGCTAAAAGCTAGATTAAAAGGATGGAGAAGATCATTAGGATTCTTTTCTATACTGACAAGCAGAAAGTGGAGTATGCTACCTATGTACTGGTAGATGAGGTAGATGAGTGGTGGTCTTCTACATGGAAAATACTGTAGCTCGAACTCGGTGAAGGAGTACCTATCACTTTGGGTCACTTCAAGCTAGTATTTCTAGATCGATTCTTTTCCCCAGCACTCTGGATTGCAAAAGCTAGATGGTTTCTTGATCTAGTATAGGGAACCATGACTGTAGAACGTTATGCTGCGACGTTTGTGGCATTGTTGCGTTTTGCAAGTTACCCAATTCCGGATGAAGTAAGGAAATGTGATAAGTTTGAACGAGGATTGCATCCAAGAATTCAAATTCGTGCTATATCACTTAGGATCTATAATTTCACTGACTTTGTTACTTAAGTCATGTTGGTGAAAGAAGACATGAGGATGAACACTGTGACGCCCCCAAATTCCGCTTGGGATTGAACGGACATTTGAAGCGTCGGGACATGCAACACAAGGTTACCTGCCCCCGTTCATGACATATAAGATGCAATGTTTCTAACATGCATCTAGCATTATGCAATATTCGCAGCGGATAATCTTTTTCTTTAGCAATACTATGCACCAAACTAAATATATCCCAAATACTTGAAACATAATTCATACATAAAGGCATACTAAAAAGCCGTGATCACCACACTAGTCTAAAATGGTTGTGATCAAAAGAATACTTGAGATACAACTCCAAAAGTACAAGTATTAACCTAAGTTAAATACTATACCATCATCAACATCGCACCGTGGCCTAGTCGACCGTATTCAGTTGGTCAGATTCCAATTCTCCTTTGGGTCCTGTAACAAGATCTACCATTCGGGGGAATGGTAGTTGGACTACCACAGTGAGATTTGATTACAAATCTCAGTAAGTTAACATAAAACTCACACACAGGTTAAAAATGCATGCATGGCAGTAAAAGCATAAATGCATAATTATAGTCATATATAAACATAGTATAACTTGACATATAGCATGACTTAACCAGAATTTAAACATGAACTGAAACTTGACTTAACATGGCATAAACTTAAGCTTAAAACATAACATGAACAAACAACATAACATGAACGTGAAACATAACATGGACATGAACATAACATAACATGAACGTGATCTTGAACATATCATAAAAGTGAACATAACATGATGTGAACATGAACTTGGAACATAACATAAACATGAACATAACATGTACGTGAGTATAATATAACATGAACTTGATCTGAAACTTGACTTAACATAAACTTGGAATCTTATTTAATTGTCTTGATAAATAATGTGCATTAATACGTACTCCACAGTTGTTGTGGCCCCACGTATTCAAGTAACATAAAACATAATACGTACTCCACAGTTGTTGTGGCCCCACGTATTCTACATGTCACAATTGCTGTGTCTCATGTAGTGTATGCTCCACAGTTGTTGTGGCCCATACTTCATGCTCCACAGTTGTTGTGGCCCCATGAATTCACATAACATAAAATATAATACGTACTCCACAGTTGTTGTGGCCCCACGTATTCTACATGTCACAATTGCTGTGTCTCATGTAGTGTATGCTCCACAGTTGTTGTGGCCCCATACTTCATGTAACATAAAATATAATACGTACTCCACAGTTGTTGTGGCCCCACGCATTATAAGTAACATAAATATAATACGTACTCCACAGTTGTTGTGGCCCCACGCATTATAAGTAACATAACATAAATATAATACGTACTCCACAGTTGTTGTGGCCCCACGCATTATAAGTAACATAACATAAATATAATACGTACTCCACAGTTGTTGTGGCCCCACGCATTATAAATAACATAACATAAATATAATACGTACTCCACAGTTGTTGTGGCCCCACGCATTATAAGTAACATAACATAAATATAATACGTACTCCACAGTTGTTGTGGCCCCACGCATTATAAGTAACATAAATATAATACGTACTCCACAGTTGTTGTGGCCCCACGCATTATAAGTAACATAACATAAGATATAATACGTACTCCACAGTTGTTGTGGCCCCACGCATTATAAATAACATAACATAAATATAATACGTACTCCACAGTTGTTGTGGCCCCACGCATTATAAGTAACATAACATAAGATATAATACGTACTCCACAGTTGTTGTGGCCCCACGCATTATAATAACATAACATAAATATAATACGTACTCCACAGTTGTTGTGGCCCCACGCATTATAAGTAACATAAATATAATACGTACTCCACAGTTGTTGTGGCCCCACGCATTATAAGTAACATAACATAAATATAATACGTACTCCACAGTTGTTGTGGCCCCACGCATTATAAATAACATAACATAAATATAATACGTACTCCACAGTTGTTGTGGCCCCACGCATTATAAGTAACATAACATAAATATAATACGTACTCCACAGTTGTTGTGGCCCCACGCATTATAAATAACATAACATAAATATAATACGTACTCCACAGTTGTTGTGGCCCCACGCATTATAAGTAACATAACATAAATATAATACGTACTCCACAGTTGTTGTGGCCCCACGCATTATAAGTAACATAACATAAATATAATACGTACTCCACAGTTGTTGTGGCCCCACGCATTATAATAACATAACATAAATATAATACGTACTCCACAGTTGTTGTGGCCCCACGCATTATAAGTAACATAAATATAATACGTACTCCACAGTTGTTGTGGCCCCACGCATTATAAGTAACATAAAATATAATACGTACTCCACAGTTGTTGTGGCCCCACGCATTATATAACATAACATGTCTTATCTTTCTTAATGCATGTGATATTATTTAATATCATATACTTTTCTAACATGGCGTATACTTGTAAATGGCATAATATGATTTAATCATAAACATTTCATGGCATACATGTATCATATGGCATACTTAACATGGCATACTTATAACATACATCATTGTATGGCAGAAAAGATTATTTAACAGATAATTATTCATGAGAGATTAAATCATACGTAACAGATAAACATGTAATGACATAGCATGACATGGCATATACGATAACATACATACATAAATTGTAGTTCCCTTACCCATCACACATACACAATAAACTGATAGTAAGTTAGAGGCTAACTTACCTCGATCGTCGCGTTCTATGAGAATAGAGCGCGAGACACGAGGAACTGCACAACAGCTGGAAGAGGAACACTCGAGTCCTTAAGATTTTCACTTCTGAACTCAATTGCCATATTGTAAGCACTTGCAACACCACGGCCAACTTGAGGTTTCACTATACTCGGAAGAGATAAATTGACTTCAGAAAGCCTTTGCACTAAAACAAGTTCATTAAAATTATCAATAACAACCAAACAAACAACTCATTTCTCAATCCATATACTCTTAGCCATAGTCAACCACAAGATGACACCAGTCATCCCGGACTATAATCCATATCATCACTGCTTCGGGACACTGTCATACAGTTTCCCAACATTACACCATACGCTCCACACTTCTCTGCTACGCCATTCAACCCTTCGTGACACGCCATCCGATGTATCACGACTTAATACAGAGTACACTCACGTGAACTCTCTTCCATCCACACTACAATACCCATCACTGCGATACACGTCTCACGGTGCATCGCTACGCGACACGGAGTACGCGCTACGCGTACTTCCTTCGCTACAACTCTCATCAACACGATGCACATCACACGATGCATCGCCATACAACACGGAGTACACTACATGCGTACTCCCTTCCTTCTACGACACACATCACTACAGTGCACGTCGGCGGCGCGTCGCTGCATTACACAGAATACGCTACACGCGTATTCTCTTCACACAACCCGCCGTATCACATCTACGGCATCCATCTCACGCCTATACTTCACAGCACAGTCCACAAAATACACAATCAAACGCAACACTTCACAACCACATTCGCTTCACAACTACGCAACGAATTCCACAAATACAACTACACAATCCACAAACCAACCAACTATTTTAAACGTAAAATAACTAGAGATAGAAGGTTATACCATCGACGGGATAACCCGTGCGTCGCTCGTTGTTCGTCACGAACATGCGTCGGAGGAACGTACGTGGCGGCGTACGGTGGCTGTCCACCACATAAAGTGGTAGTTTGGGCTTGAGAAAGGCTAGGCGTGGTCTTGGAAGACTCATGATTTTACAGCTGTCGGTGAAGAACAAAATACGTGATTTACGGAAAAGATAAACTATACGCGTGATTCCAGATGAGGGTAAAGACAAGAGAGATGTGATTGCTGTCGGGAAATAATCCAAACACAGAGCAATTCAATTAGAAGAAATGCCAACAAACATTGCAAGAGCCTCACCGCAACAAAAAGCCTACTCCGAACGATCGTCCAAGGCCATCTTAGGCAGTCAGTCTTATCCAACTTGTGATGCAGAAAGATGATTATAGGAAAATGTTTGAAGGGCCATAATGCTTGCTTCAAATGTGGGGAGCCTAACCATATGGCCCATGGTTACTTAAGAAATAACGCACTAGTTTTAGCGAAAGGAAGTGGACAGAGGGTTACAACACCAATGAGAGTGTTTGCCCTTACTATTGGAAGTCAAGGCGGTGCAATTAGTGGTTTTGTTGGGACCTCGGTCAAGCCCTCACACACTAAGGGGTCTATCCTCTCCTTGTTTCTCCTTGATTGACCGAATAGACTCATTTGCTTGGTATTGATCACGGGTAGCCCAATATGGGAGTTTTGATGAATGGTGGCTAGTGTTTAATGGTGGGAATAATGGTGGTGTATGGGCTATGGTGATCTCGGGTACGGTGGTCATGGGGCACGGCAAGGTCTCTCTTAGGTGCTAGGCGCCACTTGAGTGATTTAGGGTTGAAAGATGGGTGAATGAGGCTAGGGTTGGATGTGTGTTTCGGCCAAGGGTAGTGATGGGATTCGACTAGGGCTTAGGTCGATGGTGATCTCCTAAATTATTAGGATTGGAATTTCAATTTTAATTTGGAATGGGTTGGCTGAATATAGGAATAAAGGATAGGGTTGGATTTGATTTGGTTGGGGATGTGATTTGATTGAGTCAATTAAGGGATAATGACAAATCAAATAGTATATGGAAAGATGTGGTGGGGGTAATATGGGAAGTAGGGTTTCGATCAAGCCAATTAGGCTATGGCCGAATGGCTCAATATGGTAATTAGGGTTTTGATTGATGGTTGGCTATGAGAAGTGGTGTGGGTGTGTAAGGTAAGTGGTAGGGCTAATGTGGATAATGACTAATCAAATAGTATATGGAAAAGATGTGGTGGGGGTAATATGGGAAGTAGGGTTTCGGTCAAGCCAATTAGGCTATGGCCGAATGACTCAATATGGTAATTAGGGTTTTGATTGATGGTCGTCTATGAAAAGTGGTGTGGGCGTGTAAGTTAAGTGGTAGGGCTAGGGTTGGCCGAATGTGATGTTTGGTAAATGGGAAACTTCAATAAACTTTAATGAAAACTTATGAACATGTAAGAAAATACATGAACACAAGAAGAATTTTTTTCAGTCACAAATCCGAGAAGCACAATGCCCCTCCAATCAACCACTCTCACAACAATCACAAATATAAACTCCAAAAAACAAAATATAACCAATCAACTTTGATTCACGAATTGCAAAAAGATTGAAATGAGACCTCAAATGATAAATAAAGATAAATAGAATCACACATATTTACGAATTGCAAGATGTGATCATTCTCCTTGGGGATTCATGAATTGCACCCGAAGACACCTAAGTGCTAAGCATCGAATAGAGAATCCTAAGCACAATGGCCGACCACACAAGGCAAAATGTCAAATGTTCAAAAGATGCAAATGAAATGACTAAGGGTCCTATTTATAGAGCTTACAAATTGGAAACCTCCAAAAGGTCCATAGCAAATTATTAAATTAAATAAATAAAGCAAATAAAAAGAATAAATATAATGGATAAAAGGCCTTATGGTAGCCGTGGCATGCAATGCCCATGGTGGGTAAGGATGTGCATGGCCCACGACTGGGCTAGTCTTGGTTCGGTCCGATGGTTGACTGCATGGCATGGCATGGTGCCATAAGTTGGTCTGGTAGTGGGCACAACATGGCCCTGTGCATGGCCTGCTGATGGTGGGCACGGCATGGTGCCATGCCTAGGCTTGATGGTGGGCACAGGGTGGTGCTGTGTTGCTGCTGTGAGGCCCAATCAAGTGGCTTGGGCGCTGGTCCTGCATGGCCCAGGCTGGTGGCTTGGGCGATAGGCATGCATGGCCTAAGTTGATGGTTTGGGCGATAGGGTTGCAAGGCACAAGCTGGAGCCGTGCGCTAGATGACATGCTTGGTGGGCATGCCACCTTGCTTGCAAGGCAGGGGCTGGAGGCACTCCACTAACCTTGTTGAGTGGTGTTGGGGCGCGCAAGCACATGCGTAGGCCTGTACGCAGGGACTGCGCGCGGCCAGTAGCCTCTATGGGCACCTGCTGCGTGTCCGAGCATGAGTCAAGGCATGCATGCAGGTTAGCTATGTGACTATCCTGACCCTCAAAGAGCTATGTCGAAGTGTGGTCCCGGGCAATTCTCCTAGGGGTTGTGACAAGTTCCCTTTGAGCGTGGTGATGTGGCATAGAGAGAAAGAAAGTTTAGAGAGAGAAATTGACAATAGAAAGCAACAGAGAGAGAGAGAGAGAGAGAGAGAGAGAGAGGAGGGTGGCGAATAGTTGTGGCTTATTGAAATAGTGGGGATTCGCCGGAACTTGAATGGCCGGCAGTTTCAGAGTTACCCAGTGGTGTTCCGACGTCATTTGTGGTTGACCGTGGGCTGAGCAACACACACACAATTGTCAGTTAATAACGATGGAGAGAGAACGACAAAAAAGGGGTTTAGAGGGGAGTCGACGCATGTCATGGAGGAATGATGGCTTACCGTCAACGTGCTCTGTGATAATTTCCAGTGAGGTGATGGACTAGTATGGAGAGAAAGTGCTATGGTGGCTTCTTTTTTCGACGTGGGGGCTTGCTATGAGAATGGGTTTGGTTGTGAAGTGATGGTAACGTGGTATTGACCATTAATATTTTAATTTGCTATTTTATTAAATAAAGAGTTAATTTAATAACTGCAACAAAGTGCTGTAGAAATAGAATAAAAGTGAAACATGTAACATCCCTCTTATAAAAATAGTTTTAAAACAGTTATACATATATGAGAAATACTATTAAAATATACTATTAGTATACTCCTATCCGATTTATACCATGTTATATAATATGGTATCGGCCATTAATATTTGAATTTGCTATTTTATTAAATAAAGAGTTAATTTAATAATTGCAACAAAGTGTGGTAGAAATAGGACAAAAGTGTAACATGTAACAACCCTCTTATAAAAATAGTTCTAAAATAGTTATACATATATGAGAAATATTATTTAATAGATCACATAAAACTACATTAATTTGTAAGATTATTTTTGTGTAATCTCTTTATAACTATAACAATTCTCATAAAATATTGATACTAACCAAAATCAGTTGAGCAAATTCCTTAGCTCAACAGGCTTCTCGATTGCAAGTCCAAAATGATCTAATCCATGGTTATGGAAGAGTATCCTAAAGACGAGGTAATTGATGTTTAAAGGCAAATGTTATCAAATCTTCAATGGATTATCAGTAAGAGTTTTGCTATACATTATTCTCACGTATCACATTTTTTTTATTTCTTATTTTCTTAAATATTTTTTCAGTTTTATTCTTTTTAAGCTAATTGAATTCTTCTACTCTTCATCCATATATCACACATTTAATACAGAAAAAAATATAATATATAATGTATGGAGATGATAAATAAAGTTTTTCTTTAGAATAATAGTACTATTAAATTTGACAATAGTTATAAAAAATTTGAAATTTAAACGAAAAAAAAAACTCAAAATTAGACAAACTGTAATAAATAAATTTATAATTAAAAAATATATTTGTAATAAAATGATAGTATCATCTAAATAAATTTTATAATGAATTATATAATAATATTTATATTATTATTCTCACATAGGCCTGTTCATCCGGGCCGGATAAAATCCGGCACGGACCGGAACCCGGATAACCGGGTTTCCGGTTACGGTTTTCGGACCGGGTTTGACCCGAGCCGAAACTCGGATTCAATATAACCGTTCTACCCGGTCAGGATTCGGATATGATATCCGGATATAATACTGAACCCAGTTAACCGGGTTTATATAAATTGAAAAAAAAAACCCTAAGCCTCTGGAAGCCGTCCCGTACCTCTCTTGCGCCGAACCCTCTCTCTGCTCCCTGAAACCATAGCCATCTTCCCTCTCTGAGTCTCTTCGAAACTCTAGCCGTCAGCTTCATCCTCGTGCCTCGTCGTCATCCTCGTGCCGATATATGTAAGTAGATGCTTCTGTAATGCTACCGTCTTCATCGTAGATGTTTTTGTTGGTTGATTAGATTTTATCTTGTTTTGGTTATTTCCTGTCTATAGTTTCTGCGTCTATGGTTACCCATCCTGAAAAGTTAAATGGTTTTGTTTAGCTTACCCATCTTGTTTTGTGTTTTGAGTATTTTAGTGGATCTGTAAGTCATTCAAGTCAGCAACATTCTTGCAAATGGGACTTTTGAGTTAATATTAATTGAGATGAAGATGGCCTCATTGGATATGTTTTTGGATCTCTCATGATGCTTGTTTCACTTGATTCTGTCGCCACATTCTTGTGAATCTGTACAAGTTAGAGTTGGTTAACAGCTTTTTACAGTTAATGGAATTACTCCAGTATTTCTCACGTAACTTAAAGGTCCTGTACATTAAAGTGAGAAAAACTCCCCAACTTACTTTCAGGGACCATCACAACAATTGTTTTTTTTATCATTAGAATAGGTCTCTTTTGTTTTGTCCATGACCTGATGTGTATTACAGTGTTTTGGTTTCATTGCTGTTGTGTGTCCTAAGATTGTAGTTGTAGTTTCTGCTAGTCATGTATTGGGGCTTAGTACTCTGTCCCTTGCGAGCACCAAGTGGAACGTTTATATTTCTTTGTTTATATGACTTTTAGTTATGAAAGAATTATACCCTTTATTAAAAAATTAACGAATGAAAAATATAAAAATGATTATTTTTTCTTTTGGGTTCGTTAATGATTATTTTACATAAGTGCAAAGTTATATGACTTTTAGTTATGGTAATTTTGAGAGCACATCATATCATGACTATGAGTTTGAATGGTAATTTTGATACATAAAGGCCTCATATATATATATATATATATATATATATGAAACTTGATTGCATTGGGTTAGAACTTGGGTGCTTGAATGAAAAGGGGCTCTGCAGATAAAATGGTAATATTTTCAAATTTGTTAATAATAAATAGACTAATTTCAAATATAGTTTATCAGTAATTTCAAATTTGGTTATTTGTTTGCTGTGTTTGATTGTTTATTCTACTGTGTTTATTACTCAATAACAGATAGAAGAAGATTCTGTGAGTTGCAACGTCGATACAACTCAAGGGGTAGGTAGTGACTCATTTTATCTTTCAGTTGATGTGGAGGAGCATGG
The DNA here is from genome assembly GCA_011037825.1 of Carya cathayensis. Lineage (NCBI taxonomy): Eukaryota > Viridiplantae > Streptophyta > Magnoliopsida > Fagales > Juglandaceae > Carya > Carya cathayensis. The sequence goes on along the minus strand of QGSO01000418.1, from coordinate 269,588 downwards.
AAATCTTCCAACTCCTTCATCCACATATACACAACAGCCTACTCATTCCATCCCACCTTTATCCAAAAAATCCAAGAAAACACCTAGCAACCAATCGGTGGTTTGGGAACATTTTGAGAAAGTGCTACCTATTGACCCCAATAACCCAAAAGTTAAGTGCAATTATTGTGGTAAGCAGTATAGTTACCACTATAGGAATGACACTTCTTCTATGAATCACCACCTTTATAATGTATGTGAAAACTCCCCCCTTAGGATTAAAGGAGCTGGAAAAAGTAAATCCTCTAGTGGTAAAAGGGATGCGGAGGGAAGAGTATCTAGCCCACAAGTAAAGTATGATGCTGAAAAACTTAGGGTGTCAACCGCTAAGTTTTTCATTAGGTATGAATTGCCTTTTAGGCTAGTGGAGGACTTAGGGCTTGTTGAGTATGTGGCTGATTTAGAGTCTCGATTTACATTGCCATCCCGACTCACTCTAAAAAGGGATTGTATTAAGCTGTATAACGAAAAGAAGATACAGCTAAAAAAATTATTAGATGGTCAAAGAATTTGTCTAACCACCGATACTTGGACATCGGTGCAAAACATGAACTACATGTGCATTACAGCACATTTTATTGATTGCAATTGGAGATTGCATAAGAAAATAATAAAGTTTTGCCAAATTTCCAATCATAGAGGCGAAACTATTGGGAGGGTGTTAGACTTGGGGTTGCATGATTGGGAGATTAATAAGATTTTGACTATCACAGTTGATAACGCCTCCTCTAATGATGTTGTTGTTGATTATATGAGGAGGAGGATAAAGGATAGTGATTGTACCATATTGGGTGGTGAGTTCCTTCACATGCGGTGTGCTGCCCATATATTGAATTTAGTTGTTAATGACGGTTTGAGAGAGGTTAATCAGTTAATATCAATGATTAGAGAAGCCGTCAAATATGTGAAGTCTTCACCTTTAAGGTTTTCCAAGTTCAAGGCTTGTGCAATAGAGGAAAATATTAGCCGGATGATGCTTTGCTTGGATGTTTCCATTAGATGGAACTCCACATACTTGATGCACATTTTGCAACTCCACTAGATGAAAATATTCTCTTCATGCTTGTCATGCACATTTTGCAACTCTTATAATTCTCAATCTGCATTTATTCTATTTCTCCAACAAACAGTACTGCCACTGGTTGAGTCTCAATATGCAAAAATGCTTTTATTGTATGATTGAATCTCTCTTTTTTCCTGGAAATACCACTTCTTAAGTAACCACTCTTTATGTTTATGAATGCAGCAAAACCAGCCACAGGATCAATTGTTGCAGCAAGAGGAGTGCCAGGAACAGCCTTTGATCAACAGAATTCATCAGCATAATTTTGATGTCAGATAGCCTATATTTTTACAACAATAGAAGGTTCAACAGATACAGTAAAAAAGATCATATATAGAGTTGCATATACCACATAAAAGAAAGGAACAATTATTCATTTTTCGTTGCCAACATGCCTTATTAGTTGTGGTGCTGGAAAAAGTAACCAACCAAGCATAGGAGACAGTACTAGGTAGTTCATTCAGGGGACGAAGTGATTTGGATTTTGAATCTGCTTCACTTATCATACTAGACTTCCAATTCATTATCCTCTCATTTATCATATTCTCATTCCACAGACATTTTGCAAACAGAAGAAGTTTTAGCTCTTTTTCCCTTTTTTTACTTGTAAGAGATTACTCTATTTCTCTATGAATTGATCTTGATAGAAACTTGTAGATCCATTTTATATTGTTTCCGTATACTTCTGGACCACATTACCAACATTAATTTTTTGTTATTTAATAGTTTTATATAGTTGGACATTTAAGAAGTAAGTTGAAGGCCAAGATCAGAAGGTGTAAAATTTTATAGTCTGCACACAGATTTGAAAAAAATAAAATAAAATAAATCCGGGTTCAACCCGGAATCCGGTTTTTTCAAAACCCAGATACATCCGGGTTCTGGACCGAGTCAGATCCGGTTTAATCCGAGCCAGATTCCGGCCTGGATTTGAGACCCGGGTTGCGGTCCGAGTGTACCTGGGTTCCCGGGTTGGAACTCGAATGAACAGTCCTATTCTCACATCGCATAATAAAATAATAGACATTAATTTTTTTATAAAACTTATTAACTCATCTATTATCATTTAATTATTATAATTTTTATATAAAATAAAATAAATAATTTCATTTTTTTAAATTTTTAAATAAAAAAATAAAAAATATAATTTAATAATATTTTACCTCATTTTCAACTTCCATATCAAACTCAAATAAACGACCCCAATTTAACAATATTATCGCGGAAGATATTCGGAGTGGCTCTGAGGGAATAATTTGAAAATATGTGGCAGTGGTTTTTTCCGTTGAGCGCCTGATTTTTTTCTCCTCTCTTTCTTACTCGCTTCCTCAAAAAAACAATCTCTTCTTCGGTTTGAGCAACGATCGTATCTCTTCCAATTGTACAGCACTTGTCGTAGGTAACCGAACATTCGAAACGAGAATCAAAGACTAAAGAAAAGTCCCCTTCTCCCAATCATCACCCAAATACACAATAAATTGTAGTTTTGGTGAATGGCACAGTTCATAACACAGGGACGCTTGAAGTTGTTCTTCAGTGGCGACGGGATTTCACTTAGGTTCGAACCCAGAGACCCATTTCACTGTAAGCTCAGATCGGTTCCAGCCCACATGCACAGAGTCGGGTTTCTTAGTTCTACAAGTAGATTTTTCTCTTCTTCTTCTTCATCCGTGAATAACAAGCTCGGCCATTTCAATGCGGACGCGCGTCTTGGTGATGACGAGGCTCTGCATGATGATGATGGTAATATTCATCATGATGATGATTTTGAGAGAGATGATTTGGCTGGTTTTAGAGGGCTGGTCTTGGATATCTCCTACAGGTCAGCCACCATTATGGCCCGCTCTGTAGCTGATTATTTTATGTTTTAACAATTTTGTTAGTGTCTGTTTAGCAAGGTTATATATATATATATATATATATATTTATTTATTTATTTTTTAAAATTATTATTATTATAAATAATAATTTTTTTTTTTTTGCTTTTATAATTATGAGCTGGTACTTTTTTAATCATTATGAATTTAACTATTTCGTTGATCTCTGCTAAAAATTTAATCAATCTGCATTTGGGTCGTTGCTGGTCTGTTAGGCTCTGATAGCTCTAGGTAGGACCTAAGCCAACACATACGTGATGTTGAGGATGTTTGATCATATTTTTAGCTTAGAAAAGTATATTTGCCTTTTGTTGGTAACTATCTGTACCAAAAAGCTATGGTCTTTACTCTTTAGTGGGCCTTGCAATTTTACACTAATTTAAAGGGTGGGTTATTACTGCTCTCAAATGAAAGGAAGGAATCATGGTCATCTAATTTTAGTATGAGCTGGAAATATTCTAGTTTCGTTCCTATGGCACCGGTCATCAACTTACTTGGCAGCAGCATGAACGTGAGTCCGATGATTTTAATAAGCTAGTTAAACTGCATCGTGTTCAAAATCAAATAATTGTTCCTGACTAGAAATTAACTACATATGGGAATGCTTGGAGAATAAGATGAGATGAAAAATATGTGAATAGTAGTGAAATGGTTTGAGTTATTATGTTTTATTGGGTTTTGAGAGAGAGAAAAAGTTAAATAGAAAATATTATGAAGTTAATATAATGTTAGAATATAATTTTTTAATATTATTTTTGTTTTGAGATATGAAAAAGTTGAATTATTTTTTGTATTTTGTTTGGAAGTTTGGGAAAGTTGTAATGATTAGATAAAAAAGTTAAATATTTGAAACTGAAAATTGTTTGTGTTTTGAGTGATGTTTAGGAATGAGATGAGATGAAATCTCTTCCAATCAACCCCCAAGTCTTGAAAATTTCATAAGAATTATGTGTTGATGCATTTAACAAATATGAAGAAATTGGATGCTATCAGCCATAACCACGGAAAGTACAGTTTCAATCAGGCAATTATCACTGAGAAGCCCAATAGTTATAGACATCTAAGTTAATGGAAAATATCAGGCAAGCACCATATTAGAGAATGCAAGATCCTGCAAGCATGTTGCATTGCAGAACACAAGGAGAGGTACTATATCATTTTTTATTTTATTTTTTGCAAATTTACACAGAAAGAAGTCAAGTGATAGGACTACAGATCAAATACACAGGGAAAGAAATAGACACAAACTCAGTAATTAATGAAAAAATAGTTCCTAGTTTATCATTTTTAATGTTGAAGATATGATCAAGATAATGATAATTTTTTCGCACAGAATATCCTGACCTTAATCCAGCAGTCTATAACCTTGTTAGCTTCTTTAATCAGTTTAATTTACCTCTTCTGTTGATTTCTATCTGTAAAATGTAAATATTGGGCGTTCAATACTTTATTTGCATTTGGTCATATCTGTGCCTTTTTCTTCAAATAATTGTCTTGAGAAAGGTAGAAGGGAAAGGGCCATGAGAATTTAAGCTTGAGTTCATTTCCTCCTGTTCATATGGCTGCAAATATGTAAGCATCTATTGTTGGGTGCTTAAGTACTTGAGTTAATTCTTCTTTCTCTCTTTCCTTTCTACCATTCTGGATGGACTTGCATGGTTGTTTGCTTATGGTTCTTATCACTGTTTTCCTGTGCCAGGCCAGTGAATGTTGTCTGCTGGAAGCGTGCTATTTGTTTGGAGTTCATGGAGAAGGTTTGATTGCTGTGATCACTTATTCATGTTGGATTTTTGGACATTTTCTAGCGGTGGCTCTCCATGCAATTACTTACCTCCATGGATACTCTTTTTATTTTTATTTTTTATTTTTATCAAAAGAAGATGAATGGGTGGGTTTGGGTGTTGAGAAGTGTTGAGGAGAGTTGTGAATAGTAGTAAAAAGTAGGTGAAAAGTAATAATAAAGTAATGAATAGTAATAAAAAGTAGGTAAAAAGTAAGGAATAGTAATAAAAGCAGGTGAAAAATAATAATAAAATAATGAATAGTAGTGAGAAGTGTTGAGGAGAGTTGAGGTACTCTACCCAGACGCACCCGAAATCTTGGCTATCATTAAAATATAAGAATCTTTTGGATCACTGAACATCATGTCTAGTCTATCAAAATGGATGACTAATACTGTTCATTTCCACATGATGCTAGGTTGGTGTGTTACATATCTTATACGCTACTACTTTGCATATGTGATCACCACATAGAAGTGTTCTCTACAACAATTTATGGGTTTGACTGTTTGAGTATAGGAGGGTGATGAATGGTTCCAAAGGATTCCAATTGTAACCTATCCTTTGTTTTGTTTTTTGTTTTGTTTTGTTTTTTTTTTCATTTTTTGTTTTTTACAAATGGCAGAAGATTCAAATACTCAACAAGTAGCATGCCATAGAGTGAAATTCTTTTATAAATAACAGTTATCTTTGAAAAGTATCACATTTCACATGCACCGTGTGTATTTATTCATGCTTTTCAAAGATAAAGGATCACAATTCCATATGCGTGGCCACGAGTGGAGTTGTTACGCATTCTAAAACATTTTTCTTTAAAACTTTTGGGTGGCCTTTGCACATTTATGCCTTGTGTCAAGGTTTGTGATTGCAAGGATCCCAACTTCGTTCTTGTGGTGTCACATGTAAGGTATGACAACACTTGATATACAATGGTGCATTCGAGTCGGTCAACCTACATAGACCATACAATGATGGTTGCCTCCACCTTTTTGTTCTGGTACCATCACCTCAGTATACAGCCAAAACATTTTCAAAACATTCATGCATCATCATTCATTCTTTTCAGTAGTTCCTTTATTATAACTTTCATAACATGAGCATCTCCACATCATAAAAATAATAGACAAATGCATCATAAAACATTTAAATGAACTTGCAATTGATAACATATCATGTATGATACATAAACCAGAGTTTCCAAAGAAAAAGCTATAGCATATACATAACTCCAAAACGTTTTTGGAAAAATCATACAAACCTATGTAATCAAAATAATTATGCAATGTCCTAATCATGATCCTTATGCAAAACTTGAGATTTAACAATGCTAAAACATATGGATAGATTATAAATTTTTTTTTTCTACATTTTAAGATCTGTTTCAACTCACAATTAGGCATGCGACACTTCAAATCATTGTTAAACTTTCATGCAGCATAAAATCAAATATACAAGAAATAATCATGCTGCTTAAAGGATAAATCAGAGTCTAATCCTATTGGTGGCAGATTTCTTGATAATTTACTGTGAAAGATTGGGTCTTGCATTGATTTTCATTGCAAAAACCATTCAAGAAAGATGTAGAAATCCATTAGTAAGCAATTTGAAATCTAAACCTTAATCTTGATGACAATATGAAACTCATTTAAATCACCAAATGTGGGGCCAGCTAGGGTTGATCTTAAGAAAGGAGAAGCACTATGACTTTTATGAAATATTTGATTTTGAGTTGAGAAGGGGGCATTAGCATGTTGAGTAACAGCTGAGTTTTGTTGAAAAACACAACTACAAACCACAATTAAAATCCACGCACAGCCAGTTTCGATCTAGTTTTGTTGAAAAAAAGATTCTTGACAGCTTTAACCTTCCTTTAGGAAGCCTTCAGTCCCTTTTAAACCAAACCGTTTTCCTCCATTTTCTAACCCAAAAAAAAAAAGAAAAAAAAAAGAACAATATTTTGACTTGTATACTCAAAAGAAGAGTGGAATGACCAACGGGGTATCTTTTGACATCCATATAAAAAATGTCCTTTCTAAACATAGAGATTTAGATTTAAAGAAAGTCCTAGTTTCCTAAAATAAAAACCGCAGAATTTCGGGTGTGACATCTGTTTGAGGTTCTTTTTGTCAAAATTCTTGTTGGCAGTTGGAACATAATCTGCTTTTTCTCTCATTGTCTTTGTATAGGCGTACTTTCAGGCAGAATTTTTTTTCTCTTTTGGTAAATTCAGCTACAAACATATGCATATGAGATGAGCCTGATTTAACATTTTAGTATGAAAACTTGTTTTTATCCAGGCTGATGTGCTGGAATATTATGATCAGACAGTAAATTCCCCCAGTGGATCCTTCTACATACCAGCTGTCTTGAGGGTATGCAATCAAGGTGTACTTTTTGGTTATTAATTTGTTTCATATTTTATTTTTTCCTCGGATGGCAGTATTGCCGATGGTTCTTATGAGACCTTTTCTTTTGTTTTGAAATTTTATCTTTTGCAGGATTTCCTGTCTTTTATTTCCCATGTCTTCCAGTCTGCTTAAACTGATCATATCTTGCTTTGCTTCCAGGTTCCCCATTTACTGCAGGTTATAAAGAGAAGAAGAATCAAGAGCAATCTTAGTCGTAAAAACATACTATATCGGGACAATTACACTTGTCAGTAAGTAATTTGCTCATGTACCCTTTTGCTCAAGTTAAATTAATTTAATTCAGCAAGTTAACAATAGTTTGCAGACCAAACACGTTGTTATGCACATTCTTGGCCTCAAAAAGGTCTCAGGCAATCCCATGCAGATTTAGTGTTATTTCTCTCTCTCTCTCTCTCTCTCACACACACACACACACACACACCAGTGGGTTCTCTATGATAATCTGTTCTCTGCTGCTGTAACGTTACATTTCCTTTTGTGATTAAAAACCCGCTTCAGAATAACCAGTGCTAAAGATAATTATAGTTTCTTGCTTATATATGAATACAGACCTAAACCTGGGAAGTTATAGGCTAAATCCAAACTGGTGGTGCATCAAAAAGCATCAGAATCGCGTTTAGGTTTTCCTGTTTTCTTTGAGCTGAAATAATTTGTTTCTTTCCAATAATGATTTTCAATGTATGGTTATTTGAGCTATGCAATCTGATGGTAATTTGTTGCTGTTTAATTTGTTGTCATTTAAATTGTATTACTAAGTAGCATTCCCTTTCTCAACAGGTATTGTTCTTCACATGAAAATTTAACCATTGACCATGTTTTGCCGGCTGCACGTGGTGGACAATGGAAATGGGAAAATCTGGTAAGATCATATATGACATGTTTTTTACAAAACATTGCCTCAACTCTCATTGGGGTCATTCTTCTAAAACTCCGAGGTGGTGCTGTAGTCAGAGACAGTTTTAGTGCAGTATTTATAGCTATAATCTATAGGGAAACAAAATTTTTAGGAGCTTGTGCAATGGATGGGAGGAGGTTTTTCTGAGAACTTGAAAAGCAAAAGAGCTTATAATTGAAAACAGCACTACAGAAGCCACACTGAGATGGTGTTGAGTCTCCAACAAAATATGCTTAGCTGACCATTGCACTGTTATATTTGCCAACTGAAGAATTCCATGACATATTTAACAAGGGTGCTTACATTTCACTAGGTCCTATAAGAAATAGCCTTGACTCGGATAATTTCATTTTTAATTGGTTGTCAGCTTCTTCCCTACAGTCTCAAATATTAACTTCAGCAAGGAGATTATATTTATTCTCTCATGTTACTCTATATAGATTAATAGTGTGCCGGTATACCCCTTGCTTTATAAAACCGACAAACTTATCATTGAGGACAATTCTAAGGTGGAGAACATTGAGATAACTTTGGTAATAATTGACTGTATTGTAACTATGGTTGACCAGATTGACAAAAGGTTCTAGACTAGGTGGAGGAACCCTGGACGACATTGTCAAATTTTTTGGCTTTTGATATTTGATTGAGGAAAGCTGGCTTATGAATGTGTATACAGAATATTGAAGTGAGTGTTTGCATTCTAGTAAGTTTCCTATTTTAGTAGCCTTTTACCACTTAAGTTCATGGCAGGTTAAGTGATAAAAATGTATCTTGGACCTTAATAAGAGGATTCTCCTCTCGGTCAATTGTATGACCATTTCACCTTAATATGGATGAATCAGAAGAACATCTTCTGGGTTCAATTTTTCATTTCTCTTAATTGATATTGTGGAAAAGAATGAATATGGAGTTGACTGAAAACACTAATGAAGAACTATGCTAAAAGAGAGTAAGAAAAGTTGTTCTAAAATGATTAAAGAAATCTTCGATAGGAACTAACATAGCCTTCAAAAATATGGGAACAAACATGTACCGGAAATCATGTTAGAAAAGCTATTGGTGATAGAAATTGGGTAATGAAGAAGTCTCTTTCTCTAAATGTTGGAGGTGGGAGAAGGAAACTGGGTCAAAGAAAGAGAGTTTCTGGTAATTATGGTTTACATGGATAACAGCTACTATCTAAAAAAGAACTTTGTGGTTTATGGTTCTTTTCAATAATAGGTTACTGCTTGTGCCAAATGCAACTCAAAGAAGGGTCAAAAGACTTCAGAGGAAGCAAATATGAAGCTGATTAACATTCCAAAGGTACTAATCCTTCTCTCTGTTAGTATTTGTAGAGAATAGTTAATTGCAAGCCTTCATGTTTTGTTGAAAATCATTTCCCTTGAAAAGGACGTTATGTGAGAGTCTGGCTACAAATACACACACCACTGCATTTATATTTATTTGGGGGAAATTACGCTTTTTACCGCTAACACCTTGAAAAGACACGCAATACCATGACACCTAGTATCGCCATGACCTGCAAGGCTCATTAAACATTTAAAATTAATGATGCTCGTATAATGACACAAGCTAGGACACTGTAGATAAAAATGTTGGAAAAAGAGGGTCTAAGTCTTCTTCATCTACTCCTTCATTTTGTGAATATCAAAGAGAGAAAAACGAAGGTTGTAATACTATGAGTAAATAGGGAAGACACGATTATAGAGAGCTTGAGGTCTCCATATTATAATCTCCATATTTTATAGTGGATTTACCCACTCCGATTGCCTGTGAACAGAATCCTTTGTGCTGAACCTTTTAAATATTGTCTCTTTTATTTCCTATTATTTTATGCCACCATTTATTATGCAAATCCTGTTCTCCTGCCACCATCTGGCCCCCATTGATTGTAGCATCCGAAAATTGCAATTTGCTAATTGAAATATTATATATTCCAATTTATAGTTCACAGATATACGTGGCAATACTTTCTTTTTACTGTAACAAGACTCCATGCCCTGGATCTTTCAGGCGCCAAAAGACTACGACATACTTGCCATACCACTAACAAGCGCAGCGATAAAGATGCTGAAAATGAGAAAGGGGACGCCTGAAGAATGGCGTCAATATCTGTCACAGCCGTCTTCAGAGCCATGAGGTTATCCGTGGTGGCCGCTGTATATTCCGGTGTTATGTACATATTATTGACTCGTTCTCATTCATAATGCTCAAGTCACCTAAAAGAATGTCAAATGTTTATGTATTCCGTTGTGGTGTGAGCATTTCTCTTCATTTCCCTCAGGAATTGTAAAAAAGCTTTGTACTCTGTCTAACATGGTTTTGAGTATCTTGCTTTCACCTAATTTTTCCCAAGTTTTTAAAACTCAGATACTGGGTCTACTATCGCAACTAGTTCCACCTTTTGTTCTGTGTTGATTCTCATGATGTTTGATACAGGATTTGGTCCTCAAGAGATCTATTATATTCAGAATTATATGATTTATTTTTCCTTCTAATGTAAGTTTTCTTTCTTCAACCTACAGGCATTTTTTTCAACTCAAAATATGTTTCATCTGGCAAAATGGTTATGCGATCAAGGCTGGTGAGATAGGGTATATCCATAAAATGCTTACGTTTGAGGTCAAATTATTTTGAATGAGGCATGATGATTGACAACTGATATGGATATTTTTGGAGCTGTGAGGATTTAGAGATGAGATGATTTAAAGTTGAAAATTGAATAAAATATTGTTAGAATATTATTTTTTAATATTATTATTGTTTTGAAATTTGAAAAAGTGGAATTGTTTATTATATTTTATATGAAAATTTAGGACAATTGTAATGATGAGATGAGATAAGAATCTTTTTCAATTCAAACGGTTCCTTATGCTATGCTTCATAGAAGAATATCATTGAAAAGGATTTGTCTACCCGTTGAATGAGAGGGCTTGGGAATTCGTAACTTTCATACATGTCCCTGATGCTTTACATTGTTAACTGGCCCGGAGAGCATTGACTTCAATCTCTCCATGGTCAATTGTTTTTACAACAGAAATACACTAGAAATTCCACTTTACTTTTATGGAAATCTGTTGACCATTTATTGCCTATCATTCAACAAGAAAGCTGATAGGAAGATCAAAAAAAGGGTGCATTGAATTTTTCGTATGACAATGGAAATGGCTTCTGGGCTTAGAGGGGCTGAGGGGGCTTAGGGAGGGGGGGAGAGCTTTCAACCTATGGTGATCCTTATTTAATCCACATTAAACTGCGCTCTGGTTCTAACTCTCGGGTAGGTTTGGAAACAGACTAAAGTCGGTTAGGCTCGTTCACCACACAACCAGCCCGGAACTTGTTGAGAGATAAATCTCCCTGTTTTCCTTCCTTTTCAATCTTTCATTTGTAATGCCGTTATACCTATTAGAATTGTTGTTTTTGTGTGGAAGTTGCGGAACAATGGTATTCCATTGGAAAGCAATGTGGAATCTCCTTAGCCTCGATTTGTGCCTGCTATTTAAGTTGGTCTGAAACAGACCCTCGTGTTTTTAGAGTATTGTTTGAAAAAGAGTGTTTGGCTCACTTGGGCATTGTTTCTCCTCACTTTTTGGCTGCTCTCACATAATTTCTAATAGTTGGAAGAATAAGGCCACCTCATGTTGGATCTTCTTTCATCGAAGGTTGGCTAGGAATGCGGCAAAATCTGAAAATGGTTAAGAGAACTTAATTCTCTTGGTAAGCCATCTTTTCTTACCGATAAGCAAAACATCCTTGTTCTTGGCTCTCTTCACACTCCTCTAACAAAAGCAATGATATATATAAATAAATAAAATTAGGGTCTCGTCTTGGTGCTCCTTTGAATACTATTTATTATCAAATAAACACTCAACCAACAAGTGACCCAGGCACACAATTTTTACAAGTGTGTTCTTTCTGTGTGAGTTTGGAAATTAATCTTTTTGGTCCTTTTCAGTCCTAGCCTCCCCCACATCTGACATCTATTTACATTTGACAATAGCAGGTTTGTTTATCAATGAATTGGAACCTCAAAGAGGACCTTTTTTATTTTATTTTATTTTTAAGGGAACACTGGAACAAAATATTTTTATTTCTTTTAATCACGGAGTGATTGAATGCAACAAAATTTCCATTAAGACTGAAGCTTCGGCTGACTAAAAGAAAAACGAAATGTGAATATTTAGGCTAGGTTATTATTACAATTTTTTTTAAAATTTTTATACAAAATATAATAAATAATTTAATTTTATCAAATTTTAAAATAATAATAATATTAAAAAATAATATTCTAATAATATTTTATTTAACTTTCAACTTTAATCTCAACTCATTATTTAAACGACGAGTAATGCTATATTGTTGGGGACCCCGGTCTTGTCCCTAAACATTAAGTCCACAAGCTAGCCTTGGTGATGTTGGTGATCGAGTGATCTTGCCAACTTGCTTGGCCTTCAACAATGGGTAGGTGTTTGGAATGTGGAATGGTGGAGATGGTGATGGGATTTGGTAGGCTAAGTGTTTAGGGCTTACCATTCTCTATGGACGGCTTGGCTTGTTCCTTGAGTGTAGAGCCAAGTAGATTGGGCTAGGGTTGATGTGAGTGAGTGAGGCTAGAGTGTTTGGCTATGGAGCAACAAGGGTGGCCGAAATTACCTAATGGGACTTAGGGTGGCGCCAAGGTGGATGGGGCTAGGGTTTTGGGAAGATTCCTAAGAGTATCCCCATCCGGTTCCATATCCTCATCCCTATAATTTAACTCAAATACTCATTTCCTTAAATTTATCCCTAAAATTTGTTTATCTTCTAAAAACCTTCTACATCCCATTCCCCATCCCTATCTCTATTCTTTTAAATAATATTTCTCTATTCTTTTTTTATTACTTTTTTCTCTCTCTTCCATTTACAATCCTAACTACTAACTCTTTTGTCTTATTATGTTTTTTTTTTCAAATATCACTTTTTACTAAATATTTATTGGAGATTTTGACTATCCAATACAATATTTTTTTTAAATTGAAATTCGTATTATAAAAATATATATTTTTTTATTAATTAGTGCAAATTCTAACGTGATGGAAAATTTTCTAACGTGATGGCAAATTTTTATTAATATCTATAATGAAAAACCAAAAGTCACGTATTGATGATAAAATCTCTTAATTGGATGAAACGGTAATATTTTCATTCTTTTCTCCAACGGTAATATTTTCTGTCTTTTCTCTAACGGTTATATTTTTTGTTTTTTCTCCAACGGTAATTTTTTTTGTCTTTTTTTCAACGGTAACTTTTTTTGTCTTCTCTCAAACGGTAACATTTTTGTCCAATGTGTAACGATAACTATTTCCTCTATAAATACGCAAACTCAAGCCTCATTTCCTCATTAAAACCAAACTTCTATTGTATCATTTGATCTCCTACTCCTTTCATCAAATGGCTCGTACTTTCTTTCGCAAATTATTGACATACGTATCCTCTGAAGATGATAGAGATGTTCAAAACACCGAGGCGGATGGACAGTCATCAATGGTTAATGGAGATGTTCCACTTTGCCCACCGTAAGTGGGGTCGAGTTGAGGATATTGACTAAGGAGATTGGTGAAGTACATGTGTCCAGGGTCTTGGGAATCCATCTCTAAAAAAATAATGCAAAAGTCGATCAAATTTCCATCACTTTGAAGTTTGGGTTTCAGTTGGGGCTCAGGAACCGAATGGTGACCTTATGGAAATTTGGCCACCCACTCATGGCTGCAACGACCGGTTGCCAAGACTTGTTGGCCGTCCGGGTTACCTAACCATTGAGGAGATGTCTATAAATATCCATAATCCTCACATACGGTTGTCATCATCACAGTCGAGGGGGTTTAATTTACACATTACACATCTATCGCAACAGAATACAAACAACAACAAACAACATGCAAATCACAAACCACAAAATAAGAGCATTCCCATCCGGTTCCCCATATTGAATAAGACAATAAATGTGGCTCAGAATGGTGTAAAAAGCTTTAACATGGGTAATCAAGGAGTCCAGCATCGATCGGCTGCAAAACATCACCCGAACCCCGATTGCAGTTTATGGAAAGTACCACAAACTGCAACTTGGCCTATTCGAGTAATGATTACCCCGCCATATCGATGGGGCCCCAATTACACTTTTGAAATAACCCCATCATCACGGTCTAATTATATTCCCCCCTCCCCCGAATGACACGAAACACTGCAAACCACCAAACAACAACGAATAAATTACTCAATGACCAACAAATGGTAATATTATAGTTAAGGAACAGCAAAGTGACAAAAGGTTAGACCAATGAATATATGATTAGACCAACTCATAAAGTTCCTGATTTGATAAAATAATCTATTCTTGAAAACCTTGTTACGAGGCAGTGCACACATTATTGATACTAAAAACCAATGTGTTATACTAGTTTCAAACCATATTGAAGTATTTTATAAAATGTTAACAGAAATAATCGGCAAAATAATACCAACCAAAAAGAAATAAAAAATATAGAACACAATAGTAAATGGGCCTATCATTAAATCATAGATATGGAAGATCCTTCATCCGAATTTTATGCTTCTTTCAATGTCTATACATCACAGTACATAATAGATTTTTTTTAATAACCAAACAAGTTACAGTTTTGGGAATGGGACCTGTAACAGAAATCAGTCTCATGGCCATCAATGGCGGCAATCCACCAAAATAATACCAATGAAAGGGGAAAAAATGAGAACAACAAAAATGAAAACAATAAAAGAAGTATCAAATTCCAACCAAGAAACAATTTTGGGCCCACGGGGGAGCCTCACAGAAGATCTGTCCTACCAATAGCTGATGATCTATCTTTGTACATTTACAATAAAATGAGAAATATGCAAGTCAGAAATCAGGCAAGACTCCCGTGGTAATAGCTGACAATTGTGGCATTTTCTCAACCAAAAAAGCATTGACAGTTTATGGAAAAGTAACTACAAATTCTACATATCAGTGTTCTAAAAATGTATGCATATTGGAAATAATCGAAACAACAATCAGAAAAGTCCCAAACAGATTTCTTATAATTTCTCACAATCTCACAATTACAGTGAACCAAAATCCAAACAATCGGTATGCACAGAGATACCAAAACAACAACCGAGAAAATGCACAGAGATACCAAAACAACAATCGAGAAAATGCACAGAGATACCAAAACAACAACTGAACAGATTTCGCAAGGTATTCAAACGCAATAAGTGAACAATAATACGATTCAAATAGAGAGCATAAACAATTCCATCAAATAAATCTTCAAAACATTAGAAATCATGATGCAAGGATTCGGACCAAGGATAAAGGAATTCGGCCATTGCAGCAAAAAATCCCAAATCTTCAATTATCGATCGAGATTCAAACCTGTGAAAGAATATTCAGACCAAGATCTAGCTCAGCCCTTTAATTTTTCAATTCGAAAAAGATCCCTCACAGACTTGAGGAGAACAGAAATCGGTCATGGCGTCATGGCCGATCTCAACGGAAAACCCCAAATCACCAAACCAGATAAAGAATCAATGGAAACTACAAAGATTTTAAACCGAAACTTACAAGCCTGGAGAGCTTTCGTACTGATGGAGATGCGAACAGAAAAAGGGGGCCAACCGACGGAGAAGAAGACGCGGGGGAAGGGGAAACCGATTGGGGTTTGTTGGGGATGAGGACGTATATTAAAATCGCAAATATGGGGAAATACTGTACAGATCGTAAACGGCAACCGGATAATGGGGAACCGGATGGAGTGGGGTTTTTGGGTTAAACCCTAAAATTTACCCTAAATTTTGAGGATATGGAAGATATGGGGAACCGAATGGGGGTGCTCTAAGTGGTAGGAATCCTTGAGGATTTGGTGGGGTTAGTTTGGTAAGTCAATGTTGACTTGAGAGATTTAAAGAATTGAAGAGGATTGTCAATTCCTTAAATTAAGGGATGAGGGATTTAAGGAACTGAAGATGATTGTCAATTCCTTAAATTATGAGATTGGAATTGGAGGAAGTCAAGGCTTCTATAAGGAATGAGTTTCCTTATGGAGCATTGGGGGTGGACTATGGCAAACACTATAGTGGGCGAGACTAAGTGCTTGGATGGATCAAATGAGGCAAATGGAAGAATGAACACCAAGAACAAATGATGAACACTCAAGAACAAAATGAGAAACACTCAAGAACCAATGAAAATGCTTAAGAACTTGAATGAACAAAAGGTACAAATCAACTAATGATTCACGGATTGCACAATAGTTGAAATAAACCTCATGAATTGATAACTTGACAAAAACAAAGATAACAACAACTTGGATTCACGAATTGCACCAAGTTGCAAGATCACGATAAATGAATCACACCTATTCATGAATTGCAAAGTGTGATCCTCTTTTTGGGATTCATGAATTGCACCCAAAAAGCCCAAGTGTCTAGCACCGATTGATGATCTCCTAAACAAAATAATCCTCGTCTAGGGAATTTGCCAAAAGATATGAAAGAAAAGACTAATGGTCCTATTTATAAGAGTTACAACTTAGAAATCCCCAAAAGGCCCCTTGGAAATAAATAAATAAAAATAAAATAAATAAAAAGGAAATAACATAGTGGCATGGGCCAAGTTGGCCTTGGCATGCATGAGCCCATGGTGGGCTAGGATGGTGCATGGTGGTTTTCGGTTGGTCCATGGTGGTGCACGGCATGGCTTGCTGAATGTGAGCCATGGTGGTGCGGCATGGCTTGTTGATGGTGAGCCATGGTGATGTACGGCATGGCCCAGGCTGGTGGCCCAGGCGTTGAGTCTGCAAGGCATGGGCTGGAGCCATGCGCTGGATGACATGCCTGGTGGGCATGCCACTGACCTGCTCCGCAAGGCATAGGTTGGAGCCATGCGCTAGATGGCACGCCATGAGGCATGCCACTAACCTACTCTGCAAGGCACGGGCTGGAGTCGTGTGTTGGACGTGCCCTCGCTAGGTGGTGTGGGGGCACGCATGCATGCGCGCAGATGCACGCTCAAGGGCACGCGCAAGCCTGGGCGCGGTCAGTAGCCTCCATGGTCACCCGCTGCGTGTCATGGTTTGAGCCAAGGCATGCAAGCAGACCAGCCATGTGATTGTCCTGACCCTCCATGAGTCGTGCCGAGATGTGGTCTCGGGCAAATCTCCTGGGGGTTGTGACATATACACCATAGCACCATCTCATTTGCATTCTATTATATATGATGTGCATTTATCACCATTTAATAATAAAGAAACATACAATAAATAATTATTTAATAATAATAGATGTACACATCTTATTTAGTGGAATGCAAGTAAAATGGTGATGTAGTACATAGAAATTTGCTTAAACGACACCTTAATAGTATCTGTACTGTTGAGCGTTTTCTTTAAATTACAGCATTGATCAGTAAGTTCACTGAAAGGATGCTAGCAGCTCGTCATCAAACCTGCACATAATCCATTTCCACTGCCCCTTTTCCTGGACCATTTAAATCGACCTGGTCAAATTTGTTTGAAATTTTCTAAGAATCCAGCACCCAGTAGTACACTGCTATTCAGCTAAAGACCAAATCCAAGACCATCACAATGTATCCTTTGGAAGAAAGGGAGGGAGTTGTAGGCATCACTTATCACCTAATTTCTGAGCTGCCCTGCCTATGATAATAACTTCTGCAAAGCTGCACTCGTAATTCAGAAAGAAAGCCCCTATTTTCTTAGGACCCTACTACAGGGATCGGACTGATAGTGTATTTTATCTTTTTTTTTTTTTTTAATTTAATAAAAAGGCATAATGCATCGGTCATTTTCCATTTCCTTATCCTTTACCTGAATAAAATAAGGTTAAAAAAAAAAGGAACAGAAAAAGTACAAATAAAAACATATAAGAGCTTTCATTTTTTAGCAACAATAAAGATGTATGCTCTCAATAAGCATATATTTTTCTTTGATTTTCTAGAAAATCATTATGCATTTTTTAGCAACAATAAGCTCAAATATGCTACTTCTCTTTTTCTTTTCTTATAACTTGAGAAATAAAACATTACAGAAAATATGTTTTGTTGATAAAACCAAGAAAAAGCAAGGCAAGGGAAAGAGGACATGTATAATATAGATGGTATAAACTATAAAGCCGTGGTAAACAGGTCCTTATCACATAGTTGCAGAGAGAGGTGGGGCTGTGCCGATGTGGGCTTGCTCTCTTTGATTGCGTAAATTTGATTTGTTTCTTTAGCTTGATCTGCCGACACAAAAAATAAACGAGGCCATAAGGAGGCACTGAGTAGGCTTAGAAAGACTACATTTTTCTTCTCCTGTTTATTTTTTTGGTCTTTCTTTGTTTCACTTTCTTTCTCTTGGTGTGTTCAAAATCTCAAGAGTATTTGCATTGTGGCCATGGATTTCTACCGGAATGTGACAGTTGCCGGTGATTACCAGCCAGAGCAGGTCCTTTCCCCTCACTCCAAGCTTGGTAGCCTCACTACCAGTCTTGACGAACTCTTCTCTGCTCAGAACACGGTTCGTCCTTTCCTTTATTGGTGTTCCTAATCATAGTTTTCCTTTGTACTTCTATCTCTCTCTGAGCTGAGTTGTGGTTGTGCTTTCGCAAATCTCTTTTGCTCGCTTGTACTTTTAGAGTTTTACAACTTAGTTTTCTTAAATTGCTTGCCTGTTTCAACTCCTTGGTTCTCCATTTTTTATTTTTCTGTTCCTCCTCGTGCTTGGTCAGGTTGTGTCCCTTCACACACTATTTTGGTCAGGCTTTCCACAACTATATTAGATATGAGATATAACATTTCACCAATACGTAGTAAATGCTCTCATGGGTCTTACTAATTCTGGGTTTCTTTGTGACCAAACGTTCAGGAAGTGGATGTTAGCTTAGAATGGCTTTCAGTATTTGTGGAAGACTGTCTATCAAGTACTGGAAACTGCCTCCCAGTACCCACCGGTGTTCAACCCACAAGTACAATCCCAAAGTCCTCAAGACCCTTGCAGAAGACCGAACAGAACCCAGCTTCCCTGCAAACTTTTGTAGTGCCAGGCAAGGCTAGAAGCAAAAGAAAAAGGGCTACAACTCTCAAAACCAAGAACCCTTTAACTTTAAGAAGCACCTGGTCACATCACTTAAACCCAAAAATTCATGCCCTCAACGTAATCAGCTCGGACCCCCCTTTGCTCCAACAGGCTTACTGGTTGGCTGACAGTGAACTTATTGTGCCCAAAAATGAGGAAAACATTAACATACTAAGAGATGGTGAGCAGGAAGAAACAAGGGAAGAAGAGGAAGGACAAGACGAGAAGGGGATGGTGCGGAAGGGAAGCTTGGAGGGTAGCAATGAACAGCAGCCATTGGCAAGGAGGTGCACCCATTGCCTAGCACAACGGACCCCACAGTGGAGGGCTGGACCATTGGGTCCGAAAACACTGTGCAATGCATGTGGGGTAAGGTACAAGTCGGGTAGGTTGCTGCCAGAGTATAGGCCAGCAAAGAGTCCTACTTTTGTGAGCTATTTGCACTCCAACTCTCACAAGAAAGTCATGGAAATGAGAATGGCTTTTCCGCCTTCCATTCCCTAGTGGGCAGTGGCATGCGTTTTCCCTTGAAAAACAAAGTTCAGACAGAACAATTCCTTGAAATTAAACTAGTAGTGTAGTAACACCGAATTTGCTGTTGGCAGATGATCCATGGGATCCCTTGTAATTTAATATCATGTAGTCCTCATTTTTTTCTTCTCTCTTTTTTGGTTCCCGAAATACACCTGCAAGTAGATTTTGAAGTGTCCTTCACATGTTCATTCCCCGATCACATCGATCTTCATTATTATTATTTTTTCTTATGTGTTGGATTCCAAGAAAAATAGTAGTGTTAAGGGCATTCTCATGGCTGAATTCTGAACATTCGAAAAATTATTTGTTTATATTTTTGGAAAGCTCTGTGCCTGCAAGGCAAAGCTCTGCAGACTGCACGTTAGGATACAAAAGCAATGAAAACAACAAGACTTATAGCACTAGTAGTGGACTCAATAAAGTTAAAATATAGTTAAAGAATAGTCAAAATGTGAAAAAAAAATCTTACAATGGACTCAATAAAGCTACAGTAAATTTGGCCTTCAACCAAATGGTTAGCCAAATTTGTTGAGCCAACTTCACTAGCTAAACATTATTTTTAGAGTAAAATAATGCTGGATTCTTCTTTCACTTTAATTCTTCTGGTTTTATTTATTTTTTTATGCGATTTCTGCAACTTGGATTCTCAAGCTTTGATTGATTTTTTTCCTATATTTTTTATGCGATTTCTGTAACTTGGATTATCAAGCTTCTTTCACATTTTTGATGCGATCGTTACTGCATTTAAACCATTAAGAAGGTATAGAGTACATTAAATTAATAAATAAACACATAAAAGAAGTTATAACATTTGCACTTTATTAAACATTTACTGTTGTCCAAAAAATTAATATTTTAATAAAATGATGAAAGATTTGTTGAGTCTATTATTTGATGTTGTAAAAAGTGACTAGTTAAAATTTATAAAAGTGAATTGTTTAGCTAAATTTTAGCTAAAGATTGTTGAGCCCACTACTAGTGCTCTTAAATGCGTTTGCGACTTTGTGCACAACTGGTTTTCCTCTGTTTGTAATGTCGCGAAGTCTCTCTCCTTCTTTTTTTTTTTTTTCAACTAAAAAAAATAGAATCCAAGTATTTGTGTTGTCGTATATATTATTCAAGTTTTGCCATATAGCGATACTGCCTCGTAGGAGATAAGATAATTGATTCCAAGAAGGGCATGCACCTGAGTTTTCATTGTTCATGTTTTATCGAGTGATTTGGTGGTTCTCAAGAAAATTTGGAACAGTTTTGAGAAAACAAAAGCCATAGGATGTAGATAAACACACGGTATTTTTGCATAAACTGTGAAAAAATGCTGTGTCTAATCAGCCCTCTTGATCAGAAAATAGATATCCCTCAAATACTTTGTTTCCATGCATAACCCTTCTGGCTACCTCCATGCTTGCTTCCCAAATATATTCATCAAGTTCTTATCCGTTCATCACTCTCAAAACATTAGATTATGATTGCCGACAAACCGTTATTTGCATGCGTACGTGCTTTTGTCATCAGAAAAGTGATTTTTTTATTTTATTACTATCATTATTTTTCCTGATTGTGAAATCTAAATATTGATAAATTCGTGATACTTGTTTAATGTGTTAAAATTATATTGTGTCAACAAATCAAGAAGAATGACAATGATAATACATAATATTGGCCTGGCGTGACACGAAAATACACAGCCTAGAAGTCTATGTAAACTAATCACCACTTCCAAATGTCAACAAATCAAGAAGAATGACAATGGTAATACGTAATATTGGCCTGGGGTGACACGAAAACACACAGCCTAGGAGTCTATGTAAACTAATCACCACTTCCAAATAAAGTACCGACATTTGAAAATATGGAACATGGATGATGATGATGATGCGAAGGAAGGTGAGTGGGTGGGTGAATTAACACTCATCACATCCATGACCATAAGAGAGGACTGAGGAGCACAAGTGCCATGTTGTGTTGTTAGGAGTTTTAGGGTGCATAATTGAGATGCTCATTTTCAAATGTTTGTTTGTGTGGATAGTGAAAAACTGGTCCCACCACTGACAAGAGCTCCATCAACCCTTTTGTGAGCTTGAAAAGAGAGAGATTTCTGGTCAGAAAAGAAAAGGGAGAGATTTGGTCAGCCTAATGCAACATGCCCAGCAGCTTATTAGAGCTGGGCTAGATATTAACAAGAGGCCCGCGCCCAAAGGAATCTCCTATCCATTGGTGATTGGAGCAAGGGAACAAACACTACGGGGGGGCTCAGTGACTTTAATTCTACCTAGGCCTTGGCCGGACGAATTGTCAACTGATTATCTTTCAATTCAATCTATCTGGTCCTTTATTTACACTTTTTTTTGTGCATAAAGGAAGATGTCCTGTCTCCTTTTTGCCTTCCTACCATCAACACCCACATGCTGCTGCTCGAGTGCCTTCTGCACCCGCGATCTACCGCCCCATCGAAAAATAAAAAAATAAAGCCAAAGTCGGATGAGTTCCATTCTTTATCGTCACGAATCTCATCCCACAGGCCAACAAATCAATTAGATGTCTTATAAGCCATAGGATTTATGGTTCCTGTGGACTTTCGTTTAGTTATTTTATTTATTAACTAATTTTTATTGAACCAATCTGTGAAGTAAAAAAATCCACAAAGAGTTGTAACGTACAAAGAAAGTACCAAAAATAATAACAATAAGCCTGATCTCCAAAAATATTATAAATAAAAATAAATCATCTATAGCAACAGAAACAGGAATAGAGTTACAAACACTGCAGTCACCGTTGAGCACCCCCCAGAAGAAGATGCTACTATCTGAATGGGAAAATTGCAGTTCCCTTGCGAGATATTCTGTGCAGTCACCATGGCCAAACCTTGAAAATTGCAAGCCAATGGGTTCTGATTCTGTACCTGGAAATACATATTAAATGCATAAGACGCATTCCCATTAGCATCCAAGCTGTTACAGGAGGAACCATATCCGAGTGATGTGCAATCCGCGAAGGTGCAAGCAAAGTTTATGTTATCTGCAAGCTTGCTCAGATCCTTGGCATTGGGGTTAAACATACACCATTTGTTAGGGAGATATTCCACATTTTGTGCAGGCACAAGAAGTTTATTTTGATTCTGACCAGAAAGATCCATACCAAATTTGGGCTGCCCATCATACCTATAAACACCCCAGTGGCGCTCAAAATTTCCCGGAGCAATGCTCTTGGCATCCTCATCTATAAGACCAAACAAGTAAACTTCTATATATCCAGGCCGTAAAGGGGTGCCCTTACCGGCTGCAAGTCTCGGTAAAAGCCCGTTATAAAATCTATAAGCATTGCCTATATTGGCGTTCTTGTCCCCCTCTGTAGGCCACCCCACCTCGCCTACAATAATGGTGATGTTCTCATATCCAACAGCTTTAAGAGCAGACGCCAAGGTGTCAAAGTTGGCATCAAAAACATTTGTGTACTGAATCCCATTACTATCAACGACGGGCTGGCTTACCCCGTCAAAGAAGGCATAGTCAACAGGGAAGTCGTCATTGCCATAGAGACTTAGGAAAGGGTAAATGTTTACTGTGAAAGGTGCATTGTTCTTGCTTAGAAACTGGACAATCTGGGTCATTAGGTCACTAATATCATTCCGGAACCTCCCGGCAGATGGATAGGGACTGGTCTCTGGTGAATTGTACACATCAGCGTTTAAAGGAACAGTGGCCTTTATAGAGTCTCCGAAACCAGCTTCATTAAGGGCATTCTGAATGTTCTGAAGTGCTGGGAGGGTGATATTCAAGAATGAGCCATTGTAGGATGTCAGGAAAGGCTCATTGCCAACTGCTGCATATCTGTGCAAGTAGGTGGTAATAATCTGAGAAGAATGAGGAGCTAACTTGGAAGCTACAGCCTCTCAAATCTAAAATGCCAAATGTATAAAGAGAATAGCAATAAAGACAAATCAAAATTGTATATCAAATAACAGGAGTAAGCTTCACAGCCAGTTTTTACTTGAGAGCAAGAAGACCGGTTGAAATGTGATAAAATTATTCCTTACTTTTATAAACTACTATGAGGTGTTTGGTTTGGCAATCCACCGTACTAGAAATGTGATGCCAGAATCTGGATTACCAATCTATTCTTTCAAAAAAATTCTTTATTTTTCTCCTAAATTGCATAAAACTGTTTGCTACAAAATATATATTTTTGATCGGAAACTCCATCTCTGTGTTTCAGATTTAGAAATGAAATAAACAATGGTAAAGACAAGTCCAAATTGTAAATCTGATAACCATCCCTGCCTTTAAACTTTTCAATAAGCATGCAACAATACAAAATTGAGATCCAACAGAGAGAATGACATAACAAGTTATGAAATAACTTTTGACAAATCTATTTCTTTCTCATTTATATTTTGCCTACTAGTCTTATAGTCCGTTTCTAACAATTAGATTTAGTGTCCGTATTCCAATAAACTTTCCAGAGAGATAAATTTTCCTCCTGGATCTTGCTACTCATTCTTTTATATTTTCCATGCAAAATCCCCACACAAAAGAACTGTACAAAGAATCCAATGCTTCAAATGATCGCCAAGTAAATGTTGAAAATAAAAACAACATAACAACTTCCCTTTACTCGGTAAACAAAAATTTTATTCGAATGAGAAGAAACTGGATCAAAAATTTAGTAAACAAGAGAATCCCAAAATCATGCAAGAAGTTGGAGTCAAGTTGGTAAGATACCAAGACCCAAATCTCAGTAATGAACTAAAGCACATTAAGTAGAAACATCGTTGAGGAAAGCATGTGGCGTATTTGATAAAATATAAAGAAAAAGAAAAATATAGTTGTAAGCGATTCTGCGCACCAATACATGCACCAATCCAATATGACTGGTCAGAAAGAAGCCTTTATTGAAAAGTGCTAATTTGAATTTTGAATATGAAACCATCCGCATTGATACACAGATTGGTGCACAATTTCATCCGTACGTAGTAAAACTCTAAAAAAAATTTAATAGCAATTACATCAGGGCGTGCCAATGACCACAACTGATTGGATTTCTAAAACGCTATAGAACAGAAAATTCAAAGGCAAGGCATTGAATGCCACATGATAATGTGGAATCGAACATGTCCTAACTGCCCATGGCAGAGTCAAGAACCAACTCAAATTATTCAACCAATTAACATCCCAAAATAGCATAAGTTGCCCAATACTTCATATCAATGTGATCAGAAAAGATCTTGAATTTTGAAATAAATGAAACAAAGAATATCCCAATAAATTATCAAGTTAAAGCAAAAGATTATCAATAATTTTCAGTATATATAAGAAGAATGACGATAGTTAATAAAATTGAAAATCCCATGGAAGTTATAATAATAAATCAATCGGAAAAGGAATAATTAAACAAAAAGAAAAGAAATATTGATATACTTGATGTTAACTCCTCCATTGAACATATAGCGGGTGACGTTTCTCTGGACCCATTGCTTAGCACGACTATAGCTGTTCATCACCGCCAGCTGATCGTTGGGAATAGCGACCATGACCTCGATATCAGACCCAGCCAGAGCGCTCATAGTAGACTGCTCTGCATCAAACAGCTTCACCTTCTTAATCCCATTGTCTTTCAACATCTTAACCACTGTGTCTGGCGGCAACTTGTGGGTTGCCATGGTACCCCAATTCACACCAAGACCTTCAACACAAACATAAACACAACCGAGGAGCCACACAACAAAAACCCATTTAAGAAACCACAGCCTCTCCATGATCGCACCGTTTCTTTGGGGGAAAATCGCCACGAAAATTATGGGTTTTACAGGGCAAAAAGGGAGAAAGTATTTTTTTTTTTGAAACAGTACTAAAGCAATTGTTCGTTTTTCTTCACAGAGATTTAAGGGGAAAAGCAACGGTTTTTGGCAGATGGGTTCGAGGAATCAGAGAAAATCCAGCGATTTTCCAGCAAGTGAGATTAAAGGAATCCAGTATGGCAGTATGTATCAAAAGCAGCACAAATATATTTCTCAAAGAAAATAATTAAAATATCGAATAAAATTAAGGTTTTGCTAAAAACATGAAGGGGGCAAAGGTTTATCGGAAACCGTGGGAATCCAGAAAAGTGGGCTTTGACGTTATTCTTCGCTTTCTTATGTGCTGCTTTCTAATATCAGAGAGAGATTCGAGTTTCCGAGGAACAATGAGCGTTACTATTGTTTTCGAAGAAGCATATGGGGTTAAGTATAACAAGATGAAAAAAAAAAGTATTTTTCGGGTTTTATAATGTTATTTTTTTATAAATAAATTCGGACTTTCAATTTTATTATTTTGCTTCTTAATTTTATTGATTTTCAACAGTTATCCTCCATTTGATCTTTATCAGGTTATGACTAAATAGACTTCTGTGTATAAAAATCATTTTAAGAATAAAGTAAAACCTAGGAAGCTAAATTTTAAAAAGTGAATGTAAAAGCCTGGCAGAACTTTGAAAAGTAAAATAAAATTTCTTACAGAAAAAAAATAGGGACAGAGGGCCCTGACAGGGGTAATATAATTATTTTACTAGAAAAAAATATTTTCGACATTAAAAAATTTTATAAACTTAAATTTATAAATTAATGTGACGTGTTAGATTATAAAATTATATTTATTATAAAATAAAATTAACATATCATATTAAATTATGTTAATTTATAAATTTATTTTTATGAAATTTTTTTATAATTGTAGTATTTTTTATTATTAAAAGCAGTAATTTGTTTTTATATTAAATTTTAAAATCTACTCTAATTTATTTTTTTTTGTTTTATTTATTTGAATTATTCTAAATATGTATGAAAAGAGGAAAAGAGAAAAATCAATGGCAGATATAGACGGTGAAGTAGAAAGAAGGCATTGCCAAAATGAGTCCCCAAGATAAAAAAACAAGTGTTGAATTTATTATGAATGTGCAAAGAGGAGCACTTGTGAATAGACCAGCATACACTAGATCAATTTCACATCCTGAGGTTACCTCCCAAAATCCTTTTTGCAGAATATTGAGCCCCACGTTGCCTCTCCTCCTCAACCCATCATTGGCCTCCTCCCCTCTCTCTCTCTCTCTCTCTCTCTCTGTGAAAAAAGCAGTCGGCATTGATCTTCTCTTCTCCTCCCCCAAGCTCTGTCGACCTGCTCCCACCGTCCACTGTCTTCTCCTACCCCCACCCTCGTTGGCCTCCATCGTCCCTTCAAAACCATCCCTTCGAAACCCCCCATTGGCCTCCATCGATTGAAAAATATTTAAGGTTAGAAATCAGTCTGTGATTGATAAAAAGATAAATTAAATTCTGATTTGGTTTTCTATTAAGTTTTGTTTGGTTGATGAGAAAATGTGAGGCTATGTTTAAAAATATACACTATCTGTATGTGGATGGTTGATCTGGATCTTTTGTTAGTTCTTTAGGCAAGCTCTTTAAACTATTCAGTACGTGGATGGTTGTACATGGGTTGGACCAATATCACTCAAAAATATTCAGTTTAATTTACTAGACCAGTATCATTGAAAGGCAGGACGAATAGCATGTCACGAATACTCTCTTTTTGAGCTCTTCAGCTCTTGCACGGTGATATTAAAGTGCTGTTAGAAACTCAAAAGTTAGAAGGCGGAGGAAGTGGGCGTGTTCTGGTCTTTGTGGTTTCATAATATATGTAAGTTGGAGGTAGATGGATGTATTATTTGTGATTTCTGATATTATTCCGTGAGGTATTCTAGAGGAGAGAGAAATTTCATTATTTCTTGAGGTAGGTCACATCATCAGAGAAATAATTCTCATTAGTGATGCGATAGTATTGGTCAGTGTGAAATTAGATATTACACCCACCCGCCTTGAGTTTTTCTCATGTGTAAAATTTAAACAGGGAAAGGAAAATAATAAAAAAAAATTGGAGAAAAGGACGATTTGACAGGAGCAGCGGCACAAGTTCGATACCCCCAACTCCCAAGGCCAAAGCGCGTAAAAGAAATTATAAATCTATAATACGACGAAAAAAAGGTTTTTTTTTTTTTAATTTTTTAATTTTTGATAAATAATGAAGAGATATTTCTGTGCTCTGTTTTTCTTGAAAATGATACCGTTGCATGCTTTTCTTTGTCTTTTGTATGACATGTTTCTCTGGAGATTCTGCATTCGACAAGTATCTTCACTTTCTGAAAAGGGTGGAGGTATAAACAGTCTCCATCCTTCGATCCAGCTGTTAAAAAGACTGTGGGGGGTTGTATTGTAAATGTATATTTTGCATTTTCCATTCTATACATATTTAACAGCTTCTATTTTTTAAAAAATATATTTAACATTTTTCAAGCAATTGTATCTAAGCTTTTGGGCAAGGAAAATGATAAACTTATTTCTTATTAACAATTTGTATACAATTATGTAATAAAATAATATTATTTTTATTTTTATTTTAATTTGATGTGTTTAAATATTTAAAATTATTTATAAATTATAAATGAATATTTAGCCTCTCATCACCCTTTGGGTAAACGTGCAGTGTCAGAAGCCAGAACGAGGTGCATTAGTGGGCCACGTCATCACCGCACCAATCTTTTTGTCCTCTTTGCTGTGAACCGACCTTCAACAAAGAAAAGAAAATAAAATTACATTATTCAACCAACTGGGCCCAAAGCCGGACCAGCCTCAAGGAAGCTCATGAATAAACAGTTATTCACCTTTTTTTTATTGTGTTATTATTAATATAAAAAAAAGATATTTACGTATAAATCTAGTACATCTTAAAAAAAAAATTATTAAATTTAAAAAAGAATTTTTTAATAATAAATCTAACTTTTTTCAAACTAAATGTCTGAAACTTGCAAAATCATACTGCATATATATAGTATAACTCCTTGATTCTTTAAAGGATTTGTGATAACTACTGTATTATTTGTTGCTGCTGTTGTTTTTCAACTCAGCGCGCCCCTCTCCACTCAAGTCACTCTCCTTATAGCCGTTTGAATAGAGAGAGACCCATCGGTCCCTCTTCAGATCCTCGGTTTTGTGACCAAAAAAGAAAATCCATGCTTTTGTCGCTTTCTTGCTGCGACTTCGTCCCTTGGCGATCGCTTGGTTCCCAGAAAGCTTTTGTGGAGCGAGATATCTCAATAACCATTTTTGAACCTTTTGTAAAAACTTGTTTAATCATTTATAAATAACGTTAAAAATTGTATAGAAAGAAAAAAATGTTATTCCCGGCTCATTAAAGTAGTCTAAGATATGACTTATTTGTTTTAAGAGATAAGATAAGTTTAGATAAATTAAATAAAATATTATTAGAATATATTATTTTTATATTGAGATTTAAAAAAATTAAATTATTTATTTTATTTTATAGAAGAATTTGAAAAAGTTGTAATAATTAAGATGAGATGAGATGAGAGTTTTGTGAAAATGAATAAATGAGACGGTTTGGATCCCACAATAGTGGTATGGAGTAGTGGTACGATATCCGTACGTACATCTATAACAATGAATAGAAACTAAATACAATAAATGTAAATAGAGATGAAGGTACAAAAATTTACGTAATTCGACATAGGATCTACACCCATGAGTTGTTTGGAGGGTAAATATATTATAATATAATTATTTTACAGTCTCTCATAGTTTTCTATTTCTTTATGTACAATGGAGGTCCAAGACCTATTTTTTGGAGCTCGTGTTTGGAGGTTGAATATGATCTTTGTCTCCTCCTCCTCCTCCCTTTAGTCATATGGAAGAAGTCATTTTTATTATGGCTCTTGTCAGTAGTAAGTGAGTCAGTTAGCTTTATCCCACTCATTTATCATTTTTCTTTCTTTGCTGTCACCTCATTTTTCTCCCTTTAACACTTACTTTTTCTTGTCCATTCCCTGTCTTTTTCTTTTTTATTGATGGTGGTCCTTTGTGCTGGGCCTGTAATGTCTTTTGGGCTAGGAGAATTTTACCTCCTAATAGATGCTTGCGATTCTTAAGGCTAGCTTACTTAACAAGAATGCCTTGAGAATCTTTAAGTTAAATTACGACAAAGATAGCCTGCAAAAATCTATAGAAAAATAAATTCCAAGAGCAAGTCCTTATTTTCTATTTTGTTTATGTTAAGTGATGAAAATTTTCAAGTGTGAACCTATACGGGAGATGTACTCAACCACGCTAAGTGCGAGCATGTAGCTCGGCTTGGAGAGCCAGGCCGGAGATGTACTCGACTGTGCTAGGTGTGAGAGCATAGCTTGGTTTGGTGAGATAGGCAAGAGTGTGATCGATCGCACTAGGTGCAAGAGCGGAGCTCGACTTGGATGGGAGATGTACTCGATTGCATTAGGTGCGAGCACGGAGCTCGGCTTGGTAAGGTAGGCAGGAGATGTGCTCGACTGCGTTAGTTGCGAGTGTGGAGCTCTGATTGGGTAGGCAAGGGACTGTCACATCCCGTGGTTCGCAGTGAGTCTAGGGATCTGACTTTGTTGAATCTGTGGGCAAGGGTCGAAGTAGTCAAGGGACTGTCATCATCGCAAGTTAAGAGACTTAGCTTTGAGTTTGTTTGATAAATTGCATGAGTATGTTTATCATTAGCAAAAAGTGTATATTCTTCCACCATTTTTATTTTCGATGGCATTAGCAGATTTTGGCCCCTTGATGTGAATTGTTATTGGTGTTTCCATTTTGGTATTGATGCTAGAGTTTGTGTGTAGTAACCCGCACTAAGTGACCAGGGAGCCCATCAACCCTTGGGTCCGTCTTAGGCAGTTGTCAAACTTATTGAGTCATTCCCGATGGTAACCTGTGTAAGACGGCTTGTGGAGCTCGAATGCTTGTTCTTGGAGATAGCCCATGGGCAGCAGTTGTGGCGCGAGTGCATACCCGTGACGTTTGTTATAGAAGATGTTGAGCTAGTGTTGTTGTCTAGGTGTGAGTCACGTGACTTGGCTTTTATGTGGGTGACTTGTGAGAGAGGCTGGGCAGTGAAGGACTTGTCCTGCCTGTCGAACGCATGAGTGAGTTCGGGCAGGTACATGACTTGTCCCGCCTATCAAACGCGTGTGTGAGGTCTAGTAGGTGTACGACCTATCCCGACGTGAGTGAGGTCAAGCAAGCGTATGACCTGTCCCACCTGTCAAACGCATGAGTGAGGTCAGGCAGGCGTTTGGCCTGTCCCGTCTCTTGAATGCGTGAGTGACTCAGCTTTTGTTGAAGGAGATGCTTGATCACACTAAAAAAACCAAACTGGTTAGTGTAGTTTATCCAAATCACAAATGTGAGATTTGCAAACCTGAATCACTTAGGTAGAGCGTGGCGAATGTTTGAGATGCGTCGACAAGGCTTATGGGCAGCCATGCTTTGAAAATGATGATGAATTCGGGTGCCCGTTGTGACGCCCCCAAATTCCGTTTGGGATTGAACGGACATTTGAAGCATCGGGACATGCAACACAAGGTTACCTGCCCCCGTTCATGACATATAAGATGCAATGTTCCTAACATGCATCTAGCATTATGCAATATTCACAGCGGATAATTTAAATTTTCTTTTTCTTTAGCAATACTATGCACCAAACTAAAAATATCCCAAATACTTGAAACATATTTCATACATAAAAGCATACTAAATAGCCGTGATCACTACACTAGTCCAAAATGGTTGTGATCAAAAGAATAGTTGAGATACAACTCCAAAAGTACAAGTAGTAACCTAAGTTAAATACTATGCCATCATCAACATCGCACCGTGGCCTAGTCGACCGTATTCAGTTGGTCAGATTCCAATTCTCCTTCGGGTCCTGTAATAAGATCTACCATTCGGGGGAAATGGTAGTTGGGACTACCACAGTGAGATTTGATTACAAATCTCAGTAAGTTAACATAAAACTCCCACACAGGTTAAAGATGCATGCATGGCAGTAAAAGCATAAATGCATAAGTAAAGTCGTACATAAGCATAGCATAACTTGACATATAGCATGACATAACCAGAACTTAAACGTGAACTGAACTTGACTTAACATGACATGAACTTGAGCTTAAAACATAACATGGACTAGCAACATAACCTGAACGTGAAACTTGAAACATAACATGGACTTGAAATATAGCATGAACGTAAACATGCATAACATAAATATAAACTTGAACGTGAAATACATGAACTTGAGCCTAATATGACATAAACGTGAACTTGAGTCATAATGTGAACGTGAACATAACATAACATGAACGTGAGCTTGAACATATCATAAACGTGAACATAACATGATGTGAACATGAACTTGGAACATAACATGAACATGAACATAACATGTATGTGAGCATAACATAACATGAACTTGATCTGAAACTTGACTTATCATGTACTTGATCTGAAACTTGAATACACGTAACATAAAATATGACACGTATTCTACGTGTCACAATTGCTGTGTCTCACGTAGTGTATGCTCCACAGTTGTTGTGGCCCCATACTTCATGCTCCACAGTTGTTGTGGCCCCATGAATACACGTAACATAAAATATGACCAGTATTCTACGTGTCACAATTGCTGTGTCTCACGTAGTGTATGCTCCACAGTTGTTGTGGCCCCATACTTCATGCTCCACAGTTGTTGTGGCCCCATGAATACACGTAACATAAAATATGACCAGTATTCTACGTGTCACAATTGCTGTGTCTCACGTAGTGTATGCTCCACAGTTGTTGTGGCCCCATGAATACACGTAACATAAAATATGACCAGTATTCTACGTGTCACAATTGCTGTGTCTCACGTAGTGTATGCTCCACAGTTGTTGTGGCCCCATGAATATCTTAACTTGAACATGATCTGAAACTTATATGAACTTTACATAAGGTGAACCACGCTTGAGTCCGTGGCACCGCATAACATAACTTGTGATGAACACGCTTAGATCCGTGTCACCCTTAACATGTCTTATCTTTCTTAATGCATGAGATATTATTTAATATCATATACTTTTCTAACATGGCGTATACTTGTAAATGGCACAATATAATTTAATCATAAACATTCCATGGCATACATGTATCATATGGCATACTTAACATGGCATACTTATAACATACAGCATTGCATGACAGAAAAGATTGTGTAACAGATAAATATTCATGAGAGAATAAATCATGCGTAACAGATAAACATGTAATGACATTGCATGACATGGCATATATGATAACATACATACATAAATTGTAGTTCCCTTACCCATCACACATACACAATAAACTGATAGTAAGTTAGAAGCTAACTTATTTCGATCGTCGCGTTCTATGAGAATAAAATGCGAAACACGAGGAACTGCACAACAGCTGGAAGAGGAACACTCAAGTCCTTAAGATTTTAAATTCTGAACTCAATTGCCATATTGTGAGCACTTGCAACACCACGGGCAACTTGAGGTTTCACTATACTCGGAAGAGATAATTTGACTTCAGAAAGCCTTTGCACTAAATCAAGTTCATTAAAATTATCAATAACAACCAAACAAACAACTCCTTTCTCAATCCATATACTCTTAGCCATAGTCAACCACAAGGTGACACCCGTCACCCCGGACTATAAGCCATATCACCACTGCTTCGGGACACTGTCATACAGTTTCCCAACACTACACCATACGCTCCACACTTCTCTGCTACGCCATCCAACCCTTCGTGACACGCCATCCGGTATATCACAACCTAGTACAGAGTATACTCACGTGAACTCTTTTCCATCTACACGCCATATCACAACTACGGCATCCATCTCACGCCCATACTTCACAGCATAGTCCACAAAACTACAAAATCAAGCCCAACACTTCACAACCACACTTCGCTTCATAACTACGCAGCGAACTCCACAAATACAACTACATAATCCACAAACCAACCAAATAACTACTTTAAACGTAAATAACTAGAGATAGAGGGTTATACCATTGACGGGATAACCCGTGCGTCGCTCGCTGCTCGTCACGAACATGCGTCGGAGGAGCGTACGTGGTGGTAACACCGCGTACGGTGGCTGTCCACCACATAAAGTGGTAGTTTGGGCTTGAGAATAGCTAGGCGTGGCCTTGGAAGGCTCAATGTCGCCTTGTGGTGGTCAAAGGTGGCGGAGCACGGCGACATTACGCCGTGAACAGTAAAACCGAATGGTGGGTGTTTGCTTGAGGTAGCGAAATGCCATAGAACTTCATGGCAAGCTAGGGAAAGGTAGAGGAACATGTGGTGGAGCTGTGGTGGCGAGGAGGTGGTCGTACGGTGGCTAACGGCGGCGGATCGGCTGTTTAAAGCCATTTTCGACCTTGGAGAGTGAGGAGGTGAGGCTTACAAAGCTCCGTTGGCCATGAAATTTCTTAAGGAAGTTCATGGTGATGAAGAGGAACAAGATGGTGGTGGTGAAACACCACGGGTGGCCGTGTATGGTGGTGCACGGTGGTGCAACCGAATGTGTGGCTTGAGAGACCCATATGAGAAAGAGTGAGAGTTAGGGAGAAAGAAGGACATGGGGAGGAAGCCCTTGAATGGTGGTTCCAATGGTGGTGCTTGGTGGTCGTTTCCACCGTGTATGGTGGTCCAAAGTGGTGGAAAAAGCCTTAAGACCCATTTCTTTGGAGGGAGAAAGAGAGAAAATCGGTGACCAGTTTAACTCACCACCGGTTGGATAGTGTTCACCGGAGGGAGGAGGTCACGCCGGTGAGGGAGGTGAGGCACGGCGGCCGGAGGTGGCGCCGGTAGGAAGCTTACCGATTAGACATGGAGGAAGGCCATCACGTGTAGTCGGCCATGGAGATGAAAGAGAGGAGAGAGAAGAAGAAAAAGGAAAAAGTGAAGGGAAAAGGGTAGGGGCCTGGGTAATTAACTTCAATCCTACGCTTCGGGATCCTCAAATAATCTAACGATGAGTTAAAACATTGATTTGAAAACGGGTAAGTGTTTTATTTTAAATAAAACAATTTGAACAAAACACTACGAGGAATTAAGGTAGAATATTATTTTATAAACTAAAGTTTATAAAATAATATTTCCTCATCATTATTTAAAATGATAAAGTACCGTTAATTAATCGAAGATGATAAAATCATTTAAATTAATAAAACACTTAATTACAACATTGAGAGGAATTAAGATAGAATATTATTTTACAAACTAAGGTTTATAAAATAATATTTCTTCATCATTACATAAAATGATAAAGTATCGTTAAATCACTCAGAGAGGGTAAAACCATTTAAATTAATAAAATACTTAAATATAACACTGAGAGGAATTAAGATAGAATATTATTTTACAAACTAAGGTTTATAAAATAATATTTTTTCATCATTATTTAAAATGATAAAGCATCATTAATTACTCAGAGAGTATAAAACTACTTAAATTAAATAAGAGTTTTCAACGTAAAGTTAAACCTCTTAATATCTTAAAACAACTAAAATATTTAATCTAAGTAATTATCCACAATTATAATATTTTCAAAGCT
Organism: Carya cathayensis; assembly: GCA_011037825.1. NCBI lineage: Eukaryota > Viridiplantae > Streptophyta > Magnoliopsida > Fagales > Juglandaceae > Carya > Carya cathayensis. The sequence continues at coordinate 234,386 of QGSO01000418.1, read as the reverse complement.
CATTAAAATATTATAATTGTGCTACTTTAAAAAACAAGCTTATCTAATAACACTGGAAATATCTTCTATAGATATTTTCATAATACTCCAAATATCCGTAGACTATAAAATATCTTATTTTGAAATCCGGTGGATAACTTCCGGGATACGCCATCGAGGTACAACGCTTAGGATAATTCTGTTCATGATCTTTCAGTTGTCGGGTGAAGAACAAAATAACGTGATTTACGAGAAAAGATAAATTATGCATGTGATTTCGGGTGAGGGTAGAGACGAGAGAGATGGTGATTGCCGTTGGAAAAGAATCCAAAACTGATTGCCGTGCTGTCTAATATGTACGAAATAAAAGGAAAGAGAAGGGTGAGGAGATAAGGCTAAATTTTAGCGGGTTATTACACCCGCGATACACAGTATTTTATTTTGATGAAAACATATTAAGATGTCTGAGTGGTGCTCGAGAGGGACCATGTAGTCAGTATTTTGCACCACATGAACCAATTTTGTTAGTTAAAAAAAAAAATCATACAAATTTTGAGAGAGACAAATCAGGGTTATTTAGCCATTGTAGCTAATTTTTGTTCACTGAAATTGTTTGCTACTGGTTGCTGTTTCTTTATCTGTGATTGATGGACTCATTGTTGGGTAAAGCATTATGGCCGATGAACTCCTGTGGCCATATAAAGCACTATGGCCCATGAACTATTGTCGTGTAAAGCATTGTGGCCAATGAACTCATGTAGCCATGCAAAGCATTGGCCAAGAAAGCTCAGACCGAGGGTCTTCCTTGAGGGTGGAGAAGTGTTGTGGAGAGGGGGTTGCTCGCCAGAGCACCGAGATGGGTGCCTCAGGCCTAGCAACTCATGGCCAAGAAAGGTTGTGACCAAGGAAAGCACCATGACTGAGTAGCTTGTGTCTAGGGAGCTCGTGGCCTGGTGGTGAAGAAAAGACACTGGCCGAGAAAGGGGTGGCTCAGTTGTGGTCTCATAATCGACCAGGGCCATGGAACACCCTGTAGGCGATTTCTGGCCTTGCTAGCTCAAGGGTGCCATTGGGCGAGGCCCCCATTAGGTGCATGACGACGTGTAGCTGCTACCCTCCATGTGCACAACGCTCACGGGCCCTATGGCCAGGGGCCACCTTCATTGTGGCAGATATCGCTGATAGTCAATGTGATGATTGCTGGTTGTTAGGATCATGGTTGACCGTCATGAGCTCATGGGTGCACATTACATGCACGACATGCGTGGTTGTGGACCACCGCGTGCCCGATCTTAATGGTCGAATACCATTGCGGTGGTGGCAGAAGGCCCTGGTGGTCCATGTGTTCATATTGCTTTTATGCTAAACTTGAAAAATGTTTGGGCTCCAAAACAGCCGCATAAATATTACTTTTATGTATAGTTTTTAAATTCCATGTGTTGGTATATTTTGCTAAGTTTTGATTACCATTCCATTCAAGTTTAAATAGTCGGGATTTTCCATGCCAGAACAATAATTGGCATTGTAGAGGTAGGTGTTCCATAATGGCTCAAATACCGGTTGTTTTGGTGTGTTTTGATCAATTCCAATTGATTTTGGGTATTCCAGGTGAAATTCATATCTCGGTCCGAAAAGAGAAAATAGGGGCATGGTTGATGGCATTTCTGTAATTAGTATAAAACTCTGGCTTTTTCGTAATTTTGGCTCCATTTGACATTTCTCATTTTGAAGAAAGAAAATGAATTTTCAAATCTTCACTTTTCAGACTTCAAGTGAAGCCCATTTTCTTGAATGAAATTCCTAGCTCACAAAGTTTAGACACAATCTCCGATCCTCCACAGTTCACACCATCATAGACTAGCTGGTAGCTTAAGCCTTGAGCATTGGCTTTTGGTCTGTAATTTTATTTTCCGTTGCAACGTGTTTTATCTCGGTATGGGATTGTTCATTGTTGTTTTGTTTTGGTTGTATTTATTAGACTTGTATCAATGTTAGAACTTAGAATACATTGTTAGCCTCACCTTCATGGGTGACCATCTCTTTGGCTTACGTGAGGCTGAAAATTTGTCTGACCAAATTGGAAAAATCATAGAGAGGGAGGCAGACAGACAGAGGGGGGAAGATAAAAGGAATTGCTTTTACGTAGTGGTTTAGGTTTGGATAGTGAGAATTGTTGAGAAGAGTCGTAAAAAGTAGATAAAAAGTAATAATAAATGAATAGTAGTAAAAAGTATGTGAAAAGTAATGAATAGTAGTAAGTATGTGAAAAATAATAATAAAGCAATGAATAGTATGGGGTATTCTGAAAGTACCAAACGTAGTCGTCTTACTGCTAAGGGTTTTGGGTTCTTGTTTTTGGGTGATCTGCAAAATGTGCAGAGAAAAAAGTCAGAGAAACAAACCCAAACGCCAAGAGGATTCTCCCTGTTCAAAATTTTAAACCCATCCTTACAAAAATTTTATGGGGTTAGATTTGATAAATGCACACAGCAGGCTTATGAGGTTGGATTTTCACTACTTATCATGTCTCTTCCTCCCTTTTCTTTTCACAATTAGATAAAAAAAATCATATATATATTATATATATATATATATTTTTGTGCTGATTCATGAAAGAAAATAATAGGAGGGGAAATATTATATATATATATATAATTTATCAATTTAATATCTACCTTGAAAATGTATATCGAAAATATTAGTATCAAAATATTCCATTCTAGTGCCTAAACCGAAAGGGTCATTGGAATGGATTTCAAAACTTCGATATTTTGTTTCCTTGTCGTGTTTTTTTTTTTTTTTTTTTTTTTTTTTTTTTT